>OZ037767.1:14695997-15428497 GCA_964035545.1 Bugula neritina
CAATAATAAGCATACATCTGATAAACATACATCTGATAAGCATACATATGATAAGCATACATGTGATGAGCATACATCTGATAAGCATACATCTGATAAGCATACATATGATAAGCATACATGTGATAAGCATACATCTGATAAACATACATATGATAAGCATACATCTGATAAGCATACATCTGATAAGCATACATGTGATAAGCATACATCTGATATGCATACATCTGATAAGCACTTATATTGATGACAGAGACTAAACTGTGCTATAGACTTAGTTTTATACTTTGGCAGGTAAATTGGGTAAGATAGAGCAATATAGGGCAGACAAATTGGAAGAGATTTTATATTTCCAACAAGACTACGTGTACGACTTGCCAAATAAAATGTATTATAAAAGGTATGTCACTTACTACTTCTTTACTGTAGATACTACATGCACTAAAACTTTCTCAAATATTATATTCTTGTTATTTGAATTTAGTCTGATTGAAAAATAACTTTAAAATTATTTATTTTAACATATAATTTTGAAACTTAGCTTAACTATGTATTATAAAACAGAAAACTAAATAGCTGGACACTAGGGTTTTTTAAAAATTAGGATTTTTTAGCACATGGTAATAAGAAAAATTGACAGTCATTGTAAAAATATTGTACCCCATCCTTGGAATAAAATGTTACCATAATTTTTATTAAAATAAATAAGATACAAAATTTTTACGCTAGAAGTCTCTGCTTATTTTACAAATAACTTTATAAAAACAATTTATTTGTTGAGAAAAAATTTTATTTAAATTATTTCACCTGATTTTAAACATTTATGAATGACCTATTCGATTTCTGTTACAGATTGACTCAGCCAATCAGGTTGCTGCAAGCTGATGAACTCAAGGTCACTTGTACCTATGATTCATCTTCGATGTCACAGACAGTCTCTTTTGGAAATGAAATATCTGTAAGTTGTAATTTTAAAAGTAGTTTTGGGTTGTTCTCATGGCCCCTGTGGTGTAATGGTTAGTGTGCCTGCTTCCAAGCTGGAAGTCGTGGGTTCGAATCCCAGTGGTGGCAATTTTGTTTTACAGTAAACATCTTGTGTGAGGCATGCCTGCAAAGTCTCTTACATATAGAATACATGTGTATGAATAAAGTTTCTAAAAATATCATCTTCACAAATTTAGATAAGCTCACATTTTTATTGTACATATGTGACACTTTCACTGTGTGCAGTTCCCTTGAAGATTAAATCATCCCATATGTGAAAACTTCAAATTTTTTAATGACTAACAGTACTATAAATAAAACTAAATAGACGACTGTTTCAAAACTAAAATTTCTCTGAAAGAAAATGGTATAATTTCAGGACGAGAAATGTTACGCCCACTTTCACTACTACCCTGCCGGTGGTGCCAGAGTGAGATGTGTGGCGGGTGAAGAAAAGAAGATTTGCCTCTCCAAACCAAGTGACAAAAACAACAGCGTTTCTTTATCATTCAACTTCATCATTCTGCTCTCTACATTTTTGCTTACAGCTACAAAATACATCTAAAATATCAAATTAGCTCTTTATGTTATTTAAATCATTGCATCTAGTGTATATTATACTTCGACTTATTAGATTATTCCACAAGAAGTTACTGAAAAAACTCATGCACATGCAGGCCATTCTGGCAAACTATCCAACAAGTGATTTCTACATTTCTATATTCAATTCCTTTTTCAAGTCTTATGCTCAGGGGCAAGTGTATCATCTGTAACTATGGTAACTAAGATTGCTTTGCTTCCTGTTGTTATGGATCAATATGTGTATAACAAGTTTATACTGTTGTCATACAGTTAATATACTGTTAATATTTGTATAACATATTTTTAAAATATTTTGCGGTAATCTGTACATTTTATTCGTTTTTATTTGTCCTACGCATAGAGAAGACAATCTCTATAAGTTTACCTGGTTTTATTCTAACAACACTGAAAATATATATAATTAAATATACTCTAAAATTTCTACAGTCTATACTCTCGTAGAATAATGTTTAGTATAAGATTTTTACAGTTTATGTATATTCTCGGACTAAACTGTGAGGAATTTCGTATTGCATGATCTCTACTCTCTGCCAAATACAACTGCATGTTATGGCAAAAATATCTCTAGTTTTCCATCATGAGGTTTAAGGTCTGATCATATGAAGAAGCTGAGCCTTATAGAAGTAGCCAAGAAGATGAAATTGTTTCATCATAGATGTGATAACATCTAATTTCTACCTGCACTAAAGATTATGCTTGCATCGCCCTGATGCATCAACTACTTCGTTTAAATAACATTAAACTAATGATAAATCACTCTTATGATTTATACAATTCTGAAAAACGCAATAAATAATTTAGTTTATGCAAAGCTTGCATTTATCAGCCTAATATTACAGCTTCTAGCTAAAGCTTGGCAGTAAAGTTCTATTTACAGAAACTTTCTAGCAATTAAATAGCACTCTACAGCTTCATTGCATAGTCTAAATCTACTGCACGTCAAGAATTTAAGATTTATGCTTGAATCAAAAACATGTTTCAAAGCTACTACAAAAGAACTGAGCAGTGAGGCCTACAAAGGTGCACTTTTTGTAGCTTTTTAGAGACTGTGTGCAATTTTTACCTGAAATTGAAAATTTCAAAAGTGAGTTTGTCAATTTTTTAGATGCTGAAAATATCAGGCTGTAGTGTTTTGAGTATAAAAGATAGTGAAATAATAGTCTATTGCTGAAAACAATGTCAAAATTCATTGCATAATTAGATAATCATGCTTGTATCATGACGTCTCAGAAATTAATCCTTGCTTCTAGTTCTTTACACTTAAACTCTGCACAAGCTTAAAACAGTTGGTTTCTTTGATATCGTAAACAGGAAATGGGGGGAGGCATGCATCATTGGTTACAGCTATTATCAAATATTAGCAGTTTTTCACTGTTCTCATTCTACATCCTCAACTCAAACAAACATCATGGCTCGATTATTCTTGTAAGTCAAATACAGCTTTAGTCTGCTTTCAATGTTTTCAAATTACATTTCAGATAAAATTGTGTTTTATTTTATTTGAGTTTTCAAGAGTTGCCTGTTTTCAACATGAGATATGAAAAGACGTGCTTTCTTGCCACTAAACAGCTTTTTATTATGATTGGAACTTTGAGACTTGCTGGCAAAGATTTGAGCATCAAAATATAAATTTCACAATATGGGAGAGTGAAATGCATTATGTGAATGAAAATATTATGCTATTTTTAGGTTTTTGTAATTTTTTACTAATTCTGTAAAACTACATGCTATGACGTTGTATTCGAAGCTGTTAATCAGAATTGTTCTATAGGCAGCTTCGAGTTTGGGGTCAATAAGTGCAGGAGTATAGGGTTCTCAAGTTTGGAGACCTAACTCTAAACTTAATAACCCCAGACTACTGCACTCAATAACTCCATCTCGGAGCTGTCCATAGAACAAATATCTGAATCATAAAAAAGTGTAGCAAAGAGCTTTCAAATCATCTGAATATTTTACAGGTGTCTACAGTTGATGTCCCTAACAGCTATCTGTATTGGGTATGAAGTATATCAGGCAAAGCTTCCCAATGGTGGCACTACACCAAATCCATGCAAACCGGGCACTCTGTGGGTGGGCTTGGGTCACATGACACCGATGGGTGGCGGAAACAGAAACAAGTTTGCCACTGACTTCCACGATGTTTACGGAGAGGTAAGCGAACCTTTCCCTAACTAACTTAGAATAATTTGTTGAAATGTGAATTATACCTGTAGCAGCTTCTAACCTAACGTTAAATTTCTCTTGTGAAATTACTTGATAACTGCAGGTATGGAATGTGGCATTATGTAATGCTGACTCAGATGGAGATGGGCTGACTAATGGAATGGAGCTTGGCGACCCCAACTGTACTTGGACTGAAGGTGAAAACTAGTCTGGTTTTATCCCCTAAGTTGTAGTAGTTTAGACTATTCAAATTAAAGATAGTTTTGAGATAACTTTCAACTTGATTGTTAAAGCACTACTAAATGAATTTAACATTAGTAAAAAGATACCATAGAAATTGAGTTACTAAAATAGCTTAAAACAGGGGGGGGGGCAACTGAGGGCTTCAGGGCTACTTGTGGCCTTTTACCCATTTTTCAGTAGCGCTTTAAATAAAAACTGTCACTTTTATTCTGATTAACACAGCATAGGTTTGGTGATAAATTACTTTATTATAATAAAATTCAATATGTGTACAATCTTATGGCCCTTTGTTTTGGCTGACTTCTAAACTTGGCCCTCGAGTAAAAGAAGTTGCCCACCTATGGCTTAAAAGCATCTGTTAGGTAGAACTATATGGAAACCTTTGACTCCAGCTTTCGTTTGGTTTCTAAGCTGAAACTATACCAACATCAATTGTTAGTTAAATTATAAGCAAAAAATAGGTTTATTTTTCATTGTTACCCCCTGTTACCTTTGAAACATTTAAATTAGATCTTATTTGACTTTTGAGTCTAAATTTAGTACATCAACTGCCTGAAACAAGCCAAATCAATTCATGTTCTGATTACAGACAACTGATAATGCATTTATATTACTTTCTATCAGTTGATGACATTTTCTTAAGTAGATAAAGTCACGGCTGATATAATTCTGTTTACTCTATTTCATGGTTCACAAGATATTCTAATATATTCTAAAAGCTTCTTCAACTTCTGCTAATCTGACAGTTTAAGTACCAGATTAGAACATAAATACGGGGCTGAATAATTTATTGGCATGGTTAGTTATAGAAGTGTTTTGATGTACAGATTTATTAGTTTGCTAGAGCAGTTCTCTCTTAAATAGTGCGGCATGATTAATCAACAAGTTTAATACTAAAGGTAAGGTCAATAATATTTTTACTAATTTTCAAAGTTTAAAAGTTGAGCAAAACAGTTTTCAATGAAAAGAAGTTTTATATAAATTCTATAAAACTGGTGCCCCACTGGGATTCGAACCCAAGACCTCCGGCTTGCGAGCAGGCGTACTACCACTACACCACAAAGACCACTGGGTAAACTCAACACTACTAATTCATCAACTTGGTAGTTAACCGTCTCCTTCCAGACTAAACATATTTTCAGTTGTCAACTTATGACACTGAGAATTACCATGTTGTTTGATCTTTAAAGGTGACCCAGCACCTGGCAGTTCTTCTACCATTAGTCACCCGGGTATTTGTGAGCCCACCGACACCAAGGAGTGCACTGAAAGGAACCAAGGCTTTAACCTTGAAGGATGTGAAGTCTATGTAACCACGACCCCACACGACCACGACCACGATCACATACACATTGGAGATGTTTCTACGGACAGCCAAAATGGCTCTACTAATCTCCACTTTTCTTTTCTTGTTTTTACATTGTTTGCTTTTTGTTTAATTGTTGCAGTTTTTTAAAAAGCATAGACTTTGCTTCAAGTGCATTGCTTAAATTCTACAAGTTTTGTAATCTATTCTAAGTTTTGTTTACTAAATAAATTCTACTTTGGTAGATTTAGCGTTGTGGCCAGTTGTTTTAATGCTGAGAAAATTTTAGATCTTGCAGCTAAATTATAAATAGTTTCTAACTAGAATCTTGAAATAAATAATATCTCTATAATTACGCAATACAAAACAGTAAAAGAGCATAATATATAATATATGTAAATATTATAATATAAACTATGTATTTTTCCATTGCATCATTGTCTATAACAATTAGGCTGTAAGAGTGGGTTTTGTGAGAAAAATAAAGTGTGTAAAGGTAGCTTAGCAACAATCTATAGATTGATAAATGTAGAGGTGTGGTTTGGTTTAAATAATAAAATATATCAGCTCTTATAACTATATTAAAAGAAAACGATATATATAATATCAGCAACACCTAATTAATAATAATTATTATTTTCATAACATATTTAATGAAATCAATATATAAATTGTTTACAAAAAAGAGGAAAATTTAGGCAATCTCTCCTAAGAACGATCTTAATATTGAAAACTCAAATAGGAAAATAATATAGTTATACTTATAGTGTAGAGACTGATGTTGAATACCGAGTTGGAATTATGAGCTTATGAATACCAGCCGTGGGCTGGTGGCTGACCATCGGCCTACTTGCGCCTCTTCTTCACATCTCACCTCTTTATTCTTTTCATAAAGTTAAAATTAAGATTTAAACTGGTAAAAAGCGCTTGAAGCCTAACTTTGCAAAACAAAGATGTAAACCTAGCTATATTAAAATTTAGAATCAGCACTTTTAGTACATATTATCAACAGCTAAAATATGAACTTCCTGTATACTGAAATTTGCAAAACTTTCTCATTGGATTTTTGTAGACAAGCTGGTTGCATGCTTAGAGCATAGTCTAATCTCTTGAATAAAATCACTTGGCAACAAACATATAGCAAAACAAGCTAGGTCCTTAAACATTTTTCTTTATTTCATGTTGTTTAATGCAAATATTTATATTTATTTTTGGTTACTAGCTATCACAAAAACTTATTGGTTTTTAAAGTTTATGTTGTGTTTATGTCTTTTTGAAATTAATTGTTGCTTTTAGTTTTGCTGGTGTGGTGTAAACACTATAAAATGATGAATTAGGAAAGATTTACTTAGAGAAATGCCAGGATAATTGAAAATTTTTCTAGTAGGATTGACAATATTCCTGGTTATTATGCTAATTCATCCTAGTAGAAATGCCAATTGCAGTATCTTTTATTAAAGATACCAATTGCAATCTCTCCTAGGAAAGATGCTAACTGCAATCTCTCCTAAGAAAGATGCTAATTGAAAATTCAGTTAGAAGAATAGCCTATTATACTAGTAGAGACTGCAATGTGCACCAATTTTCTTGTGAAAATGATGGATATTGGGATGGTCTAGTTATTCTCATAGCGTAGTCTGTCAGTATAACTACTTGAACGTGAGAACACAAATTGCATTACATTACAGTACACTGCATTCCATTATATATTACATTACAGTACACTGCATTGCATTACATTACGTTATACTACATTGCATTAATCTACACTGCATTCCATTATATATTGCATTACAGTACACTGCATTGCATTACATTATGTTATACTACATTGCATTAATCTACACTGCATTCCATTATATATTACATTACAGTACACTGCAGTGCATCACATTACGTTATACTACATTGCATTAATCTACACTGCATTCCATTATATATTACATTACAGTACACTGCAGTGCATCACATTACGTTATACTACATTGCATTAATCTACACTGCATTCCATTATATATTACATTACAGTACACTGCAGTGCATCACATTACGTTATACTACATTGCATTAATCTACACTGCATTCCATTATATATTACATTACAGTACACTGCATTGCATTAATCTACACTGCATTCCATTATATATTGCATTACATTACACCGCATTGATTTGCATCGAATTGCATTACATTGCACTACATTTTATTGCACTAAATTGCATTGCATTCTATTATATTACAGTACATATTGTGCTAAAATACATTATATATAATGTTAAATTAGACTGCATTGCATTACATTACATTACATTTCATTAGATTGCATTATATACTTTGAGTATGACATTAAGTTGCATGATCAATATTTGATACAAGTAATAACAGAAAATTCTACTTTAAAGCTTGATGCTATAAACTTTTTGCTGTGCACTATGTCATAGAAATTTAAATTTATCATTAGGATTGTAAAATTTTTCTGCTCAAGTTCAACAATTAAAACTAATTAGCCAGTTTTACAGTTGTAAAAAACAGAAATATTTAAGCAATGCGAAACCGCATCCAAATAATGAAGGAAGAAATTTGATGTGCTTTTTCTGAAGAAACACAATTGCTTCATATCTAAGGCTTTTGTGCTGCGATAACAGCTTCTATCTAATAATTTCATCAACTCTTTCTGCAGAGTAAATACTTTACCCAAGGATGTTGAATCATATATGGAGAAGGTTTGTTGTCTCTTCAACAGTTGTAGCAGTAACAGTAGTAGGAGTAACACTAACAGCTAGTAATAGCAGTAACAGTAGTAGCAGTAACAGTTGTAGTAGCGGTAACAGCTATAGTAGTGGTAACAGTAGTTGTGGTATCAGTAGTAGCAGTAACTGTAGTGGGAGTAACAGCTAGTAGTAGCAGTAACAGTAGTAGCAGTAACAGTTGTTTCAGTAACAGTTGTAGTAGCAGTAGTAGTGGTAACAGTAGCAGTAGCAGCAATAGAAGCAGCAGTTGTAGTATTCCATTTAGGGCAACTGATAAACTATAAATACAGATAAAAGTCCCAATTTTGATGCCAACCATGAGAAAATGAATCTCCTTTTAATGCAGCAGATTGCGGATAAAGCAACTTGTACTGCTATGTAGTATATGTTTGTTTGTTTGTAGCCTTGAACTGATGATGGTACTAGTAGTCATTTCATCTGGATTTCAGACATTCCAGAGTGAAATACCAAATGGAGACAAAATTCCTCACCCTTGTCAGCCCGGGAAGACATGGATCGGAGTAGGCCATCAAAATTATCAAGGATCAGGAGCTAGAAACCCTTTTGGTGTGGCCTTTAAAGCTGCTAATACCGTGAGTAAACATTTCAACACCCCAACACCTTTGTTAGGTGCAACAACTGTGGATGTCATGTAGTGCATCTTGTCACTGTACAATTAGAAATTTACTTAGTCTGTGGTCTAACTGAGTTATATACTCAGCTTGTGGAAGGGATAGCTAGACACAAGTAAAACTAGATAAACTGATAATACTGATAAACTAGTTTTAGTCCTCTCTATAGATTGAAGGAGCAGGGTATTCATGGAAGACCAATAGACTAACTTGATTAACCTCCTAATTTAAATGATAATTTTGTGATCAACTTTTTTTTACAACTTTCAGCATACTGCCTTAAGGTAGAGCTGCCAGTTTATTATGATTATATTAACATGAAGTAATGTGACTTTGTTTTAGACATGGACAACAGTTCTGTGTAATGCTGACTCAGATGGAGATGGTAAGACCAATGGGGAAGAGCTGGGAGACCCAGGCTGTACCTGGAGCAGCGGAGGTTTGTTGAATAATTGTAGACTAAACTTTTAGTTATTGTTTTCTATAAGAAACCCTGTTTTAAAAGCTTATTTTGGGATAGCAATCAGTGCATTAGAATAAATATATGTTCAGCAATTTTTCTATATGCAATACAAAAACTAGTCTATAATAAATTTGCCTAAATTTGGTCCAACAATGTAGAGCTTCAATCATATCGATTTCGAATGTTGCTGTAAAATCTTATCATATAATAGCCTCACTAGTTTTATTAAACTGATTGATAAAGTTATTATCAATTTATTATGTTGAAGGATGCAATTATAGTTTATCAATTAAAGTATAATAAAATTAAATATTTGACTTGTTAGAGGCTGCTGAACGAACCACAGACCTCTCTCACCCCGGAGTATGTGAACCTGTGGATTCAGCAAAGTGCAAGCAGAGCAACACCTGGGATCTCGGATGTCCTGCAAGCCAGAAGGCATTTGCTGTCAGGCATCAGTCTGATTATCTCCTCTTTTTTCTGAGTTCTGGCATAGTCTTAATGGTTCTCTGTTTGGCTCTTTTTTGACAGTTGCTTGAGTCTGGAATTACCAGCTAGGGTCTTTTATGTTATACTTCGATTTTTCTTAACATCCCCAAGCCTGTCTTAAAAAACTTTAAACA
This sequence comes from Bugula neritina, assembly GCA_964035545.1. Classification (NCBI taxonomy): domain Eukaryota; kingdom Metazoa; phylum Bryozoa; class Gymnolaemata; order Cheilostomatida; family Bugulidae; genus Bugula; species Bugula neritina. Next base: position 14,705,765 of record OZ037767.1, read on the forward strand.
TAAAGAAGAAAATAAATTTTTGCTCTAAAAGCTCTTTCTGGTTCTAATATATTCTACTGAAGTATAAATGTATATCAGTGGTTATATAAATAAAACTACAAAGTATTTCATTTAAAAATATATATTTTGCTTCCTTTACTTCTGTTTTATCCATATATTTGTTACATTTTAGTTCACTTATAGCATATTATAATACATGTTTTAAATGCGTGCTAAATGAATAAATGAAATGCTTTAACAAGCTAATATTGTCACCATATAGCAGTATATATTGTGAAATTAGTTGTTAAATATAAAATTAGAGTTGTATTTTCATGCTGTGTTTCTCTCACGAGTTGGTATAATAAGTAACAGATCGCTAAGGGAAATGAAAATTATTTATAGTTAAAATATTTTAACACATTTAACTATAAATGCAAAAAATACAAAATAGAAAACTTCTAATTACATTTTACATTCTGCACATGATCTGCTGATTTTAAAGAAATTTTATTTTTTATAACTTTTACAACAATTTTGTAGTTTTCTAAAACATATAATATCATAACATCAAAAAGTTCACTTTCTTTTTACTAGCTTCTCATGCATATATATCATATGTAATATGCTATATAATATCTTGCAATTCAACCAAATTTTAAATATAACTTTCCTACAATATATATAAATTTATTTCACAATATAAATTATATAATATTATAATGAAATATACCAGCGGCAAAATATTACAACTATTATACTTTTTATATTTTTTCATTTTTGCAAAATTATTTATGATTAGCAACCTATACTTCAATATTACATAATTCTAACATACAGGCATAAATATAGTGTGAATAAATTACACCTATAGCAAAAAGATAGCTCCTTAAACTAAAAGTCTACAGTTGACAAAGGTATAGTCTATTAAGCTATAATATATTATGATGTTATTTCATTTACATAATATGGTAATGTGAATTTATATCCTTTCTAGATCCAATATGTATAGTAAGAAAAACCGCTGTCATAACCTCACATGCATGACTAGTTATATTCCGGGTGGCATAGAATCGTAACTTTTATACAAATTTGCTACGTAATTTCCAGCTATAATGCAGTTTGAAATGTAACAATGGAACATTATTTAACAATAAAATATTTTTATTAATCTATACAGTATTGTTCTAAACAAAGTTGTAACCAATGTTTGTAGGAGCATAACTAAATTTAGACCAGGAGTCTATTGAAACTACAACTAATATACTAGCTGCACCATTTACATGAGTTTTCACAGATCAAGGACAGAGTACTGATAGTAATGTTCCGTCAATGTCTATTACGCATCATAAGGTTTGTTTCAGAACAACAATTATTGCTTATGCAACCAATAAAGTAAAACAACAAGTAAAAAAAATTATGTAACAAATTCATTATTTTTACTATAAAATAATACAAACAGAGAAATGTAGAAAAATTGGGAAGAATGCTTATATATTGTAATGTAACAAAGTTTGATCACGAATTACTAACAGTATGTGTATATTTAATACAGCTTTTAGTAGCATAAACATTTCCATTGTCTCAATTATTTATGCACATAACAAAATTATTGTTTTAGTGTCTTACTAGCCATACCAACACTTATTTGTTACGACTACCATTTGGGGTTTGCACCGAATGATGACATAGTTCCCCACCCTTGTGACACAGGAAAGTTCATTTGGCAAAACTTGACATATTTAGATCCAAACGGAACTGAAAACTCTTTTGGCAGAGATGTGACCCATACTGCCTACTCAGCTGCAGTGAGTATGGTTAGAGAATGATACACCATATAACTCACGCGGGAGAAACTCCTGATGGAAAAGGTTTTTTGTTAAATCAGGTTAAGGACTTATTCATATGTGGTGCAAGAGCAATTATGACTGGATGCTCTTCCGAACATCACCAATGGCCTTTGTTAGGTTCGTACCCATGACTTCGTGTTTACTAGGCCACAGCTGTAATCTCTGGACCACAGCTGTTCCCTCAATGATTCACACACATATAATGTAGCTGCACTAAAGTTGTAGAACTGTAAAAAGCCAAAGTCAGTGTAGTTGAAAACAGATATAGAAATGAAAAGACTTCATGCAAAACTAAAATTCTGTAAAAACAACTATAAAGGATTTAGAATATTCAACATTACTTATATATATATTTATTTATGTGGTTCTAAATAAGACAGATTTGACTAAATTCTTGGCTTTTATTAAATACTGCTATATATGTTTTGTGTCTACTCAAAATTACAATTAATATGACTTTATTTAGAAAGAGCGCAATGGGTTTAGTTCCAATTAATGAAGGTATTTTTGTGAAAAAGATTAAAATGTAGCAGACAGTCAAAAAGTATACGTTACATGTTTGTATAATTTAACTCAGCATTGGGCAGATAAAGTTTTCGATGGAAACGTGAGTCTGTGTGAAATGGATTCAGATGGAGATGGAAAAACTAATGGAGAAGAATTAGGTGACCCTGACTGTGTGTGGATTCGAGGAGGTTTGTGAAATGTCTTGTCTTTTTCTAATATGACATTAGTTTTGCTGAATTAAGAAGCAATCACCACCCGTTTGTTCCAATAAGAAAAAATACTCATTTTTGTTTGAAAATTTGCATTCTATGATCTATGAACAAGAGCACAACACAAACAAATTTTACTCGACGCCTTTAGAAATGATTGTTGTCAAGCTAGAAATAAATAACTTTAAGTTACTATAGTTTATGTCTACTTTTAATTATATACAGTGTTATAACTGCAGTAATTGCACCTCGTACGTTTGTAACTCACTTAAACAGCAAGCTGTGTGATGGTGCTATAGTTGAGAGATTAAAATTGCCCTGCATGTTCCAGACGTACAACGTAGAAGGCCAAAGTTCATGGGAAGTGCTGACCTTAGCTAATTTATTGAAAGCATTTGCTCAAAATTTGAAAGAAATAGATAGTTATAGAGATTAATCAAAAGAGATGCTTTTATTTACCTGTCAGGTAAATTGTGTAATTGTCAAACTAAATGTCCAAATATTTATTTAACAGTAAATCACTATTCAACTCAAAGTTTGCAGTTTCCTAAACTACGTTCGAGTTGTTGGCTAAGCAATCTGTAGTAAGCAATATTTTGATACTCATAATCTATCGTGATCATGTAATTGTGTATTTGCAAGTCATGTGACTGTATCATATCCTATCAACCATCAACAATGTGCTTCTCTAGAAAACATCACTGGAGTTGCCCTCTCCCACCCCGGAGTCTGTGATCCTATAACCTCTGCAAAGTGTAAGGAGGGTAATGTTTGGCTCCCGGAATGCTCCAAAACAAAGCAGGAGAACCAGCAACCTGAACTAATTCCGGAGAACCAAATTATTATACAATCTGGTGCTTTGACGATCCAAAGCTTTCAGTCTGAAGTTATTCTTTCTACTCTCACACTATTTTACCTGGTTTTTGTTTAAGAAGTCGTCAAAACATTACTAGATAAGGAGAGAACAAATCCGCACCTCACTTTTAACAGACACAACTGGTTTTTTAATCTCACAAGTTAAAAATAACTGCTAATTGTTACAGTGTTTTTGAAAAGTTAAAAAAGTTACAAGACTCCATTAATTTTATAGATATATATTTTAAATAAGTTGAAGATTTTTTTACAAACAGCTCAATGTTTATAAATAAAAGATCACTGAAGAAAAACAATTTATTTTGCTAATGCTTTGTGAAAAAACATTAAAACATTACGTTTTGAATCAAAAAGTTAAAGTCTTTTCTCACTAATTGTTACTCTGACTATAAAATTATATAAAGTTATCTGTTCTATTTATACTCTTATGAAATTACACATATTGGAATTATCTCCTCGCCTCAAATTGCTCTGAAATCTAATTAATGTGCAAAAGTTCAATATAATTTGAGACTATCCATTCTAGTCAATACCCTTTTACAAGAAGTTCAAAGTATTTGTAAAGGAGCTGGCTCTACCAATAAGATTGGCTATAACATTTTCATTTACTTAGAATAATATAATGTACAGTTGAAGTTATCTCCCCTCTTCATGTGGAGTTGTATTCTCAGCCTCTTGAAACACCTCATTGCTAGGAGTAGCTTCTGATTGGCTAATCTGTTTTGGATGATATTTCAGAGTCAACTCAACTCTGTGAGCTTGAGATTTGGTTGGCCGGAGAAGCCGCTGAGTGACTGCCTATCAGTAAATAAATAAATAAATATATATATTTTATTATATAGATGTGCGTGCATGCGTGTGTGTGTGTGTGTGCGCGTGCGCGTGCGTGTGCGTGTGTGTGTATTCAACCTGAGGCAATGCAGTCTTTCCCACCTGCTGTTGGTCATAGCTGTGTCCATTGCCGTTATTTTGAGTGTTGGGACAGGTGGATGGGCCCCCACCCTTGTGACTAGATCTTAGGACTGCAGACTTGGTGGGTCTTTGCACTCTGTCTATCACAGTCTTCAGCTCATCTTCTTTGTATTGCTTGAACGCAGGCACTGAGTCAAAGTTTCGTAGTCTTTGATAAAGGACTCTGTAATACGTGATACATTTATCACTACAGTGATACAATATATACTACAATACTACAGTATACACTACAACAGTACAGTACACACTACAATGATACAGTGTAAATTGCAATACATACTACAGATATGTGTTGTATAACTTTTAGAACTAGTAGGTAATATAGCATTACTATTGTATTTAAAATTTCCCCAACATGGAATAGAGAGCCCATGGGCTAGCTCTAGCTCACAGTATACCCATACATACACAGTATCTTAGAGCCCAGACTACCTCTAGCACATGTGTATTTATATATAAACAATTTATCCACGTAGCAAAAAATTAGGATCAAATAGGTTATGTCAAACTGACCAGTCTAAAATACTCACAGCATTATTGTTGTTTATCCCCATTACAATAAATTAAATAACAAGAAAATGAAATTACAGAAATTGTCTTTCCAGAAGAAATCTCTCTCCAGCTCTTGGAATACTTACGGTATGGGTCTACTCTGCCGTGCTTTAATAGAACCCCAATCTTTAGCCTTAGAGCTTACAGTGTGTCTCCTCCAAATTAAAGACATTTCCCAATCTTCCTCAGAAGGCTTTCTATACTGCTGATACATTTCACCATCAATGTCAAACACTGGCACCATTTTAACTTCTTCTCCCTCTGTAGTGAGTTACGTGCAACAAGTAAAATGTGAGAATGAGGTTGCTATACTGCTATGTTACAATACTGGTGACCTCTGCTTTGTGATAAGTAGTCAAAGTGCTAAATTGAATGGCTCAGCCTTTTGTCCTTTGAAATTGACTGGAATATTGGATTAAGTTGAACATAATTATATTTATATGTTACAGTAGCTATTAATAACTTCACTGTCAGCTTTCACTGCATTTTTTCACAGTAAATGCGGACTAGAATATCACAGTATTGGGCAGACAATTGCTAGATATGCAAAAACGTTGCCCCCACTGAGAATCAAACCCGCGACCTCCGGCTTGCAAGCAAGTGTGCTACCATTGCACCACAAGGACTACTGGGTCTAATAGATAGCTGTGAGATCATGTTACCTTACTCATGTTTCAATATATAGTTGCAGCAGAATTTCATTGATATCTACAAGCAGGTAAGCCTTCCACGAGGTTTGAACAACAAGACAATGATTGCATGTCAAGGTTATTCTACCTCAACTTGTGTAGTAGAGAGACTTACCACCTTCCATCTGTTCCTGTACCTCCTGATTAGAATCCATTGTGTGGGTGGTCATGATTTGGCACTAATAAGCAGTAGGAGGTTGTCACATACACCCACATAAAATGGCACTAATAACTAAGAACACGGCTATATAGGAAAACTGCAGAAATACAGAATATTGCTGCCCTACACCAACTAACCCATGTCCTCACAGGACAATGCAATGCACTGCTTACTAAAAATCAGAAGCATAATTTGATAAAAGGCACCGATTATGACAATAGCCATACCTGTTAACTTATCTACTGTATATACCCAACAAACCTCTATACCTGTAGCTATGAGTTTTGTAACAGTAAACTAAGAAGTTTTATGATTGATGGTTTGTGTAATAATAAATTATTGTGTACCAAACACTCATCAGATAGCAAGTGCATCTCAAAAATATTTCACATGTATCCAGGTTTTTAAAACCGATACGACTAAATTAACAACTCTTTATTTTTACTAAATGAGCCAGTTGTATTTGTGTGTGTGTGTGGGGGGCAAGTTTTGTATCAACTCTACTAACCAGAACACATGCAGATCAGGACCCCAAGAGTTTATAATGGAGTACTCATTAATTTACTAAAAAAGCCATGAATAGTGAATATACAGTAGTTTTGAATTATTAATCAATAATGCATAATAATTGATATTTATTTAGTTAGCTAAATAACACCCTGTCAAATAATGAAATCAGCCATTGCATACTAAGAAAAGAAATCAAAATAAAACCTATCGATTTATCACCCATAAGTAGGTAGTTATAAATTGTGTTTATTCTATGCACAGAGGGCAACTGGTAAAAAGCATTCCAGTTTATGTATATTCAGTGTGCTTATTGGATGGTAATATCTTTCTATTCAGTGTGCTTATTGGATGGTGATATCTTTCTATTCAGTGTGCTTATTGGATGGTAATATCTTTCTATTCAGTGTGCTTATTGGATGATAATATCTTTCTATTTAGTGTGCTTATTGGATGGTAATATCTTTCTATTCAATGTGCTTATTGGATGGTAATATCTTTCTATTCAGTGTGCTTATTGGATGGTAATATCTCTATTTAGTGTGCTTATTGGATGGTAATAATATATGATGGGCCTATAGTAACACTTATTGAATGTCTGTTGCTAATATATTTGAGTTGAGAATGATGATTGGACAACGGTAAATCATTGCACTAATGAGAAAACAGTTTACATAATAAAAAACTGAAATATCAACTCATTGTATTATCAAAATATTAGAAAACAAAAACCGAGTCAAGTAATTGTGCTATATTTGGTCTAGCATGAGTTCCTGCTCCATAGTAGCCCAAAGTGGGAGGTGAAATGACAGTCTCTGTAGAACATAGCTGACTCTCAGCTCAGCTATCCTCATCATGCTCCAGTTTCTCCCTCAAGTCTGTGCATTTCTTCATCAGGACTTTCAGCGCCTCCGAGACAAGAGTGGCGGCAGGAAGTGCTCCGGTAGACTCCACCGAAACTGTGACACAGGAAATAGCATGTGACACAGGAAATAGTATGTGACATAGTAAATAGTGTTCGACATAGTAAATAGTATTTAAAATTATACATACGTCTGCAACTGACTAAGAGATGACTCACATATAAAATGATCTCTAACTCGACTCAGCAACACTTTGTCCTTCAAGTTGTCGTGTCTGAACACCTCACGGCTACATGTGTCTAGTCTGGCATTAGCAACGTATGCCTCGTCTTCGCCTGTAATATTAGCGGTATACAGTATAGTAATATTAACAATATACAGTATAGTAATATTAACAGTATACAGTATAGTAATATTAACAGTACACAGTATAGTAATATTAACAGTACACAGTATAGTAATAGTAACAGTATACAGTATAGTTATAGTAATATTAACAGTACACAGTATAGTAATATTAACAGTATATAGTATAGTAATATTAACAGTATACAGTATAGTAATATTACCAGTATACAGTATAGTAATATTAACAGTATACAGTATAGTAATATTAACAGTATACAGTATAGTAATATTAACATTATACAGTATAGTAATATTAACAGTATATAGTATAGTAATATTAACAGTATACAGTATAGTAATATTAACAATATACAGTATAGTAATATTAACAGTATACAGTATAGTAATATTAACAGTATACAGTATAGTAATATTAACAGTATACAGTATAGTAATAGTAACAGTATACAGTATAGTAATATTAACAGTACACAGTATAGTAATATTAACAGTATACAGTATAGTAATATTAACAGTATACAGTATAGTAATATCAACAGTATACAGTATAGTAATATTACCAGTATACAGTATAGTAATATTAACAGTATACAGTATAGTAATATTAACAGTACACAGTATAGTAATATTAACAATATACAGTATAGTAATATTAACAGTATACAGTATAGTAATATTAACAGTATACAGTATAGTAATATTAACAGTATACAGTATAGTAATATTAACAGTATACAGTATAGTAATATTAACAGTATACAGTATAGTAATATTAACAGTACACAGTATAGTAATATTAACAGTATACAGTATAGTAATATTAACAGTATACAGTATAGTAATATTAACAGTACACAGTATAGTAATATTAACAGTACACAGTATAGTAATATTAACAGTACACAGTATAGTAATATTAACAGTATATAGTATAGTAATATTAACAGTATACAGTATAGTAATATTACCAGTATACAGTATAGTAATATTAACAGTATACAGTATAGTAATATTAACAGTACACAGTATAGTAATATTAACAGTATACAGTATAGTAATATTAACAGTATACAGTATAGTAATATTAACAGTATACAGTATAGTAATATTAACAGTATACAGTATAGTAATAGTAACAGTATACAGTATAGTAATATTAACAGTACACAGTATAGTAATATTAACAGTATACAGTATAGTAATATTAACAGTATACAGTATAGTAATATCAACAGTATACAGTATAGTAATATTACCAGTATACAGTATAGTAATATTAACAGTATACAGTATAGTAATATTAACAGTACACAGTATAGTAATATTAACAATATACAGTATAGTAATATTAACAGTATACAGTATAGTAATATTAACAGTACACAGTATAGTAATATTAACAGTATAGAGTATAGTAATATTAACAGTATACAGTATAGTAATATTAACAGTATACAGTATAGTAATATTAACAGTATACAGTATAGTAATATTAACAGTATACAGTATAGTAATATTAACAGTACACAGTATAGTAATATTAACAGTACACAGTATAGTAATATTAACAGTATACAGTATAGTAATATTAACAGTACACAGTATAGTAATATCAACAGTATACAGTATAGTAATATTAACAGTATATAGTATAGTAATATTAACAGTATACAGTATAGTAATATTAACAGTATACAGTATAGTAATATTAACAGTATACAGTATAGTAATATTAACATTATACAATATAGTAATATTAACAGTACACAGTATAGTAATATTAACATTATACAGTATAGTAATATTAACAATATACAGTATAGTAATATTAACAGTATACAGTATAGTAATATTAACAGTATACAGTATAGTAATATTAACAGTATACAGTATAGTAATATTAACAGTATACAGTATAGTAATATTAACAGTATACAGTATAGTAATATTAACAGTATACAGTATAGTAATATTAACAGTATACAGTATAGTAATATTAACAGTACACAGTATAGTAATATTAACAGTATACAGTATAGTAATATTAACAGTATACAGTATAGTAATATTAACAGTATACAGTATAGTAATATTAACAGTATACAGTATAGTAATATTAACAGTATACAGTATAGTAATATTAACAGTATACAGTATAGTAATATTAACAGTATACAGTATAGTAATATTAACAGTATACAGTATAGTAATATTAACAGTATACAGTATAGTAATATTAACAGTATACAGTATAGTAATATTAACAGTATACAGTATAGTAATATTAACAGTATACAGTATAGTAATATTAACAGTATACAGTATAGTAATATTAACAGTATACAGTATAGTAATATTAACAGTATACAGTATAGTAATATTAACAGTATACAGTATAGTAATATTAACAGTATACAGTATAGTAATATTAACAATACACAGTAAAGTAATATTAACAGTATATAGTATAGTAATATTAACAGTACACAGTATAGTAATATTAACAATATAATTGCACTACTAGATGCCAAATCTTTAAGAAAAAGCTATGCTTTTTAATGTGTTATTTTATCCAAATCAATTATTCATAAGTATTGGAGTTGCCCTTTCAGCTAAATAGTAAGGTTTCTCTATTTATAACAAGGAAAATAATGCTCTATGAATGGACTATAAAATGTAGAACTCAAATTAGAAAAAAAAACATGGATGCACACAAGCAAATGAGAATAGAATAGCATGAAATTCTTTCACCAAAGCTTAAGGTGATCAAATGCTATTCTAGCACTTATATTGAAAGAGGCGCAAAACTATATGATGTAAACTTTAAGGAATTTTAAAGTAATGTTGTTTTTTACCTTAAGAGCGTAATTTAAAACAGACAAGAGGCATACCGTTTTCATTAGTTCTGATTCCAATCACACCGTCACTGAAGCACTCTTTCAGCTTGTGAGCATCGGAGCCTGTGATTGGCTGTGTGAGGGTGATCTCTGGCAGAAGACGGTAATGCGCTGTCGCTGTAACACAACGTACTTAACAATCAGCTGTACTTGCTTTCAGAAAAAAACCTACGCTAACAGTTTTCTGGTATTTCACTTCTATATAATATGTACAACTAGCTGCATTCAACTGTGATGAAGGAGTGCATATTGAAATCAAGCAAAGCACAGTATTGCAACTGAGCATATTGTGTTATCACACGCTAATAGTGAAAGGTGACAATAATACATGGATTTACATAGTATATGTAAGATTATTTTTACATGCACAAAGTGACCGTAGGTAACATATCTAGTGAATCGCAGGTAAAATACTACGTGAACCACAGCTAAAACATTAGTTGAACCGCAGGTAAAAGATGTAATGAAACGTAAGTAAGATAGGTAGACTGTAGAGAAATCGTAGGTAAAAGATGCAGTGAAGCGCAGGTAAAAGATGTTGCCAAGACTCACCGACAGGGGAGAATTTGGCGTGGTCTCTGCCGATTCCTTTCACGCAGTCCATCCGCAGGTCGAGTATTTGCCCAGGTTTCAGCTTGTTGATTAGTATGTCAGGGTGAACAGGAGTTATGCTCCCCTCAGGGTACTGTATTATATAACATTACAGTCATATGTCAATGTTTATACTACCATGAACTGCATATAATGTATGTGACAGAGATTAGGTAATGGCAGCAAAGTCACAGCTCAGCCGTTGAACAATATTGAGTTCTGCTATTTCATTGCATATATTTATTAACTTTATGGTGATTTGTAAAAAAGGCGCAGATGCCCAGGTATATTAATTCAAAAATGCCTTGGAATTGCCCCACAAACATATATATTTCAGGAAATATTGCTCAAGAAAAATATTATGAAATATTTTTCTGCAATTAAATTGCTAACGTGCAGCAGCTGATAAATATTCAAAAGCCATCTTCATCAGGTGTAGAGTATACTATCCAAGTGGAAATTACCAGCAAAGAAGTTTCCAGAATATACTAACCAGGTCGGCCTGGTTGCCCACAGGCACCCACACCATATCTCTTGTGTATACATTGTTATGTTTGTAGAGGACGTCAGGCTGAGTGGCGTCAGCGGGGGCGCTGCTGTTGTGAGTGCACTTGACCTTCAGGGCAAAGCTGATGGTGTCCTCAGCCGACCCCTCCTCCTGATCTACAAACAGACAACAGAACTCCAACTAAGACGACACCAGAAGACACTTCTCTTGGCTTTAGATTTCTTCTAATTCAAAACTAGGCAGCCTCCTTCCTCTTTAGAAACATCGATAGGATAAATTTTTTAAGTTTTGAAATAGACACCCCTTTAGCCACTCACAGCATTGAAAAGTTTCTCTCAATTAGTATACACTAAAAACTACACAAATATATTATATTCAATTTTGCAACATTTAAAAAATCTATATGTCAGAGAACAATATAAAGAGAATAGCGATATAACAAACAGCTACACAGTAAATTATAAGTGAAAATATGACACGTTACCAGTGCCTTGGGCTGAGTTTGGAGTTACGTTACCTACTATGGGATGATTCAGTCAACTAACAATATAAAACAAAACACTGAAATACAATACAAATCCCTTAAAATTGTCAATTGGCTCAGTCCAGTTTATTTAGTACAAACTGAATTTGAGTTTGTCAGTTTATATATTGTAATTTTACAAAGTGATCTAACCTGGCTGTCTGTATTCAAACATTCTAGGGTCAGCTTTGATTGGAATGAGACCTAGCCTGTGTGCTAGCACTTCATCTTGTATAAGGGACGTGTTATTAAATACATACACCTTCTCTATAGCCATGGTAGGAACCTAAACAGTAGTTGTGCAGACTCAAAGTAAATACAACTTAGTTCAGTGCATCACAATATTGACTCCATTTCAGCTGGAGAGATCAAGTACAAAAAGGACAACAAGCTGGAGAGATCATATGCAGGGAAGACAACAAGATGCTGACACCAGAACACGTTGGTGATTTAGACAGACCGATAGATCTTAGGATTAATTGCCGAGAACTATTAATATCAGTTGTCAGATGCCCAACACTCTTCTCTATCACCAACTACTACCATATTATTTCATATATGTTAAGTAACCAGTTGAATGTTGCAGTTCTTTTCCAAGAAACTTTCCATGTCTATTTTAAAAGTGTCAATACACTACACTGACTATACACTACACTGACTATACACTACACAGACTATACACTATACTGACTATACACTACACTGACTATACACTATACTGACTATACACTATAGTGACTATACACTATAGTGACTATACACTATACTGACTATACACTATACTGACTATACACTATACTGACTATACACTACACTGACTATACACTACACTGACTATACACTACACTGACTATACACTACACTGACTATACACTATACTGACTATACACTATACTGACTATACACTATACATACTATACACTATACTGACTATACACTACACTGACTATACACTATACTGACTATACACTATACTGACTATACACTATACATACTATACACTATACTGACTATACACTATACTGACAATAACCCTTAGCAAAGAGTACCTCTGCTAGAAGGATGCGTCGTAACGAGTTAGCTATAGCGGCATCCACACCAACCAAATCAAACTCCAGTTCATCTTCTTTCTCGCTGATTATATCCACTCGAACACCCTGTATCAAATATTCACATGACTATGAGTTTATTAGTTTTGTAATTCACAAACCTGTACTATTATTGTACATTATACATCACTCTCATCACAATAATGCAAAATTTACACATTATTTTCACATAACTATGTTTGTTCGGCTATATTCACACAGTCATATAGGTGTTGCTATATACTTTTACCGCAATAATTATATAGCTTTCATACTTTCATACTTGAACTGACCTTTGTGAACTTGTTAATATCAAACTCTCCATCAGTTGAACCAGCGTATGCGTTAGGGAAATCGGTAGTATTCGTCTATAGTTAATAAAACATCAAAATAAGTCAAAAAGACAAAACAAAAATTTGTTGTTTCTAAATCAGAAATTGAAAAAACTAAGCTTTTCACTACCATAGAGCACAGCTCAAAGTCAATTTAAATATTTAACTACTATGTTAATGAACTTCATTTTAAGAAAAGCTGAATTTATCATACAACAGTAAAAAAACTTAAAAAACTGCTTTTCATTAAATTTAATTTTAGGTAATGATTATTGCGCTTAGAGTTAGTAGCAATAGTAATGAAGTTAACTATTACTATATTACTATTCGGAAACAAATTAATTTTTTTTAACTTCAATTTCATTATGATAATTTTGACTCTATTAAACATGATTATTCAAGAAAATAAAAATCACAATATTAATTTCAAGTATGCGAACTAACATAACTTTGAAGTGAGTTGTTAGGATCAGCAACTGCAAGTGGTAAAACAACAAATGCAATCACCATGCCAATAGTTAAAGATTATAAGTTATAATTTAATTTTAGCAATGTCTCAATGGCTAATAAATATAATTAATTCTTACACAATATTCAATATGAAATTGAATAACACTGTTGTCTGTTAGACTTAGTGTTACACTGTTAGTGTAATACAGCCACACTTAGTCTTACAGTTACTGCAACTGTTAGTGTTACGGCTAGTTACAGAAACTGCAAGTTGAGCGTAACTGTAACATTGACTGTGTAAGTGGAACAGTAACACTAACGGTAACTCTAAGAGTAAGAGTTAGAGTTACTACGACTAAGAGTAAGACTACGAGTACGAGTAAGTAACTAACTAATATTGGCAAGTAAGACCACATTTACTTATGATTTGAATCCTAGAGTAATAATTATAATGAAGTGATAATCATAATGTCCTAAGGCTAATAAGCTTCAAGAATTGGTGCTTACGTTTATGATTTGATGTTCTTTCAGATCCACCCGTTCTTTTATCCGCTTTAAACACGACTTTAATTTGACAGGCTCCATTGAAAAATTGTGGCACTGATCATTTAGTAACTATAGATTATTTTAAATGTTAAAGAACACGTGAGTCAAAATGTAAACAACGATAACTCTATAACTGCAAGCTTCAGATTTATTTTTAACTAGTTGTTCACTAGTTGATAAGTAATGAAAACGCTGCAACAAACCTTGCTTAAATTGGAGGAAGTTGTGTAGAATAGATATAAATGGTTTCGCTAAAAATTCCGACTATAGTTATCAGCAGTATGAACTTTAACCCTTTGGTTATCAGTTTAAAACAATAGAGCGCAATAATTTCTTAATAACCACTTAATAATGCATATAGTATAAAGTTATATTTATTGAACAACATAATAATACTATATGCTTATAGTAAAAAAGCTGCTTCAAAAAGCTTTCAAAAAAATTTACGAGAGGTGGTGCTAGTTACTTGACAAGTTATAGACAACTCTGCACTAGTTATAATTCGGGGCTATTTCGTTTGTAATTACTTGCGAGGCTAACCTTTGACCGCCGTTAAGATTTGAAATAAAATTGTGGTTTCTGTGCTATGGCGGGATATGTTAGGCCATGCGCGAACAAGTGACCAACTATAAACCATAAATGTAAACAAATTAAACTAAAACTCCCTAGATATATATTATAATTTTATTACATTTACATATTATAAATCTTTCCACAGCCATTAAGTAATTCTACTAAGTAATTAGTGTAAACTGTTAGGTGTTTTACAAATAATTAATAAATTGCAATCAGTAATTTTTATGAAACAGTACTCAGTTAGTGTTACACTTAGTGACTTACTGTTAGTGTTACTGAGTTAGTGACTCAGTACTCAGTACTGAGTACCTGTACTCACTGTCAACTATTACTATTAGTATTACTAAGAACTGATAGTCATACTCAATCTCATAGTGATAGTGATACTCATGCTGATTGATACTGATTACTGATACTCACAGTCACTGACAGTCAGGCTGATAGTGATAGTCATAGTGATACTTATACTCAAACTTATACTTATAGTTATACTTATAGTTCATGTTAATTGTTATAGGTAAAATAATCATTAATATCAATGATAATGTCCTACTTAATCTTATAGTTATAGTAATAGTTAATGTTTTACTTACAGTTAATGTTATACTATCAGTATCACTATCAGTATCAGTATGAGTATTACGATCATAATGATAACCATAATGACTTTGATGTGTTTTTGAAGTTGAATTAAAATTGAAATACCTTTGAATACCGTTGAAGACATAGAACACTTGGAAACACTCAAGGTTATAAAAGTGCCTCATTTGTTTTACAGTGTGGACTAAAAGTTAGGTGGTAACTGTGTTGATTTTTTTATATGGTCCCTATCCTATGGTGTCTCTAAACTAATTGAGTAATGGTTCGTGTTAAGAAACTACCATGGTATATTAGTGAGTTTGCATATAATTATATAGATGTTAGTTCACTACCAGCAGCAGACCTAGTGGTTATTGCCATATTATGGCGATATCGTGTGATTTCATTGTATGCCATTGCCAATATTGGGTGTTGTTCTTCCTGCAAAAGTTTTACAAGATTATTGAGTCAGTGATTAAAATATTAATGAAACTAAACTTAAAATTTTAGTTTTAATTAAAGTTTAAAATTCAATCTATGCATTTGCAGGTATGCCTGTGGCTATTATAATTCATTAATAGTGTTAGTAATACTAATAATTGTTGAAGATCAATAAATTTGAAAATTATTAGTAGTACTAATATAACTAATATTAAAATGATAACTGATATATTATTAATATAATGTAATTATAATATTTATTATTATATTCACTATTTACTTTTAGTATTTATTAATTCATATTGGTATTACTATTAGTATAAGATTTAGTATTATTATTGCTGTTAGTATAACTATTAGTATTGCTATTAGTTTTACTATTCGAGTATCGATATAAATTAAAATAATATTTGTAATCGAACGCCTATAGCTATAGGATATAAATATAAGCATGACTATTAGTTGAAGTTCTTCTGTATAAGTACAGGACTAGGAATAGCCATAGGACTAGGGATATTAGATTCAGTATGACTATGAGTAACAGTAACTGCAAGACTAAGAGTAGGGGAGAATAACTATCACTGTGACTATTAAAATAGTAATCAGACTATTATAATCAGTATGAGAAATATCAATAATGAAATATTTTAATTTATATTATCATCACTTTGTTGGTGCCTATTACATTACTATTAATATTAGTAAATTAAATGACATTCTGATCCTAATGAATATTTTGCTAAACATGTCTTGGTGAGATTCTCGTTCTAGCATAATTGTGCAGTTTTCAAGTTACCTTCTTTTAATAGTGAAACTGAAATAATGAGATGTTCACTGCCATTTTTCTTGTTTAACAAAAATACCTGTTCCCATAAAAATAGCGAGTATTAAAATAACTTTGTAATTAGCAAACAATTTAATGCATCACATCTGCTCAGTCCTAAGCATATTAAGAAGTGTTCAGGTACTTTCAGTTAACTGATGCAGAAGTTCGGCATAATAAAATTCTAGTAAAACGATTTTTTTTTCTATTCAATAGTTTACGAATCTGTATGAAGAAGTATTGATGAGTAAACACGATTCAAGATGAAGTGCTTGCTAGAGATTGAAGGGAAATGGAAGACCTCCGGAACAAATGAGAACTCCTCATGTAAGTTTTTCCTGGTAGCAGACAAGCTTCTGCAAATGTGATTATATTCCTGTAAACCAGGGCTGTCCAACAGGCGGCCCCAGCGCCAGATGTGGCTCCCAGCCTACATTTATTCGGCCCTTGAAAGCATAAAGCTAAAATTATTTTTCACAGTATACTTGAATTAAAGTGAAAAACCACCTTTTAAATGTCTTATTTCTACACATGCTGCAAAACATGCAGCCTGCAGCAACTATTCTGGCTTAGTAATGATTCATAAAAATTTAGAATAAAGTAAGTTGAAATATGCTGATGCTGTGCCCCCCCCCCAGCTCAAACTAAAGTTTAAAATGTGGCCCTCGTTACCAGAATATTCCCTTTTAGTGGCCATCGGTATGAAAAGCTTGGACATCCCTGCTGTAAACAGCCAGAGTGAAACCAAAACTCAGTTCATTGGGTATTCTCTAGAAAGGAAGTCATATAAGTCTCTAGTATTTTTCATGATAGGACTTGGAATATCTGGTTGAATTCTCTATTATGCCTTTGTAGAATAATCTCCAATCACCATGACACTTCTACTACTAAGTTTTTACTAAAGGAAATCGCTGAGTTATATGTAATAAACTACCAGCATAGTTGTATCAATGGAGAGACAACCCCAAAGTTTGTAGAATATAAGCTGTGGGATTGAATCTTTTTTTTAAATTCATTGGCATAACTTGCAACAAACGTCAGTTTGCATTTTACTCCCCTAGAATGTTCTATTGGTTCTAATTATTTCACTGATTTGTTTTCAACTACAACACTGTAATTGCATCTTAAGTAATTGAAGCTTGAATTAGTTTAACTTCTGAGAGCTAGCTGAAATTCTTTTAATTTTCTGACGTTTGAAGCACCCATATTTACCTCATTTAGAGGGAGTTATATTTACCTTATTCTGTTGCAATCCTATTTACCTCATTCTGATGCAACAATCACCGGCTTTCCATGGATCAATCTCAGTGAGATCGATCCATGGAGAGCCTGTGAATGTATATCTTAACAGAAAGCACTTATATTTACTTTGTTATGCTGCCCCTATAAAGACGAAATATGGTAAAGCCTCACCCAAAGCAATCATTTCTCTTCAGATTCCAGCAAGTCTGCCTGGACTAATGGTTCAGTAAGACTTGTAAGGTCGGCTGCCTGTGGCCTGAAATGGCAGCTGAATGTTCGAGAAAAGCTCAGCAGGATCCGATCAGTCAAGAGATATTCTGTGAGTGAAGCTAACAGTTTCTGTTTTCAGTATCAGAGTTATGTTGTGACTCTCACTGTGAGTCTGTATTGTGAACTCTACTACACACAAGCACGCAAACTTTAGGGGAAGTCCTTATACACAGTGCTAACTCCAATTGCTTATATGCATGGCTGAGCTAAAATTGAAATATGGCCACATTCTAGCTAATTTTTGTTTTTCTTACGATACCATCTTTTGTTAACTGCATTGTAGCATGCGATGAGGGCCAGTACGATTCAACAAATTTTAGTTATGTATTTATTATATTATGTTGAGAGTTCATATTTATCATGTTATTAGATAATATTAATCTAATATTTATTATATTTATTAAGATGTGACTATTTCAGAGTTATTGTATTTATTAGAATGTGTTGCTATTTCATATTATATTAATATAATATGTTACTATTTCATATTATATTAATATAATATGTTGCTATTTCATATTATATTAATATAATATGTTACTATTTCATATTTGTTAGAATATTAGAATATTTATTAAGATATGCTACTATTTTGTTTTGTAAGTTGAGTTATAATAGTAAGTATTGAAGACTTTATACCAACTAAACTGTTACCAGTTTCTTGTGCTAGCTGCTAAGATAAAAGAATGTTGTTTTGTGTACATGCAGATAAACTTAAAGTAATTTACTAGAAAGTTTTTATTCATGTCTAAAAAGTGGACCACTATTTTGTACTAATTTCTATTTAATTAAAAGCATCCAATAGAGTCTAAATGAAATTATTTGAACTGCTAAGAATTTGTTTGTTATCTGTATTTTAAGAATCTATTTAACTTTCACATAGCTCTACCAAGAATCAGTAACAATTATATTATGTAACTACTGTAGTACAAGCTGGTAATTATGTGAACAAAGCCATGTCCTTTGAACAAAGGTTGCTGGTCTAGTTTGACACATGTTTTAGGCTGGTTCTTGAAACCCTGTAATTATTGCCATGGCTTTCCCTCAAAATTGATTTTAAACTGCTTTGAAATGCCCTTCAGTTATTGTTTGAGACAAGCAAGGAATTTGTATCTGAAGAACTTACTCATGGGTATTTCTGATTAAGAAAGTGTTGGACAGAGTCTATTCTGCCTGCAGGCAAACCCCACGGATAGAATAGAATGTTTTGGAGACCAGGTGAAGCTGTGTGTCAAGACCAACAGTGGAATCTTCTATCTCATGCTGGCCGAGACATCGCAGAAAAAGAGATCTGATATTGTGCAGAAAGCTAAGACCACTCTGGGATTGCTCTCTTACACTGAACCAGGTGGTTATATTATATTATGTTATTTAAGGTGTGCTGTCTATTCAAATACTTTTATACTTTCTTTTTATGCTTCAAATGCCTTTTTCAACATGAAAGAACCTGACAGTTTACCTTTATGTTTAAATTAGAGTTTTACGCTCTCTAAAACTAGTTCCAATGATATATGAGATTCATCAGAGTTGCTATTGAAAAGCTATTCCTAGTAGGACTCTTTACCATGGAATTTGTGTTTATATAATATTTCCTTCCTTGCTGGTTTCAAGATATTTTGAAACCTTCTAATGTTGGAGAAATTACTAGATTTTAAAAAATGCCCTGTGGTAATTGACAACATAGCCTTTCTAGACTTAATTTCCTACTTGATTTTCATATAATATATTAAGCTTTGAGCATAAAGGCATAAAATGATGAGAGATTTGTGAGCATTTAGTACAAGCTTTAATAAAAGTAACTTTACATTCTGCATATCTGTCAACTTCTGTTATCTAAAAAACACTCTAGTATTTTCTGTAAATATTAATAAATTATTTTGAGCCACTATTGCCTGTGTTAATAAACAGATTCCATATAATCCTACAAAACCGATAGTAGAATATTGGCATATTGCCAAAATAAATAAATAAATATAAATAAAATATATAAAATAAACAAACAAAATAAATATTCATCCAAGTCTACTTCACAATTATTGTACCACCTAAACCTTTGCAACGCTCATAAATACTGCAGACGCTATCGGCTGCGAGTTATCCTGTTAACTTAGCTAAGGAATATTAACAATCTATATATTTTCTCTCACTCTTTTGACTAGGCTCAGAGAAAATGAACTCCGAGGAAGTTGTTGACTTGCTAATATCAGATGAGGAAGATGTTGATACAAGTAAGACTTTAAAATTATGAACAGTTTATCTTAATTCTATTTATGAGCCCACTTTTGAGCTTTCATTACTGTTGACTTTGGTATAACATAATTACAAAAACATATATAGAACAAACAATGAGTATCACAAAATTGCCAATGTATAAAATTTAAACAGGTAATCAAATTCACAGAAGCAGAAATGTTTATAGCCAACTGCCAGTTATGCATGCCGTCGTTTCCGAAATCCAGAAAGTTTTATGATCGCCATCTTGTTTAAACAGATTTCGTAGCTTGGGTGCTGAGGATGGTCGCCAAAAATTACTTTTAAAGCGTTTGCTGCAAGCCAGAGCTGATTGCATGACTCCCCTAGTCGGTGGGAATGCTCCAGGGCTATTGCTTTTTTCATGTAGCAGCTTACAATGTTTATATGAGCCTTGCTAGCGTAGATCTCGTGGTAGATTTGGAGTGCAGTGTCGATGTGCTTTAAAGAAACACCATAGTTATTTCGAGTCATCTCATCGATAGCCAGGCTTTTGTAGTAATCAGCTATTTGAGGGTGCATTGGTGTGTTCCCGTATAATTTGTTCAACATTGCTAGCGAGGAAACAAAGTACATTTGTCTTTCGGTGTGCTCCATCTCTCCATGTCCCATGCTTACTGGTAGTTTGTGATAGATAGCAGCTATTTCGCTATGGTCACTGTCACCGTAAATCCTCAGGTACATGTCTAATGCTTGTTTATAGCATACTGATGCCTCTCTCTGTTTATTCATGTCCATCAGGTTGTCTGCAATATTATGCAGAGCTATGGCTATGTCTTGATGATCCGAATGTTGTCCGTGAATTACCATCCGGATCTCAAGTGTCCTCCGAAGGAAGTCATCAGCTCTTTCGTATTCTCCTTTACGGTTGTAAGTGTTGCCGATGTTATTGTAGCAGTGCGCTATATGGGGATGATTGGAGTCTCTACCATATAACTCTATCAGCATTATCCTGGACTTCTCGTGGTATTGCTCAGCTTCCCAATACCTGCCCCAGTCGCTGTAGTTTCTCGCCACAAAGTTGTAGGTTCTCGCTAGTTCTGGATGAGGTTGTTCGCCAAAGTTTGTGAGAAACATGCGGATTGCTACCTGGTGATACCTTAAGGCCTCGGGATACTTGGCTATGTATCTTAAGCTGCAAGCCATGTGATTGTATGCAGTTAGTGTCTTTATAGCACTTTCGCTGTTTGTCAAAGCACATATCCTGGCACAAGCTGCCAATGACAGCTCATGTTTACCAAGTTTGTAGTTGCAATACCCAATAATATCTAAAAGCTCAACATCCTCTAAAAATGTAAAAGTTGCATCAGAAATGTCTGTTCCTGGTAGAGATTCGTATGCATGCAGGCAATGCTCCCATTGATGGCAATAAGCATATGGTATCAACTTTATATACAAAGAGGTGTTCATTGTAACTTGAGAAAACTTTTCTCGGTAGTTGAAGGTATTAGCATCCGACAGTTTTACTGCAACCAGCTCTTTGAATGGAATAAGATAGCCACACGACATTTGAAATATTTGCAGTGGAAAGTCGAATGACTTATGTGTACCCGCACATTTCTGGCCGAGTAAAGTTGTCTGCTCTTCTTGCTTGTTATAGTACAAATACGTAGCAAGCCGCGCATATAATGACACCGATATGAGCACTTTGAGGGCATGCCTAGCTGGCTCTGCCCATAGGAGCAAGGTCCCTAATTTGTCACTGGCTTTCCATACATTGGTCTCGTGTATTTCGAAGAGAATTTTCAAGCTGTTGGTCACAAGTGTTGGGTACCTATAAATATCATCTTTCACTTTCAGCCATCCCGACTGGTCCCTGAAGTTTCTTGGGGTGTATTTGTAGCGTTCTGAATCTTGCTTCATCATGGATAGAGTTTTTTCTACTCTCTTTTCGTTTATCACCAGTTTTGAAGCACCTTCTTGGAATTTCTCCAACAAGCTTCCTTTACTTTTATAAATTGACACTAAATTGTAGAGCATTTGTGAAATGTCTGAACCAATCAGTGTGCTTTCCTCTTCAACACTGCTCTCATATACTCTTCTATAGTTTTCTAACAGTGCTAATGGAGTTAATATAAGTTTTTTGCTGTTTTCTAGCCCATTTCCTGTGGGTATATTGCCAGAATTCTTAGTTATGCCATCAAATTTAAACCCGTTTGATTGGTGGTCTTGAAAAGGTGTTGTCCCAGTTTTCAAATCTTGAATGTTGAAACATTTCAGGTTGGTTTCGCCCAGATCATTTATCAAAAGATAAATAAAAATAGACAGGTTGACAAAGTAAGGACTCTTTGTGTCTGTTTCTACCAAAAGTAGAAATTCTAGATCAGAAAATGGAGTCATCTCACCCCTAGCTATAGACCCCATGGCGACAACTTCGAATTCACAAGGTGGTTTGCCCATTACACTTATTGCATTGCTAACCAAATGATGGCAAAATTCTATCATTTTAGAGTTGCAATCGCCTGTAATGGTTTGCATTTCTTTACAGAACTGAATCTCTTGTTCCAGTGGAATAGGTTTTATTGTCTCACCATTCATGCTTCTAGTTATGGGTTTCAAGCTCTTATCCAACTCTTTTCGTATCTGGCCTAGCTCTTTCAAGTGGCTGTCTCTAAGTTCATGGTGCTGTTTCAGCGTATAATCTTTAATGCCAGCCCTTTTCAGAAACTCTCTCTCAATCTGGTAGATTTTGGTGGTTCTCTGTCTTAAATTTCCATTTTGTCTCACTTTGCATGAGTTGAAGATCCCATGTGCCTGCAAAATAAGTTAGTTTTATGAAAGTTTTCAACTTTGTTGGTAAAAGAATTTCACTTTTTGCTTCTGATACATTTTTATTTCCAGCTGTTCCATTTGTTTTAGTTTTTATTGATACCAGGCTAGATGCACTACTAAGTTAGAGCTACATGGTTTACTGGCAATGCTTTGCTTAGAGTGGAGACAATTTGCATCATTATTTATAATCTTATAAAACAAATGTTGTGTTCTATCATTGGGTTGTTTAATTCAACACTCCAGTAGTTTCTTTGTTTTAAGACTTCAATTCTTGAGCAACATAAACTCCCATTCTTGTTGGTTCGCTAATAGCATTGCCATTAATACAGGAAACAAAAACTCAATCATGTAGAGTAACTGTGAACACTTTCTATTTTTATTTTGTTAATACTCAATATACTATAATTAAATAGGGCACTCTACATTAGTAACAGATTAAATTAAATGAAAACTTTAACAAGTAATTAATTTTTTTGTAAAAATTTGTCCTTGAAGTCTAAAACCATATTCATCCTCTCTAACGAAAACAGGAAATGGTTTTGGTAAACTGGAGATAGTAACCTTACCTTCACTATGTCAGTCCAATGTTTGACTTTCTTTGCTGCATAAACATCACCAATTTCTGTAAAACATTTCAGTACTTAGTTTTAGCGATCAAAGTTGGAGTTTGGAGTGTTAAACCTGCTAATATAACTTTCATTTCTTATAAATAATTAATTACCACTTATTTCCAGTTTACTCACAATGCAGATTCATATTTTTATATCTTCAATCATAATAACATACAAGTGTTTAAAGCTTTAACTTATTCATTGCTCCATAGGTTGTATGTTATAAAAATAAATTATTTAAGCTTGGAAAAGTACTAAATAAAATAATTACCTTCAAGATATCGAAGTTCCCTGTTAAGATTCATTTTACTTGCTTCTCACCTCATTAACAAGTAAATTGTGAACGGACAACCTTTTACCTCACATCTATTTAATACCATCTTTTTCCATTGCTAAACTTCAAAATTCTGACATTGCTTTCGTGTTTTATATTCCAGATACGTCAAGTTGGAATATCCAAGCTTAAGTCATGTAGAGGTTTTACAATACTAAGCAAACATTTATTGTTCTCTAATTATTACTGGGCATTTATTAACTGCTGACTAGTTGTTATGCAAATTAAATATACTTGTTTTCAACGCAGTTGCTCAACCGTCTTGCAGCTTTATTTTAGTTGTAAAAATATATGTGGAAATTATTTATTAAAATTTCATTAGTATATTTTTCTTCATTTTAAATTTTTGGTGTAATTTTAGCAGAGATTGTGGACCTTTTCCCCTATTTTAATAGTTCATTGCTTTTTCTTGCATCAGCTATGTTCCATCAACTCTGGGAATTTCCATTTCAATTTCTCTGCATGGAGCTGGCCTTGTATTCCTATTCATAGTCATTTTCTGTTATTTTCTTTGGTCCGTTAAGCAATTATTACGTACCCTATTCAGATTGTTGAAAGAAATACGAATCAATGACTCAATTCTCCTCAGTTTATCCATTAAACAAAAGCTTTGCCTCTTGTAATTTATATCCCATGAATACATATTGCTTCTATTCTTATAAGTGACATGCTCGAGTTAATTTTTGCACACCTGGAATATTTATTGCATAATGCTTATTCACCTAAATTACTCCTGGTAAGTTTTGGAGCTACCCAACTTATAAGGAAATGAAAAAAAATAATGTGATTATTGAAAATTAGAAACTATTTCTCTTTAGCAATAGCATGTAAATAGTATAAATTCTGATATAAAGACCAGCCAAACCACTGTTTCTTGAAAAAAAAATTAAATAAGTTGAAGCAAACTTGTTTTTCGAGTCTGTTTTTACATCTATCTAGAAGGTTCAAAAACAGAATACCATAATTTGTCTGATTATTGTTAGATACATACAGATATATAGATAGAAACAGTAGCTGATGTCAATACTGGTGAGTTAAAATGTCTCTTGCTAGGCAGTTGTCTTCTCATGGTAGCTTGATGTAAATAGATTCTAATTGAAACAATGTAGGTGAGACATCGTCATGCGTTCAGGTGAAGAAGTTAAACTCCAGCTCCAACTGGCTGGAAGCGCATGATGAGTGGAAAGACATGATATCTCAGACTACACCTAGTAAAAGCAGAGACAGCGTGTCTCAGACTACACCCAGTGGGGGCAGGCAGCGTCTGCAGACAGCAAGGTTAGTACTGCTTCATATTTAAACCTTTGAATTATCCGGAGATGTGACAAGTATTCTATACTCATGTCATAGCTACTGTAGACAATGCAACTGTAGACAATGCAACTGTAGACAATGAACTGTTGACAATTTAACTGTAGACAATGTAGCTGTAGTCACTGTAACTGTAGACACTGTAACTGTAGACAATGTAACTGTTGACAATGTAAATATTTAGATTGTGTTGTCTTCTATATTCCAGATCTGACCCACCAAAGTCTTTCTACAGCTCAAAGACCTCTTCCACAGCTCCCTTTGGCTCCAACTTCCTGAGACCAAGTTCTGCTTCTAAGTTAGTGTCAAGGGGCGCAATGACAACCCCCAAACTTTCTCTCTCAGGAGTTCTCCCCAATAAGGTTGGTTTTTATCTTCAGACATTTCTTGATGTTTCTGTTCAGAATTCTTGAAAATGTAATTTCTAATAGCTTCAATCTGTTGTCTGCTTAACTATTTGAAAAAGAGGCTAGTTTTTCAGCAGGCCAGGAAATAATTCACTAATTCTCAAGAAAGCTGGCCATTTGAGTAAGTTGGCAAGATTTTTGGGGGTTTCCCTTCTCTGGCACTTTTTGTGTAGCCTTTTCAGTGTAAATGGCCAATACAGGAGAAGACAACTTATGAGAGAATAGCTTTAGTGGCCCAAGTGCTACAGGCTACATCTGAAGGGCTGTAGTCTGTAACACTACTTTGTAGCCTCGGTAACTAACTCTAAGCTGTTATACTGTGAGGGGAGGGGGTGGCTCGTTACCATAATGGATTATTTGTGTGTTTTGTAGCCTCAAGCGTCAGCAGATGTCGACACGAAGTCTTCTAAGGATGACGATGTCGGTTCTGACTCGGAGAATGTGACGTTAATGCCCCGTCCCTCTCTTTCTGGGTTCGTAGTGGTGCAAGGCTATTCTATAGTATTACACATCTTTATACATTCTAGTAGTCAGTATTATTATCGTATGCTCTATTCTTATTCCCCCTGTGATTGGCTCACTGCTTCAGTGCCATTAGCATAATATATAAACAAGAAGCAGTTCTACCCTTGTGGCAATTTTACTTTTACTCTTTGTTAATATATTAACTGTTTACACTCCTTTCCCCCTAACAGTATCTAAGCTGCCTACGCTCCTGCTCCCTTTACAGTATTTAAACTCTTTACACCCCTGCCCCTCTAACACTGTATACACCCCTGCTCCCCTAACAGTATTTAAACTGTCTACACTCGTGTGTTGTGTTGCAGATTCTACAATCTAGGTAACACCTGCTACAAGAACGTCGCTCTGCAGTCTCTGCTCAATATCGATGTGTTTGCTGCGGACCTGCTCTTCTCGTATAAAACTTACGAATCTGACTTGGAGGAGCAGAGTTTGATCAGGTGACCTAGACTATCCTAGTTGTATGCTATATCCTCTTGTGTTATATACTATCCTCTTGTGTTATATACTATCCTCTTGTGTTATATACTATCCTCTTGTGTTATATACTATCCTCTTGTGTTATACACTATCCTCTTGTGTTATACACTATCCTCTTGTGTTATATACTATCCTCTTGTGTTATATACTATCCTCTTGTGTTATATACTATCCTCTTGTGTTATATACTATCCTCTTGTGTTATATACTATCCTCTTGTGTTATATACTATCCTCTTGTGTTATACACTATCCTCTTGTGTTATACACTATCCTCTTGTGTTATATACTATCCTCTTGTGTTATATACTATCCTCTTGTGTTATATACTATCCTCTTGTGTTATATACTATCCTCTTGTGTTATATACTATCCTCTTGTGTTATATACTATCCTCTTGTGTTATATACTATCCTCTTGTGTTATATACTATCCTCTTGTGTTATATACTATTCTCTTGTGTTATATACTATCCTCTTGTGTTATATACTATCCTCTTGTGTTATATACTATCCTCTTGTGTTATATACTATCCTCTTGTGTTATATACTATACTCTTGTGTTATGATGTGTTATACTTTATAGTGTGTTGTGTTATGTTTCAGTGTGTTACTATGGTATTGCAGGTGCCTCAACGAACTGGCTATCTGCAAGAGAGAGAACCGGATGCTGTCTGTCCAGAAACAGAAGGACCTCCTTAGAGATGTGTCTCAGGCCGTGGCAGCGTACACTGACAGATACTCAGATTGCCGGCAGCATGTAAGTCGGCTATGTCTCACTCAGATATTCTGTACTTACACATGTATATCCTGTACTTACACATGTATATCCTGTACTTACACACATGTATATCCTGTACTTACACACATGTAAATCCTGTACTTACACACATGTAAATCCTGTACTTACACACATGTACATCCTGTACTCACACACATGTACATCCTGTACTCACACACATGTACATCCTGTACTCACACATGTATATCCTGTACTTACACACATGTATATCCTGTACTCACACATGTACATGCAATTACACACACATACTCATAATATTCTACTTAATGTTACAGGACGCACATGAGTTCTTCTGCGAAGTTTTGAATATTCTCAAAGAGGAGATAATTTCTTATGGAGAGAAGAGAATAAGGAAAAACTCTGGGAAAAAAGCTGAGAGTGTTAATGCTGCTGTGGACAACTTTGAATTTGAGGTGCTTAAATCTTAGTATATACCTGTGTTAGTATATACCTTTGTCAGCTGAGATTTTATTGGATCGTATGATAAGACTAAGCTTAAAATATAAATTTGGAATGCATTTATAACTTCATAAAAGTTGTCTGATTTTTTGCTCCGTTTCCCATAGAGTAGTTTGTGCGAGTATTCTATTGGGAAACCCTTGAACTATTCTATAAGATATATATTGACTCCCAGCAATGTATTTCTGCTGTACGTACAGGTGTCGACAACTCTCACTTGCACCAGCTGTTCAAGAGAGACCACCATTCGTGACAAGCAGAACGGCCTGACTGTCAGCATTCCTGAGGTGTTTCTGCAGGATACACCTTCCTGCACACAGTAAGTGTAACCCACATTTTTCTTCAAAAAAGTAGAATGTCAATTAGGCATAAATGGTACGTATAATCCACAAAGCACAATCTCTAATAATATAATATATGTTTCCAAATTATATAATTGGCGTTGATGTACTGCAGTAGACACTTTCATATATAGACTAATCAAGTTTAATGTTTTCTTCAGAATTTGAGTTTTTAGGTTGTCTTCATAAAATATATTCTGCTTATCATACATAATCACTCTGACTCACCTGTCACTCGCTCTGACTCACCTGTCACTCACTCTGACTCGCCTGTCACTCACTCTGACTCGCCTGTCACTCACTCTGACTCGCCTGTCACTCACTCTGACTCGCCTGTCACTCACTCTGACTCGCCTGTCACTCACTCTGACTCACCTGTCACTCACTCTGACTCACCTGTCACTCACTCTGACTCACCTGTCACTCACTCTGACTCATCTGTCACTCACTCTGACTCACCTGTCACTCACTCTGACTCATTTGTCACTTACTCACAATCTGTTTTGTTTACTTTTCTTACATGCTAGGATTAGGCCCCACTACTCACGGCATTTCACTTATCAATATCTATGATGAGTCCTGCATTTACATTTTAATGAACCATTTTGATTGAGATGATGTCGATGTATCTTGTTAGCTGTATTTCAATAAAAGTATTAGTTCTATTTATGGGTATTTCGCGTATCTTACTAGAATCTAGTTGTTGTTGGTTAAACAGGAAGAAGAAACTAGATACGTATATACAGGACACCATAAGCTGCTACTTCCAGCCTGAGGATATTGATTATTTGTGTGAAACTTGTGGGGCGCCCACAGCACGCTCCGTCCAGACCTTCTCTCGACTGCCAAGGTAGCTGTACAATCTAACCTCTTGTAGGTGTGATTGGTGCGTACTGTAACTCACCCATTTAAAATAACTTTCAAAGTTTTAAAATTTCTTCTTTTTTAATGAAATCAGTTTTAATATTGAAATTCTTGAATATAAATATTGGGTCATGTATTGTGTTACCACTTTGTGAAGAAAATGTTTCGAGTCCACCACCGTTAGTATTTGTATCTCTGGTGGGTGTGTCCAATGATTTTGTGTTCTAGTGCGACAGCAATTTTATATTTTTTATATGAAAAGACAACTCTTGTAAAAAGTGTTTTTACAAAAGTTAGGAGTTTTCTTCTTTTTGGGACTAGCTCATGATGTTGAAAGAAATATTATGTATTTGAAAGTAAAAGCATTAATGGTGTTAACTCACGCAAGTTTATAGTCACCATCCTTGTGAGAAAACTCCTGATAGAAAGGGTTTTTGTTAATAGCGGGCTAAGGACTTATTCAGATGAGGCACAGGAGCAATTATGACTGGATGCTCTTTCTAACATCACCAACGGCCTTTGTCCGAGCTCGAACCCATGACTTCGTGTTTACTAGGCAAACGCTCTAACTCCTAGACCACTGCTGCTTCTGGTGTTAAAATTGTTTATCAATTCTTTAAAATGTACTATAATAATAGTATGCAATAATACTAAGAAAGTTGCATTTTCTATAATTTGCACATATAGAGTAATAACAGTAAGCTCTTTTAAACTTTTTTATAGTCTATACAGCAACAAAGCTCTCTTATGAACTTCAATAGACTGCAATTACTTGTGTTATTGCTACGTATGTACTTGGCTTTCAAGGAAAGACAAATCTCAATCATGCATAAAGACTACAATTTTTGTGAAGACTATATTTATTTTATGATGCAATTTATCGTTTTTCTAGATATTGTTGCATGTCACAATGACCTCTAAGCTATCGCTCCTTTCTATCTGCAGAGTTTTAGTGATAGTGCTGAAGAGGTTTCAGAACAAGGGGCGGATCACTAAAGACGCACAGAGTATCTATATTAATAAGTACATCAGCCTAGCCGGTCACTGCGGCAGCCAAGTACCACCTCTTATGCTGCCTAACATACCTATGTAAGTACATCTGTAAGTGTATAGTAAGTACCTCTGTAAGTGTATAGTAAGTACCTCTGTAAGTGTATAGTAAGTACCTCTGTAAGTGTATAGTGAGTACCTCTGTAAGTGTATAGTAAGTACCTCTGTAAGTGTATAGTAAGTACTTATGTGAGTGTATAGTAAGAACCTCTGTAAGTGTATAGGAAGTACCTCTGTAAGTGTATAGTAAGTATCTCTGTAAGTGTATAGTAAGTACCTCTGTAAGTGTATAGTAAGTACCTCTGTAAGTGTATAGGAAGTACATCTGTAAGTGTATAGTAAGTACCTCTGTAAGTGTATAGTAAGTACCTCTGTAAGTGTATAGTAAGTACCTCTGTAAGTGTATAGTAAGTACCTCTGTAAGTGTATAGTAAGTACCTCTGTAAGTGTATAGGAAGTACATCTGTAAGTGTATAGTAAGTACCTCTGTAAGTGTATAGTAAGTACCTCTGTAAGTGTATAGTAAGTACCTCTGTAAGTGTATAGTAAGTACCTCTGTAAGTGTATAGTAAGTACCTCTGTAAGTGTATAGTAAGTACCTCTGTAAGTGTATAGTAAGTACCTCTGTAAGTGTATAGTAAGTACCTCTGTTAGTGTATAGTAAGTACCTCTGTAAGTGTATAGGAAGTACCTCTGTGAGTGTATAGTAAGTACCTCTGTAAGTGTATGGTGAGTAACTCTGTAAGTGTATAGTAAGTACCTCTGTAAGTGTATAGTAAGTACCTCTGTAAGTGTATAGTAAGTACTTATGTGAGTGTATAGTAAGAACCTCTGTAAGTGTATAGGAAGTACCTCTGTAAGTGTATAGTAAGTATCTCTGTAAGTGTATAGTAAGTACCTCTGTAAGTGTATAGTAAGTACCTCTGTAAGTGTATAGGAAGTACATCTGTAAGTGTATAGTAAGTACCTCTGTAAGTGTATAGTAAGTACCTCTGTAAGTGTATAGTAAGTACCTCTGTAAGTGTATAGTAAGTACCTCTGTGAGTGTATAGTAAGTACCTCTGTAAGTGTATAGTTAGTACCTCTGTAAGTGTATAGTAAGTACCTCTGTAAGTGTATAGTAAGTACCTCTGTAAGTGTATAGTAAGTACCTCTGTAAGTGTATAGTAAGTACCTCTGTAAGTGTATAGTTAGTACCTCTGTAAGTGTATAGTAGTATACAGTTAATAGTTGGTTCAAACATTTCGTCCAGCTAATTCCCAGTGTAACCTTTTTAGAATCATTCTGATTGGGAGTTGTCTTCTGGAATAAATTAGCTCATTTTACTTAGACTTTGTAACTCAGTAAGTGTGGTTAATTAAGTAGGGGAGACAATTCTGTATGAATTCTCCTATTACTATTTCCTTGGCATTACTGTTGTTGTTTATGGTCAGCGTCTGGCATTCTAACGTGAAGTTATGTCGTATTTTCAGCAAGCTCTGGTCAGTGGACGAATATCTGAAGCTCAAGAGCCAATCAGAGCAGGATAACACAACTCCTGGTAGAAATAGTGGCAGTCGTAATGCAAGTGTTGAAAAGATGAAAGATTACAGTGCTGAACCCATGAAATACTCTGCAAAAAAGCGGCTAATCATGGTAACCCATACCCTGGCAGATGTTCTGCTATACATTAGTATAATTCCTTGTTTTTCACGCTAATAATTTATTTTAACTGTTAAAGTGTGTTTGTTGTACAGCTCACCTTTATGGAAAATAGCCGGACTTTTAGGCTTCAGATTTATATAATGTCACAAATAGTGGCATACTGTAAATATATTAAATTACAAGGTGGGCTGAAAATAATCTGATAAAATAATTTCTAACACATTTATATCTCTAGGCAACGGGTTGGCCTGCATGCAAAATTGTTTTTGTGCTTTTCATGTTTGAAATTCAATAAGTATTGTAATTCAGTTGAATGTGTAGGTCAGAATTGTGCAAGCAGAGGCCCTTGCACTACGTTCCCTGTTCCACTCTTAAATATGTCTGTATGCGCTAAATGCATCATCAATATTGTTGATGTGTGCCACAGTCAACAAAATACATTATAAATTCTGATACAGTACTTCGAGTACCCAAAATATCTGTTGGAAACCATCTTGTACAAACCTACAATGAAGTCTTAGCACAATGATGCTGTTGAAAATTGATGCTGCAGGAGCAGGTTATTGAGTCTTCCTGGTTTCAGCAATAGTCTAAGTTCATATAGCGCTGCTAAGTTCGGAGTACCACCTATCTGTGTGGATAATGACGTGTTGGCATAAACACACTCAGGGTTGTTTTCGAGAAGCAAAGCATTTTATTAGCTATGTACAAGTGGATGAGGCTAAATATAAGTATAAACATAAATTGAGAGGATGTGAGCTGAGATAATTATTTGTTCTTCTGTCAGCACCTCCCTCCATCACAAATAGGATGTGTAACAAGGCTAGGAGACAAGGGCACAGTGTTTGTACCTAATTGCACCCACTGTAAACCTATTGTGTTAGGGGTGTGCATGCACACATGACTTGCTAATTGAAAACACAAGAGTGTGCACATCACAAGAAGTGCTGATTGAAGCAGTTTGCTAGATCTACAAAATATTCAGATCTATAAATTGGAAATCAGCTAGGTTATATAAAACATTCCTGCAGCTCAAGGTTTACACAGTGTACCTAATCTAAACCAGCACAGTGGTGTTATGAGGTTTGATATAACGTACTTTGTTCATTACTGGTTGGATTGGAGGAGGAATTCTTCTCATAATTACATTAACTATTCTGTCTGTATTTCCAGCATAACTCATTAGAGCCAAGCTCTTGCAGCCAATGAGCATTTTGTAAACGTACATTGTCAGTAAACGTACGTTATTGGTAAATTTACACCTTGCACAATTAGTAAGCTTATGCAAATTTCAAAAATTATCAAAAATAATAAATAAAATGACTCAAAATCCTGAATTCTGAAAACATGACTCAAAATTTGTGAGTTTTCACACATAAATTTTTTAATTACCACACGTGATCGGTTTTTGTGATTGGCAAAAACCGGCTATACAAAAGTTCAGCTAATGACTTTTACCACCAGTCTAGTGGTATTCATCTCCCGGATCTGCTCTGTAAACTGTGCTGTGAGTGCTGGTTGGCTCATCCCAGAAGGTATCCAGAGAATAGCGTGTAGTGAGCATAGAGGTAGTTAGGGGGGTTGTCGGAAGATTTCTGTATGACGTTGACAGTGTCTCCTCTGTGTAGTTGCTGTATGGTCATGGCGGTGCCCATCTGTTCGCTGGATGACGAGTATCCACTCGCCCAGGCGTACGCCACCGGCTCGCCGTTCACCTAACCCGACACAAACTGGCTTTAGTTCAGCAAAAAGAAAGGTTTTAAGTGAATGGCTTCAAGTTTTTTTTTCTACATTTTCGCTACTTGGATATAATGTGTCACTTGGAGCTGAGCCTTATAGTTAAAGCGTAAAAATGAATCTAAGCAAGACAGCATTTATACTGAAGGAAAGATTTAAGTAAAGGTTTTGAAGTTCAGTTTTTTCTCCATTTTCGCTAGTTGGGTATGGCGTAGTATGTCACTCATAGCTGAAATTCAAGGAAAGGGGTCTAAGTAAGGCAGCATTCAAATACAAAGAATATGTAGTACCTTGATGGTCAACCAGGCTATGTGGTCTGCCATTGCCATCACTTGAAGGTGGAAGACATAGACTCCATCCACGTCTACAAGGAAGGAACCTGTGGCAGGGTCAAATCCTGACCCCAAGTTGAAATCCACTTGAGAAAACAGCACGTGTGTGGTAACAGTTGATGGTCCAAAATGGTCAGATAGTCTGGCTAGAAAAGCTACCTGAAAAGACAGTTTTACCAACATTAACTGGTGCAGGGTTTTCAAGCTTTAATGCAGCACCAGTTACTGTTGCATTCTCTGTTAATATATTATCCTGGTACCAATAAAACCAGCAATCGATATATTTAGCTCTAGCTTACTTTATCAGAGATTTTGCTGGGGACTTCTACTGATTCTCCTGGAGGTCCTGGTTCTCCCGACTCTCCCTTTAACCCTGGTTTACCCGGCAAGCCTCTTTGGCCATCTAAACCTCTTTCTCCTCGCGAACCTCTTGCGCCCTCACTTCCTCTAGGTCCGGGTCTTCCTGTTTCACCCATCGGCCCCGGGGCACCCCGGTATCCCTGAAGGCCAACATTACCAGCATATCCTCTTGGCCCCTGGTCACCCTTTACACCTGTAAAGTAATTCAATGTGTATCTCGTACAGAGAAATATAGCTATAGTAATAAATATAGCTATAGTCATATGTGTATTGTACACAATATAATATAGCTATAGTAGTATGATTTATACCATATATGGTGTAATATATGTCAGCTTGACAACATTAGTTTAAGATACTAAATACTAGAGTTTAATGGCTTCATACTAAATGTCTAGTTGTGGATAGAGTTGTTGCCAGCTAGTTTGTTAGACTTACCCTTTTCACCTCTGGGTCCTGGGGAACCTTGTGAGCCGTCTAGACCAGGCTCTCCCTTTGCACCATCTATGCCGGGTTCTCCATTGTATCCAGGCTCACCCGTCAAACCTGGTTCGCCCTTTGATCCCTTCTCGCCCACAGCTATCATACTGGGCTCCTTCTCTGTTAGAGGTTGAGCGTACAAGTCGTCATCAGACATTTCCAAGTCACTCAATATTTTGCTGTATTTATCTATGTTGAGTGCCATGTCCTCTTCTCCTAGCCCTACTGTATCTCCTATGTAGCCAACACTCTCATCGTCAATGTAGCCTGAACCTTCTACTGCGGTCGTCATGTCAGGCATAGGGGTAGTTGTGTAAAAGCCCGCTGTTGTCCCTCTCTGTGCAGCTTCCACTATCTGTGCTCTCGGATCATCTTGTAATATTGATGGAGACTTGTCTGCTGAAATGGCTGCTGCAATGGAAAAGGAAATCATAAAATATTCATATAAGCTTTGAGATATCATTAAACTGGTGATAATACTTACCTCGTTGTGTATAATGTTAGAGGTTGTGTGTGGCTACCATATCAGGTATAACCTCAGCATATCATGAAATGGAAACTGTGCCATTTTGCTACACCTTATTATCACCATCTTTCCTAATAGCTGTCCAAATTGCACCAACTTGTATTTTCGAGGGCTTTTAAAATTTTTCTAATCTTAATATTATTTATATAATTCGAGTTTTGTAAATCTAAATACGTATTTTTAGTTAGCCAGCCTAGGCCTGTTCGCCTCACACGCAGTGAATTTTTCAACATAACCAATTGGTTTGAAGTAATCCTCTCACAAAACTTTTCAAATTTAAAAAATGAAAATTTCAACTTTGGCCCATGATTCACAACTGTAGTGTATGCTGTTAAATGAATTCTAAATAATAAAAAAAATTGCTGAAATTCTTGCGCAATACACTGTATGCCAATCTTTTTTAGACTTTAGACTTAAGACTTTAGATTATTTGGTTTCTTTAGCTTACCTTGTATTTTGATTGTATCCAAGGGGCAGGTACACTGACACTGTGTATGAATCACGCCGTACTCTAAGGCTAAAACTACACTCTCTGGTATTAATAAGCTTAAAATCACGAGAGAAAAGTAGAGTCTCCAAGATATACTCTGTATCTTCATTTCCATTCTCTTGGTCTATTTTTACTCTGAGCTAAAATTTCTGAATGATTAATACACAAGCTCCCATTTCTACACATTTAGCACTTAGTTTACACACAGTTTACACACTGAATGCTCGCATAGGCAGCAGCGTGGCAGCATTGGCAGTAGCATCACTCACCAATTACCTGCAGGTGTGCATTGAGTGCAAACATCTCATTAGATAGAATCTGTTTTAATGGAGTTTCAATTAGAAATGGTCAAAAATGAGGCAGACTTCAGCCGTGCCATATTTCACTGTTTATCTAGCTGCAGGGTGTCTTCTTAATTGTAAATATTTATCAACAATATGTTTACTGCTGCTGCTGCTGCTTACAAGTTCAATTATCTATTGAATAGTCAGCAGTTGAGCTGACATAGATGTTATATATTCAATGTTAACTACTCCTGTGCCCTGTAAAAGTAACGTTAGTAATATAGTTGAGGAAAACCTGTGTTTTAGATAAGAAATTTAACTAAAGAAGTTCAACCTGCTTTCCATACCAAAGTTCATAAACAGTTTGACAATTTGGGCTATTACAATTTATGCACCTAAATTAATAAGCTGTAACTTTCACTACCTCATTCCCACAATGCTAGTAGCTAATGCTACAAGTTGTCATTATGAGAATCAGTAGTCTGGGGGAGGTTGGCATAGTCTGAGATTGTAACCCTGAGAGTGGTTGTGCGCACAAGTATAACCGGATAAAGCAGAATAGTGATACTAGGTGAAGCTTATTTCCAAATATATGTGAATAGTTTCAGGTTTTAGGGCTTTTTGGTAGTAGGAGGTATAATTTCTTCTTGATAGGTTTTGTTACATAGAAGAAACCCTTCATTTCGTAAATAACACAGTATCATAAAATCTCTAGAAGTTGACCTTTAGTTATATGATTACAACTTTTATATACTATGATAGTTTTTACTGGTTTATTATTTTACAGGATGCACCAGTTGTTGAGTCTTTCACCAAATTCAAACCGGCCACAGTATTGCCCTCTCCTTCTGACCAATCAGACAGCATATTCACTGCACAAACTGACCAATCAGAGGGCGTATTTACTCCACAAGGTGACCAATCAGAGAGCATATTCACACAAATCGGGGCTACCAAGTCTGGCAGGTTGGTCACTGTTTTCTCTGTGATAAACCTTGTATTAAATTGCCATATCAGTGGTCAGTTGATTTGGTCACAGAAAACATTCAGTAGGTTATGAAATACAGGGATGAAGCAAAGGCAATTGAATTTAAGAGTAAACAGGGTTATGAGATGAAACCTGAATATAACATGAGCCTTGGTTTGACACAATCATGACTTTTTTCTCAATTCCATTTTCACTATTTCACAAAACTGTCTACACCGTGTATTATTGTGTCAGCTGTAAGAGAATCGTTCTCTGTTTTAGTAAATTTAGGTTCAACTCTCCTGCCATAAACAGCGGTAACCATGGCGATAAGATAGGTTCCAGCTTGTACAGGGCAACTCTGGAATCAAGTTTGCGGCAGCAAGGTGGGGGTCTATTAGCTCGTCTCATACTTTCTGTGTCACACAGGCTAAGTTATGTGGAAATTATAGTTTATTATTTTTCTATTCTATTTTTTTTCTATTTTATAATTTGATATTTTTTCTTTTAAATTAATGTAGTATCTAATATAAAATGTTGATAAGCAATTAATTGATTTCTGGAGCTGTTTTTGTCTTCTTATATCAAATTTAGGCTTTTAATAAATTCTCTGGCACGGCAAATATTATAAATTTTCTCTCAAACTGGTAGTATGTTTTCTTGGTGCAATGTAAGTCATGTAATTAGAAGTTGTCTCTCTCTGATTACTCACAGGGCAGAAGAAGCGGACGACGTCCACGAGCTCCGCACTCCTATTGGACAGCCTCTCCGAGGATGAGCAGTTTAATCTGGCCATTCAGCAGAGTTTAAAGGAAGTCGGGAGGGGCCAGTCGTTGTCCCCCCTGAAAGAGTCGGTAGATCCTGCGCAGTTCTCCCGCAATGTGCAGAGTAGCAAGTGGTCGCACTCAACTGAGGGGTTACGAGGGGGTCACCCCTACACCACTCCTCCTCGAGATTTGTCTTACCTTGTTAGTTCCTCTGACGAAGAAGCTGTTGGCACCATACAGTGTCGTGGTCGGCAGGTGGTTGCAGGTGAGTCATGTGACGCGCAGCAGACAGGAGATGAGTCATGGCATGTTGAACAGGAGTTGAATAGAAAATGTTCAAATGGACTTGTTGGCGGTAATCCTATTTGCCTCACTGACTCTCCACCCAGACTCGCCAACTCTCCTCTGCCATCACCCGTCTCCTCTCCTAGCCTCAGGTCTGGATCCCGTGGTGCAGACAGACAAGCACAAGCTTATAGCACCCTCAAGTCACCAGGCAAACGCAGTAGACTCTTAGCTAAAACTCGAGAGTCTATCAAACAGAAACAGTTTTTCTCCGATAGCGAAGATGAAGGTTCGGACAATTCGACTGCTTCTGCGTCGCGATATAAAAGACGTCGTCAACGAGACATAACTCCTGAAAGTACGCCCATTTCTTTTGGGTGTGAATTGGTAGATGAAGTCTCTCCGCAAAAGGCCAAGTATGATGAGCTGAGGCTAAACCAGCCCCTGGTAGTTGTCCCACCTACACAGCCGAGCTTAGAGTCATCTTCTCAGTCAGCTGGTGGACAACTCCACACTACTGTGCATACAGGAAGCAGACGGGGAAAGGCCGAGCATCAGTCGTCCAGTGAGACCGAGTTTGACGTAGTCTGGGTGAAATCTGAGGACACTCAGAAAGAGGAACGGCCCGCAGACCTGGGTGAGTACTTTAGGACGGCAGCAGCGCATTTTGATGGGCTGACTATAACTACTTTTATTCTTATTCACGGCCAAGTTTTCTTGGGCATATTTTTATATTATCTGTATTTCTGACAAGCACTGCTCTGTTGGTTAATGGATACATCATGTGAATTAGACAGAATTTTGCTATAGCTCCTCCCACTTACTCGACCTTGACCTTAGTGTGGATTCCCCTGAGCACTCATTTCGAGTTGCGTCATCTTGCAGATGCCTTCTTCACGGATGAAGATGATAAAACCTGGGGAAGTCTCCCGGCACCGATGACCTCTGTAAGAGACAAGAATCACGTAGACATCAAGGGAGCTGGCGATGTAGAGTCTCCTCATTATTCTGCTGATCAGTCTCTGCTCTCTCCGCCCACCTTAGTCGGCCTCCCTCCCAGGAGACTAGAGTCCTGTGGAGCTGAGGCTAGTGACGGGACAGTCGGGAATCAGGGAGGATCTTCTGAAGGTTAGTCTGCTGAATACATGGGGCAGGTGATCCCCCCTCTTCCAGTATTTGTTACCATCCACTTCCGGTTGCTGTCTGTATTCACCACTATTTCCCTCTGTCTGTATCCACCACTATTTCCCCCTGTCTGTATCCACCACTATTTCTCCCCTGTCTGCATCCACCACTAGTTTCCCCCCTTCTGTATCCACCACTAGTTTCCCCCCTTCTGTATTCACCACTAGTTCCCCCCTGTCATTATCCACCACTAGTTGCTGCTGTCTGTAGGCGAAGACAAGGAGAACCAAAGACCTGACTCCCCTAAGACCCCGCTGCCAGCCGACAACGCTGCCTCTCCCGAACCCTACCAGCCTACAGTCGTGAAGACCTCTCGGGAAGTGAGGGGCATGGAAAGACACGAGAAAGTAAGCCTTCAATCTTTCTGTCTGTCTGTTTGTCTGTATATAGACTCTACTGTACATCCTTTCTAGCCTTGGGTCTCACGTCTCCCATATCCTTGTAGGACGGGACAGAGTTTGGATACTCGTATAAACTCGTTGGCGTAGTCAGCCATATTGGTTCTGAATCTTCACATGGTAAGTTATCTTCCCTCAATTAGCAATACTGTTGGGGGGCAACTCCTAATAGCAATGCTATCTCAGCTGAAGGCTAATGTCCTTCCTTATATCTGGCTGCTATTACACTCTACACTCTAAGGTGTAACTGTACTATGTTATGGTTCATTTCCTGTAATTGATTAAATTGGAGCCAGTTCAAACTGGAGCTGACTTCAAACTTTGAACTTTTAAACCAGCTCAGTGATTAAACTGTGTGCGGCAGCAGCTAAAAATAGCATGCAAGAAGGTCAGCTGATATTACTATTAGTTTATAACTAACATTAGCATGAGTTCAGAATTTGTTGTAAAACATGATTTTGGTCATACAACCCTCTAACAGCATGTAGATGGTAGCTCAGATATAAGTATGAATATTTGAATACTGCATGGATGAAGTGGGATTCTCTAAGTGCAACACATAAGCTATATGCTAGCTCTGAGATTGTTATACCACATTACGCAATAGTGTGTATCAGATGTGAGTGTAGTACACAGCGGCTCTGGGAATGTACAGTTAGTGATTCCTAGCGTGTTTGTCAGCTGATTCACTGTAACTCCTCCCAGAGTGTTTATCTCTAATAATCCTCTCAGCTGCACTCATTAGCTTTCGTTTGTTTCTGACGGATTATCCACTTCTTACTCAGTCTGGAAATATTTGGAAAGTTTCCAAAGACTCTGTTTTCACTGAGTTGTGGCAGTTGTGTATTTGGTGAGAGATCCTATAAGTCCCGTGTGTTTGTTTATTAGGATGTGTTGAAAGCAACTGCCCAAGTGAATGTAGGACATTGAAAGTATTTTTTATTATCTTTTATAAGTGTAAAAATCACACAAAACACACTCAAAACACACACACACTATGCACACACTACGCACACACTACGTGCACACTGCACACTATTACACTGATTATGTAATACTAATTACTAATAGTAATAAGCTCTAATACCATCTCATCTGCTCAACTTGCTAATCTCTACTCAACATAGTGTCGTAATACTGATAAGCTGAGTGCAAACTATTAGCCTCAGTTTCTCACCCTCAGCACTGTTTGGGTGCTCTGTCCACTCTTAGTTTTTGAAACATTAGCCTGGTTCTGAGGTAAGGACTTGTACAAGTACTGCCCCCCCCTCTCCTATTAAACATGTGACCTCAAGCTATTCTTCAGCTGAAATTTAGAAACTACGTAAACTGTTTTTAAAATTTTAAACCAATTATCATAATTCAACCAATTGGCTGATTGTGTACTATACTTTAATTACTGTGTACTATACTGTAGTTAGTGTGTGCTACACTGTAGTTACTGTGTACTATACTGTAGTTAGTGTGTACTATACTGTAGTTAGTGTGTACTACACTATAGTTAGTGTGTACTATACTGTAGTTAGTGTGTACTACACTGTAGTTAGTGTGTACTATACTGTAGTTAGTGTATACTACACTGTAGTT
This sequence comes from Bugula neritina, assembly GCA_964035545.1. NCBI lineage: Eukaryota > Metazoa > Bryozoa > Gymnolaemata > Cheilostomatida > Bugulidae > Bugula > Bugula neritina. The sequence continues at coordinate 14,747,404 of OZ037767.1, forward strand.
AGTGTGTACTATACTGTAGTTAGTGTGTACTATACTGTAGTTAGTGTGTACTATACTGTAGTTAGTGTGTACTATACTGTAGTTAGTGTGTACTACACTGTAGTTAGAGTGTGCTATACTGTAGTTGTGTGTACTACACTGTAGTTAGTGTGTACTATACTGTAGTTAGTGTGTACTACACTGTAGTTAGTGTGTACTATACTGTAGTTAGTGTATACTGCACTGTAGTTAGTGTGTACTATACTGTAGTTACTGTGTACTATACTGTAGTTACTGTGTACTATACTGTAGTTAGTGTGTACTACACTGTAGTTAGTGTGTACTACAATGTAGTTAGTGTGTGCTACACTGTAGTTATATTGCAGGTCACTACGTGAATGACGCGTACAATGTAGCCAGTGATGTGTGGCTCAGGTATGATGATGACATTGTGACTTTCACAGACGTCGACAGCGTGTGTAATCAGAGGCAGCGCACAGCATACATGCTCCTCTACATGGACAGGTAACTCCTACTAACACCTGCAGTTAGCAGCTCTTACTGTTCTGAGATATAATAGTGTGTAATTTATTACAAATCATAAAGATAAGCACCAGGTGAAAGCTTAATATCTGTTATAATACCCTTGAAATATACGCATTATACTGCAACATTGTCTCAATTCACAACTACTTTCAGTGTATTATATAATAGTTATTATCTTGTATTATATAATAGTTATTATGTTGTATAGTTCAGGGATAGTCAATATCCTGACTGAAACTTATCTATTAGATCATCATAGCTGGTGTATTGCTATTATGTGGATTATGTTAAGTGAGTAATGATTATTATGTAGCCTAGATTTCTACAGTTACACCCTCTGGTACTCAAGCTAATGAGAGTTATATAATATAATACATTATATAATATATAATAGCTGTGTAGAGTGTTATATAATAGCAATACATAAAGCAGGTCTTGATTCCTTTTATCTCTTAGTTGTTTCTATGAAGAGTTAAGTTGCAGCTTGTGCTATTTGGTTGTCTTTTAATATCCGGCAGCTAAATGTAGGAGAAATGAAGAAGGAAATATTTTAGATGGTAAAACCTGCACTAATATTTATATACAAAGCATTGTAATAATAAATGAACCAGTTGTCCCAGTTGGGTGTTCCGAACATTCCTGGCATGGTTGACCTTCAGACATCCCAAACGTCTATCTTCTACTCCACACAGCGTTACACAGCTGGCAGCAGTGCTGCCGATAGTCTTGAGTACACCTGCACTCTGTAGCTGCTACTTACTGTTTTATTACCTCATTATTTCCTTCGTATTTATTTTCGTGAAAACAAATAATAAATAATTGAATTCATCATTTCTCTGTTTGAAAACTGGATTCAGCAGCTTTATATAGCAGGTTTCTTGACACCATAAGTAGAAGGGGGTCCCGGGACCTCCCCAAACCTAGATAGTGGGCCCAGGGCCAACTACTGGTATTTTAGTGGCAAGAATCACTAAGACTCAAATTATTTTATTTCACTTTAAATGAGGCAATAATTTATTTGTTGTTGTTTCAGCATGATAGTGGGAGACTTGAAGACCTGCTAGTTAAGAGCTCAGCAATATTACCTGTACCTGCAGTATTACCTGTACCTGCAGTATTACCTGTACCTACAGCGTCACCTGTACCTGCAGTATCACCTGTACCTGCAGTGTTGCCCGCAGTATTACACTTTTATTATAACATTATTTAGTCTTCGGTTTAATTTGAAAATATTTATAGTGTTTCTTCCTGTTGTAAATGTTAATATTAATAAATGTTGTTATATGGACATGAAATATCATATTATTATAATTTAATATTCATATTCATTAATAATATTCATATGGTTTATATATTATTATTATTAAATATAGTTTAATTTGATGGCTGATCTGCTGTGTTTTATCATTCATATTATGTTAATCAGTTTTGGAAATAACAAGTATTTCTGAAATTGTCACTTAACTATATTTCTGCTCAAGTACATGGTGGAGTTTAGACAAACAATCTACACATGTGTGGGGGGGGGCATTAAGCACCCTCCCTATCTATTGGGTTAGTATTTGTCTACACTGCGGGCTTGCAAAGCTGTTGAATTGACAAATTGTAGTGACTACATTTCAACTCACAAAGGTTTGCGTATTCCGTATAATTTACATTTATTGCTTTTATAATAATTGCGCAATATTGAGTAAGATTTCAAAATAGAATAAGTTATAACAGAGCAGATGGCTATCAGCAACACAAGCTGGCAGTGTGGGGCTGGTAACTTAAAGCACATGGTGAAATTTTGCTCTACGTGCCAAGGTAGGTGCAGAGAAATTGAGAAAAGCCTGTGTTCTAGGTAAAAAATGTAGCAAAAGAAGTTACTTCAACCCATACCCCAAACCAAAATTTATTGATAAAATCAAAGAACTTAGTCTATCTCAATTTCTTCACTACTGCTCCTAAATGCAGTGTGTTTTCACTAAAATAAAGCATGCTAATGAGCAGACTATATAAACTAGTTGCTTATGGGTGCCAGCTGACTTGAGATATGAATCAACAAAGGCTGAGTCAGATGTGCAGCAGCTTTCAAACAAAAATGTCATGGAAATCGCAGTCTTCCAGGTGTGTAGCTGTCATGCACTTTTACTGCACTTAGTGTACTCTTAGTGGTGAGATAACTCCTAGTGAGAAGTCCTCCAGCCAATGAGATGCGAGTGTAGGACACGTGATTGGCTTACTTATACTTATCAGCAGAAGACAAGCTACCATTTGCAACCTGCTGGGTCTTACATTCATACTGTTTGATAGCTCACTGTTATCAAGAAGGATATTTATAATTTCCTTCTTTTAACCTTCAAATAGCCTTCAAATGGCAGTTTTGAAATTAAATTCCAAGAATATCCCATGGTTAGGGTAACTTTATCTTCAAATTTAGTGATCTCCAGACAGAAGGTTAGGTAATGCTGATCAACTTTCATTACAAACCTTGAACAACCTTGCAAGGTGAGTCATAACTACTACAAGTGTATACATTATCTTACAGCCGAGACTTTATGTCAGAATATAATTGATATTCTTTCACTTGTTGCTTGACTTGATTAAAATTCAACATCGCCCACCAACAGAGATATTCTCTATATATACAATGTAATTGAATATAATTATACATAGTACTGCAAATATTTCAGTTCCTGCTTGGAGAATTCTAGCGCTACACTCAACTCTAATCAGAGTTTTGAGCTGATAATTTCTAAACTACTATAGTGGGCGGTCACCATGTTTCTTCTATTGACTCTGACTTCTTGTTTGCTGACTCTGCTGCCTGTAAAAGCCTCAACTTCTACGTACAATACCTCAAGTAAGTTTTAGATTATATATTGAGATTTAGCTGCTGCTTGTACAGCCTCCCTATACTTATGATTCTTTCAAATAGTCAACTTCTAATCCTCCTAAACAATAAAACACATATTTTTGTGCGTTTATCTTTTTTCAGTTAAAAGAAATTCAAATCTTTTTGTGTGAAGAGAACTTTTGCACAGAAAGCTGCCAACATTGTATGAATTTCAGTTTTGTTCGGAATTTATTAGCAGAAACTAAAAGCTCAAATTTAAAGCATTTAAATGTTACATAATTATTTACCAGATTATACTGGATCGTATTGACTAAGTTTAGTGAGAGCTTCTACTGGTACAGTTTTTTTTTATTAAAATCAAGCGGTCTAAATTATGTTTTACGTAACTCAATGCTGCCTCAGCTTTATTTAAATTTTAGTTTGGCAGCTTCTATAAGGTTTTAAATTTGCTTTATGTTTGTTTTGGAAGAGAAATCCAAAAAATTTAAAAGAAACACATTTCTAATTTTGTATCATATCAGAAAAATTTTTGATCAATGTTATCAAAGAATTAGAAATGTAGATGTGGTAAAGTGCCCCCAACCCCCCCCCCCCCCTCTTTAATAAAAGCAGATATTATATGTCATTGATTATTTCTCATATAAACAATTTTTGTTCAATGGTCACATACTACCATCTTTCTGTTATATACTGGCCTCTAAATATCTTTCTCAGAGGTTTTCCTAGGAATTCTGTTATGCAAACAATAACACTGCAGGCCATGAAATATGAATGCTTTGGCCTGCCATTCATATTCTTTCATCTTTGAGGAAGGATTTAGGTGAAATATTTGTTTACACTACTAACACTGCCACATTCTAGTGTACTGAATGAACTGGACACATTTGTTTGTTGAGATGGGAATCCGGCATCCAGCATTCTTCCTGCATGCATTACATTTCTTTTTACATACAAGTTTATAAATATACACTCAGTTTAGATATAATTAAATGCAAACTCATCTGGTAACCAGCCATAGCTAAATATAAATATTCTTATATTCGCAGTTTAAGTAATCGTATAGCAAAAATTTGTACAACACATTTTATTTTCAAACTTCCAAAAAGATGGCGTATATCTGTACAAGATAGCCAATCAGGTGCTAAGAGTTCTTTCTCCATAAAGTTGTTAAGTTGGTTATATGGAAAATAAAATATTAGGACTCATATAATGATGTAGTTCTTGTTTTTAAGATGTGGCACAGCTAAAAGTTAGTTGAGTTTTATAAAATACAACATATTGCAATATGGTAGACACTAATATACTAGAGTTAGTATATTAGTGTAGCATAACTTTATAGTTAAAGTACTCATATATTTTCCTTTACTTATGCTATTGTTTTCACTCCCAGCACTAAAGGAACCCAAAAATCCATGAACCATGACGAAAGATGTGCACCCAATTGAATTGTTTTAAATTCCGCGTCTATTATGAAAATTAGACAGGAAATTATACAATAGATTGTTCACCTCTTGACTGATGGGTTACTGCAGAGTGTGCATGTCTTGTGTAAGCTAGCTTATGATTGGTCAATAACTTCCAGCAGCTGATATCTAGGCTATTATTACATCATAAAATCTCGTTAACATACATTTCATTGCCTTTAATTGGCCACTTTTTGTTAGTTTATCATAAATTGAGTATTTCCAGTATTTACATTGAAAAGCCCTGTCTGCCCTAGTGCTTCAGAATGTGCAAGAGTTGAATAGCTAGTTGCATAGTAGAAGTTCCCTTTTTATAGCTCAGGTTCTAATCCATTCATCAGTTCGGTCTACATTAATTCGAAATGAATGTGGAAATTCAGGCTGTAACCTTTGCAGCATATTTTTTGATTAGAGTCGTATTTTTAATATGTATAGGAACTAAGTGTCATTCCTATATTATATAGGAGGACATCTAGTGGAAAGTTATTAAAATATTTATTATTTGGCTATAATTAGCTCCTAGAATGTCGGTCACTTGACTACTAAAACAATGACCAATCACTGCTTGACAAATTTATACATTGTTTTGTAAAAACAAAGAATATACGAATCTTGTAATTAAATTTTTTGTTTGTTGAGCAAAAAACCCATAAAGTGCTGAGTCATATTACACTATCAATTTATTACAAATCTGGTCAACAACAAGTTAATTCAAACAAAAGGCTATATCATTATATTTATTTCAGTATTTGAAATATATACATTCCAAAACTCAGTTTCACAATAGAAATGCAGGCAAGCAAAAAGTGAAATAACTTGAATTATGAAAAAATATTAATAGAATAAAAGAATTTCATATTCAAAGCCACTATTTCAAAGCTCAGCTATAGCTTGTTATATTTGGCACTCATTCCTCCCACCCACCATTGATACTCACCATGACAAAGCTTTATTGAAGTCATGCATTGAATTTTAGAAATTTTGGCTAGCTGCAGTGCTATTACACCATAAAGCTTTGTCATTATTATTTTTATTTTTCAGCTATGCGTATTTTTTTCTCGCACTTTTGACTAATTATACGACCAAACCAAAAAACTCAGTTGATGTAATATGAAATGCTACACTTGGCCTGTTTTATTAAAACTTTCTACGAAATTTTTCCTCTTACACAATATCCCAACGTGGTTCCAACATGACAATTGTTAGTAGCGCAATAATAAACAATGGAATCTTTATATAAACTTGACCTTGCCATGACATTGGTAATTGCATCACACCAGAGTTTGCATAGCCATGTACAGGATGTTGAGAATATTGACCTGCAGGAACAAGTGACCAAATGCCAAAAGAGGTTTGACATCTGTCAGCTTGTCATCTCAAACAAGCACATGCACCTCTGTGTCATAATAATAGCTGCTTCTATTATATTATATTTAGATATGCATAATATAATTATCACATAGATACATAATAGGCTGAAAAAATATCCACTGATGCAGAAAATACACAAATTTGTTTAAATTAAAAAAATCAACACGCTATAAATTATGCTATATAATACTTGAGCTAACACTGTAGAAATAAGAATATAACCGCTTTTGCATGTGTTTTCAAGATAATATTTGTTAGTAGATAATTTCAATGAAGATAGCTTTTCGGATTTCTAGAAAGATGGTTAGGCAGCTGGTTGTATAATATGGTGATTTGTTTTTAAACAGCATTTGCAAAACTTGTTTATGCAAACAGCTGACATTCGATCATTTTGCATTATTATTTTTTCATTGAATAACTGATTGGTATAATAGTTGATTATACATATAGTTATATCATATTAATATGCTAATATGTATCATATAATACTGTAATGCTATTATATATTCTATAGTACTAATATATAATATTGTGATTTATTATATTATAATATGTTTAAATATAACATTATAGAACATTAATGCGCTTTTTACATTATATTACATAGCATTATTATGTCGATTATTATATATTATACAAGATTATGTTACGATATACTATATAATAATATTGTGTTATGATATATTATTCTGCGATGTTATATTATATAATCATTTTATGTTATATTGTCATATTATATAATATTAAGTGTTATATGTTGCAGATATCCTAAGCACTGTAGAAACAAACAATACAGGTTGGGCAATCACTACCCACCCCACCTCACTGATCAACTTAAAGTGGAAGTCTGAGGCTACAAAACTCTCAATAACCATAACCAGAGTTCCATCAGATGTAATATTACTTGGTGTCGAGGCTAAGATAGACGATGTGGGTGTGGCCAAAATTCAGGTGAAAATAACTATAAGGAAGTTTAAATTTAAATTAATTTAATTTAAATAATTTAATTTGATTGAAATTTAAATCTTATCCTTCAATAATACTTAAAATAATAGACCTATTTGTTTGAACCTAAGAGCTGTTCCATTATAAACTTGTTTTTTTCTGACTAATTGGAAAAATGCTTTCTTCTGTTAATCGAGGTTGCAGTGTGCTTCAAGTGTAGGAAGTTAATTTTTTAATATCGAGTTTTTTAGTTACTGCTATTATAGTTGCTACTTGCTGCTTGCAATTCTTGCTTTAATTTACAATTAAATGTAACTTTTTTGCTGCACATGGCTAAGGGTTTTATGCTTTGTGTCTGGCAGTTATTAAAATATCAGTGATTAAATTTATTTTGTGTGTTTGAATTGTTTTTACAATCTGATTACAATTTATTTTAGGGATTGAGTGATATTTCTTTGCCAAGGGAAAGCAACTTTTCGCAAGAGGAGTTGAATCATACATTTTTATTTGCAGGTCAGTTAAATACATGTAGCCTAATGTTGACGGCATATAATTTAATGAAATTGTTTCTTCACAATTTATGTTAAGTTTTCTTTTACTTTCTTAACTGCTCTGTGTTCATGTGTAGCCATCTTGCTATTGTTCAGTGATTAGGTAATAAAAATCAAAATTAAATACCAAAAAGTAGTAGTTGAAAATAATAAACAAATTAATCAAAAATATACAATAAAGTCGATCACCATAAAATAACAGCTCCTGTTTTTTCAGCTATTCCAGGAAAACACTAAGTAAATACAAGTAAGCTTAAAGTAAGAATGGTTTGTCAGGCCTTTTCCTGTTTGTTTTAATAACATTTTAGATAAATATATTAGAATTCTTGGAAAGTGGAGGGCATAAACTGATGTATTAGTCACATTTTTTAGGGTAACAATATTATGTAGCTGCAGTCTGCTTTTGAAAAATGTGAGAAGAAATATTTGATACAGTTTTGCTATACAATACAATATATTTGTAGAGTAAAAAGTTAAATTATAACAAAATTAGTAGCACTGAATTATAGTAATAACATTTAATAATATACACTCTGACTACTAAGCATAAGGATTTTGAGTTTAATCACTAATTAGGCACTTGTAGCAACTGCATAATCTTTGCAAGGAAATTTTCTATTCTTATTATTGCTATTAGCATAATTTTAAGATTACTTGTTTACTCTTTCTGCATGTCCAGATATAAGATTTTAAGCTACAAGAGATTAGCTTTTTTGTTTTAAATGAAAAAAAGTTAAAATGTATTGTTTGTCTAAAAACAAACATGTATTTTGATTAAGGATTGTAATGTTAATCAGGTGTATTTGCCACCGTTACTATTATAAAAGAAACCATCTTTGTTTTAGTGCAGCCTGCAATGTTGGGCCGAGCTAAGCTAACGATATTGGCAGTTCACCAATCAACATCCTTGATTAACCAAACCTCTAAAGAAGTGTTGAAGAGATTAGAGATCTCTGTTGTCAGAGTAGAGAGGATCGTGGACAAAGTCTTTCAGTATTCTGTTTACCTGCTAGTATGTACCTGTACTACTTTGTCAGACCTAATCACATGCCTCCAGTAGTATATTACCTCTACAGTATGAGCATATATTCTACAGTATAAGCATATATTCTACAGTATAAGCATATATTCTACAGTATAAGCATATATTATACAGTATAAGCATATATTACACAGTATAAGCATATATTCTACAGTATAAGCATATATTATACAGTATGAGCATATATTCTACCGTATGAACATATATTCTACAGTATAAGCATATATTCTACAGTATAAGCATATATTCTACAGTATAAGCATATATTCTACAGTATAAGCATATATTATACAGTATGAGCATATATTATACAGTATAAGCATATATTCTACAGTATAAGCATATATTCTACAGTATAAGCATATATTATACAGTATAAGCATATATTATACAGTATAAGCATATATTCTACAGTATAAGCATATATTATACAGTATGAGCATATATTCTACCGTATGAACATATATTCTACAGTATAAGCATATATTCTACAGTATAAGCATATATTCTACAGTATAAGCATATATTCTACAGTATAAGCATATATTATACAGTATAAGCATATATTATACAGTATAAGCATATATTCTACAGTATAAGCATATATTATACAGTATGAGCATATATTCTACCGTATGAACATATATTCTACAGTATGAGCATATATTATACAGTATGAGCATATATTATACAGTATAAGCATATATTCTACAGTATGAGCATATATTCTACAGTATGAGCATATATTATACAGTATGAGCATATATTATACAGTATAAGCATATATTATACAGTATGAGCATATATTATACAGTATGAGCATATATTCTACAGTATGAACATATATTATACAGTATGAGCATATATTATACAGTATGAGCATATATTATACAGTATGAGCATATATTCTACAGTATGAGCATATATTATACAGTATGAGCATATATTCTACAGTATGAGCATATATTATACAGTATGAGCATATATTATACAGTATGAGCATATATTTTACAGTATGAACATATATTATACAGTATGAGCATATATTTTACAGTATGAGCATATATTCTACAGTATGAGCATATATTATACAGTGTGAGCATATATTCTACAGTATGAGCATATATTATACAGTATGAGCATATATTCTACAGTATGAGCATATATTATACAGTATGAGCATATATTATACAGTATGAGCATATATTTTACAGTATGAACATATATTATACAGTATGAGCATATATTTTACAGTATGAGCATATATTCTACAGTATGAGCATATATTATACAGTGTGAGCATATATTCTACAGTATGAACATATATTCTACAGTATGAGTCATTTGCTTTAGCTGGTGATTGTGACGTTTTCTATGGGAGCAGAAATCAACCTTCAGACTGTGAAAAAGTCACTGAAAGTTCCAAAGGCTCCAGCAATTGCTCTCAGTTGTCAGTTTATCATCATGCCACTTGTAAGTTATCTTCTCTTTTATGTCATTTGTAAGTTATCTTTTCTTTTGTTACTATGCCACTTGTAAGTTATTTTCTTTTTTGTTACTATTTTCCTTGTAAGTTGTCTTCTCATCTGTTGAACGAGTTTCATCTTTTTCACATTAACAGTTTACAGTTCTTGTATAAAGTTGAATATAGTCGAGGAGTTGCATTGACTTGGAAATATGAAATTATATTTGTGATATTATAATTTGCATTCGGTTTTGGTAAAAGCTATTCTGCTGATGTATTACACTGTGACAATCAGTATGTTTGCCATTTCAGCTGGCTTATGGTATAGCTAGACTGGCTGGATATGAAGGAGGTACGGCTCTGGGTTTCTTCTCCATGGGTTGTGCTCCTGGGGGAGGACCAAGTAACATGTACTCGCATCTGCTTGGTGGAGATCTCTCTGTCAGTGTGACCTTGACATTTCTATCAACAGTGTTGAGTATAGGTGAGATACAGGGGGTCTAGTTACACTCCTCATTTCTATCAACAGTGGTGAGTATAGGTGAGATACAGGGGGTCTGGTTACACTCCTCATTTCTATCAACAGTGTTGAGTATAGGTGATATACAGGGGGTCTAGTTACACTCCTTATTTCTATCAACAAGGTTGAGTATAGGTGAGATACAGGGGGTCTAGTTACACTCCTTATTTCTATCAACAGTGTTGAGTATAGGTGAGATACAGGGGGAGTCTGGTTACACTTTGTTTGGAAACATTTCTAAGTCTTGCTTACTTTTAATGCATTCTGGAATTTTTTATACTGTTATTTATAGCAAATATATTCCATTACAAAAAATTAAAGATACATCGTTCAAAGTTTGACGCATAAAAAGTTGTCTTTGTCTACTGTTTATGTTATGCAAGACAAATGACACTTTGTAATGTTTTAAAAGCTCCACCCAAGAGAGAATCCATGAGGACAAGAGCTTTTCACTATGTCGTAGCATGACTTTAGGGGTTTTACTGTGGCGCAGGAGCTATTATAATTGAATGTCCTTCCTGACATCACCAATGGCCAAGACTTGAAGAACTTATGATGTGTGTCAGCATGGTCACTGCTGTTGGCAATACAGATACAAGTATCTAGCAGTATAGCTTGTAACTCCTAGCATAAGTTGTAGTATACTAAAACAGGATTTCTAGTGACTCATTTATACACACAGGAATGCTGCCACTGTGGCTTTTCACACTTGGTAGAACCTTCCCTCAGGGTGCAGGACAGGCAATGATACCCTTCGTGATCATTCTGCAAACTATAGCTGTGCTGACCGTACCTCTAGCCATTGGGATACTCATTCAGTATAAACTGCCTAAAGTCAGGGATGTACTTAGGAAATCCCTCAAGGTTTGTTGCTTCTAGCCCATGTACCTTATACCAGATGAACTAAAACAGCTGTCTTGTTGACTTTTGTATTACATGAAGCATAACCCACCCCTACCTTTTAGGACACAGTTGGAAAAAAAGCTAACTCATTATATTGAAGTCACTGTGCTTCATAGAAAGCAAGCAATGGTGTTTATATGCTTTACAAAAACACATTTCTTTAAGAGTGCTGCAATATTAAATAAGATGTGTAAAACAGAGCTTAAAGATTTTTGTTCCCAATCCTTATATCTTAATGTGTGTGTGTGACATATTGAGACTTGTGATGACATATTGAGGCATGTGATGACATATTTTGACATGTGATGACATATTTTGACATGTTATGACACATTGAGACATGTGATGACATATTTTGACATGTTATGACACATTGAGACATGTGATGACATATTTTGACATGTGATGACATATTTTGACATGTTATGACACATTGAGACATGTGATGACATATTTTGACATGTTATGACACATTGAGACATGTGATGACATATTTTGACATGTGATGACATATTTTGACATGTTATGACACATTGAGACATGTGATGACATATTTTGACATGTTATGACACATTGAGACATGTGATGACATATTTTGACATGTTATGACACATTGAGACATGTGAGGACATATTTTGACATGTTGTGACACGTTGAGACATGTGATGACATATTTTGACATGTTATGACACATTGAGACATGTGAGGACATATTTTGACATGTTGTGACACGTTGAGACATGTGATGACATATTTTGACATGTTGTGACACGCTGAGGCATATGATGACATATTTTGACATGTTGTGAAAAGTTGTGCCAACTGTTTTGCATGAATGCTATGCCTGTACTAAAGCGAAGTTACTAACTCTAATGTATGCTCAGAATTGAACCTGCATGCATTCTGTCTCACAGGTGCTGATGATTGCCATAGTTACACTCTTGTTCACCTCTGGCATCATCACCAATCTCTACATCTTCGAGATGTTTGATCCTCTCCTTATTCTGGTCGGAGCCTCTCTTCCATACGGCGGTTTCATACTCGGTGGATGTATAGCCCTAATCTTTAAAATGGAATGGAAGCTAATAAAGGTAGGGTTCGCCCAATTTGATCTGTCAAATTTTTTTAGGAAATGACATAACACTAGATTTTCCTAAATGTTCTTAAGAGTCTTCCTCTATAAGCATGAAGTTACGGCAATAGTATGAACAATGTTGGCAAAAATGGCTTACAAAAATTTGAACATTTCCAATTTGTAGTCCTTCCTTGATTACAACTTGTGTGGAGACATCTCTGCTGCCAATAATATATGTTATTACATAACTGTTAATTTTATATCTGCTGCTTTCTGTTGTTAATCAAATAATTTATCTTGTTCTTTTTGCAAATAATTTAACACAGAAACATCTATTTATCATATGATACATATTATAATACATGGTAGCCAATTGTACACATATTATATAATTTTATATTCTATTTGTTGCTATGCTGTTTTGTAGACAATCGCCATAGAAACGGGACTACAGAATGCTGGAGTACCTTTCTTTATGATTCAGAGAGCATTTGTCTCCCCTGATTTAGAGCTAGCGACAGCACCTGTTGTGTCAGCCATTATAATGACACCTGTGCCTCTACTTATAGCTTCTTTCATCTACACAGTTTACATTAGATGTCAAGATAAGGTGACTTGACAAGAGTTTCTGTGTGTGCAAATTGACTCAACATATTAACAACCATTTAAGCAGTCTGCGATTTGAAGAAATAACAATTACAGTAAAAAGACAGTGTGTTAGTTATAGGTTAATAACCATGTTATAGGGTACCTCTTGGTAACTAAAGCCATTCAAAATAGCGTCACATTTAATATTTTATTCTACTAGTAAATAGCTTTTCTAATATAACATACATATTATAAAAGGTATATAAATTGTTTATAAATGCAATTACAAGGTTCCTTTAGAAAGTTGTCATCTTGTAAAATCTAGTAATACAATAGTACCATATTTGATAGATATAGAATGATAATTAGGTTATAGCACATCTTTATAATTAAAGTAAATTAAAAGAGTGTAGCATTTAATATAAGTTTGTGGTGATAAATAAGTTTTCCAATATAACATACAACTCGTAAAAAGTATGAAAATCATGTATAAATGCAATCACAATATAGACTACAATAAAGCTTTTATTATATAGGTGATTTTCCAATAAAATATAAACACACTTTGCCCTGTCATCTAATCACATTTTTAGACTGTGTACTTATAATGTTTTAGAGCTCAGAAGAACAAGGAGTGCCTTGCCCTTCCCTAGATGTCACATATCAGGAAGACAGTATAAGTGAAGACCAGAAGAAAACAAACTTGGAGTTGTTGGCTCCTGTGAGGGAAGAATTGCCAGTAAATAAAGACTCCATTAGTCACTCAACTCACAATGAGACACACCGTATGCTGCCGGCAGCCTAATTGTCGTCATAGTCGCCACAAAGTCAGCAGTTTAACTAACCACCTAGAGATACTCTCTGTAATACTTTCTCTGTCAGACCTACAGAGATGAGAAGACAACTGAGAAACATGGGGGGACACAACTCAGAGTGAGAGCCAGTGACACTGCGGCCTTGAACTCTAGCTACAAATATTTTGCTGAAAGAGCCACTGAGAGCTGGATAATACGTTGAGTATTTCTTTATTTCTCAAATGAATCAGCAGCAAACATAGCAGAATATTAGGGAAATATAACATGTTTATTATTACAACTAATATAATTTCTTTTTAAAATAAATAATGTGATTTTGTATAATTTCCACCTCTATTTAACTATGTGGAAAATTTTGTATGCCAAATATTATGTTCATTTTGTTTTTTCAATAGAACAAGCAGCAAAATCAAATAAATGCTAGGAAAATCAACGTTTATTACTGAAAGGAATTCTTTTGAGGTAAATAAGGGTATTTTGCATAATTTATGTTTTTATTGAACCATGAGCGACGGTTTTATATAAAATTTATTAGAAATTATATAGGAATAATGATGAAATTTCAATGAGAAACTTTGTATAAAATATTAATAAAGTTTTTAGGAGTTATTTCCCATGTTGAATCTTTGTTTCAAAAACAAGTAGTTTGAAGAAGAGAGTTACATTAATAACTTACATGTCAGCTCAAGACAAGCATGTGACTTGCAGACGTGTGACATCACTTAGGAGGGAATTCTGGGAAGAGGAACATCTTCCTGTAGTTGGTGAAAGTACATCTACTATCTGGAATACAGGCTCCAGAGGGGTTCTCTTTGGTTCTTATGTCCGTCATTCCAATCTGCCTCACTCTCTGTTGAATCTTGAGAATACATTATTATATGATATATTTTATGGTGTTACAAATATGGTATATATTATACGGTATAATATAATATAATATGTTACATGGTATAATATATGGTATATTAAATGGTTTATTATATGCCATATTATATCATGGTATATTATATAGTATGCTATATGGTAGATTATATGCTATATTATATTACACAGTATATTATATATGATATACTATAGGCCATAGGGTATATCATATTAAATAATATATCACATATATAATGCTACAGAACATAATACAATAACACTGCTTATGTATAGTTTATCATATAACACTAGTACTACTTACAATTTTAAACAGCTGCTCTATATCTCTGTGACAGCTGTGCTTATAGAATGTGGCAACTAAAACTCTGATAAACCAAGAGCCATGAGTTCCACTTCTCACTGCTTTGTAGGCTGCAACAGATAGACACATTGGGTCATGTAACTGGGCTGTGCTTGTGCATTTGGAACAGTGTGGGAGTTGTCTTCTATTGATCTAACTTCTCGACGGGATTTAAAATGTTTTTGACAAAAAGTAAAAAGAAGGAAGTGGGTTAAAACCTCTGTTTAAAATTCCGGATGAGTTATAACATTTATAGCTAAAAATACTCAAATCAAATGATGCTCAAAAACTATGATTTTTAAAAATTGCATATTTAGAACATATTCACTTTAGGCAAACTCTCCATATGAACCACGCTGAGAGTATTGTTAACAGATCCATGAGACTATTATGTACATATATACATGTAGAAGTGATGGTAGGGTTATTGGTATATTTAGTAATATAAAATATAATTGGAATATATTACTATATATAAACAAAACACATTTAACGCACTTTCACTTGTGGCTTTCATTATAAAGAAATCATCTAAGTTGAGTGCCTCGAGTCCAGGTCCATCTACGGAAGGACCCCACATCTCTTCCTCTTCTTTCTGCCGCAATTGTTTAAGTGTGAGAGGCTGTTGGGCAGCAGAAGCAGCTGCTGGAATAGGATTGAGTAAGGGGACAGTTGAAGCATCTCCAAACTCTACTCGATCTGCAAACATGCAATAAACTGACCAACTGTTGGAAAAGAAAACCTGGTTTAAACAAATCAAAATACTATAAAAATAAAAAAAGCAGTGAAGTAATATAAAACACAATTTTTTAAATTTGCTATAGCACTTATTCCACTGTTTGCAATTAGAATTGCTTTATCAACAGAATAGACAAGCTGAATATATATCCACTTGAAAGTTTAAGTACTCAAAAACTAAACCTCAAACATCCTCTTTTGGGATTCAATAAAATCAAACCATAAAATCTAATCGCTACTGGTGTTGCAAATTAAATAGGATTGTATTCCCATTTAAACATTATACCGTGATTACCTCCTGAGCACGCCTGGATTATGATGACTTTTGGTTTCCCTTTCATAGCTGGAAAATTCTGAGGAGAAAGTAAATCTTTGATTTTTGCGAGATCAACAGGCCTAAAGTTCCGATCATAAAGATTATCACCTCTTGTCCCATGAGACATGAGTACTAAGAAGAAACTTTGGTACTTGTAGTGTCCTTGATGATGCGTTTCTTGTTCAATTTCTGAGTAGATTTCCTAAAACGTACAAAAAAGCTTCTAGATAGATTCTACACTAGGTTAATTTATGCAATTGCAGTAGTGCTTTCTGTACTGTGACAGGCACCTAATAAATAAAAGTTTCCGACCATATACTATAATTAACACCTAATAAATAAAAGTTTCCCACCATGTACTATAATTAACACCTAATAAATAAAAGTTTCCCACCATGTACTGTGATTATAGCACCTAATTAATAAAAGTTTCCCACCTCAGCTGTAAGATCGCTCAGCTCCTCTTGTGTTTTCACCAAGTCATATCGAAGATGTTTGAATAAAAGTTTCAAATTTTCATAGTCGACTTCTGAACCAAGTCTGGTGTTGATGAGTTTACCATCTTCATAGAACTTGTTGTTGTTGATGATCATTGCTCTACCTCTCACTGGGTCACTCATCTGATAGATCTGCAATAAAATACTATCATCAGAACAAGTTGAAATTTACTCATAAAAATTGACCCATGGCAATGTTAAGACTTAAAAGCTGTGCAAAGGAAGAGAAAAAAAGTAGGTCAGGGCTGAACAATGAAAATTTATGCCTGCAAGATTTTATTTTAGCCATTCTTTTAATAACAATACCTGGTCTATGTTGTTGAACAGACATTGAATATGGGCTTTCTCGGTAGGGCATAGCTTGAGAGCAAGTACGGGATCCGAGGCAGATGAGGACACATAACCCTGCTCTTCAACATCTGATAGATCACTGTCATCATTGGCCAGTTCACTTGGCGGTAGCACAAGCTTGTTGAAGTCAACTAAAATGAAGGCACACATGAGCTGATGCAATGATGATAAAATATTGATGCAGTTGTCAATGACTGACTCATACCTTCTTGAGTCAATCTCAAACACAAGCTATAAAATATTAACAAGATAGATGCTACCTTTTGAGTCTTTGGTTTCAGTATGCTCCTCAATAGATGCCAGATATTCTTTCAGCACAGACTTTGCATGAGTATCCAGTGAATGACCTAAACCATAAATTGTAAATTAATTCTTTAACAGCATTTTCAATCTTTGACTTAAAATGATTCAACTTGCATAGGGCTACTTACATGGATATCTGAGCTGCTTGGGCACTGCGGGTTCACCTGTTTTACTAGATTCAGCATTAGTACAGGTGACGAGCTCTGGAAGTTCACCAACTTTGGTAGACAGCCAAATTTTGTACGACTGATTTGGGTCAAAGCAGCTCAGCCATGATGGATTCTTTAAACAGTCTGGGTTTTCCGCTTGTTTAAATAAGCAATGGGTGCAGTAGACCAGTGCTTCTGGGCATGCAGCTTTCCAAACACTCGTTGTTTGGTTAATGATGAAATTCGTAACTTCTATCAGTCGCTGCCATGAAGAGCTGATAGTTTCAACAAGAGTTGACACCTGAATGGTGACACTGCCACTGTTGTGATCATGAACAAGATGGGTGGCGCTTTTCCCGTGTCGTACTGACGTCCCGTTATGAAACACTTCAGCAGGGTAGGCTACATCTTTGTCAAAATTCAGTAGTGCCACAGTCATTAGCTGAAACACATATTTGGGAAGCGGAAGAGTACTGAATAGTACTTTGATTCGCAGCTGCAAATACCCGTCAGTTTCCCATTGATTGCCAATGTATGACAATGAAAAATAAGGAACAATATAAGTACTGCGCTTTTGCTCCATTATAGGCCCATACAGTATACAAAAGGAAGTTAACAGTTTGATAGCAACATGTGGAGCAAAATTAGTTTCAGTTTGTAGCAAATGAAAAAGAATAGCCTCATCCAAAAGTCCAGTTGTTAGGAAGCGTGTCACCAAGTGTTCAAACTGAGTGTTTCCAATTGTGCAGTTGTCATGCTGAAAAGGAACAAAATCTTCTATTCGTTGAGCCCAAATGTCATCGTGGCAATGGTGAAATAAAACAGCAATCATCTTGACAATTTCAGGAATCTGATGAAAAATATATTGTGATAGATTGGTTATCTTTTCAAACCAAAAAATTTTGCCATTGTTGTGAAAATACCGAAGTATAATTTCTATTTCTTTTTCTTCAGGAAATTCTTGTTGGATATCTGAAAAAATTATGTAAGGGGCATCTTTTTGTGCTTTAATACATTTTTCAACCTGATCCCAAAATTCTGGCATCAAAGTCTTTGTCTGCAAACACCGGCTGGCTAGATGCTTCTGTAGATCAGATATTGATTCTTTGCCGTCACCAAACACAAAAATTTCACTAGGAACAAACATTTGCTTACTCATATCTGAAACATGACACATCTTTTGAGGCAGTAATGATTTGCTCAGACTTTGGCCATCTGCAACTTCTTGACGAATAGATTCTACAGTGTTTATGAGATCGGTCAGCAAAGAGGCACATTTATCTTGAGATACTAATTTGTCTGCATGGGTTAAAGCTAAGATAGGAGCGCCAAGTTGAGGTGAAGCCAAATATAAATGGGACAGCCAATCGAAACAATGCTTTTTTGTAGCTTCTCTCACTCCTTTTCTGTCAGAGAGCTCCTGAAACTGTTTTAAACTCACAACAATCAGAGGAATTGTTTGCTCTTTCGAAGCCAATTGATGTGCCAGATGATAAACTTCATGTGCCCCAAAATCTATGAACCTTAACGACTTTCCATCTACGCCTAACTTCTCGATGCTAAACACTTTGGTCGTTTCATCAAGTGGAGACCCTACATCTCTGTACGTTAACTCTCTCTTCCCTGCTTTCAGACTTCGAATAAGACTGGTCTTTCCAGCCATAAGACTGCCTACAACTGCCAC
This sequence comes from Bugula neritina, assembly GCA_964035545.1. Taxonomy (NCBI): domain Eukaryota; kingdom Metazoa; phylum Bryozoa; class Gymnolaemata; order Cheilostomatida; family Bugulidae; genus Bugula; species Bugula neritina. Next base: position 14,766,769 of record OZ037767.1, read on the forward strand.
TGGCACTGTTGAGCTACAGCTAAATTGGTCTTGCAAATCTTTGAAGTATTTCTTAATGGCTGATAGACTCTGTTGGCAGACGGCATAAGGTGGACTACGCAAAGCAAATGAATTATAACATTTAATGTTTTTCAAGCGCTTCATGTTCAAGATTTCAGATGACAATTTTTCAAGATGGGGAATATCCTCAATGTGCAAAACTTCTAAATTAGCCATTCTATACACCACTGATGGGAGTTTGCCCGAAAAAATGTTTTGGCTTATATCCAACATCTCCATGTATTTCAAGCTGTTTAAGCTAAAAAATATAAAAAGCATGAAGTATATATTTATGTTGCCTAAACTATTTTAATTTGCATGATAAATGTTTTTATAAAATATACAAATTAACTACGTTATATAGAGTTTCCTTGTGAATTTTCAAATTTGCTGAGCGTAAAACACCTGAAAACCAAAGCTATTGTTGATGTATAACTTTCTTTAATGAAAAGTTAAATAATACTCCCACAAATAGCTTTTCTATTCTAAACTATATGTTATTTTAAAAATATTGGTTTATTTTCTTGATCCTGCTTTGGATAAATTGCCTCATGCTAAAAATATCAAACTAATAAACCAATGGGTTTAAAAACAGAAGTATATTGATGGCAAGACCACACAAATCCTTCACAGAGATGTACACACTAGTTTGCTACTAAATTATATGCAACAAGTACAGCTGTATCCAGATTGCATCGTCTGCTATAGCTTGTATACTTTGAAATAATTTTAGGGTCATTTAAGAAATACTAAGAACAGAAAGTTTAGCAAACTCTGTAAGGTTGTGCAAACACTATTTATATGAACAGTCTAAAAGTTCAGTCAAGCAATCTACTGCATGATAAAATCTCAACAGCATACACCAAGTTTCAACAAAGCAAACCTTGACTTGCATTACCTGTCTGGAAGATTTTTCAGTTGGCAGGATCGTAGACTGAGACTTGTTAGAGTTGTAAGCTGAGTCACAACTTTTGGAAGTCCTTTGGAGAAGTAGTTGCCGTATAAACGAAGGGTCTGCAGGTTTTTAAGGGCTCTCAAACTAAAATTAATTATTTTTATTAGACATGTATGCATTTTGTGAGTTTTCTATCCAGCAGCAAAGCAGAATTGATTATCTAAAATCATAATGGCGCAAGTCTTACTTCAAAAATATAACAAAAATTCAAGCCATGTAGAAAAATGTGCATAATATAATCAACATTACAATAAACTTTTTTTTAGTATGTATATACAAATTTTAATTGTAGAACGCCTCTAGATATATATATATATATACATATATATATATATATATATATATATATATATATATATATATATATATATATATATATATATATATATATATATATATATATATATATATATATATATATATATATATATATATATATATATATATATATATATGTATATACATATACATATACATATATATATATATATATATATATATACATATATACCTTTTTGTAAACATTTACTAGCATAAAAGTTTAGCCAGGCAATCTTTTGTCAAATCAAGTTTAGAAAAAAATACTTCAGTTATCAAAAGCAAGAAAAGTTATGTTTCCCTAATAAATACCAAGTTATAACAAATCAGTAAACATAGACTCTCACTACCTTTCGGGAAGTTCTCTCAGTTGGCAGAATCTTAGACTAAGGTATTTAAGAGTTGTAAGTTGAGTCACAACTTCTGGAAGACCTTTAGAGAAAAGATTACCCTCTAAATCAAGATTCTGCAGGTTGTTGAGGGCCTTCAAACTGTAAAAAAAATGCGTATGTACTTATTTTACACATTCTAAAACAAATAGCAAATCACAATTCTTATATATTATACACTTTCAAGCATGTATCAAGCTTAAAGTATTTTTATATTCAAAAATCATCAAAGTAAATTTATAACTCAATAAATTAATAAAATATGAAATATAAATAAATGTTAAAATCAATTACCAAACAAGCACAACCAACTAACAAGCAATTTCCTGCGTATATAGAAACCAAAATGCATGCATGTTATTATGAATGCCAATATTATATAATCTAATGCCTAGAAGTTGTTGTCATGTTCTGTATTTTTATATTTTGAATGAGACGTTGCACAAAATGTTCAAGAAAAACTAAACTGAACGCCTAAGTTTTAAAACTTTCATTCAAAAAGTTTCACTGCTTGCAGTTTGCACTTACTGTTTGATCGAACTATGAATACTTTTGGCAACGAGAAAATTAAGCATAGTGCAACTGTGTATGACATCATTTTACGGCAGACAGTAGACGATGGTTATAGCACCATTCAAGTTTGGTAGAAGAAAAATTTCAATAGTGCTACAAGTTTTTCAGTTTTTAACACGCAATTTTTAGTTTGGGTCACTGGCTAAAATTTTCACGGGAGCATAAATTTATATGCTAAATTTCTGATTTGAAGTGTACTGGCTTCTCTCAATTATTCTATTACCAGTAGAACTTTCAAACAAGACAGAAATACGCAATCATGTAGTTTGTAGCCTATCATTAAATATTAGTTTTTTCTACTTTAATATTTCAGCTTTGTTTTAAAAGTTATACAACATTTTATAGTCAAATTATATAAAAAATATGAAGAAAATGTTTAACTAATTATTTGAAACTAAAATAGTGTAGTGAGTAGTGCAACGTACAAATACGGGAATCGCCCTCTCCCTACTCTTGGAATACTTAGCCCTTATGTAGCAACCAATTAGCAGCTCCGGAAGATATGCTTCCGATTCACGTGACACTTCCCGGGCTATTAACATTATATCACGTTGTTGTAAGCGGAGGCTTGAAGGAGAAACATGTATTAGTAGTTGACTGATGTTTAGGATAATTTGATGTGATGTTTATTTTATGCTTTATTGTGGATAATAAATATAATTACTCCACAGCTACCCTAGTAATTACTAACAGGATAACTAACTAACTATACGCAATTACTACAGTGGTGGCAGCGGTGGGATCTTGCGTATAGCAGTCATGGCAGAAGACGGCACGGAGCTACCCATTCCACTGAATGAAGGTGAGAGAGATAATGTTGATATACCTGTGGAACCAGTGGTGTTAGATGAAGAAGTGAGAATTCTTAGAGAGCATGGTGAAGACAGATACCGGCTGAAGGCGCCCACCTTCACAGGCGAAGAAGCGGTGGAGCAGTTTATCCAAGAATTCCAAGATGTGATGGAGATTTCAGAGTGGCCACCAAGGGTGGCGTTGCTCAAGCTCAGGATGGCTCTGACGGGCAAAGCTAAGCCGTACGGAGCGGGACCTGACATAGACGGAATCTTTGCTTCTCTGCGGGCCCGGTTTGGCATCTCTCCCATAGATGCGCGGGCCCGTCTACAAAGGATGCGGCGTGATCCTCACACGTCGCTAGAAGAGCACGCTGCCACGGTGTACCCACTAGCGCAGATCGCGTTCCGCGATCTGCCTCCAGTACACCGTGAGAGGTATACTTATGATGCCTTCGTGCAGTCCATCAACGACTTGGGGCTCCACCATCAACTCCAAGCGAGGGGAGTCACCACAGTCGAAGATGCACTTGCGGTGGGAGAAGCCTACCTCTTGGCGACTCATATGCACCGCAACCGCGTGGCCTCCCGCCAGGTGACCACGGAGCACACCGCGGAACCCTCCGCGGTGGCTAATGTGAACCAGATGTCACTAGCGTCAAAAATCGCACAGATGACTGACATGCTAGATAAACTGGTCAGCACATTAGCTTCCCCAAGCCAGGTAGATACTGCCCGTGAGCCTTGCGGGCCGCAGGTACAATCACCAGGCATGGGGCACCACTTCTGCTGGGAATGCGAAAGGCCAGGACATTTCCAGAGGAACTGCCCTCAGCTCCCACAAGGGTTAAACTACCACGGCCCGCAGATGTTCCCACCTCCTGCGGGCCGTCTGTGAATCACCCAGGGAGGCCCGCGCGTCTGTCGCCCCGCTGGGCGCCGCGCGGAGATGCAGTGAAGTGGCGACCCCCGCGGCAAGTAGGCTCAAGCCACACGCCGCCTGGGTCCTCTACGCCACTCCAGCACCAACACGGAGCCGGCAGACGGTTGACCACAGAGCCTGCGAGGGAAACGGTACAGGCGCCACAAGGCGTACCGCCCCAACCTCGGCAGCTGGTCAAGAGTCGCCGCCAACCGTGGACCCCTCGACCCACAGCGAGGGAGGTGCAACCACGGCACACACAACTGCAGCCACACGGAAGTAGCTACTTCCTACCAGGAAAGCTAGCCGGCAAGCCTGCCAACTTCCTCCTGGACTCAGGCTGCACCACCAACCTCCTTAGCCGTCAGTTCTTTGACACCCTCAGCGCTAAGGTCAAGGACGGGTTGGCACCGTATGAGGGGGATCATGGCACCCTGGCAGACGGGTCGTGCATTCCCTTCTACGGCATTATTGAGCTAACTGGTTACGTCCGTAACCAGGCCATCCAAGAGACGTTTATCGTCGGGCAGCTCAACGAGGATGCTATCCTCGGGATGCCATTCTTACAACGACACGGTTGTCGCATCGATTTCAGTAAATCTGCGATGATCATGGGCGGCAAGGAGCTCGCTTGTGTCGATAAGTTTGGTCGTCCTCTAGTGGGAGCAGTGCAGGTAGTACGGAGCTGTACTATACCAGGCCACTCCCGGGCTACCGTCCAGTGCAAGGTAGACGGTGGCCAAACCTCTAAGTTGGGAGTTGTCGAAAGTACGCACTCGAGAGTCCAACTTGCCTATAGCTTTAGCCGGCTTACGGGACAAGGAGAAATCTTAGTGCAGTGTGTCAACCCCTTCTCAGAGACAGTAGACCTACCACCCAGATCCATGCTGGGTCGCTTCCATCCTGTCCAGGAGGAAGCCATTGGGCCGTCGTCGGGAGCTACGACGGAAGGTCCTCAGCAGAGCCCCCCTCGAGGGCGGAGGACCGTTCCAACCCACGCCTCCCCTCCTCCAGGGACGCGTGGCTGCACAGGCAACGGGAAGCGCCAGGCTATGGCTAGGTTGCCACATGGGTACAGTGAGGCGTTCCGCCACACAGACCACGGAGCCCGCCTAAATAGAGCAGGGTGTCGTGAGGTACCACGGGCGGCGAGGACCGCCCCTGCTCAGCTACTCCAACAGAGGGCTGACACGCCCCCGGAGGCTGTCCAGAGCCTTCGCGCCAAACCTGTATGGGCTGGTAACGTTAGGGAGCTGCCGAAGCTCCAGGAATGCCTTCCTGGGGTGGTAGCCGACGTGTACCGAGCGAAACAGGAAGGGCGACGACCCAGCAGTACACAACGGCGACAGGGATGCGCCGAGTTACGGCTGTACTGTCAACGTTGGAGCTCTCTGCGGGTCGGGCCAGATGGTCTGCTGACCATGACCTTGGTCGCCAACAGCAGACAGCCAGCCAGGAAAAGGGTTGTCTGCCCAGCTGCCATCCGCCGGAAGTTGATACAAGACACCCACGAGGAGACTCACGGAGGAGTCCAAGGGGTGGTCACCAAGCTACAACTCCGGTGGTACTGGCCCAACATGGAACGGGATATCCGACGCAGAGTGAGACGGTGCAAAGTCTGCCAGACCAACAAGCATAGCCGTCTCCCTGGTGAAGTGGGGCGGCAGACGCATTGTGCGAGAAGGTCTCGGCAGGCGGAGACTGTCAACCTGGCCAGAAACACCTCCATGACACGTCAGGAAGACTTGGCGAGGCGAGAAAGGCCACTTCCGTCCTTGAAAGTGCGCCCACCGCCCCCAACGTCAAGCCTGCCATCATCACCACTTCCGGAACCAGAAACAGGTCCGGAAGTGCAAAAACCCCCCGTGGGAGGGGCTCCGCAAGGAGATACCAACGTAGGACCAGGACCACACACTAGGCAACTTCCAGCGTGTCTCAGAGACTGTGTACGTGACCGCGGTATAAGCGGCAGTAATGAAAGTCTAGAGAGGCCTCGCATGAGAAAACAGGCAAAGAGCCGTGGGAGTTGTGATCACCACGAAAATCTCAACTTTTGCCTCGGCGGAATCTCACACGAGATTCATCCGCTGGAAGTGAAAAGCCCTAGTCACGTTTCACAACCACGCTGTCCGGTCTTTTCCTATGTTGATGCAGTCAAGAGTAGACGTGCCAGTAAACAGTAATCATTTACCGCTCTCATTCCAAAATGTCTTACTATTCTGGATCGAAGGGTGAGTTAATTATGTTTTTGGTACGATAACTAGACTGCATCAGTCAGCTTTAGCTACACTAGCTAGCGAGCTGGAGATTCGATAATGATAAACAGTGGTGGGAATACACGTCGACTTTGATTTTAAATAATCTGTCATAGCGAGTGTGTCCTCCATCAACTATTCATTAGCCTGAATCTCACGAGTGTAACTGAACAGAGTACCGGTCAGGCTGTACACGCCGACGGTACCTCAGTGTATAATCTTTAACACTGCTACTCTTTCAGATCACACTCGAGTGACCACCTCCCGGTCACGGGACCAGCCAACCTCTCTGCCTATGGAAGAAGAGCCTGTAATGGAGAATGGCATACCCGTGGTGCTCCGTCGACGACACCGTTGGGTGTCACCCACGACGGAAAGAAGAATTGAAGAAGCCTGGGGACCCAGTGGACCACACCGAACCTGCCAGGTCTGCTTTGAGGAGTGCCCGTCACACCGCTCCCTGCGTTTACATGTAGACGCCCATTTCCTACTCCACTTCTGTCCCTGCGGGTTCCACGACGTCTACCCGTATCCCGTGACAGTACATAAGCTAAGCTGCTTCGCCGGAGAGAACCACACTGTTGATGAAGACAGTTTCCCCCTATACCTGGATGCCATCAAGCCAGTCATCAGGAAGGCCATCACCCTGGCCGCACTAGCGTCAGGGTTCCACGTACTGCTGCTATCCGCCCGCCATAAGTCCCCTATGGTTCAGGGCCCGCCTCCTACCCCCGTCAACCCTAGCAACACCCCAGAAGTAGAAGAAACAACAATACCCCCGCTAACGGAGACTACTACAACCCCACCAAGGCCTAGCCAGCTGGCTAATGTAGAAGAGCGGCTTGTAAGACTACAAGCCGAGTTCACACAACTTGCCCCTGACCTGCTGGATACGATGACAGGTCTATACCAGTTGAAGGACTCAGTGGGGCGACTGAAGAGGCGGCTACGTGCCCGACAGGCTTGACACAGAGCACGATCGCTACAAGAATCAGAGTCCACCCAATGAGAATGCCTGGGGTAGGCACCTTCGTTGAGCTGTAACTCGTTTGGAAAGTGACGAGTGCTCCGACATTGGCCCGCGTGCTGGTAAGCACCCTCTCTCTTAATAGCTGACTAGATGTGTGAGATCGATCACCCTGTTGTCTTCTAATGTAAATGTTGTCGTGCTCAACTATTTCTCTTCTTACTCTTTGTGGGTTTACTTATGTATGTTTTTCTTCTTGGATTATTGTATAGTTTTTCATTATGTGTTTTTTTTATTGTGTTATCAGAAAGTAGGGCTTTCTGCTGGGGGGGGGGGCGGTGTAGTGAGTAGTGCAACGTACAAATACGGGAATCGCCCTCTCCCTACTCTTGGAATACTTAGCCCTTATGTAGCAACCAATTAGCAGCTCCGGAAGATATGCTTCCGATTCACGTGACACTTCCCGGGCTATTAACATTATATCACGTTGTTGTAAGCGGAGGCTTGAAGGAGAAACATGTATTAGTAGTTGACTGATGTTTAGGATAATTTGATGTGATGTTTATTTTATGCTTTATTGTGGATAATAAATATAATTACTCGACAGCTACCCTAGTAATTACTAACAGAATAACTAACTAACTATACGCAAGTAGATAACTCACGCACAGTAATTGCACGAATTACTACAATAGCATAGTTTCCTCAAGTGTATACGCAAATCTTATTCATAGTTAATAAATTCAAAGATAAATGTTGAAATTTTTTGTTGACTGCATCATGTTTAACAAATATTACTCAACTGTAGTGCTGAAGTTGAAGCTTACCTTAATGGGAGGTCTGTCAGATAACAACCTACTAGAATTAACTGTCTTAACAAAGTACAACTAGATGTTTCATGTAGCAAGTCTGAGGACGCTAGATTGTTTGATAGTCGTAAAACTTTCAGGTGTTTTAGGTTGGAGATCCTGAAACAACAGAATACTTTTTTTTAAACTGTATATATCAAGAAGAAAAAAGATGAATAAATATAGCAAAACAACTTTAATGAAGCTGATAGGGAAATACATACTTGATATAATCAAGATTCTGCAATTTTGTGTTCACAGATAATTTTAAATGCGTGAGGTAAGGAGCTAGAATATCTAATAGAGGTATCTCATCAAATAAATGAAGTTCCATATGAGTAATGTGGTTGTCTCCAACGCCATCTATTATCTGTTTGTAGTCAGTTATAGGAATGAGATCTTTACTCATCAACTCTTGCAAAGATTCTATTGGAGGCTCACCAGAATGTCTGTATGAAATTTTACAACCTGTAAAATACTGACTGTTGTAGACCGAATTACACTGATAGCATTTTTGTGGTTACACGACATTTCGAAAATGACAATTGAAAACACCTATTTGGAAAACAGACAAATTACCAACAGACAACTCCAAAATAGACAGTTAGAAAATGGAAAATTAGAAAATAGTTGTTTGGAAAATGACATTTGAAAAATGAAGAATATTCAACATGACCTAGTCCGGAGAGGTGCTTAGCATCCGGTAGGATCAAAATAGCTTTCAAAAATAAATATGAAGGCTATCATGGAAGTAAAATTAGTTACCGAAAAGCTCCAATTTAAAATTGCCGACATTTAGAAAAGGCTATTTTGACCCCCCTCCCCCCCCCCAGATGCTAAGGGCCCCTCTGGACTAAGCTATGCTGAATAGTTTTCATTTCCCAAATGTCATTTTCCAAGCGTCTATTTTCCAATTGTCTATTGCAGGGCTGTCCAACAGCGGCCCGGGCCGGATCCGGCCCTCCAGCTATATTTGTGTGGCCCCCCAAGGTAGGTATAGCAAGTTACAAATTTTTGTTCATCAAATTTGCTAACTAGCCTGAAACAGCAGCTCATAGGATAGTTAAGAGCATCCCCCAAAGAATTTCTATAAAAATGTAGTTTAAGTTCTTCTACAATATTGTTCTGTGGGTGGCATGCGTGCTGCCTACTTGTCATTGTTTAGTCTGAGATCAAACTACAACCAATAACAGCAAGCTAGTCATTATATAGTCTGTTAGCTAGCAAGCCTGTGACTTATAGTAATGTAGACCCCTATAGTCTAGAAGTAACTTATACTTCCCAAAAAGTGCTCAAAAAATTGGCTTATTACACTTTACTAGGTGGCCACTTAAAAAAAATTGTTTCTAGATCAGAATTTTGTGCTGGTTCTGAATCTATAAACTCTAGAATTCTATCTTTACCCAAACTAAAGTTATTGCAAAAAACAAATCGACATCTTGGATGGGTGATAAAAAGAAATGTGGATTGTGCAAAATAATATCCAATTTTACCAATTGCTATCTTGAAGAAAAAATGCTTGCTGAAATACCAAGAATTATTGCCTCTTACTTAAAATTCTATGCTGATACTGAATTTAAAGACTGCAAAATGCTATCTCAAATTAAAACCAAATTGTTTATATAAACATATATGTTTGTTATGAATCGACATATTGCATGCAGCATAAGCATGCAGAATAATTGTATGACCAAGCTATTTATACAAAAATAAAAACAAAGTCATGCTAATGTGTGAAAAAATTATATTTATAAAATTATAGCACAAAATAAATGTCGAAATGAATAAATATTGAAATCTTTTGAGCACAGCCCAAGTGAATCATTTGCTAGTATGTCAGTAGCCGTTAAACATCTGCAAAAATAAACAAAATTCAGTGAAATTATTTAGAAAAACAGAAGTATGAGTGATGATCAAAATCAAATTGGTTGCAGCAAAATATATTACAAATGTCTAAAAATAGTGCTAAATTATGAAAAAGTACTCTCGCCATCATTGTCACTGTCGTCAGTCTCATCAGCTTCTTCCCCAATATAGCGCTTCTTTTCATACAATCCTTAAGGCCTGGCCTCACGCTTTACATTGACAAACATCAGTGCATGCACTGCATTTGAGACTTCTGACATCCACATCTTGGTGTGTTACAGCCGGTCTTACAGGAGCAGTTTAAACTTTGCAATATACATGTTCAGGTGTGAAAACTTTATATTTATGCTGCCATGATTCTCAACAATCCTTCTATGATGTTCTGGGGTGGTGCATCAATATAGGCTGTTGTCACCCTTCTCCAAATGGCTGCCTGATAATTTTTTTCTTTTTAGGTGCAAATTTAATTCATCTTTTGTTGGAGGCAAACTGTATTGAGTTATTTTAGACGGTGAAAAAAATACAGTGTATCGGGCATCATCTATATTTGAATTTCCTGCTTCATAAAGTTTGTAGACAAATTGTTCTACTTCAGCCACTGTAATGGCTGGCAGCTTGAAATACTTCCCAAGGTGTTCAAAGCTTCTCATACATTATGGATACTTTCTCAAAAGAAAGTAGGCTGTGCGCTATCCTATTCCATAAAAAGCACTATAGTGGAACCACAACCTGTTAAAGCATGAAATCTAGTAAGTGCTGCACACAACTGCGGTCCGGATCTATTTGCTGCAATGTTGACATCTAAATACCTAATATGATTATGGTTACCTCCCAAATATAGACGCTATTTTTATTTTGTTACCATATATATTAATAATACCTATATAACTGTTGTATTGATTGCTAAATAGCTAATAGCCTATAATAGCTATAGTAGTTAACATGAATTATCTAGAATAATATTCAATTATTTTTACGAATTTGTGCGAGACAAAAAGCAGTAATACATTAATAATAGACACTTTCTTTAATGGATACTTATTAACAAATTATCTTTTCAAACAACATGCAAGATGTATAAAATATAAAAATTAATAAGTTAATGCAGATCAAAGGAATTTATTTATATACATAATTAAATTCCCTTGATCAATGGCTTGCTATTTAGCACGTGCTAAATAGCAAGCCATTGATCCAAGTTTATTTAAATATACATATATTTCAGTAATATTAAAATAAATTGCACATAAAAAATACATTTTAGTTACCAAAATAGATAACTAGCGTCTAAGTAAGGAACTTAGCCTAGCCTCTATCTGGGATGACACCATGATTACCATACCCGTGAAAAAACACAATTGGTAAGAAGATAATCCTTTGCAAATAGCAAGACTTTGGACGAAAACATCAGTGTCTTGAGATTTGATTATTACACTTGGGCTTATGATGTTCATAAAATATTTTGCATGTAAAAAAGTTTGCTTCCTCGTGATCTAATTGTAAGCATTTGAGTTGTGCTTCCTTAGGAATTCCACCATGTTTGAAAAACTTCAACTGAATGCAATTTTTTTTGGTATGCGTCAACTATAATAACAATATCATTCTCTAAAGTACTTTTACTCCATGTTTCACACAAAAACGCACCAGTCTCAAACGCAGCTTGTTTTATTTGCTAATAAGAAATCATTGTTTTTGTGACAAATGGCACGCATGAAAAAAGTACATGCCTATGATCTTTGAATAAGGCAGCCCAAGATCATCTTTCTAATGAGTAGCTTAAATAATAAATATAACCATATATATTTTAAATTATAGAAAAGCTTTAAGGTATTTTTTCTGTGACTATAACTGAGCTAAATTGACTCTAGAGTCATTATATTAAAATAGTATAAAAATATGCATTTTAACCAATAACATTGTTTTAAAAAACCAAATTGCTTATGTATATATAGTTCAGTTTAAATTTATTGGCAAAGCTCAATCGTACACATTTAAAATATTATCTTCCAGAGTCCGGACCAACCTGATCATGCTTCTCATTACTTTTTTTTGTAAAAGTAGTTATTATAATAAAAATCGTGAAGAAAATCATTATCAGATACAGATTTTTGATCAATAATAATGTTTGCCTTATAACTAAAAAACCCATTCCTTTGCTTGTTTTCGTCCATATAGTCCACTTTTTTTCAGATGTTTTCACAAGAAAATCACTAGAATAAAACTCAGAGAAGTGAAAAATCCATCTATGATTATCTGCAAAAGTTTTTGCTTGTATATATAATAAACTAGCTTCAATAATTTCAAGATAACACTTAACAGATTTGGGCAAAGTTGTGGGGAAACAACTCCTGTAAAAGTTTAAAGAGCTTTTGTGACTAGCTGGGTGGACAGAAAAATTTAGAGCTTTTATAACAGAAAAGTGAGAAGAGTATCTATAATTATCAGCAAAATTATCTTGCTCATATAAAATAAATTAGCTTTAATAATTCCAAGATATTTGGCCGACTCACAAAAATTTTGAGAGAAGACAACTCCTGATTCATTTTAAAAGTTTGAAGCGCTTTTGTGGCTAACTGGGTGCACAGAACAGTCTAGAGTTTTCACAGATTAATTAGGACCCTTAAAGCTCTCTATTTTTAAAAAAATTGCGTGGCCACCCCTCGGAGTGTAATGAGTGAAAGATAATTGGAGGTTTTTTTCTAGACTACTATATTATGTGCTCATCTCTACGCGTTCACTGAAGTGTGAAGTGATGCGCAGTGCTTACTACTTAAAAGAAATATACCATTTCCAGTGTATAAATCCACAATTTATATAAAATCTAAAAGTCACTGCTTTTTTTATTCAGATATCGTGTTTTCCTGCTAAGATATTTTACTGGTACTAAAAAATCAACTTTTGAGGCAAAATTAGCCAAAAATGTGCAGTTTTTTTATAACTTTGCAAACGAATGAAAAGATTCCAAAAAAGTTGCACTGAGAAAAAAGAAGATTCACAAGATAGTTTTTAAATTTTGATTCTAGTAGCCTACAATTAAACGAGATTGTTTTTACTGGTGCTGAATTTTTACACAGTTACAATGCAAACCTCAGCAAGGCGGTTGCAGCTAAAAAGTTGCCTGTAACTATCCTGTGCAGACAGATATTTCAAAGACATTTAATCAGGATAGGCCATATAGAGAAAAAACTTTTTTGAAAGTATAACTGAGATCTCTCATTTTTATTGACTGTATTGTGAAAGATAAGTAGTTGAAGAATCCCTGACACACTTCACTTATGCAGTACTAAAATATTATTATGTATATGTTAGTTTTCATTTACATACTGTTTTAAGGTTAGATGCCTAAACAATTTTGTTTTATAATGAATTTTGTGCGAGTATGTACTGAAATGATTTGGAATCTATGATCGCCTTGACCTTTGACCTTTGACTGTTTGTTAGATGCTGCACTGCACAGCATATCACTGAGATGGCTTGAAGGTTTGAACTTGGAACTTTCAATTTTCAGTCAAATGAAATACACAAAAATTAATACTACACTTCACTCACTAGTCAGCACTTAGTTCAGCAACTAAGGGTTATATGATCTGATACGAAACCAGATATTAACAGAATTGTTCAAGGCAAACAGTACTCACTGTGTACTCACAAGTGTTTCACTGATGGTTGTAAAATATAACTATACCGGTATGAGTAGACTCTAACCCCCTATTCACACTTACCGTATCGTACGCCGTAACAGCAAATATCAGCCATTTTTACAAATGTCTGAGCTTCCTGTACGGTATTGCGGTACGGTAGGATCAAGCACTGCTTGATTCAAATATGTTGCGGCAGACTCCTATTGGACAAAAAAACTTTTGCGTTAATTCATTGGATATAATTGTCCAATGAAGTGTGATAGATCGTACCTAATAGCGGACTTTGGAAACTTCAGCCCGGACACATTAAAAATGGCCGATATTTGCTGTTACGGCGTACGATACGGTAAGTGTGAATAGGGGGTTAGCACTGGCACATCTTGTTTAAATTTGCATGTACAATCATGTATATATACTTTGTATGTATATATGTATAATTTGTTATCTATTTGTTTATATTTTATGCACACATATAAATGCATATATAATTATTGATTATTAAAGTAATAAAAATAAAATGTATCTTGTTTACCTATTTTAATTAAATGCATATATACACACATACACACCTATAAATAATATATATCTATTTAAATATGTTATGATGTTAATAAACATGCAAAGCCTAGCCATTGCTTATAATTACAATACATATAGCCTGCAGATGTTTAATGAATCTTGAAAATTGATTTTAAAAACAGAAAAAATGTTGTGGCCCCGCTCAAGCTGAAACTTGCAGACTGGCTCTCGGTCTGAAAAGGTTGGACACCCCTGGTCTATTGGTTATTTTCACGTTTTTCAAACAGGTGTTTTCCAATTGTCATTTCTGAAACGTCGTGGATTCAATTTTTGTATGTAAACAATATTATAATACTATGTTCTGTTTCATTGATGTTCTCTTAAAAAACTCATGCAAGTTTATAGTCACCATCCCTGTGAGAAACTCCTGGGCTTTTGTTAAAACGGGCTAAGGACTTATTCAGATGGAGCACAACAGCAATCATGACTGGATGCTCTTCCTAACATCACTAATGGTCTTTGTCAGGGTTCGAACTCATGACTCATGTTTACTAAGCAAACGCTCTAACCCCTAGACCAGGGCTGCTCCCTTTTGATGCTCTCTTGGAACATTAGCAAATCTTGAATTAGCATTTGTGTATCATCAGAATGATGATCCCTTGCAGCAAGTAGAAAGTCTCTCACTAACTTTGTAGTAATTTTCGGTCTTAGATTTGAAGCGAGTCACATCAAACAGGTTTGCCTTTTTCTACTTTTTACATTATATATACCCCTTCTATATGATCTTTAAAGAAAGCTTCAGGTATGGTTGGCAGATAAAGTGAGAATAGTAAATTTGAAAAAAAAACCATTTTGACTCAATGTTTTTTACTTTAGAATCACTTGAGAAAAATTCACTCATAGCTACATTTGTTGACATGCTCGTATGAAAAGCTTCAATAGTACTGGTGAACCTGTCTGTACAGCTAACCTTGTTAAGCACCTGCCAAAGGATAATTCAGCATTGAGTTTAAACTATCTGGCTAAAATAAAAGTAAAATCATGCCGAAAGAAGTTTTTTGATTGAATATACATAAAGCTGTCTAATTTGTGGCATGATTTCTTAGTGCTGTGTAATTAGGCACTGATGAGAAATTTTTACAGAGCCTGGTTGCGTAGATTTTGAAAATAACTGACTGAGTACTTTTTTTGAGAAATAATAGAGCCAATGGCCTTTGATGACAGACTTGTTTTGAAATGAAATAGCATAAGCTTACGTGGTGACTGTAGCTGCTTCGGCAGCGATGGTGATCGTGACATTGATGGTGCGGTGGGCGATAGTGGTAGCCGGGATGATAATAGTTGTGGTGGTCGTGGTGGCTGTTTCGGTGATGGTGGTGGTTGAGATGGTGGTGGTTGTGATGGTGGTGATGGTAATAGTTGTGGTGGTCGTGGTGGCTGTTTCAGTGATGGTGGTGGAGATGGTGGTGGTTGTGATGGTGGTGGTGATAGTGGTAATAGTCGTGGTGGTCGTGGTGGCTGTTTCAGTGATGGTGGCGGTGATGGTGGTGGTGATGGTGGTAATAGTCGTGGTGGTCGTGGTGGCTGTTTCAGTGATAGTGGTGGTGATGGTGGTGGTGGAGGCTTTCTATAAAACCTTGGAGGTGTTTCAAGTGAAAGGATTTCTGCATTTCTGTCTTTGCAGTCTCTTGTCAGTTCCTAAAACAAACAGCTAGTGCTAGATATATATATTATGATGCTAATATTAAAGGCTGTTCATAAATTCTTGAGGTAGTAATGGAGATATTGAAAATGACATAAAACGATTCACTATAATTGTCCGATCACGTGATACAAAACTAACAAAATTTGTATTCGTCGTGCCATTTTGGTCCGCTATCCGTCCAATTCGTTGATCGTGTGAATAAGCTATTAAACTACTTTTAATGACCTGTGAACTAGCGCGCATAAGCATACAATAGATAATGTAAACTGTCAAGGATTTGATTATTATAATTCAATATTAAATTTTCGAACTCAGCAATAATCAAATATTGTAGTGTCCTTTATAATAAACAGTAAAATTTCATAAATTTGGTTTTATTTAGTTTGCTTGCTGACACTTTGCTGCCAATTTGTTCATAGCTGTTATAATATATATCAATTAGCAATTTAGCATTTACCGACATTGCCGCACACTGCGTTTGTGTTAATAATTGTCACATATTCCAACAGCGATGAATCACCCATCCTTAGTGTACTCTTTAGCACTTGTTTGTCACTGTTTTTATCTTCAAGACCATTTTAGTATCACTATATAGGTGCATTGCAAGTTTTATTCTGCATTCAAAAATCATGACTAAGAAACTGAGTGCATTATAGCTGTACACGTGCACATGCCGACAATAACAGTTAAAATATTCACTTAGCCAGGACATTATCCGTAAGAACCCTCAAGCGTCAAGGCTCCATTCTCATCTACTCTCACATAATATCAGCTATTTTTTACAAACACGGTATAAAATGTTGCTTTCTTTATACTACTAACTCTCTCCTAGAAAGGGTGAAAGACTAGGTACGCTTTTATATATTATAAATTCGCTAATCTATACTATTATGTTGAATATTTTAATAATTATAAAACAAGCAATTTATCAAATTATCTTATGTACTTTTCCGTGTTTAATTTGCTCTTATTCTATCATATTTTAATCATTTTGTTTTGTGAAAATTGTATTTTCACGATGTGAACAGTGTGAATAAAATAAACTATCTACACTAAAACATACACCCGTATGGAACTTTCATATCAAACTAGGAGGACAGTTACAAATATGATTTGCTAAATTTGGTAGTTCATTCTCAATAAACCAAACTAAACATAATATGTACTTACAACGGGGAGTCCGCTAGAAAAGTTATTTTTACTTGAATTCATTCTCTCTGTGTGTTTCAGGTTTGTGAAACAACAAAATTGCAAGAAACATAACTTATTTCACTTAGGAGCAGTAGTGGAGAAATTGAGATATCCCAAGTTCTTTAATTTTGTTGTTAAATTTTGTTTTGAGAGATGGTTGAAATTCTCGAGAGAACAGAACTTCTTATGCTACATTTCTTATCTAGAGCACAGCTAGACTTTTCTCAATTACTGCACCTATACCTCTTGAAAAGGGCACTACGTCACATTTGGCATTTTATGAAAATTCCTCCTTCCTAACAAAATACAAAGCTAAGCTTTAGACTGAAATATTGTTGAAAAATATATAACTCTATTATGTATATCGCATCATCACAGTCATCATTTATAAATGAACAGAGGCAAATATACTAGTTTAATATTCAACTTCTATTACACATGTGCTGTGTTTGTCATCTCTACAAAGTTTAATTATGCTGGTTTATACAAAATAGACTTGAAACAAAACTTTGCTCATTTGATATTGACTAGAATGATGGAAAATTATGTTCTAGTACAGTGGTTCTCAACCTGGGGGGAATTCCCCCCTAGGGAGAAATTTGGACATTTTAGGGAGAATTTGGATTTTGAAAAATTCACGCATTTTGTTGAAGGCTTTTAAGCTCTTGCAAGTTACATGTATGTGCGTATCTATAAATCTTCATCTTAGTTCATTTATTTAACCGAACCATATTCTGCAATTCTACATGAATGTATTTATTATAATTACTCTACCCTAAAAGATCTTTGTTCTCTTTCGAATGGAGGTCAAAAAGTTTGCAAAAACCAACAGGCCAACTTTTAGCAGCCATGCAAACCAATTTCTATAAATTGTTTACTACATACCTAGTGAATATATTTGCTACACTAAATAATCTGAACCTAAAAAAGCAGGAGTGCAACCATCATATTGCTTTTTATAGCAGCAGCAATGTTTTCAAAGTTACACTAAAGTGGTGGTGTTTCTATCAAAAACATGGTGTCTTTCCCCAATGACTCAATGAACTTTTACAGAAGAAGAACCTGTTCCAATTTCAGGGCATAATTTCACAGTATCTCGTCCTCAGACATAACACTTATGTACCAATACGAGATACATTACATCATAATTAAATGTTGTCTATCGGCAAAAATTTTGCAGTAGCCAATCATAGTACTATAACAGGGCAGTCTGAGTGTAGTATCTCGTTTATCGGCATAATTATAATAGCCCGTAGTTGAAGATGGAGTTGGAAGCTTTTCAAATACCTCCCGCATATAATAGCATCTATGCTAGTGCTTAAAACTAAATAAACATTATGGTAGACCAATAATCATGAAAGCTCTACTCATTTGTAACTGGAGGATTTGTAGCACCACAATACTAAATTTCTTGCATTGGAGGTGCTTAGGCTGTGTTGTCATAGTTATATGTACTTATTGGGGCTTGGTATAAAATTAAACCTGACAATTATAAGGATTAAAGTATTATTGCTGTGGTTTCAACTGACCAACTTTGGAGTTATTATCTCGATTCTTTGTCAGGAATGGTTAGATAATTTCATGCAATAATGAGTTTTGGCTTTATATCATTATAAAGAATGAGTTTTGGCTTTATATCATTATAAATATCTACATTGATGGCAGCACTGAGCTAGAATTCTAATATCTTTTCAAGCTCATTGGGTGGCAGCTTATCGGCTAAATTTTATGCAGATATTGAATAATGTGGTTTGATAGTTATGCTATATTGTTAGGTTCACAAGCATCTTTAAAAAGTTATAATTATTGCGTTGACCATAGGTCAAAAAATTACCTAAAGAGAGGGCAGACAACTCAAAAAGATTGTTTTCGCAGAAGCAAGTAAAATTCAGCTAAACTGAATACTCCAACTGATGAACATTTTCATCTATTGAAATTGAAGAAAAGTTAAATATTATTATACTATTCTAATCATGAATAGGCACAAGCTAAAAAGATATTTATTTCAAAAAATATAAAAAGTAAAGTAACACAACAAAGTTTGCAAACGCAGACCTAAAAATGTGAATATTCTAGCTTGAAATTAAGTCTGAAATTCAGACTTTTCTAGGTTGAATTGACTTTAATTGACTCACCAGAAAAAACAATTCATAAAATTATAAAGACAAGCATATAATGAAAAATGTAGTTCATTAGCAAAACTGGAGGAAAGCACTTTTTTTCTAGAAATTGTTCGATTACATAATACATTTTTGTGCAAATGATATTTTTTAATGAAATGAAACTGTTGTATTGTTTGGCTAGATGAAGTTTCAAAAGTATTTTTAATATTTTCTCAAATAAAGTAGACATGAACTCCATTTTCACATTTTTTGGCAAAACATATGATTGGGATTCAGTAGTCAATCAGTTAAGCTTGACACAAGGAGTTGTCACATCCATCCCAAAGAACAAGACCATCTACAATAACAAACATGGAAAGTACTTAAAATTACATTTAAGTTTACAATAATCCTTAAAATATATGTTGCCTTCTGCAAATGCTAAATAAAACACGATGTAATGCTATGTTTACTTAGACTAAATCTTGCTGACTTACAATGAAATTCATTCATTTCAATTTGAAAATTCCTGTCAATAACTTGACTCTATGCTAACAACTAATTGTAATGCCAAAATCACACTGCTACTTTTAGTTTAGGGAATTTATTTTCATTATTAGTTCAATATTCAGCAGAGGTTTTTCTTTAATGAACAAACAATAGGCATACATGCAGATGAAAGATTAGGTCTAGTGAATACTAATTTTGTGCCTAACAAAAAAAAATGAAAGACTGCATGAAAAACTAACAACTCTAAAAAATTGCAATTTGAATGAGGCTCAGGCTTTTAGGTGAGCAAGAGTAACCAGAAGAGCTACTTTAATGGAAGAAATTACTGACTGATTGTGTAGTTGCAGGCTGCATGATGTGTTTTGATTGTCACAACCACTTTTGAAAAGGGAAAATCCATTAAATTAAGACTACTGGCAAACAACGGAACGATAAGGAAAAAAAACCAAGTAGAAATTCACTTCTCAAAGCAAACTGTAGTTAATACATTATAGATGCTTAGAAGAAGCAGGCAATAGTGAATGCTATATAGTGTAGATCAGGATTCTATACAATGACAAGTAAACTGAAATTCCAGTGCACTTTGAAACTACTTGTAAGAATGGGCTTAGTGCTTTGTAGTGCCTTGAAATTTTTTCAAGTCTAATTGGCACCATGCTATTAGAATTCGCAGAGAGATGACCCTTTAAACTTTCACTTTAAACTTTAATACCTTCACGATTTTCAGTAAGAAATTCAATTTATCTAGGTCTGAAATTTCACCGAGTTGCATTGCAAGCCGCTGGTCAAAATGTTTAGTTTGTGATAACTTAATCAGCTGATTTCAGAATAACAATCATTGGGAATGACATCTTCATGTAGATATAGATATTTATGCTTATAATTATATCGGCTGCCTTCATCAATCATCGATACTATGCTGCCAAATCAACTAATTAATTACAGTTGGAAACTTCAAAGGGCATTGAATAGCAATTAAGCAAGTTATACTTTTAATATTACAAAAAGAACTTATGCATCAATATGATTTAAAATATAGGTGGGCACTCCGCTAGTGATATTAAATGAAACTGGAACTTTTTTCATGCAGGAAAAGCAAAAACGCATCTCAACAGAAACCCAAAAATTTCCAGCACACTTTATGCTTTGACAACACGCACACAATAACTTCGTTTGTTTATGGTACAAACCTTTTTGTTGATTGTTTTCCAACATTTTCACTAGAGCAAAGCCGAAAGAAATTTGGAAACTGCATAATGATGCCAGCCACCGTGGCATCATCTTCTCTGGAAAATTATTGACAAATCATCACCCAAAAACTTCAGCAAAGCCTCCATCAATAGTATGTAATACTTTAGGTGAAACTAAAAAGAAAGAGACAATATTTTCGTGTAATTTAACCCATCAATAAACGCATCAATAGTTAGTGTGGCCACGGTTTAAACCTCATTAATTTCATGCTATTTAAGGCTTTTACAACTTAAAAGATGTAATTCATCTGCAAGAGAAATGTTAGGTATATGAAATGAGTAGAGGTGCAAAAGCAAGCAGGTATTAAGGAAGGAAGAGTTAGTAGGTGTACTTTGACTTGCGATAAATCAATGTGATACCAGATGTGAATTTTGAGGTGTGTTTACTCCAATCTCACTGAAAAGGTAGAAATAGCTAAACTTACGACACACACAATATTTTATAAAATACTGCACATTCAGTAAAACTTTATAAAACTCTAGTGTGAAGGGTGACTCACACTTTTAAACCGTAGATGAGCTAAGTTGTAAAAGTTTGATGAGAACCTTTTACTCTATAAATTTATGCAATATAAAATACTCTCCACATATTCAACAGCTACGAAGTTTTGTTGAAGATAAACTTCCTCAACAAATATACAGAAAAAAGCTATTTGAAAGCCAAATTTCATTAGCATATTATAAGATTATTTGTGTTTCATCTTTATAAACAATGATTTAGTCATTTAAGGGATAACTAATGATTTCACTTTGTTTTTCATTCAATAAAAACTAAGTGTAGTTGGTATTAAAAACAGCTTTCATTTCTCACTTTTTTTCTCACCCTAATCTGCGTAGGCAAACAATTGGTTTGTTTCAAACAGTAAAGCGTGACAGCATAGCCAGTGGAGAAAACAATCATCTATACTGCTGGATCAGTGGCAACTTGTGAGTGTGTCAGAGTAGTGTCTTGTTGTGTGACTCTACAAATAAATTATGCGAATTTGAATATACTACAAAGTTGCAAACATTGTTTTAACAAAACACAGCATTTATTTGATATTATATGTAAAGCTCAAGTTGGTATAGAATATATTAAATAAATTTTAGCTTTCCTTTTGGATACTCTAAAACAAAATAAAAAAATAAACCAAAATTGGGTAAAGCCATGCAAACTAGAGAGAGAAAGAGAGTGGGAGGGGGGGGGGGTGGGAGAGAAAGGTTAGGAAAGAGGATGGAAGAGAGATGGGGTAGAAGAGAGAAAGGGAGAGAGTCAGAGAGATAGTGGAAAAGGGAAGAGAAAAAGGTTAGGAGAGAGAGAAGGTGGGAGAGACGGAGAGTGGGAGAGAGAGAAGGTGGGAGAGACAGAGGGTGGGAGAGAGGGAGGGTGGGAGAGAGGGAGGGTGGGAGAGAGGGGGAGAAAGAGAGAGAGGTTGAGTGGAAGGTGTGGGAGAAAGAGACAGAGAGAGGAGTAAGAGAGCTTCCAAACTAACACCATTGACTTAAAAAATGTTGATAAAAACTGCAGCAAGTCTTTAAAAACGATGCTAGCAAGTTCAAAGCTCACTATAACTTTCAAAATCAATAAAATGTCAAGTTCAAAAAACTCATCTGCGAGCAAAAAATAGTTACAGAGACAACCAGGTATTGGGCAAGAGCCAGCTAATAGGAGTACCTTTTTAGATAAACTGCATGCAGGCACAGTGAGATAGCATCGGTGAGTTGTGTCTTCATTTTAATTTCCTAAAAATGAACATAAACAAATGCTAGTAATGAAAGTTTTCAGGGTTATTAAGGGTGCAATTTTATCACTAAACATCATAGCAATAACAAAAATTGCTCAGTACAAATTTAAGAAAAATTTCTTTCATCCATTACATAATACCCGAAATCAAATCCATTTATTCAATTCATTAAGCTGAAAAACCAAGAATAATCAGAAAGACAGTAAAATCACTTTCTAGTAAAAAACAGCTTTAGATCATAATTGTTGGGTTCAGCTCTTAAGCTAAGACACCGATGCACTGAAATACGAAAAAGATCAGCATACTTTTGACTGTCACAAAATTTATTTTACGTGCAACAGACATTTTAAGGTCACCCGCCACCCGCGCAGGACCACGCTGGTGAAAGGTGACCAGATATTTTAAGGTCAATCAAAATCAAGCAAAGTTCAAAGTTCATCGTCATATTGCTTACTGCTTAATGCTGCAGCTTATTTTTGCTTACCAAGTTTCTTTCTGCAGAATAATTGTAGCTAGCTTCTCGATTTGCCATCTTTATTCCAGTCCAGGTTCAAATGACATCTTGATCGTTGCAAATATCCATGCAAGCTAAAAAATATTTATCAATCAGTACAACAACAGAAATACTTACAATGATCCAAATATTACTATTACATTACTATAACATTACACAGTAACACTACGTTTATAATTGTAATACGGAAGCATGACTTTGTGGTAGTTTGATATGCTATAGCAAAAGGTAGAAAAATCAACTGAAAAACCGACAGAAATAATCAAGTACAATTAACTAAAGTAAATAAACTTACTGAATAGTAAATATTTTACTATACTTAGTGAATTGATTTACTTCCACTAGGTTTACTTTCATGATTAAATGCTTCTGTCTATTTTCCAGTTTATAGGAATATATTAAAAGTGAAACCAATTATAATTACTATTACCTTATCTAGTTTTGACTATATATTTTTCACAAATATAAACATAGTTATATGCGTATTCCTATTGTGACTGCAGATACCATTGCGGTAACTGAAATCAAACTTCATTCTACTTCAAGTTTCAAACATTATCCCAGTTCAACGACTAACAAGTAAATAATTAATAACTGTGAAAGCTCCAATAAGTTACTTCATTATTAAATAAGATACAACTGATTCTACTGTATATGATACTATGGTATCTGTATTAAATTAAAACATAATTATGAAAATCAAAAGTTGTATTTTGAGCACTTATATTATAGTAATTAAATTAACAGCTTAAAATAGGCACATTAAACCATGATTGGAATTTTTATCCATTTATCTTTATAATTATATTTATTCTTTATTCTGAAAGTTGACCCAACACTGGTAACAAAACTAAAAGTAATTGATTAAGTATGATTTATTCTTACACACTTTACCATTATATTTAGTCTTCCTGACTTTCAGTCTGTCATAGTGATTACTACTATATGAAAATGACTTTGACTTAGGAGTCATAATTATAGTCACAGTGTTGATAAGTCAACAGTGTAGGATTAACACAGCACTAGACTAGTACTACCTCCAGCTTTCAAGTTTATGTTAGGGTATCTCTAAGACTAAAGAGTAACCCTAATAATGTAAGCAAAGAGCAGTGAGTAATAAGCATGCTATTCAACTTCAAGTTTCACTAGTACTATAACCAATACCACATGTATTTTAATAAAATTAGGTAGCTGGTGAGTGAACTATAAAATTAAATAGGGATCAAACTTTGAGCAATATTAATAGAAATAATATTAGGACAGAGGTTTCCAATTATTAGTATGTGAAACCAAAGGGGAATGGATAACTACTATTAGTATTATTACATTTACTTTATATTTAGTTTTACCAGTTCGTATTATTATTATCTTACTTTGAATTGTAAAGTATAATAATTATAATATTCATAGTAGTATATTTATATTAGTAATTAATATGTATATTAGTAAAAACATTTGTTTTAAGTTGCTTGTTTATTAAATTATTCTAAATCCTAATAACGATAATCTTAATATTAGTGATAATCATTATGCTCATCACTGTCCCCAAGTGCTATCAGTATGACCATCGCAATGTGAACCTAGACGTGAATGTAAAAAGGCACTGCAAAACAGAACATGGGATGGAGGCAGATATCCATACCATAATACAAATATCGATATTGAATTTGATAATCATAATTATTATACAAATATAATGATAATAACTACAATGATCAAAAATAAATAATACCAAAGAGTTTTCGAATTACTATTCATAAAATCAAATATCACATTTATAAAGATATAATCATATCTATTATTAAATTTAAGTCAATTATACTAATAGCAATAGTAATATAAATAGAAAAAAGAATCATTGACCAGGAGTAGGTGCAAAATAAAAGTCAATTTTAAGACAAAGAGTAAGAAAAATACTAAATCGATATTTAAAATTACTTATTTTTAATCTTAGTCACTTACAGTCAGTCTTAGTTTAATTTTTACTACTAAGTCTTTAATTTCAAGTTCGTTTTGACAATAAACTTGAAGACTTTAACTAAGAATATGTATAATTCAAAATTCTAAACTGGTACAAGTAAAAGTTGCTACTGAAGCTTTGTAATATTATTTTAAATTATCGGTATGATAGCATTATATTTTTATTCATAGCAATACTGATAGTGACAATTTCAAACATACCCATACCATTACTGTTACAGTTTAAGTTACTATTGCCATTGTGATTGCCGGTAATGAGTAAATATAACTTAAATTTATATGACTATTACTATTACTATTAGTATTACTATCACTTTCAGTACCGGTCTAGTATCAGTATCACCTTAATTCAAAATCAATGTATAATTTATCAAATTACTTTTATATTATCATTTATCAATAATATGTCTATCACTATGATATTATCATGATATTGATTTTTAATTTAAACATAATAAAATCATAGGTATAATCATAATCATAATGATAATCATAATGCTTAATTTTACTTTTAGTTCAGGTTCAATGATTTAAGAGTAAGTGAAAGTTACTATAACTATTGCCATTGTGATTGCTAGAAATAAGTAAATATAATTTAAATTTATATGACTATTACTATTACTAACACTCAGACTTACTCGGACTCACTCTGTCTCTAACTCTAAGTCTGAGTCTCACTCCACCAGAGTGAGAGTGACACTGAATTACTATAACTATTACTATAACTATTAGTATTAGTATTAGTATTAGCAAAATATATCAACCTTATGATCATCTTATTAGTTATTACAATATGTTCGGCATTGATGTTGAACTAAAAATATTAATAGTTATTACAATCACAATGACAATGCCAATATGAATATGATCAAAGACAAATGATTCCAAGCAGTTTCAGTTTGAGTTGAAGGTAAGTTATAAGTTGAAGTAGTACGTAAGTGGTAGTTGATACTGATACCATCAGTGATAGGTCTATACTCCATACCAATGAACTCAATAATATTACCTATATATTACCATAAATTATATTACTATTAGTATTACCTATAATTAAAATATATTCTTTCTTTTCCAGCTCAGTGCTTCATACCCTCTACTTAGTCTAATGCCGCGCACATGACGAGAATGTGAGGTGAAGGTCACTCACAGCTAAAATCGCCAAGGATCTGTAATCCATCACTAGTAGTAGTAGTTCTAGTAGTCGTACTACCAGTAATCTGGCTTCGCTATGACACTACGAATTGAATGTTGACAAGACGCATGCATGTTTGCTGTTGGTAAACTAATTTTTACTGAATTTTAATCATGCTAAGTTGCAATCTATTTTCTAATAAAATAATATATTCAATAATAATATAATAATAATAAATATAATAATTATCATTATGATTATGATTATAATATTTTATCATTTAATTTTATAACTTTTACTTTTAGTTTTAGTATTTTGGTTTTACATCAAAATTTACATCATTATGATTATCATTATGATTAAAAAATGAAAATAATTATCATTAATCATTACCTTTTAATTTATGATTATAATTAATGTTAGAATTACCACAATTACAATCATAATGATAATCATAATGATAATGGCATAATGCCAATGATAATCACAATCGTAACACTAATAATAATAGTAATAGTCAAACTCAAGGATTGAGCCAATGATTCAGATTGTCTAAATTTAATTAAATAGATTTCAGCCTTGGGTTTAACTTTACAGTTCACAATTTTATTTTACATTACGACTGAGAGTCACAGTAAGACTAAGAAAAAGAGTAAGTCATACCTTTCTTGCAGTTATTTTCAAAGTTTGTAGTTGTACTGGTACAGTAGTAGACCTAGTAGTAGTACTAGTAGTAGTAGTAGTAGTAACAGTACTATTAGTAGTAGTAGTAGTAGTACTAGTACTAGTAGCAGTACTAGTACTAGTTGTAGTACTAGTATCAGTGGTAGTAGTAATAGGACTGCGATCTTAGATGTAAGTCTAATGAAATACGAATAATAATAGTATAAGTATAACTTTAACTTTTACATATTTAGTTTTACTATAAGTGTAAATATAATGAGTAATAGTAAAACTCAAAGTATATACATTAACTCAGTTTAGCATTAATGATAAAATATAATAATTATAATAAAGTAATATGATCACCATTACGAATATAATTAAAATTCTTAGTAACACTTTTATGATACTCAGTTAAATTTATTAATATTAAACATTAGTTTGGCTACCACAAATAACTAATAAGTGCTACTATAGGTAACTGTAAAGATAAGTATAAATTTAACTATAACATAGACTATCAGCAATAATAATATATCATATTGATATTAAACTATATATGGATAATGCAAATCATAGATCATACCTCATGATAATTATTCCTAATGATCTTACTTTTTATATGCTGATGCTAATAAGTAGTAGTTTTAAATTTGATAACTCATGAATGATGAATAAGATAACAAGAATAATACTGGACCTAGTAATACTATTAGTCCTACTACTAGAATTTTATTATCTTATATTTGTAATACGCTTCTTTTAGTAATACTGCTGGTCAAAGTTAGTGTTAATCATATTTATAGTTAAATGTTGAAGGAATAAATTAGTTCATAACATAAACATTTCACTATGTGAATATGAAATTTAATATGAATATCCCAATTACACTTGCTGTTGCTCTTTAGAGACTAGAGTTATAACTTATAACTATGATATAATAATGAATACCATTATTTTAACTAATCATATTACTCAGCTAATGTTAATGATAACTGTAAGTCTAAAAACCATTACGGTTATAGGTATCACTGACTAATATTATTAATAATATAATCATTCGTTTTATACTTGTACCTATATTTATATTTATACTTATACCTATTTTTATACTTATGATCATATCTATACTTTCACGTATGCTTGTACATTTTACTCATAGTATCAGGGTGGCAATCGAAAAGTCATAATCGATATGCTAATCTAATAATAGAACCAACTGCACTATTATTATTATTATTGTTGATTGACCGTAGTTTTTTAGCTGGTGTAACCTTTTACCATTGGCCTAGTTATACTAGGCTGAAATGGCTAGAACTTTCCTCAGGATGTGAGCTTATCCTGATCCTAGTAAGGGTGTCTGCTGAATTAATGAGCATTTGCTTTCAGCTACTCCAAGTAGTGTCAGCCAGTCTACAATCTTGTATAAAGCTCCAAAGGCTCCAGTTACAACGGGATGACTTTTTTGATGTTTTCCAAAGGCGGGTTTATTCTAGTGCTAAATTCTGATATTTTCCTAACTTTTCGAATTTTTTTCTTTTACTCTGTAGTTAACAGGGACTGTGATATCAATTATCGTTGTTTCAGCATTATGCTTGTCAACTACTAATATATCGGGTCTCCCAAGTTTGATGACTACGTCAGTGTGTATGTTAAAATCTTACAAGGTTTTCACATTATCATTTTCCAGTACTTATTCTGCTTGATGGCCGTACCAATTCTTACTTTTCTGAAACCCACGAAGTTCACACAACTACTATTGAAATTATCAATGCCAAAAGGTTGTGTTTTTTCTTATATTCTCCTTCTGCTACCTTCTCAAACTCACTCAATACGTGCATCGAAGTTTTGTCTCTTGCGTTACACATTCCACACTTCTTGCTACCCTGTTCTCTCATCATAGCCACTTTATAATTTCTAGTAGTGAATAGTTGATTTTGCGCAGCTGTCAGCAGTCCTTCTGTTTCCTTTTTCAGCCAACCATACTTCAACCAGTTCCAGGAAAATGCTTTCATGTCTTCCACCATTTTGATGTATTGACCACGTGAAGCTTTTCTTTACACTCATCAGTTCTTTCTATCACGTTATCATTACTTAGTTCTACCGCTGTTCTGTCTTTTATTAAGGTATTCAGTGTGGTGTTTCTATCAGTCTATGTTATATTTATGTAGTCTGACATGCTGCAGTTTTCAATCTTTATGCATTTTTCAGTTGACAACATTCTTCTACCGCCTTCCTTTCTGCTAAAATACAGCCTGCCTACATCTGCTCTCGGATAGGGTGCACGGTTTGTTGTCATTAGCTTCCTTGTCTTTCAGTCTATATTTTTTAGCTCATGAAACAGTTCAGTCAAGTATTCTAGCTGTGTAATGCACTGCTGTTACTGCCCATGTGTTTAGTGCTTTGATTGTATTCTCACCATTCAGTTTTGAATCCAGAACTTTTCTTATTTGTTTGTAGTACTCCTTGATCTTGTTTTTCATTTCATATATTTGTATTCCATCAATCTCAAGAACTCCTAGATATTTATACGGCTTCTCACCCAGATCTTTGATTACCTGTTCATCAGGCAAACTGATTCCTGTGTCCTTAATTTTCTTTCCCTTTCTCATAACCAGTGTGGCACATTTTTTAATTCAAATTTAATTTCTATATTCCTTGTGAAGATCCCGGCAGTGTTTACCAAAGCTTCCAGTTCCCACTTTGATTTCCTATTTACCTTCAGGTCATCCACATATAGGAGATGGTTTGTTTTCTGTCTCGTCGAAATTTGCATCATTGAGCCGCTTCTGTCATGCGAATCGGTAGTTGGAGAAAAGGGATAGAGATAAAGAGTCTCCTTGGAAAATTCTTAGTTTGATCTTTATTTCTCCTATCTTTTCTTCCAGGTATTTCAGTTGTGTTTTCCAGGTTTCATGCTTTTTCTTATCAACCTTATGACATTAATTGCTATTCCAGTTGTTTGCATCGTTTCTAAGATCTAATTTCCTTGTCTTTATATATGCTCCAATTTGTTGCTAACTTTATTTAGTCATTCTGCATTGGTATTATTTTTAGTTGGCTGACCCCATATATTTTATCAGAATGCTTTTGATTTCCTTGTCAGGTGCCTCTTTAGATGTACATTCATTTCCTCGTAATTCTTGATAAAAGCGCTTATCATTGTAAACATTGTGTTCTGATTATATTGATCAACTCATTCTGTATATCTGTTTATCTTCTGGCTTACAGCTCTCAGGTTTTGCTTCAGTTTTTCAATCACTACACCACACTCTTTGTTCTTTATCCTATATTTTTCTTCAACCATTCTTCTCAATGAATCATTGTAAGCTCTACTTTTTCACTCTGCTATTTTACTTAAGTCTGATCTAATTTCTTTTTATTTCTTCTGCAGTCGTATTTTCCATACTTGTACATTGTCAGTTTTTCTTTTTCCTTTTTGTTACACACTTGTTCTGTTACTATTTTTCGCACAAGCCATGGTGGTGTTATTAAGCTCAATGGTATTAATAATCTCAACACAGTTTAGCACATCATTAATCTGTTTTACTGCCTGTAGTAATTTGACCCTCTCAATGTGCCTAAGGGCTCTTAGTGTTGGTCGAACATTAGATAGTTTGTTATGCTCATTTATAATTTTTCTACTCACACTTTTTCTACCTCTGAACTAGGTACTCTTAAAATTCTCATGGCTGATTTATATGCTATCTCATGTTGTACTATAACATCCTCTATTTGCAAATTTAGCTCTTCATTATCTTCTTCACCAATTGATGTGCCTAGTTCTTGCAAGGTTCCTTCTTCAATCTTATGGAGTTCTTCTTCCATAAAATGCTTGTGTTTCTTCATAGTTCTTGCTTAATCCGCTAGTCTCTATTCGCTGATGTTAAACTCTCCTCTGTTTTCCAGCGTTTGCACATTCTTTTTAAATAATTCTTTGATCCGGGTCTACATAGCTCATACATTGTTTTTCTATAACCTCTCAATTTGGGTGTACTTTTGAAGCAGCATTTCATGACAACTTTGTTGTCTTCTCTTGAGTATCTTCTTTTAGTTGTGCCATTAACGGGTTGACGGCCGTAGGTTGCCTGGCCCTCCACATACCCACTGCCAGACGAGACATGCCATGTTTAGTTAGACATACCATTAACGTCGTTGGCTTTATTAGTTCTATTTTAATGGATCATATTATTATTTTTAATTATTAATATTATCACTATCAGTAACAAATAAATAATTTTATATTTGTTATTAGTTACTACTTATAGAAATTGAGTGCCACAGCTTGAGGGTTATAAAGTCAGTCTTAGTCAATGTAATGGGGATGCTGATACTGACATTTGGCTTTGAGCTCATAGTTAAATTGCTAACAACTATACCTAAGGATAACAGGAGTATTAAAATGTTAATTTATAAGGATTATAACCTTAGAGTGGAGATATTATTCTCAATTTATTTAGTTTTTACTTTACTAACTTTTATTTTATTCATCAACCTTACTGTCTATTTAAATAGCAAACTAAAGAATAATTATGAAGGCCTTTGAATTGAAGTACTTTTCTGTAGCTGATTAGATTTCAAGTATTAAAATAACATACTAAGACAGAATACCATTATATGAGCTAGATTAATAAAGTAAAGAAGATTTCTTTGTTAATCAAAATATAGGTGTCACATATGCCTATTTTTAAGATTATGTTCTTATATGTGCTGTCTTTTTAATATTTTTAAAGTGCTACATTTTGAGGGTAGCCTACATCAATATGACTGCCCTGTAATTGCTTGTCAACTATAAGAGTTAGACCTATAAACTGTCTCATTTTCAAATTATCTTTACTTTTCTAATTGATGTTAACATGACTATTCCTATTAGTATTTTGGTGTTTACCATTGGTAATGTTTGAAGTAACATCAATATCATTGTTAATTTGTCTAATTATTCAAATTTTAATATTCATCATTTGTGAACAGTAATAAAATTTTGTCTTTCTTAAATTAATGTGATGCTAGATTAGCTACTCTAGCAAGTGTGTATTGTGCAATGAGTACTAATGCCATATTTTTGCACTTCTTGTTCTATATAATTTAGATTTAAGGTAACAATTCCTAAAGCTATCACATAATGCTGCTATCAGTTATAAAGATGTCACTGATCCAAACATTGAAAACCAGCTGAGTGCATGCAAGGTTGAAAACTTATTTTCTCTGGTTAGGTAAGTAGAAAGGTATTTGCTGTAATTTACAACTATTTTGTTTTCAACATCCTTGATGTTCATCTCTAAAAGATAAGTAGCACATAATGGTACCTGTTTTACTTAGCAGAAGAAATTATTGTCAAAGCTCTATTACTACATTTTAAATTGTATGACACTCTTTTGACTACATTTGATTTCATATCTCAAATAATTATATTTCTGACTCATGAAACTGTAACCACACACTTGAGAACAAAATAAATAATGATATGGAAGCTTTCTTTAACTTTGTCAATTTAGTCAACAGCCAATGACTGAAAACATGTTTTGTACACTATTGATTGCCTCTCTATTTCCGCTATAAGGCAGAAATTTTAATCTCAAAATTTAAGACACTGGCAATTCTTCCCAATAATACGTTGTTCAAAACAAATATTTTTTGCCAAGTAATATAGTATTTAATTATATTTTTTAGTCAAAGAAATTTGTTTGGTTTCTTGTGTCATCTTGAATAGGTTGTTATTCATTATCTTTTTCTTCGTGTTATGGCTATGAGTGTATCTAACCTTTGCTGACAGGTTTTTCCCCCATCACTATATGTTTCTCTGTTTACTCTCTAACAGTTTTATTTCCGTTCATTTTTTAGAGTTTACTAAAATGACATGGGTGTGCGTTGTTGTGGCTCCTAATTGAGTGCATCCGTTGAGATTATTGGAAGTTTTGTTGAAACTGAGCTGAGGCCTCTTACTCCTAAAGGCAAGAGTTTGAGTCATCTTAGCTACTTGTAGCATATCAACATCGAACAGCACCATTCCACTACTCTAAGCTTAAGGTTTTGGCTGCATTAGATCAACAGGTAAGTTTAATAGTTTGTATTTCGTACACTATTTCATGATGTCTGTTCAGCATTTACTTGGTAGCACACATTTATAGATTTTGCATTCTTTTAGTTTTTTGCAGTACAACTTTTCTACGCAACTATTACACTGTTGTTGCTGTTAATTGTAGTTTATTCTGCTTGACCATGCAATTATTGAATTATGTTGCAAAGGTGATTGAGTCCTTTTATTTAATTTAGTACACACTGGAAATCTGCAGTTTTTAGCCATTTTTACATTTTAGCTGCTAATGAACAATGCTTTTTGCTTAAAATTAGTGAGACATCAAGAAATACACCTAAATAATCAAGGTTCTTCTTAATTTTGCATGATATCTCATGTTTTTTCCTATTTATTCATTTCATTTGGATTGCCTACTGTTACAAACTAACCGTGGCGATCCCCAGTCAGAAGTTGCTGTAATTAGAAAAAAGCATAGGAAATCAAAGAAAATTAAAAAGAGCCTTGATTATTTAGGTGTATTTATTGATATTTTTTTAGTTTCGGGCCAAAACTCATGTTCATTAGCAAAAACTTGAGATCTTCAGTATGTACTAACTTAAATAAAATGAACCAATTGCAGTAAATTTCTGCATTTTCTAATACTTCTTAAATTTATACCTAAAATAGTGCTGTCTTAAGAAAATGACACTAGCTGCTGTTTTCATGTATGTGCCCCAATTGTATATAATGCTGTTGATTTGTTTAGTGCTTTTTCTATTTGTTTGTTATATAACTTTTCTTTTATGGTTGTTGCCAGCACCTAAAGCATTATTCATTAGTGCCAATTAATTTCTACTCCCAGTTTTACTGTTACATAGTTTATAAAGCCCTTGTGTCAACTTTTCTAGATATCCTGGTTAAAATTGTTCCACTTGATGAATGGCATAGGGCATATGCAATAGCAAAACAGTTGCAGGCTGTTTTGGAAAAAAAATTGTGCATATAACCTTTATTTTATACATGTTATTTAGGCTTTGGTAGAACTGTTGGAGAGCCTTCCTCTTGAATAAAGCTACTCAACTTCCCGGATTTTACTTTATTGACATTAACCCACTACCTACAAAACGCCTTGAAATTTAGCTAATAAATTATGTATTTTGTGATTTTTTTTTAAATGTACAATGTTATGTATAAATTACAATCAGTTTATATATATATACATATCTTTTACTACTTAGTATTACAGTGTAAAAAGCATTTCAGGGTTAACAATTTAATTAATTGGCCCTAACAGTAATTATGTATAATACAGATTTGCAGATGCTTTAAATGAACCCAAAAAGCTGATGTTGTTAAACAGTGTACAAAATAGTCACCTCATATCAGCCAGACATGCTTAGTCATTACCTAGCATTAAAATCATATTATGAATGCAGTCAAGTTTTGATATGCATCCCTATTATTGATAGTTTGTGAACCAGCAATTAAATATCAAGAAGCAATATTACTAACCAATGTGCTGGTTAAAGAGTTTCAAGTTGTAGTTATAGTATCAAACTATTATAATGACATAAAAACTATCAGTTAAAACATCTTATTAATATTTACTACAGGAATACATATTATAGGTGTGCTAAAAATCTGGTAGAAGCATCAATTATTTTCGATGTTTTGGATTTAGTATCTCTGTACTATAATGTAATATACAGAACATCAGGTGCTGTCTCCACAGTGCATTGATGGCACTAATGAATATTAATACATGCAGGCAGTGTTGGTAATGATTTATTGAAATAGGAGTTTAAAAACTGTTTAAACAACAATGAAAAGCCTGAGATTAGTCCAAGGAGAGGGGTATTTCAAGCTAGCAGATGAGAAATATAGATGCGAAAGTCTTGCCTAAAAATCATTATTGTTATATCTAGTCATTAATTTCTTGCAATAGATCTATTTCACTATTGAGAAGAACAAAATTAGCTAGTAAACACTGTAATAGAGTCAAGGCACTTTGGCAGTGCTAGTTTAAAATAAACCTGGGATAGTCGAATAGCAGAAGTACTTTTTGATGCATAATATAATTATGTACAGCTTAAGATTTTGCAATACTGTGTTTTCAGTGCGATATTAATTTCAATAGCTACATTAA
Organism: Bugula neritina; assembly: GCA_964035545.1. NCBI lineage: Eukaryota > Metazoa > Bryozoa > Gymnolaemata > Cheilostomatida > Bugulidae > Bugula > Bugula neritina. The sequence goes on from OZ037767.1 coordinate 14,801,785, forward strand.
AATAATGTACAATTCTAGCAAGTGATGCAAAATCTTCTAAGATGCTATGACTGTAGCAGTTTGCTACTAGTCTCAAGTAACAAACCAAATAGCCTTTCTTTGTGCCATCATCCAAATGCCAAACAAATAACTCATTCACTCTGTAACAACAAGGTGGTCTCCCAAGTAGATTGTTAGACATTTCAGGCATTAATAACCAAAAGCTTTTCACTTTGGCATAATTGTATAGTTACCCAGCTAAATAAATAATGTATTCATGGTATTGTAATTCCAAGCCATGCATTTATCTGTGAATGCAGCTAAGTATTTAATACGGCCATATATTTATGTACTATGTAGCAATGCCTAATGTAGCTGTCAAGCTTCTACTTATACTCATTTTACTGATGCTTTACTTCTGATTACATGATTACAAACATAGCAGTTCAAACAAAATTATTTTAGATAGGAATAAATATAATGCTCCTAGCAAATGTTGTAAAACTATTTTCCAAAAACATATACTTTGCAAAAAAACTTTTCAGAAAGTTATAATGCATTTATCATATTATTGTTTCATTTAAAAGTTATAATGATAGAATATTATACTTAAAACACACTCAAATTTTTAGATTCTTGTAATATTGTTAAACAAGAGTAAACAGTAAGATTGGCTGTAGAGTAGAATGTTTAGCTGTTTGTACTGAAGCTAACAAGTAACTGGCATTAAAAAGAGATGTAGATAAAAAGTGACAGAATAACAACTGGCTTGTATATTGGTAGTGCAAAAAGCTGTATATAACAGTTTAAACAAATACCCATTAGAATAAATGGTAACCCAGTACTTAAAATGTGGTATGTCATAATACATATTTGTGGTGTATTGACTAGGCTAGATCAACACATAGCACTATATAATTGCTTTAGTATTTACAATTAGTTTGTGGTCTGGTGGGATTTGTTGATAGCCATTGTCTCTATTAACATAACAGTTTCATAAAATTAGCAGTTTTCCTTATTCACCTAGTTAATTTTTAAGATTTATGTACAATATTTACATATTAGGATATAAAAAATATCTTCAACCAGTGAATATCAAAATAATGATTAAAGACATATTTTACGTCATATTTTTGTGGCAATCTAAATAATAAGCTGGTCTAAATTGTACTTGTGCAAACAGAACCAGCTCATGAATATATGTTGTCTTTTTTTAACTTGACAGTTAATCTAATATGGATGTGTATTTTATACTTGCTTTTGTGTTTAAGGTGATAAAATTGCACTGGTAAGGTAAATAAACATTGCTTGTTTGGCATGCTTTTGCGTGGCATTGCATATTATGCTAAACTAATGGCCAGTTTTGCAGTAGCTTCACCATAACCTTCAAAAGAATGCAAATATCATCTAATTATTGTAAGCTTTTTAAGTTAATTTGTCTAGCTATAAACACATGTAAAACTATTAGGCTATTCCAATTTCACGATAAACATAGCTCTATAATTCTGAAAAAACTGCTAGGTAGAGTGGAAATTAAACATGATCTATTCATTGCTAAAGTATTACAGCTATGAATAATATATATGTGATTACCTGAGTGATATCACAATCTTCACTTGCTAAGTTAGTTTAAATACAGGAAAAAAAATTAATCTGGAGAAAGATTATATATGAGAAGCTGTTTTTGTAATAATTTCCTGCTCTAGGGTGATTTAGAAGAATTGTTTTAATGCAAAACTTTTGCATACATGAGTTGAATAAAATCATTGAGAGTTTTATGAAGGTCTATTTGTGTATAGGTAGCCCTAATGCATGTCACAACTCAAGTTTTTATATTTTATGTAATTTGTGGTGCAAAGTTGCAAATAAAAACCTTATTTTAATAATACTTAGACATATGCAAGCAATAAAGATAATGAAAAAAATGCTATAGTTGCTAATTAGCTAATATTACTTGCATATGATGCAAATATTTGTATGCATGCATGTTTAGTTTATTAGCATTGGTTAGATATAATTGAATATATAGATTTGATGTGGAAATTGAAGAAAATCAATATGTTGTGTTCTATATACAACAACAGTTTTTACATTGGTTTGTTAATTACTTCATAAATCATTTATTACTTCATGCAATATTTGTTCCTGCAATTTTGCAGAGTGGCAAAATGCATTTCAAAGACATATATTAAGTGATTTTAATTATACTAGAATTTTCAAACCAAGAATTTTTGGGGAGTTTTCTTCTTCCTAAGACATATGTGGCAATTGAACACATAATAAGTTGTAGGCCACAACTCCTTTATACAACCTTGCAAGAAATTATGCAGCCATTTAAATAGAAAAGGAATTATTGAATTTATTTATTCAACATTATTAGTATTTTATAAATATTTGTTGCATTTAATTAATGAGCATAAAATTTGTTTTACAAATACTGTAATTAACAGCATGGTAAAAATATATTATATATACTGGTATATGTTTTGTATTGTATTAGATTTAGGCTACATTGCTAATTAAAATGAGTTAATGGCTATGTTTAAATATCTTCGACTTATAGATTACATTTTTATGTGCTATAAAAATTTAACTCGTTTGTTACGACATTTCTCCATGCATAAAAGCAAAACTTACGGCAAAAAATCCTTAGCTAGAAAGATAAATAATAATTTACTTTAATTACATCAAAAGCTAATATCAGCAAGCATTCTATAAATAATGGGAATTTACCTAGCGTAATTTTTCTTAAACTAGCTAAGCTTGCTTGGTACTTTAATAAGTTTATTGGCATAGTGTATTATGTTATACTTATATATTTTTAAGACTTTAAGGAAAATGATGTTTTAGCTGCGTTATTCCTAATGCAAGCCTTATAAATTTACAATATATACTAAAATATTATATTTGTAATTAGAAAGAAAACAAATTACTTTCATAAACTTATAATTATTGCATTCTGTTATTGTTAATGCTAGAATAACAAATTGAACACAGCATATGCTTCCCTAACCAGATGCTTTTAAACGGATTAAAAATAATTTGTCAATTTCTAATTATGAGGAACAAACTCCTCGGTAGTTTCTACATTTGCGCATGATTTTATCAAGATAGGCTTGCTTTTGTGTCAACCTGTAGCCAGTGCAACTATACTTTATGTAACGAGTAAAACAGACTCATTTCAAAGTACACAGTCTAAAGGGTAGGAATTACTACAAAGAAAAGTGCCGGTTAAAAGTTAATTATAATTGGAAATAAGGTGAAATATCAGTCAGAAATTAAAAAGTGTCAACTAAAAAGGTGTATTGTTATTTCTTTTTGGCTTAATGAAAATGTTTTTTGAGGAAGAAGTACGAGAAACATCTAGGAGGGGTTCATATCCACCACTGGCGACTACCTGTTTATTGATGAAGAACTATCCAATGATAGTACAGTATTATGGTCTTTTGCCTTATAATTGGCTTTGATTTTTTTATGTCTAATTACGAGATACTAAACAGATGCAAAGTATGTTGTGCATAGGCAGTTTTTTTATGTCTCTAAACAACATTCTAGGAAAATATATACTGTCCAATTTTAGGTAAAAGTGGCACAGTTAAAATCCGCACACTGGTGTTGAAATTTCCCCAAACCTCCAAACCCCCCATCCTGTACGCCCCAACTCGAATCTTCGATGCTAATATTGAAAATGTGCCATTTTTACCTAATTTTTAATTTGTGCCATTATTACCTGTGCCATTATTACCTGTGCCATTTTTACCTGTACCATTTTTACCTGTACCATTTTTACCGAACACCACCTGTTCCACATTCCTTTTCAAAATACTTCTGGGCATTTCTCTGAGCGTTTATTGGAGTTTTAATGGTATTTCTCTGAGCTACCTCTCAAAAAGAAAGAGCTAGATTCTTAACTTGACATGTGACCCATTGCAGCGCTTTGTTGAAAAGTTTTTAGAAGAATTACAGGAGGATTTCATTGAGTTGGTTCACAATTCAGCAATGAAGCATGATTTGAAATCTTCTCCAGTTGATGTATTGTGGGGGGACGGAGCAATAGTCCAAAGGTGCATTAGTCCGAAAATTAGTAGAATTATTATTAGAATTAAAATTATTTATTGAACATTTCAAAATAGTTGCTCTGAGCAACAGGAAAATCTACAACATGGTTTTCAAATTTTAGTTTAGGTGAGGTTTTATTTGGCAGACCTGAACTCTTATAAACTAATAATGTTGCCCTCATCTACATATCTTGTGAGGTTGTTTAGTTTGGTGTGCAGCTTTAGTTAGTTAATTTTAGAGTAGCATGCAAGATGTTTATTATTTTTGTAATGCTTGTATTTACTGATATTAAGAATAATAGCATAGAATAATGCAGTTTAGCAGCTTACAGATAATTTTAGAGATTAAATAATGTGATATCAAATAACTAACTGCCAAGCCAGAAATTTACTATATTTCATTCAATACCAATAATTTTTTGACGCCAACTTCAAATGCAAACTACTTTTTATAAAATATGAGGTAAACTTTTACCTAGTTTATCATAAATACAGTACAGTAGACCCAAAATGTTTGCTTGGCTTTAATATTTTTTACTTTAGTTTTTCAGTTAATAGTCAACATATGAACGGCCCCCTTATATAAGCTGGCTGACTGTAGCTAGAATAGAATATCAGTCACTATAGCCATTGAACTGGCTATTTTGAGCTCATTGCCTATAGCTGTCATAAAAATACTTATCATATCACCCTTGCACAACACTTCATATACTTCAGTGAACACTTGGAGATGAGGAGATACTAACGCATAGATTACTAATTACAGGCTTGCTAGCTGACAGGCTAGTGAATAGCTTGCTGTGTACTTAGTTTATGGAGCAGCCACAATGAAATGTTGATAGATGATGCAGTCCTTAATTGAGGCAGCATCATAAGGTAATCTCAGGCTAAAAAATTACAAGTAGGCCACATGCATGCCACCCACAGCTAGCAATAATATGGCAAGTTTGTGAGTGAAGTTTATGATATTCTCAGTGATATAATACTATATCTACTAATTTTCGGACCAATGCACCTTCGGAATAATGGACCTTCGAAGCAATGGGCCTTCAGAATATTGACTAGTCACCGTATTGTGGGTGGTATCCAGTAGAAATGGTACAGGTAATAATGGCACAAATGGAAAAGTATAGGTAAAATAGCACATGTTTTCCAATATGGGGGGGGGTTTGGAGTTTGAAAGAGGGGTTTGAGCTGAGGATTTTGGTTTTGTACTTGTGGTTATGGAGTTTGGAGGTGGGGGTTTGAGTTGGGGGTGGGGTTTGGGGTTTGAGTTTGGAAAAATTTAACATAAGAGTGCCATTTGTACCTACTTTTATATTTGTGCCATTATTACCTGTGCCATTTTACATGTGCCATTTTAACCTAAAATCATTCTGAGTTTCAACAAGCAAACTCGTCCCACACATAGCTGACAAAGCAGAGTTTTGGTGCCATCCAGCACCACATATTTGCAGTATGAGGTAAGATTCTCATTTATTCAAAAAGAAGAGAAACTGCCTTAACCTGCAGAGTGACTTAAGATGAGCCTAGTAAAAAAACAGAGCCAGGTTTAAGCAAGCTGGCACAAAAGCATCAAATGAAGCCATAACATCAATAATTGAACTGCTCTGTGTTGTACAACATTAAAATAACAATAATAGGTACTACTATTATGATAATTATAATATATGCAAATATAATAGAACAAAGTATATTGCATTGTATCATATATTCTAATTCACTAAGTCATAAAATCTTTTGCTTTTCAAAGGGGGAAATTAATAGTCAACCTTTATGGAAGGGGGGAATAGTACGAAAAAGGTTGGGAACCACTTTTCTAGTAAATTTTGGTAAATATGCTTCAGTGCACATTTCTTTAAATCTAAATATTTTAAGGCAAACAAAACTAAAAGTTTATAATTTGCCAACAAATGTCAAGTTTCAACCAATTAAGCATAGACTTTCACTACCTGTCTGGAAGTTTTGTCTGTCGGCATTCTCTCAGATTACGGACTTTAAAAGTTGTCAGTTGAGTCACAACTTCTGGAAGTCCTGCAAAGAAGAAACTCTCTTCTAAATCAAGGTGTTCCAGGTTTTTGAGAGATTTCAAGCTGCAAATAAATTTATAGGCTTATGAATGAATTAGGTATCACATGTATTTTATATTAAAGCAGAATTAAAGATATTAAGCATACTGATTCTGATATGCCAAAGAGCAGTAGAGGGAATCATTATATTTAACGTAGTATCTTTTATTTAATGAATACTCAGACACCATTAGTCTAACAAATATTTTATAATTCATTGTAATTATAAACAATTAACTTATATTAATATTGTTGTGAATTTACCCTTCACTGTTTATTATCAGGTCTATTTAGGCAAAGCTATTACGCCAGGTTTGCGATTGCTAACACTTTTTTCTACTTATTTAACACACTAAATAAAACTGTACAATATCAAAACACGTTACATAATCGGGGAGAGAAATATACGCCACTTTACAATATTAATTCCCAACGCTAGTCAGCACGCTAACTACTGGCGCAAGTTATTCCGTTCCTCCCCCTTAGCTGATTGGCTAGCGTGACTGCTATAATTAACTAGTCCTGCCTTTGTTCACAGCGTACGTTAGTAGCATAGTAATTACTGTCAGGCCGAGTATAGGAGAGACGCTACGCATTACGGTTGTCAGCTATCACGTTAATTGATCTGCTGCAAATGCAGACATCACGTCATGATGCGTATAGGAGATAAGCAACAAGGAGTTGTCCTTTCGATATATAGCAATCCAAAATCTCTACAATATGACCACAAAACTAGAGAATTATTTGCAATAAGGCCAGCAAACTATTTAACATAGCTAAAGGGTGAGGCAGAAAGAAGTTTGATTAATTTTTATGAATAACATTTGAGTGTTTATCTTTGTATCCTAATTTTAGTCATTCAGGTGTTACTCTAATTTTCTTGAACTCTTCACCTACCTCTGTTTACTAAAGGCTCTAATGCACCTTATCTTTAAAGAACTTAGTCTAAAAGTTTATCCGGGTAATTCATAGCGGAATCAGTATTTTAATCAACTTATTCTTTAAATGAGAGAAAGCAATTTATGTTTAGCTAACAAATACCAAGTTATAAAAGAGCAAACTTTGACTTGAACTACCTGTCTGGAAGTTTTGTCAGTTGGCATTTTCTCAGATTAAGGAATTTAAGAAATGTAAGTTGAGTCACAACTTCTGGAAGTTCCTCAGAAAAGAAGGTATCTTCTAATTTTAGGCTGTTAAGGTTTGAAAGAGCTTTCAAGCTGCAACAAAGTTTGCAAGTATTTTTTTTATTTCTGTAAAGCAAACAGAGACTTACAAACCTAAGGGCTCTAAAGGTTTAAAGATGTAACAAATTCAACACATTCTGGTAATCAAAGTAAATGACACGAGTTATTAAGTGAGCTTCTATAAAAGCAATAGAAGCATTATCGATTGAACAGAAGTATTTAGTATTTCTAAGAAATACTAAATATGAGCACTTCTTCTGAAGTCTGCAAAACTTTTTGAATTTTAATTCTTTTAGTGCTTGTATCAAGAAAAATATCAAGTTTATTACTTATATTGTGGTGGCTCGTGGAGCTACCATCGTAATAACGGGAATGTTATCCCCCTCTGAGTGCAGCACGGGGTCACTAAGTATGACCCGGGACAGCAACCCACCAATAAGAATCATTGACAGTTATTAGTAGTTGCAACTTCCCCGCGTGAAAGTTAGTTAGGACTGGTCTGGTGAACTGTATAGACTGTATCGAATAGCTGTATGTATTCTGGTAAATGTAGTTTTTGTTTGATATATCATTGTGTAAAATATATTATAATTAACTCGAATCTCACTGGCGAAGTTGATCTAGCATACTGAATAGAGAGTCACCTGATTGCACACTAACCCACAGTATAAAAATACAACAATATTACACCGTAGTCAAAATGTGAAAACTTATTTCCAACAAGTAAACTAAATAACCCGATGCCAGGAAATGCACTCAAAGTTTTGTATCTTTGACTTACTACAGGCAGACATGCAAGGATAGCAAAAAAGGCTAGGTAGCAGATTTTCTAGAAGACTTTTCGGATCACATTCCGTGGGAGTTTATCATGTGTGTGGCTTTTTAAAGTTTTATTCAGAGATACCTGTGACTAAATCTATAGTCGAGTACGTACATGAAGTATTCTGAACCTAAAATCTTTAAATATATGAAAAGATGGAGACTTTATTTAGCTTTTAGTTTGGGACCACAAACTTTTTTTATGCAAAGCAAAATGTAAAATAATTGCCCCCACTGGGATTCGAACCTTCAGCTTCGCTTAGCGATCCCAAACAACATTTTACCCAGTTCTCTCCAGAACTGCACTGGCCTCCACGTACTCTGTCAGTTTATGGGCTCCACTCACTATTCAACTGCTTAAGAGTACTTCCACAAGACAAGGCCAAAATAGCTTGTAAAATAATGGCCCTCACCGGGATTCACACTACAGACCTCCAGCTTGCAACGGCTAACTACTTACCTACAGGAGCTTCGGGTTTCAAAACAAAACAAAAGTGTTATCCTAATATTATTTTTCATTATTTGCTGAGCTATTTTGTTTTTGAATTAGATCTTGCATGTTTACTCACCACAATGGTAGATCCATCATTCCACAGTTTGTTAGCTGTAACTCCTTCAACGAAGTGCAGTTGGATATTTCATCTAACATCTCTCCGGCTACTAGTTTGTCTGATAATATCAAAACTTCCAAGTGTTTTAGGTTGGAGATCCTGGAACATAAAAATACTTCCTTTTTACACTTTAGAATGTATATCAAGTATGAAAAGATGAATAAATATGGCAAAATGACTTCAATGAAGCTGATAGGGGAATACATACCTGCAATGATCAAAATATCGCAACCCTGTGTACCCAGTTAGATTCAAATGCGTGAGGTAAGGAGCTAGCACAACTAATGGAGGTATCTTATCAATTAAATGAAGTTCCATATGAGTAATGTGGTTGTCTCCAACGCCATCTATTATCTGTTTGTAGTCAGTTATAGGAATGAGATTTTTACTAGTCAACTCTTGCAAAGATTCTATTGGAGGTTCACCAGAATGTCTGTATGCAACTTTATATACAACCTGCAAAATACTGAGTATGATAAAACTGATTATTGTATTACTGCATTATTATTCTTATATTTTTCAAGTAAACAATACAGTTAGTATGTTGTAGGTGTGCGATCAAACTCCGCAAAACTAAGTAAACAAGAATATTTAAAGATTCTATATTTCAGTACCAGCTTTAATTATTTTAGAGGTGCCTAAAATTAAAACTCATTATATGAGAGAGCTTTATCTTGAAAAGTCAGTTGACATTTGTTATGATACATTTTGTACTATTATAAATTCTTTCTATAGAATTTAGTGTATCTGCTTGTTAAATCTACATGCAACTAAATAAGTAGGCTAGGAAAAAGTCACCATGGTGCTAGAAAATACATTTTTTCTGCCTGAATGTGCATTAACAGAGTAAGACCTTTGGGTGAAATAATTGAGCTTTCGTGATGGAAAGTTTAGTGTGTGTCATATAAAACTGCTATTGTTGTTGGATAACAAAACGTTTAGTTATAATTGAGGTATCGCACACTTCCATATGGTGACAGTGATTGTAAATCACACACTTACTTAGTTGCAGCGGTCTGTTGGAAGATTTAGAGTATTTGTGTCCCATTTTATAGAGCGAAATATCTTTCTGCAATAAATTTACACCAAAGACTGTGAGCTGGTGAAGAACTCATAGAATTGATTAAAAACATATCATACTTGTACAACTGAAGGCTACTCCTAATCTGTATCAATCTTGAAGTAGTCATGCATTTTGTTCAGCAGAACCATGATCATCATAATTCCTCAATAAATACATCCACCAAACAGAAATTATGTATAAAATTACAGAAATAGAAAATGAGGGAAGTAAAGCCAAAGTGATACTGTAGTAACTTGTGGGTTTTGAATAAACCAGACAGAGAACATAACTCTTTGTGTGTAGTGAGAGATAAGAGAATCTTGTGTAGTGTGAGTAAAGTGGTATTTATTGTACTGTAAATAGATCCTTCCTATAAGAGCTCCAGTCTTCAACTGATTTACTGTTGGAACTCACCTCCCTATATACTAACACAAAGGTCTATTCTAGAAGATTCCACCGATTGTCGGCGAAGTTCGGAATGACTGACAATCCGAACTTGCGACTGTTTTATGCAAACAAAACAAAAAAAGAAAGGCAAGCAGTCGTAAATTATGAGAGTGAGAATAAAGATAAAAATAAGATAAATGAGGGAGTAACTCTGAAAACCATTACAATACCTTATATCAGGGATGGGCAAATGTTTTCGAAATAGGGCCAGATCTCAAGATTTAAGGCGTAAGAAGGGCCAGGTTTGTTCGTTGTAAATTCAAGGTATAAGGGTAACAGGGGGGGGGGGGGAGGCCACAACGAGCCGAATTTTGAATTTTTCGCTCTTATTTGTCTGTTTTTCAAGTTACTAGTTCAATAATTTCTAGTATAAATGCCGCATCTGTTGTCTGTTATAGGTATCAGTTGGTTGTTTCTATCTCTTTCACAACTTTCAGAATAAGGAAATTTTCATGTCAAAAAAATGGCCCATTGTGCCCGGTACCAGGGTACAATGGACCACTGGGTGGGACACAACAAATATATTGAAACTTTGCTGATTTGGTTGCATCTGATCTTTATTTTTTTAATATTAAAAATAAATAAAAATATTCTTTCAGATCTATAGCAAAAATCATGTTTTAGCTGTACAGTTTTTGCCACCACGGATAGCAGGGGAGACAAAGTCAAACGTACATCACTCATTATCATTACTGTTTAGAAATAAAAATGTTTTTTTCTATTTCCACTTCACAGGAACTTTCATTAGAAAAGATTTCAGTAACATGTACTACAAAATTCCGAGTGGACTTTTTTCTATGAACTGTAGCTAAGGTGCATGGCTGAGGTTTGTGACTAAAGCACAGAAAGGGAGGGTAGGAAATGAGCAAATCGCAATTTATTTTAGTCAAATACATGTATATTCCCTCAATGATATAATGTATAATGAATATCATGACTATCCACTATAGTAGCAACAGCAGAGTGTTTTGTATTATGTATCAAATGACAAAGCTATAACCTCACCAGATGTATATATTAGGGGAGCTTCACCTTGTAGTTTGGTAGTCTTACCATGATATCTTTTGATATTTTACAAAAAGGTCAGAAATGGTTATATCTATAGATTTTAGTAACATTTCATCTAACTCTTTGGGCAAACAAATTAATAACAGTGATCAGGGTGCAATGATCAGGTGGCCCATTGTGCCCCATGTGGCCAAGTTGAAAATAAATATGGCTAAAGGAAAATTTATTTTAGAGTTTGCTGTTATACTAGATAAGCAATGTAGAGAAAATTAATGGCAACAATATCAGTAAAATCTAGGCTTGTTACCTTTCAGTGTAAAAAGTTATAAAGCTTTAACGACATCTTCAAAAATTTACAAAAAAGTAAGTAAAAACAGTTTTTGACTTGCCTCTTCAACATGTATCCTCCGCAAGTGTTGAAACTACAAGGGCTGAATAATTATGTCAATACCTTTTTATTAAAAAAAACTGCAACTCTAAGTTAATAAGTTCTCTCACAATTTGGCCAGCTTTTCGTACCCCTATGACTGTTGTGCTCCCCCCCTTACCCCTACAATGCTGCATTACTAAGTGCATATATAAATTGCTTTTTTCCAGTTTCCTGGGCTGAAAGTAGCTTGTAGATGCAGAATACAAAAGATATGACAGTTTATTAATTTAACAACAAGTTGTATATAGTTTCCTAAGCAAGAAAGCAGCAAATAATATATTGGGTACACTTATAGTACTGGAATTAGTGAGAAGTATGAAAAACACTTTTGTTAGCCATAATAGCACTAATGTCACTGCTAGTAATGGGTTCATGTGTGGCTACTCGAAGCAAATCTTGCAGATGCCCATTGGTGAGCGTGTTCTATTACTATTTTTATATGGTTCATGCTAGAAAACATGCATTCAAATTTATAAGTATAACCAAATATGCTCAGTACTCTTAGTCCCAGTTTAGTTATTGAAGGGTACTTCTCACTGGTTACTGGTGAAGTGTAAAAGCTATATGTTGTTGTTGCAGCAGCAAAGTGATAAATTGATCTGCTGCAGCATGGATATCACATAACTCAAATTGTAATACTGCTATAATTGTGCTCACTGAAGCGTGATCATTAGTTACAGCAGCTATGCATTGGCCAGAATCTTCTCATGAGTTATGTTCATGATTGGACAGTGTTGCTTAGTACATACATTATTAGAATTGCTAGTGATTGGCTGAGGGCCTGATTAAAACAGTAGAAGGGCCTGATGTGGCCCGCGGGCCGCCATTTGCCCATCCCTGGACTAGACTGTTGGTGGAAAGAGGGTCTAATGAGTCATTGTTGTGTTGCTGATGTTATATTTAGAAAAATAAAGTAATGTTACATGAACATTGTATTATCTCTAAAAGGAAAAAGCAGTAAAGTCATTACTCTTTTTCAAAGTAACATAATATTGCCAAGTACTTTACTCATTCAGCATAACTATTGGTCACCCAATAAAACATGTTGTACTTCACTGTTACATTCCACTCGAATGGATAATTACTAACAGCACTGTCTCCCTCAGCCTTTAGCTGTGAGCTCCACCAATCATATAGCTCTCTCAATACATACTAACCATACACAAAGATGACTGTGTTTGCCTCTACAACAGAATAAAAAGTTGTGCTTTTACATTATCTTCTAATGAGCAAACAAACTATCCAATGAAGTATCTCCACACATCAAAATACCCAATAGAGTACCTTCACACATTATTATATCCAATAGAAAACTTCCACACATGAGAATAGCAAATTTATAGAATAACAACACACACCATAATAGCCAATAGAGCAGCTTTGCACACAATAATAGCCAATAGAATATCTCCACAAATTAGGATATCCCATAGAATATCATCACACACCATAATGTTCAATGGAATACCTCTGCACAAAAGAAAATAATACAGACAAGGATGAACATTTACCTGCTTGTAATGGATGCTGCCTTATATTAGTTCTCATCTTCTTACAAAGGTCTGGTAGAATCAATGTTCAACTTGATCAACTAAAAGTTCAATCAAACTGTAATCAGCAACACATATCCCATCATACTTGTATAACATTATCATATAATCATACACTGCTGCAGCTTCTTTCCCCCACAACCCTACCAGAAGTAGTGCACAGAGATAAGTGTCTGAAACGTCTAGTAGCGAAGATAGAGGGCGCTACTCCAATCCTAGTTTTGTCAGATATCACTCAACGATTATGGTTATAAATGCAACACCTAATAAATGGAATAATTGGAACAATTTTCGCTGACAAATTACGAGAGCATAGAGATTACGAAAGAAGAGAGGTTACGTAGCTGTATTACCTTTGAAAGGCGACGTATGTAAAGTGCTGTGTTAATGTACGTGCGTCTGCAGTCCAACAAGATTCGGTCGGTCCGGCTAGACAATCGACCAATCATGTGATGTGTACTTACTAGCAAGACATGGATACATGTTTTACGGAAGAGTATGCATTCTTGTTTTAATTGGACATTATAAGTGCTGGCAGTTACCTCTCAATCATAAACCATTTGACAGTAACTCGAGATTTGATTTTCATGAACAATCATTAGACCGATTTGAAGTCCTTGCAAAGCAGACGAAAATTGAGAAAAACGACAGATTCTATTCTAGCAGCCATGTAGTGGGTATTGCACGGCGTCAAAGCTAGCAAAAGGACATTCATGTACTAAACTTTATTGTTGGGGATCTTTATTTACAAAAGAGCATCAATGCTTATGGCTGCTAAAAACTTGTTTAAGTTTTATCATAGTGAAAACATGAATATATACAGAACAAGATTTCTTTCGGAAATATTAAACCCAGTACAATGTGTGAAGTATTATTACGGGCAACACAGATGCAGACTAATAAGAATGTGATTGGCTAGACAACGCTGTCCCAGAGGTCGTCTATATATCTATACTATTTCGAATCAGGAAGATATTCGGCGAGTGACGGCGTGAGAGCGGTAGGTGTACGATCCACTTCAATTACGTCTAAAAGAGTGAAGAAATACGGGTATTAGCAGAGCAGCGTGACGAGTAGTAGTAGCACAGCAGGACGTCGACTCTGCCATTACCATCACCATCAGGGCGAACTGAAAGCTCGATTCCTGTTTCCATAGCAACAGTCATACAAACAATATGGACACCAGGGGCATTCACTGATCAGAATGTTCGCTGTTCACAATTACGACAACAAATTAGGATCATCAAATGAAGGATAGCAGCAAATGTTGGATGACATTTCAGCAGCATGTATTCGCACTCTCTAGTGCTTTTGACGGCTCCATCACAAAACATTAGTGAAATAGCAGTGTGTTGAAAGTGTAATGAATTATATTCTAGCATAAACACTCATAAAACTTACCCTAAATCATAGCTTGAGCCACCATTGTCATAAGATGACCTGAAATACATTAGGCATACATGTATGTATTACACATGCATGTTTATATTACACACATATCTACAACATATACATGCAAATATTATATGTATATTTTCCTTTATGCTATTAGACCTTCAACAAAGTGGTGGTCAGTTTATTAGGAGAGGCCAGCATGAGCTGAGGCTACTCTTGCACATTATTATGATACAGACTTACAAGCACCTGTACCACATGTCTATATATTGTAACACAGGGGCAGACCTGCAAGCACCTGTACCACATGTCTATATATTGTGACACAGGGGCAGACCTGCAAACACCTGTATCGCATGTCTACATATTTTGGCACGTAAACCTACCATCTGTCAGAGCCTCGACTTCTTGGCAGAGGACTTCTGTCCCTAGAGTAGGGGTCTGACCGAGAGTATGAATCCCTAGGTTGGTAAGGGTCTTTGGAGTAGGAGTCTTTTGAATAAGGGTCTTTTGAGTATGGATCTTTTGAGTAGGGATCTTTAGAGTAGGGATCTTTGGAATAAGGGTCTTTTGAATATGGATCTTTTGAATATGGATCACGTGATATGGGTCTTCGATCATACATGTCCCTGTGTGACAAACAGAAAGTGAGTATGGGAGGAGTTACTTCGACTGAGAGGAGTGAGTGTGACTGAGAGGAAGTGTGACTAAGAGGAGGGAGTGTCACTGAGAGAAGGTAGTGTGACTGAGAGGAGGTGGTGTGACTGAGAGGAGGTAGTGTGACTGAGAGGAGGCAGTGTGACTGAGAGGAGGTAGTGTGACTGGGAGGAGGCAGTGTGACTGAGAGGAGGTAGTGTGACTGAGAAAAGGTTGTGTGACTGCGAGGAGGTAGCGTGACTTAGGAGGTAGTGTGACTGAGAGATGTTAGTGTGACTGAGAGGAAGGAGTGTGACTGAGAGAAGGTAGTGTGACTGAGAAAAGGTAGTGTCACTGAGAGAAGGTAGTGTGACTGAGAGATGTTAGTGTGACTGCGAGGAGGCACTGTTTTTATTTCTACTTCTACTTCTACTAACAGAGAAGTTAGCAGAAGTAGGAAAGATATTTACCTGGGTGGAGGTCGTCTCTCATATGGGTCCCTACCATAAGGGTCTCTAGCGTAGGGGTCCCTGGCGTATGGGTCTCTAGCATAGGGGTCTCTTGCATAAGGATCCCTAGCGTAGGGGTCACGTGCGTATGGATCCCTGGCATAGGGGTCGCGATCATAGTAGTCCCTACTACTTCGGCTATGAAACAGAACGACACACCAACTCATCATTTAACTTGGATATGACCTACTAATTGCATGAAAGATACATCAGTACAGAGGTTTTAGAAAACAAGAATGAACTTACGGGGGAGGGTAGTCGTCGTACCGATCTCTCCTATCTCTACTGCGGTAGCCATCTCCCCCTCCACTGTAACCACCACCCCCGCCTCCACTGTAACCACCCCCACCTCCATTGTAACCACCACCGCCTCCATTGTAACCACCTCTTCCTCTTCCACCACGAAAACCTCTGCCTCCGCGTCCACCGCGACCTCCTCGGGAAGGTTTACCATGTGACATCTGAGTATTCAGAAACAGTGTTTGTATATATTATATAATAAGTTTATATAATAAGTTTTCATATCTGGTTTAGAGCATTCAGGGAAGCTAATCTAGTCACACAAACAGCTGATATGTGTAGCTCTTCAGGTAAAACTTACAAAAAAAACCAAAATGACTGTTTAAATCATGATGGACGAATCATTAACAACTCGTGCACAATGGCCGAGCCTATACTCATAGTGTTGTTCAGTACATGCAACGCACCTCAACTTTGATGGTGGCGCCTGCGAAGAATGCCCCGTCTAAACTCTTCACAGCTTCGTACGCTTCCTCCTCATTGTCCATGTGCTGGATAATAAGAATATTTGTTTTCAACCTGAGTAGTATGAAACTATCAGCCCAATATCTA
Organism: Bugula neritina; assembly: GCA_964035545.1. NCBI lineage: Eukaryota > Metazoa > Bryozoa > Gymnolaemata > Cheilostomatida > Bugulidae > Bugula > Bugula neritina. The sequence continues at coordinate 14,818,395 of OZ037767.1, forward strand.
CTACCGAAGGCATTGGGTCGAACAGGGCGCTATTTAACTGTTCCGTGAAACCGACAGTCTTTATATCCATGAGTTGATAAAATAATTAAGAAAGTCTTCTGCTATCAACAGCTTGAGACTTACCAAACCCACTGATTGCAAGACATGCGTGTCAGAAAAACAAGGAAAGCAAAAGTGCAAAATGAATGCACTATGTAAAGTATAATCATACCTCCTTTGGGGAATTTGATCTTTCTGCCCTTTGAAAATTGCAACATGGCAGTTGATATGTATTGTTATTAAACAGGTGTTAACATTCTTTCAAAGTATTTGCAATGCATAATTTTGTCTAGTAAATTTGGACTGATGTTACATTTAAACAAAGTACTGTGAAGTTACTAGAATCAGTAAACTTTAAGCTTGATTGTAATAAAGCTGAGTGTAAGGTGACCTTTAAACCAGATGCGTAGAATATCTTCTCAACAGTTAAATTAGCACTACATTTTGGTAACACATTTAGAAATAAATTGATAGGCTCTGAAACATACCACAAAACCAAAGTTGGTGAGTATAGAACACTCGGTGACTGTTCCATATTTGTCAAACAATGATTGTAGCTCCCCACTGCGAGCACCATCAGATATATTTCCGATAAAAATCTTCACCATTTTTCCAGCATGCACCCAGAGCAACCAATGCCTAAAACGGCATGTAAATCATTAGTGTAGATTTAATTTATGTGGCAGAAGCAGTTTCTAGGCCTGAGCAAAACGAAAATAAGCAGTAATTTAACTAAAATAAAAATGGCTTTCCAAGTTTAACAAAAAATACTAGTATTTCAATCTAGCATGATCATGTTTCACGAAAACGTCTTGTTTACAGAAATAAAGTGAGCTAGTAACTTTGTGGCTTAAACAGTAAATAGACTCAATATTTGTTGCTCTACATAAAATTTAATTCTAAAAAAGTGAGCTTTATTCACAAATTAGGTTTGGATTTAAGTTGGCACTGTAAGATTATTCATTGTTAGCTGATAGTATCACAATAAACTACTAACTAAATCAGAATCCGATTTACTCCCAATAAAAATGTTATCTCATGAGATTGAGTTTATATACATTGAAAAGATAATGCTTAAGATAAAGCTATCACGATAATCATAAAAAACTACACGCACTTTAACTTCGCTTATAAAATAGAAAATTATTATGTTTAAAATAGCAAATTTAGTTAACTATAACTAAACTACAATTATAATAAAAAGTACAAGTATAAGTATAATGATAGCCATAAATGATAAGAATGATTAGTATCACAATTACAATGACCATCACTATTGGTATCATTGTGAGTTAAAGTATGACTATGAGTATGAGTCAAATTCAATGAGAATGACTATCACAATCACAAACCCAATTGTCACAATGACTATGAGTATGATTCTCAATAATTAAAGGTTGATGAAATCTGAAAGTGTAAGTGTAATACAATAATTATTACTAAATCTAATAGCAATACTAATAGTAATACTAATAGTGATACTGATAGCTACAATCATTAAATTTGATAGTACAACTATAAGTATCTGTATTACCATTACTATTACTATTAGTATTAGTAAATAGTATTACTATTAGTATTAGTGAGGCTCAGGGGCAAGGCTAAGCCGGAGGTTAACTCTGCAGTCTGCTCTCAGGCTCTTACTTTGAGTGAGTCACTAGAACTAAAGTAAAAGGAAATTAAAATTTCAGATTCAAAATTTCTTCAAATTGAATTTGAAAATGAAATACAATCAGTATCAGTATGAGTATCACAATGATGAATGAGCATGATTATCATTATGATTATGAAATTGAAAGGATGTCAGAATTTTAGACACTTAATTTAAACATGCACTAACTGCGTTTGAATCAAGCCTAGGAAATTTACCCGTAATCACAAAACACTTTTCTTACTAAAATTTCAATTTCTTCAATAAGTATAACAATATAAGCGTGATCTATTAACTTTAACCCTTTGATCAATATGAATATGCAACTCCTGAAAAAAAACTCTCAACGCGATACTTCTATTAATAAACCGCTTAAAGCAGCGGAAAATTGAAGTTCCGGAGTGCAGTGCTTCGAGTGTCTCAAATATAATATTCATTTCAATTTAGAAAACCTTCATACGAGCGCTGCTTTTGGTGACCCAAGAAAACTATGCTGCACCTAGCAGCTCTCATTTCATATACAATAGTTTTTGCTGAAGGACATAAGGACATCCGGGTTCTTTTTTATAGCAAACAAAGCTATACCCATAACTCCCAAAAACTAATCACAAGCGACACGTTGTATTATTGAGTTGTCCACTCATGTCTGTTTGTTGTATTTTTGGTTCATCAAAAAGGTTAAAAAAATATGGGGTGTCGCTAAAAACGGTTAGGATGTGACCTATTTATATGCCAATAGCAAAGCTAGTAGAGTTGCAATAGCATTTAAATGCTTCCACATTATGTTGTTTTATTTAAAAAAGACTATGAAACTGACTGTGACAAAAATGGAGTTGGGATAAAAACACAACTAGATTCCAACATTTTCAACATGTATTTGCATATAACAAAACAACAGAGAGATAGTGGCTACACATGTTAAAGTTTAATGTTTACGTCAAGTCTTGTCTAGAATCTAGTTTGTATTCAGACATTTCATATTCAAAAGTGTTTTATATAGAAAAAGTTCAATTTGAAGCTGCTGCATTTGATCTTTACACTTGGTGCTAAAAATCAGCCTCGCTATAATTTATTCTGCCACTCTGCTATATTTAGAAGAAATTGGTAGGGCAATAAATAAAACGGTGTACGAAATTATATTATATGCAATGTAAATAATATATCGATATAAACAATGTATCTAACTATCAGTTAGATTTAGACCTTCATTAAAATTATTTGTGTATGCCATATATAAAACTTTAATTTTTGTTAACCTATTTAAATGCAATAAATATCTGTGGTATTTTCAGAAAAAAATTGTTGTGAGTGATAAAACACTGCTAATTTCGTGTAAAACTAAAACACCTTATTTCTGTCTAAAAATAGAAGTTTGTCCCTTAACATGTCTAAAAATAGATCAAACATGATTTTAATTTCTTCATAATGTGGTAACGTTAACATTATAGATATAATCCCAAGTAGTAACCTAGTCATAGTATATAACATATTATATTATATAAGTTTTCACATCAGCCTGTCTATATGAACACAATGAAACTTCAAGTTCGAATGTGTTAAGAACAATTTAGTTAATTACAAGCATTTCTAAACATAAACAACAGATTGAAAAGCACTATTGTAATCTAAGAGCCTGTGATTGTTACAATCCTGTACTAAACCACTCTAGCTTAGCTGTTGCCTAGCAGCGATTGTAGGCAGATCAGAGAGGGTCTGCTGCGCTTTTCAGCTGCTCATTGGCTCCACAGTGAAAGTCAGCAGTGTATACTTACACTTACTCTACAGGTAAATGTACTCACTTTATTGTTTACAGGTAAATGTACTTACTTTATTGTTTACAGGTAAATGTACTTACTTTATTACTTACATGTAAATGTACTTACTTTATTACTTACAGGTACATTCACTAACTTTATTACTTACAAATATATGTATAGTAAATCTCTATTAGTTATTATTCACACCCTATATGTTATTTATTTATACTTTATAGTATAATATATTATAACACTATATATATATACTTATTTTACTATTGTAGTATAAATTATGTTATGCCATAAAGCAATATCACATATTATATCAATTATAATAATTATAATATTATATTATAATATAATACATATTGTATTATGACAATGTATATTATAATACAATATTGATATATTATACTACATTATACCATGGCATGCTATACTCATATATTGTGACATATACCCTTTTTACTATTATTATATACATTGATGAAGTTAAACTGGTGATATATTATGTTGCTATTTTGCATTGCAATTCAATTACTAACATATCCATAAAGTGATGTATACTTAATATTTAGTAATCTGCATTATATGAAGACTAATAAATTTATGTAACTTATTGGAACTATTACATTACTCCTTATAATATTATACTCTATTATAGCATATTACTTGCTGAATATTATGATTATTAAATTATAGCAGCCCTAGATGTTATATACTATATTGGCATATTATGTTATACTACATTAAATCGAATATTACATGATATAGTATTATTATCTTCAGTATATTGAAGGCTGTAAATGGCTCTGCATTATTTCAACTCATGGATCATAAATTCCAATCAACATGACAAACTGAAACACTGCAGGAAAATAACCATTTTAAAAATATTTATTTAAAATATCGAATATTTAATCTAGTAAATGTTTTACATAAAATCTACTCAAAAAGATGAAATTATATTTTTATTAAGATACTAAGTTTTTGGTGATAAAAAAGAATGAAATCCAGTAATACTGATTTTACACCAGCAAAGATTGATAGTCATTTTACTTGATGAGAAAAGTCTTCAGCAAAGAGTCTATTATGTTTTCAAAAACATAATTAAATTTAAAAATTATCTGACTATAATAACACATGAGTGTAGTATCGAGTTAACCCTGTGGGCCTCATGGCGTAATGGTAGGCACACTTGCTTGCAAGCCAGAGGTCATGGGTTCGAATCCTAGTGGGAGCAATTATTTTTCAATTTGCATAACTATGTTGAGTTTTTGTTTAAAATTATTATAAACCATTACATACATTAGTTTAAAACAATTTGTTCTACTGGAAAATACATATTAGTAACAAATTTGATTTCCTGATTTACTAAATAAAACTGTTTAGACTTGAGATTTCATTTGTTGAGTTATGAGCTTTTAACTGGAACAGACTAAGCTGGGCTGTGGCTTGTATTGATTTCGCAATCCAATATTTCACCAACTATATTTACCTGTTGGGCTGACACAGCAACATTGTGTCAGTGGCAGCATCTATTTTTCTCTCCAGGAAAGTAGGTTTAATATGAAACTTAATCAAACTTATCTCGATATAATATGCTGAATTGAATGAGAATTTTAGATCAACTTTAATATTTTGTATCATATGAATACAAAGTGGCATCTCTCAACAAGCTAGGCTCACTGTAATATATTAAATAGAAAACAAATTATTAGATGACTTCCATTATAGATTCTATAATAAGATATTAATTTGTATGCAGTCGTATATATATGAAGTATTATTTAAATGTTATTAAATTTATGATAAAATCAGTTGTTTCTGTACGCCAGGTGTGGTAGAGATAATTTATTAAGGTGTATTTATTTGTGACCAATAAATCAAGTAAGATTAATTTACTTGTGTATATTTTACAGCTATTCATATTTAAATCTTCTGTGTTTAAATTCATTCTAAAGTTTTTCCTACAAGCATATACAGGTCTAAGTACAGGCTGTGCTACAGACTATATTGATAAAATGTTAGGTTGAAAAGTGGAACTAGTGCCTTTAAACAATGTCAGCTAATCGATGATAGTGGAAGCTAACAGCAGTCAATGTTCTGCTTTGTTTGTCATAATGGCAGTGATTTGTTTATCAAAACAGTTACTATTGTATTCTACAAAAAGCAGACTGGGTTTAATTGCTTAATTTACCCTTTTATCTTTTCTACAAGCTTTGTATTATAGTATGTAATCTGCAAATATTTAAATATATGTAATATCTTATTGATAAAAGCTGAGTAGAAAATTATGACATGATGTACAAGCATGCTATATAATTATGAAAATGTACTTGTGTATGCCTTAGAAATGGCTAGCAGGATGAAGCTTGGAGCTACTAATAGCTTACTAATGCAGGAAAAATAGCTTGCGATCTATATCATCACCATCCTGGGGCACCATGACCCCCTTACAGCCAATTGCTTACAATTATTTGTAGCTATTATATATCAGAGTATGGGCTAAACAACTAAAACACATTGACAATTCTTTAGCACATGAACTGAGAATAAATTACACAGAGTTGTTTAAATACAGAACTTTATAACTTTAGGTTACAAGGTCACAAGGTCACAACGAAATGGATGCATTTGCAAGTAGACAAAGAGAAGAATTGTATGGGGACAAGAGGTATAAAGAAGGAGCACAACTCCGAGACCGTCTAACCGCCAGCCATGTACTGAGAGATGGAGAGTTCAACATTGAAAAGACGTCTAGCAAGCCTGGCTTTCAGTGGAGTACAGTTACCTACGATGATTACAGGAGAACATTTCAGACTACGGGTCAAGGCAAACAGTACGATGAGAGCTACAAGCAGGTCAGTTGGTGCAATTTATTAAATGTTTGAATTTAGATAGATTATTGATTAAATAGAGCAGTTGAGGAAAAATACATTGTCAGTCATTGTGGAATGACTTACAATTATAGAGTAATTTAACTATACTGTACATTATTAATTAATTTGTTTCAAAGATAAGTCTGTGATGTTAGCAATGAAACTATTCTTTGCAACACTGGCATAATTTATAATAAAACTTGAATCAATATAATATTTTCATTGCCAAATAGTATTAGTTTATATGCCATACTTAGAGTATGTACAATATTTACCTCCCCTCCCACATGGAATTGTTCTAAAAGCGCCTCTGAGTTGAGGGTAACTGAGTGCAGCAGTCTGGAATTCTCGAATCTGCAGGTGGGGGTTTCAAGCTCCAACTTAAACCTTAACTTAAAACATGAGAATTCCAAATTATTGCACTCAGTCACCCCCAACTCAGAGCTGCTTCTAGAACGATTCCCACTCATCTCAACACTCATTCCACATAGTTCTTTAAGACTCTACTGGCCCTTCAGTCTTCAGGCACCCATAACCTCTCAACTCCCTTGGAGTACTACTACTACACTTCACTAAAGGCCAAAATAGCTTATAAAAATATTTGCCCCCACCGGGATTCAAACCCGAGACTGCGGTTTGCAAACTGAGGAGCTAACCATTACACCTAGGGAACTACTAGGTAATTTCCACACTATACACAGTACATTACTTTCTGATGCAGATGACAGGAAGTGACATACCTATCAAGTATGAAGGAATACCTCTCGACACGTACTGTCATACGTCAATGAAGGACGCGTACGTAGATAAAGGAGTGAATCAAAAGGTAAACCAGCTTTCAGGCCTGCTATATAATATCACATACATTTATTGATAAAATACAATATACATGTGTATACTCTATAATCTATAATATACTGTGAATTTTGTATATATATACTCGATTGTAATATAATATTACACTGAAGTATATATACAAAATACAAAGTATTTAGCGTATACACATCATAATATGCAGAATATATATACTTCAATACAGTATGTTCAAGATAGTTCAAGAATCCCTGACACACTTTACTTATGCATTATTAAAATATTCATCTATATCTTAGCTATCATCTGATTATTAGTTCAGACAATTTTGTTTTATAATTAATTTTGTGCACACAGAATAATAATATTGTAATACAGTATAATTTATATACTGTATAATAATATTATATACTGTTTTCTGCCTATATATCATACCATATATACACACATTCTACTGTATATACTGTATATTGTATACTGTGTATATATTGTATGTACTCCATTTCAATTGCGTTTTTATTATTAAATGTAACATATTATATATCGTATATATAATCAATGCATAATGCATATATACAAATATTATAGCAGTGAAATACATTCATAAACTTGTATATTAAAAGTAACAGCTAGGTGTTCATTTACCAAAATTTGTAAAATTAAATTTACAAAAAATATAAAACTATTCGGCCAAACATAATAATCATTTAATTTTTCATTTGACTTAACATTCAATACGTGCATCACTCTGCTGTAGAGAGAATACATAGGACATAACCCCACTACCAACTGGCCGGATATGACCCCTGAACTGATTAAAGACAAGAAACTGGGTCATTCAGAATACAAAGAGCTGTATATACCAAGGGTGAGTAATTCGTTCCCCAAACCAGTCCTATAAACCATAGCTTTAAATTAGTTAGCATGAGTTTGCATTCAATTTTCATGACGCATGTGTGACAATAAACTGAATTTTTACTACAACTAGTATAATCAAATACTGTAAACTTACATTAATTATCTCACAAATATGCCGTGTTTATATATATATATATATATATATAATTATTACATTAATCCTTATACAACAAAGCTATTTGAGTATATATTTTGTAACATACAATTTCAAACATGTAAAATTTAAAGGCTTTTTGGCTAAAAACAAGGAGTTATATTCTCATTCCCTGTTACCAAGTTTTGACTGCCCCATTTATTGTATTTATAGGAGGATGTAGAATTACAAAGACCACAGTATGCAAAGATAAAGACTAGCAATGTGAAGCTACCCTTACCTTTTGATGAGAAAAAACACAAAATTAATGTAAAATTAGGCTCAGAACCTAAACTAGAAGGAGGGTAGGTATAGATACTAGTCTCTCAATAAAGCTTTAGAACCTGTATAGAGAAGTTAGCTTCTTTACTTTCACTGTTTGTTATTATGATACCTATGTTTGTCTTGAGTTACCTAAAGTGAACATTGATCTCAGTCAATGATAAATACATGAGGGCATAACTTCTATGTAGTCAGTTTATAAGGGAACATAACTGCTATGTAGTCAGTTTATAAGGGGACATAACTGCTATGTAGTCAGTTTATAAGGGAACATAACTACCATTCAGTAAATGAATGAGGGAACATAAATACTATGCAGTATACCTACATGGGGGCATAACTACCAAATAATATGTTTATACATGTAAAGAGGAGATAGCTACTAATAAACATATCTATATGGGGACATAACTACCACATAGTATGTTAATCATATTATTGAGACATAACTGCTATCCAGTATATCCACAAAGGGCATAATTACTGTGTAAATAGTCGATATGAGATATAATTACTGTATATTAGTATCGAGCTGTGTAACCAAGTAACTATACTATTGATAACTAGATTTGACCTTGACATTTAACCTCATGGTTGCAGGGTTCAAAGTGAGGCGAGCAGCCAGTTTCTTCAGACAACTCCAAAGAGGTATGATGGAGCAGGAATTAGAAGAATGAAAGAACAAATGGAATGGAATTCTAGTGTCTTGCAACATGGAGATTATAATAATGAAGGTATATAATATATATATATATATATATATATATATATATATATATATATATATAAAATGGTGTATAGTTTACCACTAAAGAGAGCTCAATGCAGTGCAGAGCAGAGTAAATAAAAGTAATGAACGATAAAATTTGATTTAAAACACTTTATTACTACTAGTTTCATGTGCATAGAATGTACACAATCTTCAGATAAAATGTTAAGATGTAACATTTTATCTGAAGATTGTGTACATTCTATGCACATGAAACTAGTAGTAATAAAGTGTTTTAGATAAAATTTTATCGTTCATTACTTTTATATATATATATATATATATATATATATATATATATATATATATATATATGAATTGGTGTGCGTGCGTTTGTGTATAAACAGTTTGTATGCATTATTGCATGTACCTATAGACATAGTTAGCTATCAGACTTTAAATGTTTTATTTTTTGTGCATAAGATTTCAAGCAATATTTTTTATTTGAGGAATTTGAAAATCATTTAGAAATATAAAAAATAGAATCACTATATTTGCAGATGACAAGCTTGCCCACACCCTCTTTCAAACTGATTTTGGGAAAAAAGCAAAAACGGAACCTCTTAACTGGCCTACGTAAGTGCGGATCAACATATTATCTTACATTAAAATGTATCCTACATCACAACATGTCTATATGTGACAAAATACCATGCTATATTTATTTGTTTTATTATCAAGGAGTAATAACTCCGAACAACAATTAGATGCCACCATACAGCAACAGCTACATTTTATGCCTAAACTGATAGAAAGCTCCATGAGCTCCGATACGGCACGCAGAGATGGTGAAGATGGTAAAAAATACCACATCAAGGCTCATTTCCATGTAAGAACAAAAAATATGTGTTTTGCTTGACGACTCATGTTAGAATTATGAGTGATGTCATTACTAAGAATAGTGCCTGTCACAAAAGTTGGAATTTTTATTAAAAATCTGAAAATAGCTGAGATTTGGTGATTTGACATAGTATTGGTTTTAGTTTCATACCTCAGTAGATAGTAATGTATGCTAGTATGATATCTCAGTATATAGTAATGTATGCTAGTATGATATCTCAGTAGATAGTAATGTGTGCTAGTATGATATCTCAGTAGATAGTAATGTATGCTAGTATGATATCTCAGTAGATAGTAATGTATGCTAGTATGATATCTCAGTAGATAGTAATGTGTGCTAGTATGATATCTCAGTATATAGTAATGTATGCTAGTATGATATCTCAGTAGACAGTAATGTATGCTAGTATGATATCTCAGTAGATAGTAATGTGTGCTAGTATGATATATCAGTAGATAGTAATGTGTGCTAGTATGATATCTCAGTAGATAGTAATGTATGCTAGTATGATATCTCAGTAGATAGTAATGTATGCTAGTATGATATCTCAGTAGATAGTAATGTGTGCTAGTATGATATCTCAGTATATAGTAATGTGTGCTAGTATGATATCTCAGTAGATAGTAATGTATGCTAGTATGATATCTCAGTAGATAGTAATGTATGCTAGTATGATATCTCAGTAGATAGTAATGTATGCTAGTATGATATCTCAGTAGATAGTAATGTGTGCTAGTATATCTCAGTAGACAGTAGTGTATGCTAGTATGATATCTCAGTAGATAGTAATGTATGCTAGTATGATACCTCAGTAGATAGTAATGTATGCTAGTATGATATCTCAGTATATAGTAATGTATGCTAGTATGATATCTCAGTAGATAGTAATGTGTGTTAATATGATATCTCAGTATATAGTAATGTGTGCTAGTATGATATATCAGTAGATAGTAATGTATGCTAGTATGATATCTCAGTATATAGTAATGTATGCTAGTATGATACCTCAGTAGATAGTAATGTATGCTAGTATGATATCTCAGTATATAGTAATGTATGCTAGTATGATATCTCAGTAGATAGTAATGTGTGTTAATATGATATCTCAGTATATAGTAATGTATGCTAGTATGATATCTCAGTAGATAGTAATGTATGCTAGTATGATATCTCAGTATATAGTAATGTATGCTAGTATGATATCTCAGTAGATAGTAATGTGTGTTAATATGATATCTCAGTATATAGTAATGTGTGCTAGTATGATATCTCAGTAGATAGTAATGTATGCTAGTATGATATCTCAGTAGATAGTAATGTGTGTTAGTATGATATCTCAGTAGATAGTAATGTATGCTAGTATGATATCTCAGTAGACAGTAATGTATGCTAGTATGATATCTCAGTAGATAGTAATGTGTGCTAGTATGATATCTCAGTAGACAGTAATGTGTGCTAGTATGATATCTTAGTAGATAGTAGTGTGTGCTAGTATGATATCTCAGTAGATAGTAATGTATGCTAGTATGATATCTCAGTAGATAGTAATGTATGCTAGTATGATATCTCAGTAGATAGTAATGTATGCTAGTATGATATCTCAGTAGACAGTAATGTGTGCTAGTATGATATCTCTGTAGATAGTAATGTGTGTTAGTATGATATCTCAGTAGATAGTAATGTATGCTAGTATGATATCTCAGTAGATAGTAATGTATGCTAGTATGATATCTCAGTAGATAGTAATGTATGCTAGTATGATATCTCTGTAGATAGTAATGTGTGCTAGTATGATATCTCAGTAGATAGTAATGTATGCTAGTATGATATCTCAGTAGACAGTAATGTATGCTAGTATGATATCTCAGTAGATAGTAATGTATGCTAGTATATCTCAGTAGATAGTAATGTATGCTAGTATGATATCTCAGTAGATAGTAATGTGTGCTAGTATGATATCTCAGTAGATAGTAATGTATGCTAGTGTGATATCTCAGTATATAGTAATGTATGCTAGTATGATATCTCAGTATATAGTAATGTGTGCTAGTATGATATCTCAGTAGATAGTAATGTGTGCTAGTATGATATCTCAGTAGACAGTAATGTGTGCTAGTATGATATCTCAGTATATAGTAATGTATGCTAGTATGATATCTCAGTACATAGTAATGTGTGCTAGTATGATATCTCAGTAGATAGTAATGTATGCTAGTATATCTCAGTAGATAGTAATGTATGCTAGTATGATATCTCAGTAGACAGTAATGTATGCTAGTATGATATCTTAGTAGATAGTAATGTATGCTAGTATGATATCTCAGTAGATAGTAATGTGTGCTAGTATGATATCTCAGTAGATAGTAATGTGTGCTAGTGTGATATCTCAGTAGATAGTAATGTATGCTAGTATGATATCTCAGTAGATAGTAATGTATGCTAGTATGATATCTCAGTAGACAGTAATGTATGCTAGTATGATATCTCAGTAGACAGTAATATATGCTAGTATGATATCTCTGTAGATAGTAATGTGTGCTAGTATGATATCTCAGTAGATAGTAATGTATGCTAGTATGATATCTCAGTAGATAGTAGTGTGTGCTAGTATGATATCTCAGTAGATAGTAATGTATGCTAGTATGATATCTCAGTATATAGTAATGTATGCTAGTATGATATCTCAGTAGATAGTAATGTATGCTAGTATGATATCTCAGTAGATAGTAGTGTGTGCTAGTATGATATCTCAGTAGATAGTAATGTATGCTAGTATGATATCTCAGTATATAGTAATGTATGCTAGTATGATATCTCAGTAGATAGTAATGTATGCTAGTATGATATCTCTGTAGATAGTAATGTGTGTTAGTATGATATCTCAGTAGATAGTAATGTATGCTAGTATGATATCTCAGTAGATAGTAATGTATGCTAGTATGATATCTCTGTAGATAGTAATGTGTGCTAGTATGATATCTCAGTAGATAGTAATGTATGCTAGTATGATATCTCAGTAGACAGTAATGTATGCTAGTATGATATCTCAGTAGATAGTAATGTATGCTAGTATATCTCAGTAGATAGTAATGTATGCTAGTATGATATCTCAGTAGATAGTAATGTGTGCTAGTATGATATCTCAGTAGATAGTAATGTATGCTAGTGTGATATCTCAGTATATAGTAATGTATGCTAGTATGATATCTCAGTATATAGTAATGTGTGCTAGTATATCTCAGTAGATAGTAGTGTATGTTAGTGTGATATCTCAGTATATAGTAATGTATGCTAGTATGATATCTCAGTAGACAGTAATGTATGCTAGTATGATATCTCAGTAGATAGTAATGTATGCTAGTATGATATCTCAGTAGATAGTAATGTATGCTAGTATGATATCTCAGTAGATAGTAATGTATGCTAGTATGATATCTCAGTAGACAGTAATGTATGCTAGTATGATATCTCAGTAGATAGTAATGTATGCTAGTATGATATCTCAGTAGATAGTAATGTATGCTAGTATGATATCTCAGTAGATAGTAATGTGTGCTAGTATATCTCAGTAGACAGTAGTGTATGCTAGTATGATATCTCAGTAGATAGTAATGTATGCTAGTATGATACCTCAGTATATAGTAATGTATGCTAGTATGATATCTCAGTAGATAGTAATGTGTGTTAATATGATATCTCAGTAGATAGTAATGTATGCTAGTATGATATCTCAGTAGACAGTAATGTATGCTAGTATGATATCTCAGTAGATAGTAATGTGTGCTAGTATGATATCTCAGTAGACAGTAATGTGTGCTAGTATGATATCTTAGTAGATAGTAGTGTGTGCTAGTATGATATCTCAGTAGATAGTAATGTATGCTAGTATGATATCTCAGTAGATAGTAATGTATGCTAGTATGATATCTCAGTAGATAGTAATGTATGCTAGTATGATATCTCAGTAGACAGTAATGTGTGCTAGTATGATATCTCTGTAGATAGTAATGTGTGTTAGTATGATATCTCAGTAGATAGTAATGTATGCTAGTATGATATCTCAGTAGATAGTAATGTATGCTAGTATGATATCTCAGTAGATAGTAATGTATGCTAGTATGATATCTCAGTAGATAGTAATGTGTGCTAGTATGATATCTCAGTAGATAGTAATGTATGCTAGTATGATATCTCAGTAGATAGTAATGTATGCTAGTATATCTCAGTAGATAGTAATGTATGCTAGTATGATATCTCAGTAGATAGTAATGTGTGCTAGTATGATATCTCAGTAGATAGTAATGTATGCTAGTGTGATATCTCAGTATATAGTAATGTATGCTAGTATGATATCTCAGTATATAGTAATGTGTGCTAGTATGATATCTCAGTAGATAGTAATGTGTGCTAGTATGATATCTCAGTAGACAGTAATGTGTGCTAGTATGATATCTCAGTATATAGTAATGTATGCTAGTATGATATCTCAGTAGATAGTAATGTGTGCTAGTATGATATCTCAGTAGATAGTAATGTATGCTAGTATATCTCAGTAGATAGTAATGTATGCTAGTATGATATCTCAGTAGACAGTAATGTATGCTAGTATGATATCTTAGTAGATAGTAATGTATGCTAGTATGATATCTCAGTAGATAGTAATGTGTGCTAGTATGATATCTCAGTAGATAGTAATGTGTGCTAGTGTGATATCTCAGTAGATAGTAATGTATGCTAGTATGATATCTCAGTAGATAGTAATGTATGCTAGTATGATATCTCAGTAGACAGTAATGTATGCTAGTATGATATCTCAGTAGACAGTAATATATGCTAGTATGATATCTCTGTAGATAGTAATGTGTGCTAGTATGATATCTCAGTAGATAGTAATGTATGCTAGTATGATATCTCAGTAGATAGTAGTGTGTGCTAGTATGATATCTCAGTAGATAGTAATGTATGCTAGTATGATATCTCAGTATATAGTAATGTATGCTAGTATGATATCTCAGTAGATAGTAATGTATGCTAGTATGATATCTCAGTAGATAGTAGTGTGTGCTAGTATGATATCTCAGTAGATAGTAATGTATGCTAGTATGATATCTCAGTATATAGTAATGTATGCTAGTATGATATCTCAGTAGATAGTAATGTATGCTAGTATGATATCTCTGTAGATAGTAATGTGTGTTAGTATGATATCTCAGTAGATAGTAATGTATGCTAGTATGATATCTCAGTAGATAGTAATGTATGCTAGTATGATATCTCTGTAGATAGTAATGTGTGCTAGTATGATATCTCAGTAGATAGTAATGTATGCTAGTATGATATCTCAGTAGACAGTAATGTATGCTAGTATGATATCTCAGTAGATAGTAATGTATGCTAGTATATCTCAGTAGATAGTAATGTATGCTAGTATGATATCTCAGTAGATAGTAATGTGTGCTAGTATGATATCTCAGTAGATAGTAATGTATGCTAGTGTGATATCTCAGTATATAGTAATGTATGCTAGTATGATATCTCAGTATATAGTAATGTGTGCTAGTATATCTCAGTAGATAGTAGTGTATGTTAGTGTGATATCTCAGTATATAGTAATGTATGCTAGTATGATATCTCAGTAGACAGTAATGTATGCTAGTATGATATCTCAGTAGATAGTAATGTATGCTAGTATGATATCTCAATAGATAGTAATGTATGCTAGTATGATATCTCAGTAGATAGTAATGTATGCTAGTATGATATCTCAGTAGACAGTAATGTATGCTAGTATGATATCTCAGTAGATAGTAATGTATGCTAGTATGATATCTCAGTAGATAGTAGTGTATGCTAGTATGATATCTCAGTAGATAGTAATGTATGCTAGTATGATATCTCAGTAGATAGTAGTGTATGCTAGTATGATATCTCAGTAGATAGTAATGTATGCTAGTATGATATCTCAGTAGATAGTAGTGTATGCTAGTATGATATCTCAGTAGATAGTAATGTATGCTAGTATGATATCTCAGTAGATAGTAATGTATGCTAGTATATCTCAGTAGATAGTAATGTATGCTGGTATGATATCTCAGTAGATAGTAATGTATGCTAGTATGATATCTCAGTAGATAGTAATGTATGCTAGTATATCTCAGTAGATAGTAATGTGTGCTAGTATGATATCTCAGTAGATAGTAATGTATGCTAGTATGATATCTCAGTAGATAGTAATGTATGCTAGTATGATATCTCAGTAGATAGTAATGTGTGCTAGTATGATATCTCAGTAGATAGTAATGTATGCTAGTATGATATCTCAGTAGATAGTAATGTATGCTAGTATGATATCTCAGTAGATAGTAATGTATGCTAGTATGATATCTCAGTAGATAGTAATGTATGCTAGTATGATATCTCAGTATATAGTAATGTATGCTAGTATGATATCTCAGTAGACAGTAATATGTGCTAGTATGATATCTCAGTAGATAGTAATGTGTGCTAGTACGATATCTCAGTAGATACTAATGTATGCTAGTATATCTCAGTAGATAGTAATGTATGCTAGTATGATATCTCAGTAGATAGTAATGTGTGCTAGTATGATATCTCTGTAGAAAGTAATGTATGCTAGTATGATATCTCAGTATATAGTAATGTATGCTAGTATGATATCTCAGTATATAGTAATGTATGCTAGTATGATATCTCAGTAGACAGTAATGTGTGCTAGTATGATATCTCAGTATATAGTAATGTGTGCTAGTATGATATCTCAGTATATAGTAATGTGTGCTAGTATGATATCTCAGTAGATAGTAATGTATGCTAGTATGATATCTCAGTAGACAGTAATGTGTGCTAGTATGATATCTCAGTAGATAGTAATGTATGCTAGTATGATATCTCAGTAGACAGTAATGTATGCTAGTATGATATCTCAGTAGATAGTAATGTATGCTAGTATATCTCAGTAGATAGTAATGTATGCTAGTATGATATCTCAGTAGATAGTAATGTGTGCTAGTATGATATCTCAGTAGATAGTAATGTATGCTAGTGTGATATCTCAGTATATAGTAATGTATGCTAGTATGATATCTCAGTATATAGTAATGTGTGCTAGTATATCTCAGTAGATAGTAGTGTATGTTAGTGTGATATCTCAGTATATAGTAATGTATGCTAGTATGATATCTCAGTAGACAGTAATGTATGCTAGTATGATATCTCAGTAGATAGTAATGTATGCTAGTATGATATCTCAGTAGATAGTAATGTATGCTAGTATGATATCTCAGTAGATAGTAATGTATGCTAGTATGATATCTCAGTAGACAGTAATGTATGCTAGTATGATATCTCAGTAGATAGTAATGTATGCTAGTATGATATCTCAGTAGATAGTAGTGTATGCTAGTATGATATCTCAGTAGATAGTAATGTATGCTAGTATGATATCTCAGTAGATAGTAGTGTATGCTAGTATGATATCTCAGTAGATAGTAATGTATGCTAGTATGATATCTCAGTAGATAGTAGTGTATGCTAGTATGATATCTCAGTAAATAGTAATGTATGCTAGTATGATATCTCAGTAGATAGTAATGTATGCTAGTATATCTCAGTAGATAGTAATGTATGCTAGTATGATATCTCAGTAGATAGTAATGTATGCTAGTATGATATCTCAGTAGATAGTAATGTATGCTAGTACATCTCAGTAGATAGTAATGTGTGCTAGTATGATATCTCAGTAGACAGTAATGTATGCTAGTATGATATCTCAGTAGATAGTAATGTATGCTAGTATGATATCTCAGTAGATAGTAATGTGTGCTAGTATGATATCTCAGTAGATAGTAATGTATGCTAGTATGATATCTCAGTAGATAGTAATGTATGCTAGTATGATATCTCAGTAGATAGTAATGTATGCTAGTATGATATCTCAGTATATAGTAATGTATGCTAGTATGATATCTCAGTAGACAGTAATATATGCTAGTATGATATCTCAGTAGATAGTAATGTGTGCTAGTACGATATCTCAGTAGATACTAATGTATGCTAGTATATCTCAGTAGATAGTAATGTATGCTAGTATGATATCTCAGTAGATAGTAATGTGTGCTAGTATGATATCTCTGTAGAAAGTAATGTATGCTAGTATGATATCTCAGTATATAGTAATGTATGCTAGTATGATATCTCAGTATATAGTAATGTATGCTAGTATGATATCTCAGTATATAGTAATGTGTGCTAGTATGATATCTCAGTAGATAGTAATCTATGCTAGTATGATATCTCAGTAGATAGTAATGTATGCTAGTATGATATCTCAGTAGATAGTAATGTATGCTA
The DNA here is from genome assembly GCA_964035545.1 of Bugula neritina. Lineage (NCBI taxonomy): Eukaryota > Metazoa > Bryozoa > Gymnolaemata > Cheilostomatida > Bugulidae > Bugula > Bugula neritina. The sequence continues at coordinate 14,836,850 of OZ037767.1, forward strand.
GTATGAAAGTCGTCCCTGATAATACGGTCGGTAATTATAGCTGGGTAGTCACGCAGACAAATCCATGTCAGTCTACGACAAGGATTACCTGCCGTTCAGTTCTCAAAGGAAACCGGACAGAATTAAACCTGATGACGCGAAGGTGTTGATCAGCAATGTTGGCAGCACAACTTACAGGACTAGCAACAGGTAGGGATAGTAACTCAGAAATTTTGGATTTCAACTTCTCGAACTTTTTGAATTTGATAAAAGCTGATTTGGCTAAAACATTTAAAATTTGAGCTATGTATTGTTTGTAGGGAGGATTACTATGGTACCACTGGTGGTGCTATTTGCGAGGATACTAAAGCTATTAGAAAAGCCAACATGGAGAAACAGATTTCAAGACATATCAACTTTGAGAATAATGCAGATGATACAAAAATGTACTCAGGTGAGCATGTGGTGGATTTAGCTTTTCCGCCATATTGTTTATGCTCAAGTGTAACTATGCAGCCATGTTGTTTATGCTGCAATGTAGCCTAGTAACCACATTGTGTTATACATGCTTTTGCGCTACTTTGCAATAACTCACTTCTGCATGCTCTCAATATAAGATGAGCCTGTAACTAAGCAACAACAGGCTTATGTAAAATATTATATTTAGGCAATATGTCCCACGCCAATAAAAATGCTGTTTTCAGCACAAAACTCGTAATATTTTGGAACTATTACAGTGATAATTGTAGAAAATCATTGATAAATTATTGATTAATAGGCTAATAGTATGCAGTTTGTATTTTCTTTAACTAATTTCAGTATTTTCACGAGACTTCCGAGGTCCGCCTAAAGACTACAAGACTATGAAACCCGCCACAGAGAAGAAATGCGAGTTTAATTTCTTGGATTCAAATGGAATGATGCCACACCAGACGAAACGTCTACTAGACAACACAGAAAACAGTGTGAGTATTTTTGTGTTACTTGGCATGCATAGCATAATAATATATACGCCTTTCAAGTAAAATATTAGTGTTATGAAACTTACAAGTAAATTTAAAAATTCAAGTACACATAAAATAAATACTTTCAAGTAAGTAGCAGAGGGTCAGACAATATGTTTTCCCTGCTGCTGCTTGAGCTAATAATTGTATCAGGAGTTATACCCTACACTAATGCCTAGCTTCATCTTATTTTTATCATTAGACCTTGACATGCCTAAACAGACTGAAAGCAAATTCACATCTTAGTGACCTCTAGCTAAAATTTTGAGTCCGCAAGCATTTTAAAAATATTTCATTTTATAAAAAAGTGCTGCCGTGTGTAAAATAGGATATATGCAAGTAGAAAGTTTATTTGCAAAGTAAAAGTGAGTTATCTGCCTTCGACAGGACAACTTCCGAGGAGCTGCCGGAGTAAGTCAGCTGGTGTTGAACAGCGACAAGGCCAGAGTAAAATCTGCAGCTAAAAGAAGACTCAAGTCCGGCAGGAGAGCTCACTTTGTCCTGGGAACCAGTCAGCTGTCTTACAACACTGTGTCAGCTGACACTTTCACCGGCAAACCTCGCGAAGATGAGCACATACCGGCAGCCGGAAAGGTTAGTCTGCTGATGCTGCTACATCCTGTATAATTTCATCAGATGCAGTACAATAATCATCAAATTGGTTTATGACTTTATCTGCCAGATAGTGTGTATACCTTTGGTTAAGTTCTATTTTTATTCAATAATAATTGTGTTTTACCAATTAATGTTCAGCTTGTTTGAGACATATACTAAGTTTCTCATTTGTTTGAGTTCAATCAATTAAATATTAAGTCAGATTTCAAAAAGCAAATTATATAAACAGTAAAAGTAGTTAATTAAATTTCCAAATTCCCACAAGTTGATAAATTACGAAAAAGTTGCCATCTCTATATCCGAAGACTATCTATTGTCTTTATAAATTCCATTCTTTTGCCTCTTCTTAAGACTGAAAAGCCGAGCAAGGAGTTCTCTCACTTCACAATGAGTGAGAATACGGAGGATATGCTAGGTGACACGTATGCTCCGTCTATACAAGAATCTCGGGCTATCAAGGACATTTACTCTACCAAAGGAGGAGACCAGGCTATGCTGCCAACTAGCTCTACCGTCACAATGTCTGACTTTATACCTGTGAGTTGTATGCTGACTTTATACCTGTTATAAGTTACCAATCAAATTGAATAAAGGGCTACTATTAAATTTCACAGTGACACTAAAACACATGAGTAACACACTGTAAATATTTCCATCAATCAAACTTTCTTTTGCTTTGATCGGTAATAAACAGAAATACTTTTCAATACCAATTACTTTTTTGTTTGTTAAACAAGCTAGTATTGTGTGGAATAACTCGCTCTATGTTCTGGTTACAGATTGAAAAGCGTGCCTACACAGTACCACAGCTCAGACAGATCAAAGCTGAACAAATCAAGACAGGAAAGGCAACTGCAAAAACGCATTTTTTCCACACAGACACAAGTTGTCGTAAGTGTCTACACAATGTTCCCACAATTGTAATTTCATAATAATGATAATATATGCCGAGTTTAAAGGGCGATTGCTATATTTTACAAATAATAATGTTTACTGATTAGCAGTGAAATCATGTTTTTACGTAAAATTTCTTGTTTTGCAGGTAACAACTATGAATCTACTACTATGGCCAGTTTCATAAAGCCGGAGAGGATGAGCGGACAAGTTAACCTTTCACCACTTTACTGAGCAGCTCAAAAGATATGATAACTCCAAAAACTCATCACCGCTTCATCTAAATTCCACATGTAGTACTGACAACTCCCAAACTACTCTTGCTAATTCATAAAACCCATGTTAGTAAGCTTCAACTAGCTGAATACTGAAACATGTACTGCGAGTGTCAGAATATGTGTTACAGAGCTTTATAATATTGTGTCTTAGAGATAATGAGAATGATTTGTGCACATATATTATATTTTATTCCATTATAATCACCACAATGAACTTTAAATATATTGAAATATGTTTTTTATTTTTATTCATTGCAAATGAATAATGAAAATTATATTTTCACTAAAAAAATAAAATAATTTGCAGCTCTAGATTGAATACATTTTAAACGAAACTAACTTCAACTCTGCATCAAATTCTTGCCTCTGTGTGTTATGATGCAGTCAATAGCAAGAGTTCCACACATGTAAGCAATACAAGGTTGGGGACTTCACTAACCACTCAAACTAACAGAGTTCAGCTCTCAAGATCACAGTCTAACTTTTACATCAAGACTTTTCATCCAGATGGTATTCTCTGTCGGGCAGCCCATATTCATATCTACAATATGAGAGGAAATTTACATTGTAGAATCTTAAGCTATTTATTCACACACTTGAGGCTGTACAGTCACCCCCCTCTACCCAATGCTATACTAACCTCGCAAAGACCGGGTCGTAAAGTGACTTCACATTCACTCGGGACTTGAGTTTAGCACAAAGTAGGAAGGCGCCAGACAACTTCCTGTGCAGGGAATAAGTTTCCTCAGGAGGGGGAGATAATCTATGCTACAAGACAGAGAGTAGGTCATGTGACACATTATAACCTGAGATCTTCATCTAGTGGTGCCTGGATAGGGTGCCTGAAGCTACACACATCACCAGAGCGTTAGAGTAGAGTGAATGATTTCTCTATAAAGAACAGTTTGTAGTATTTCTAGTTCTAGTATAGGATGGAGAAACTACAGCAGCTTCCCAACAGTTCAGCAGATTTAAATATGATATGCTGCCAACGCTGCCTCCAGACGTGATATCACAGACACCCAGACAGACACCCAGACAGACACCCAGACAGACACACAGACAGACACACACACACATACAGACACACAGACAGACACACACACAAACAATGTAATCAGTATTATCTCAATCACCAAGTATAAAATCATCAAGTATAAAAGGGCAGAATTGGGCAAACTCCCACCTCTGTGTACAAACTTCTCCTACTTTAGTTGAGTGCACCAGATAACTATACTACAGACGTACTTACCTTGAGCATGACAGGTACTTACCTTGAGCAGACGTACTTACCTTGAGCATGACAGGTACGACGTTCTCGATCTTCTTCGTGATATCCTGTCTGCCGAAGTCAAACATCTCATCGACACCGCAAGGACCGCCGAGGACAGTAACAGCCTCCACGTGGGCATCTATCATGGCCTGGTAAGACAGAGTTAGAGGTCAGTGTGCTGTGGCAACAGCTAACTTACGTCACGACTTTACGGCTAGAATATATTGTACTATAAACTGCTTTTGGTAGCTTCACAAATTTACTAGTATGTGTTATAGTATATATGAGGTTATCTAATGCTATCCACTAAGTACCCCAGGCTACCAACTAAGTACCCCAGGCTATCAACTAAGTACCCCAGGCTATTAACTGAGTACCCCAGGCTATCAACTAAGTACCCCAGGCTATCAACTAGGTACCCCAGGCTATCAACCAGGTACCCCAGGCTATCAGCTCAACACCCCTCAGGCTGTAACTTACCTTTGTGTCATAGCCTGTTAGAAAGCCAAGTTTGATGGAATTATCCACAATAGATTCCCTGTTGCCCGTTGCTGCCGCCTTTATAATCTTAATATAAATGTCTACGAACTTCCTACTGTATTGTCTAGTGGCTCCAAAGTCTAGTAAGTAGATCTGAAGACAAACAACAGCTTTAGAAACATTTACTGATCTATTAATAAATGCATTTAGTGCTCGGAAATAGGCCAATGACAGTGGAGCTTACAGAGGAGTGATGTTGTATACGCCAAAATTTAAATGTAACATAAAATACCGACTTACTTTATTACTTTCAGCTTCATAGAAGAAGTTTGACCAATTAGGATCTGTCTGCATGACATTCCAATCATAGAGCTCAGTGATACAGAGTTTCAGCAGATTCAGACCTGCCAACATACATATACAGACCTGTCAATATACATATTCAGACTTGCCAATATACATATACAGACCTGTCAATATACATATACAGACTTGCCAATATACATATACAGACCTGTCAATATACATATACAGACCTGTCAATATATACATACAGACCCGTCAACATACATATACAGACCTGCCAACATACATATACAGACCTGTCAACATACATACACAGACCTGTCAACATACATACACAGACCTGTCAATATACACATACAGACCTGTCAACATACATATACAGACCTGTCAACATACATATACAGACCTGTCAACATACATATACAGACCTGTCAATATATATATACAGACCTGTCAATATACATATTCAGACCTGTCAATATATATATACAGACCTGTCAACATACATATACATATACAGACCTGTCAATATACAAGTTCTAGCAACAGAAAAATGCCCAAAAGTATAATTAGAGAAAAAAATCAGAAAAACCCATATATACTCACTCACGCAAGTTTATAGTCGCCATCCCTGTGAGAAAACCCCTGACGGAAAGGTTTTTTGCTAAATCGGGCTAAGGACTTATTCATATGTGGCACAAAAGCAATTATAACTGGATACTCTTCCTAACATCACCAATGGCCTTTGTCGGGGTTCGAACCCATGACTCCGTGCTTACTAGGCAAACGCTCTAACCCCTAGACTAGTCTATACTATATTGCGGTAATATTTGTTAATTCACACATGTCACCCTTGAGGACATTTACCATTCCAGTAAATATTAAGTAATGTTATACTCAAAGGAGGAACCTGCATACCCAGATTATCCCGCGTCTCTTGAGACAGATCAGTACATTTGTCTAGAGGGACACCAGGAATGAGCTGAGTCACCAACACCTGGTCTGTACTCAGTTCTTCGTACACTTTCGGCACCACAAATACAGGGTCGTCCCTCAGTAGCTCCCTACACAGGTACAAAATACGAAATACTTTAAGGCTATTCAATACTTTATTAAGCCTCACTTCTACCAGTTAGCCTACATTCTTATTGCTATGGGTTAGCTTATGTTTTCACTGATGTGAGTTTATATATTCTCTTTCATAGCCCTAGTAACCTAAAGCTTCAGATATCAACATTTCAGGCACATCACAGACACGGCCCTCAGCTTATGGAATGAGTGTAAAGAATCTTAGACTAGAATCTGACCTGAATACTTTCATACAGCGGGCCTCCCTCTTGTAGTCACATTCCCACGAGAGCTCATGTCTAGACACATCCATCAAGTTCTCTGCATACATTCCTGTGACAGCATGAATATGTTACATCACAAAATATTATTCTTTATAATATTGTGTTATATTATTATATTAAATAATATATATTGTATATTATATCACACAAAATAACGTTTATTATACTTACTGTGTTATATCATTACACAATATATTTTATATTATATTATACAAAATATATTATATTATGTCATATTATTCTATTGCATAATATAGTATTACCTTGCTTTGTTTTAATATAATTAAATCAGTAGGGAAATGTTTCTTGTTTATTAGTTACATTTATATAATGTATGTTATACATAGTATAATTATTATATAATATACATTACACAATATAATATATATTCAATGTACATGGTTGCAGCAAGCACCTGCCACACGTTGCTTCTCCATCAGAGAGCACATGTCACATGGTGTCTTACCTTTAGGGAGCACCTGCCACACTTTGAGGATAGAGAGCAGGTTGTTGATGTCACTGTTTATACTCCTGGCCACTCCCGGATACTGTACCTTCACTGCAACGACCTCTCCATCATGCAGGACAGCTCTGTGTACCTAGTAGAGATCATAGTTGAGTAGACATCAATGAGCTGCACTTCAACTAATATTATATACATTCTAATACCCAGTAGATCCATTTGCAATGTGTCTTTTCTAGACGACATATTATATAATTAGTAAGGATGAACCTATAGAGACGCCGATCTAGTGAATATGACACTGAGTATAAGGTGCTGCCAATCTAGTGAATATGACACTGAGTATAAGGTGCTGCCAATCTGGTGAATATGACACTGAGTATAAGGTGCTGCCGATCTAGTAAATATGACACTGAGTATAAGGTGCTGCCAATCTAGTGAATATGACACTGAGTATAAGGTGCTGCCAATCTAGTGAATATGACATTGAATATAAGGTGCTGCCAATCTAGTGAATATAACACTGAGTATAAATTGCTGACCTGACCTATGGACGCTGCCGCAAACGGCTTGTTGTCAAACTCAGCAAATTTGTTCCTCCAATCAGCACCAAGTTGAGCTGACATAGCTTTCTACAACAAAATTTGTCACCATATACGTATACAGATGACTCCAAAATGGGTGAAAAAAAGGGAATTTTGTTATTGCAATAAGTAGAAGACAACTTCCATTATTTAGATAATTTCATAAATATTTGCCACAATTACCTGGTTTCAGGAAGCAAACTTAGTAAACAAATCTATACCTCAAGTTCTACAATCTATACCACAAGTTCTACAATCTATACCACAAGTTCTACAATCTATAACACAAGTTCTACAATCTATACCACAAGTTCTACAATCTATACCACAAGTTCTACAATCTATACCACAAGTTCTACAATCTATACCACAAGTTCTACAATCCATACCACAAGTTCTACAATCTATACCACAAGTTCTACAATCTATACCACAAGTTCTACAGTGTGAAAGGAGAAGAAAACTTCTAGAATTATCAGAATCAAATTTATCAATCAAACTAGTTAGTGAGCTGACTTATCACGGCGAGCTTCTGACTCACCTCCATCTGTGACAGCGGCATAAAGTCAGCGCTCTGTCGTACTCTCTCAAACGCTGCCTGCAGCTGGGGATTCAGCATGGAGTTGTCTACACATAAATGAGAAAGAATTAGGAAAACTCTATTTGTCTCTAGACAAGTGTGTAATTAGGAAACAGACTGAATCATGTTGAGCAGCTGAGAGAAGCTTCTAGAGTTTACAGCTCAGCACCTGTTAGCTATTCTACAGTCACAAACATTTGACTATCAGAAGAATAAATGTTTTGATAACAATTTCATTCCTTTATTGCTAATAGAGTTATAAATTATAATAGTAAAACCAAATGTATGTAAATAAAGTTACCACTACAAGTGAAGTAGCCTATTGAAGGACGATAAAATCAGTTGAAAGATAAAATACCACTAGAAAATAAGAAAGATCTAATTTAAATTTGTATAATCAACATTTGACACCTTGTACACTTAACATCTGACACCTTGTATACTCGACAACTGACACCCTGTACACTCGACATCTGACACCCTGTATACTCAACATCTGACACCCTGTATACTCAACATTTGACACCTTGTATACTCGACAACTGACACCCTGTACACTCAACACCTGACACCTTGTATACTCAACATCTGACACTTACCTTGAATACTCAACATTTGACCTAGTTTCAGAGCCGCCCCCCTGACCCGGCACAGAGTGGAGACAATTCTCTCCATGTTGGCGTCACTGAACAGCGGACTTCCGCCAAGCAACGACGCGCTTCCCTCTGCACCTGCTGAACCAATCAAAAGCAAACATGAGGACACAACGACCAATCAGAAAGCAAAAAATCAATGTAAATAAATCAGCTGCATGTAATATAACAGCTAATAAGAAATCAATGCCAAACAAAAAGCTATAAACATTACACTAGGTACCATACTAAAGCTGTAACTCCGCCCACCTGATTTACTTCCTATTCCTAGGCCCCGCCTCGCCACCTCAGCTATAGCCCCAGCTCCAAGACCAGCGGCTAGTCCACCAAAACTCATAATACGAGAAATTCTATTGGCTGGAACTTTACTTTCTTTAGACTGAGAACTCAGCTGTGGGAAATAGTAACAACGGTGTGAGATGAATCGTTATAATGAATTAATTGTGGTTCAAATTTTAAAGAGAGATGTCCCAAGTCTAGCTTTTACAGAATTTCATATTAGTCAAGTTTTAATAGCAAATAGTTCGCTGGAAGTATAAATTTCTAACCACAAATACAAGTTTTTCACACTTAGACAATATACAATATTACATATATATGAAAATATTACATATATATGGTAATATTACATGTATATGATGCTATTACACAACCATACTATGATGTAATACACACTTTGCCATCATAGCCTAATAATTATGTACTTTATTCCTCACCTGAGGTTGAAAGTCAAATGGTTGAACTTTGTGCCCGGCTGTTGGTATGGGTTGGGGAGGTAAAGGAGCGCGATGAAGGGAATCATGGTCAGGATTCTCTGCTAAACGAGTTTATTTGTAATCAATAGAAAACTAATAAATATATTGTATTGTTTAGCATAACATAATAATATATACAGCATAATATAACATATGCTATTACGTAGCATATACTTATACATATACTTATACATCATAGTACATAATATATATTACATATACGGTGTTTATTACATCATATACACACCTACATGGTATATTTTACATAATATGTATTAGATAACGTAATATATTACATATAATATATAAATCATATAATACATTTTAGGTAAGATTGAACAATGTAGATGATATGAATGACATAACATTACATCATATATATCACATAACATAGAAACAAAACAATCATAGCAATGTATTACTCAGTGAGTCAACTGAAATGATTACTCTAACTTCAATATTGTATAACTGAACTACTTACCAAGAGGTTTGTGTAGCACACTCTCTTGTTTGGAAGGAAGAATTGGATCATCCTCAACTGTAGTGCCCTCTGGTGATGAGATATGACGTGAAGTTGTGTATCCCAAGGCGTCGATATCCTTGGCCAACTCTTCTAGATCCGCTTCTGTAACTGGCGGCAACTTTAGCTCCTTCGGGATATATTTATCCAAGTTTTCCACCTTTTCCTAAACATATGTGAGATGTGTTGCTAAGCAACCATAACCACACAATGATCTCTGGACAAAAACTGCTTGATAGGAGTATTATAATACAAAATGTAATTTTTTGTCAGATTCATTTAAAACTATCTCAACAATGAAATGTAACTAATTACAGTTCCAAGTAGAGTAATAAATTATATAGTCTCTTTACAAAAAACACTGAAAATAACATGTCCTAGCTATTGATGATTACATTACATAAAAGATTATAAGTTCATTAAAATAGTTTTCAAAGTAGAAGTAACTTCGCGAGTACAACAATCCTAATTAGTTAGATTGATTACTTCGAGCTGGCAAAGACAACATTAAACTTGACTGCCTTATCAAAATCATAATAAGAATTTAGAACAGCTTGTTTGGTGAACACTACTCCCTCCTAAAAGTTGCACCTGTATCTTGGCTTGCTGTACCACAGCTGTACTGACTGTCTGTTCAATTCTACTTCCAACATTCCTCGTCAGATGATTCCAGCTGGAATTATGCCAATAGACGTTTGCTTTCTTACATTCGGTCTTACAGGCACTTTCAGCTACCCTCTGCAGACCCCTCAGCACTCCAAGGGCATCAGAAATTCTCCCGGATGAAGACATCCTGCACTGACTGTACGGAAACAAAACATAATTAATTGAAATTTAATTATTATGATTAACTAGCAGCCGTGGTCTAGTGGTTTAATGATTAACTAAGTAATTATAATAATAATTGTAAAATAAATTAATTTATCCCTAGTACTATAGGTATAAGTGAACAACTATAGTGAGTTAGTCTATAAGATTAGAAAATATTGATACTTATAGGCTATAAAAATGCTTTAGTTAACAGTTGAACTTAATCAGTCAATGCTAATATAAATAAATATAGTCATACACTTACAGTCATTTGTAGTTATACTAACAAATTACAAGCTGAAGCTATGGTATACTAATAGTAATACTTTAACTAATAGTTATACTTGAAGAGTTATACTATAAACATAGTTATAATTAATATTATACTATTAGTATTACTATTAGTAATACTAATAGTAATAACTATAAGCAAAACTAAATAGCACTGTGTAGTGTGTTACTGTTAGTCACTAGTGTTACTCTTAGCATCATTAAATTTGATAGTGATACTAATACTAATAACTTATAGTATTAGAAGTCTAATAGTAATACTAATAGTAAACACTAAAAAAAAAAACAAAATGAAAATCAAAACGTAACACTAATAGAGTAATACTATTACTATTAGTATTAGTATTACTAATACTTCAGAGTTCAACTTGAACTTCAAGTTCATGCGCCGTAAATTTTAATTTCATTCAAGTTTGAACCCATGTTATTGCTCATACTAAACTTTTAATACTACATTAAGTGACTTCAATAAGATGTCACATAAGCAAAATAATATTATACACATTACGCAAATTTATATTACTAATATGCAATATAAATATTATATTATAATCATTGTGATTGTTGTTGCATTGAATGCACAAATGGTTATGCAAGGCATTACAAAGACCATGAACTTGCGTGGTTTTGTGCGCAAACAAGTTTCTGTACGGGTCACTACACGAGCCTGCCTACTGACAAAAAGTTTATTTAATAAAAGTTGAGGTCTAAGAATTTGTTTATAAGCAGCTGTAAATTAGGAGTAATTGCGTGCAATAGTTTGAGATTCTCGAGTTTAGAAAAAAGTTTTATTATAAGCCCAACTTAAGATTTCAGAACCACAAATTATTGCACTTAGTCACCGCCAACTCGGAGTTGCTTATAACCTATTTCAAAGTAAAGCTGGTAAACGAGGATTGCCTGTAATCTGTGTGAACGAGGGTTACTTTCTCTATATAAATGAAAAAAATATTTCAATTGTTTTCGTATTAAAAATATAAATATAGCATGATTGTGTTTGTACTGTTTTTTAATAAAATTAATTTTTTAATAACTTTTTTAACTGTTAAAATTAATTTAATTGCAAACAAATAGTCATTATTATTGTAGCGTTCAAATGCGAAAGTATGTGTATTATTACTGAACACAACAAAAAAAGTCTAGTACTAGTAGTATTAGTAGTAAGTCTGTTGAAATATTAAATTTAATACTAATAGTATTACTATTATTAGTAGTTATACTATTCCTATTAGTATTACTGTTACTATAAGTATTTTTTAATTAGTTTTCCAATACATATCGCCCCATGATTATAACTATCACATTGAATCAAATCTTCTTTACCTCATCAAATAATAACTATAGAAATTCAGAATAAAATCTTCTATGGGAATTAAGTGTTGAAACGAGTATTTAATTTTACTAATTTATTACTGTTTGTGAATTAGTAACTGATAAGCAATTACTAATTAAATCAAATTAATTAATGCTATATTTTAATATTTATTGTGAAGTGCTTCAACTTTTAATTTTTAAATAAGCTGAATCGTCATATCTTCATAATCTTTGATAGTTTTTATAAATAACTAGTAAGCAATTTTCTACCTTTAAATCTTGTTAATAAATGTATAAATTTTGCTAGTTGGTTGCTGATTTATTGAAGGGGTAACTGTAAAGTGATGTCATATATGTTTTTTCAATGCGATAGTTTATTGTTTCTGGCTAGCACCAATAATATCTTATGCGCACATAATCACATGTGTTTGATTGTAGGTCATGAGTTGCATGGCGTCTCAGAAGTTTGGTGTTACATGGCGTACATTTCTCTGCAACAAAGTGGCACAGCTACTTCAAAGCAGGGTAAAATGTTACTTTCTCTTTTTTATTGGCTGTGTCAATTGCTATGTTTCTGGATTAACATTTTGAGTCGATTTCAAAGTCAATAACAACTGTTTGGTATCTTCATGCTATTCTGTAAAAGACTAAATACCTTTTACTTGCATGCAGATATTTTCCGTTAACAATCTTATCACATATAAATTAGTTAACGAATATGTTTCATTTTGTTATTTGGCTCCAGCAGACTTTATGCTATGTCACTTTTAGAGCACGGTGGTACTTAGACGTAAGCACCCAATCCCGCTGGTACCTTTGGAGCGACCAGTTTATGACAGGAAGCTCAAGGAGAAACATTATATCTATGAAGTTGTCAAACTGGGTGGTAGTTCCTACGTGCCCATGATAACATGTATTCTCACCAGACATGTAGATGGTGAGTGTAGCTTGTCATGTGTTAGTTCAGTCAATGTGACCTGGTTTAGCATGTGTGACCTAGTTTAATATATGGTGACCTAGTTTAGTATGTGTGACTTGGTTTAATATATGGTGACAAAGTTTAGTATGTGTGACCCAATTTAGTAAACCTAGTTCGGTCAGTGTGTCCTAGTTTAGTGCATGTGACCCAGTTTGATATTAGTGACCTAGTTTAATGCAAATTAAAATACAGGTTCACTGGGCCACTTGCAAGCATTTCTTAGAAATGTGTATTTTATATGGTTAAAGTGCAATAAATACAAATAAAATACAATAAAACTGCTCTTGGAATCTCAGCAGCTCAGCCAAACTTGCAAATAGAGTTTCTAGTTAAGAGTTATCTTTTCTTTAATCCAATGAAACATTTTGAGAATACAACTCCAAGTTATAATTTTAGTTAATAAAATTGAAATGTATTGCTCATCACAGTTCTATTGCACCATCATCAGGTAATAAAGTGACATATTGGGCAACTGGTAATAATATCTGGTCACATGCTGTTGACAGTGGGTGTTATTTCGAAATCTACTAATATGTTTAGAAATGGAATCAACTCTAACTCATTTTGTTAAGCCTAATTTTAGCCTAGTCTTTGTATTTATACTTTAGTGTACAGTGCGGGCGGGGTGTTACTACTCACTAGTAATTTTCCGATCTTTTGAGAAAAACTCAGCTGAACTTTATACGACCGAAATGACATAACGTTACAGAGATTGCAGCACATGTATTGTGATGATTAAACACATCTATACACAGCTGTGTGAGATTGAAGCTAGTTAATATATATATATACATACATATATATATATATATATATATACATACATATATATATATATATATATATACATACATATATATATATATATATATATACATACATATATATATATATATATATATACATACATATATATATATATATATATATATATATATATACATACATATATATATATATATATATATATATATATATATATATATATATACATATATATATATACATATATATATATATATATATACATATATATATATATATATATATATACATATATATATATATATATATATATACATATATATATATATATATATATATATATATATGTGTATATATATATATATATATATATATATGTATATATATATATATATGTATATATATATATATATATATATATATATATATTAGCTGTGAATTATAACTCATTTTATTGCCAGATGTTATAAAATATTGTCCAACGCCATGTATATTGTGTGATATTAATGGACGCAGGTATATATTGTGATACATCATTGGACGCAGGTATATATTGTGGTATATTATTGGACGCAGGTATACAATGTGGTGTATTATTGGATGCAGGTATAGGGTCAAAAGGTGAGACTGTCAGCATACAGAGACACATATTCAGAACCCGACTACAGCCGGTTGGGGCCGCAGTCTACGCCTCCCCCGAAAATATCAAAGAATATGAAGAAATAAATAGGCTGACAAAACATGAAGCTAGAAAGACTCAGTATGCATTGAGTGTGAGTTTACTGTACTTCATTGTGTTCAGTTGATGTACTCTGTAGTGTGTACTGTATTATGTACTGTAGTGTGTACTGTAGTGTATGTAGAATATACTGTAGTACACTGTTGAGTGTATTGCCGTGTGTAATGTAGTATGTTTAGTTGGGGAACAGCCAGTTTCGTACACATCAATATAAATTAACTAAAATACATATTTTTATGTTCATTTATTGTATTTATTAATTTATTATTCATTTTGTGTACAGCAGTTTTTATACTAAATGACAACAACCCGTTTATTTGAAGTTCTTTTGCTTTCATTCGATATTTTTCTTTAGCTTTGAAGTCATTTCCCTCTTCATTCCTGCCACAAACTAAAAAATAGTAAAACATGACATCCAAACTCATGGCATCAACTTAAGATATTATAAGACTGTTTGATATCAATGTGACGTATTCCAATAACACGTATTCATTCAGTATTTCACATGGATTTGTCCCCTCGTGTAATCTTGTAACCTTACATCATCCTCAATAACACCACTTGGCTCTTCAACCCCTGCATTGCACCACTTCATACTCCACCCCTTGCTTGGCATCATTCCTCCACGCTCCACCCCCTGCGTTACATCTCTTCGTTCTCCACCCCCTGCACTGCATCAGCTCATACCCCCCTGCATTGCATCATCTCTTCACGCTCCACTTGCTGCATTAGATGCTGTTGCATCAGCTAGCCACTGCAGCCTGATAAATGCTCATCATTATTACCACTCTTATCTTGGTATGGAAAGATCCATAGAATTTTCCACAACTCTCCATCTCCCCCCTTCAGTGTGGTTAAGAATGTGAACTTAATACTTGCGGAGTTTCAAGTGTTGGCTTATCTCTAATATTGTATTTATTTTGTCTGTTTTTTGAAACGTAATCTCATTTTGTTCTCTCATTGAATCGTTCCTCCTTCTTTCTGTTCAAATTGAAACTTCCCCCTGATTCCAACCAAATAAAAACTACTTTTATTAACCATGCGATTTTCTTTTTGTGTGTCTTGTACATGGGTTTGCCTTTATGAAGGACTTGATAGCCATGCTAGTTCTATTTTTTAAATATTCTGAATCCAATTTCCACAAGGATTGCTTTTTAACTAACTATAAACTATTTCTTCTTCTAATATTGTTCATATTTTCACTGTTCTATGCTATTTTACAGCCAAGTAGAATCTAAGCTAGTTGTTCTGCACATCAAATGTGTAGCTTGTTGATCAATCATATTGATTTAAACCTTACATCCCAAACAATGCAAAAACATGTTTTATTGTTTAGGTTTTCTATTAATATTGTCTATTATCTTTATTACTGTATATCCTGTACTAACTAATAGGATTTTAGGTAGAAATGGCACAGGTAAGAAATGGCATACAAGGAATAGTATGTAAAAAGGGCAAACTATGTTAAATTGTCCCAAACCATAATATTAAAAATGTGACATTTTTACGTACTTTTCTATTCGTGCCATCATTACCTGTGCCATTCTTACTATGCCATCATTACTTGCACCAATTTTACTGTGCCATTTTTACCAGACACCTAGTAATAGTGCACTGAGTTACATGTCTCATGAAATACAAGATGAATAATAGACTAGTATAGAAATGATATGTTCTGTTATTCAGACGTACAGACTGCTGTGTGGACTCAACCTTCCAGTGTCCGTCAACGCCTTTGCTCCCTGGACCCTCACCAAGTCCCACATCAGGGTCTCTCTCCGAATCGCCGTAAGTTCTCAGCTAGCTGAACATTCTATACAACTAGTCGGGTGGGGCCCACATAGCCCCTTTCTTAGTTACGAAGGCCCTAGCCTCAGGTTTAAACATTTCTGTAGTTCAACTACTGAGCAGGTTGCAATTAATCTTTCTTGCTTTTACTCTTTTAGTAACAAAGGCTTCATATTTTAGAGTGAATTAGAAGCATAGGGGAGACAATTTCCGCTACTTATGAATGTTTTATAGTTTTAAATACTAGAATATAGTGTTTGGGATAGTTTTAGTATCATTCAGCTTTTTCATGCTTCACTCATCACTTTCTTTGTGTTACGCTTTCATTGTGAACGTGACATCTTATTGTGAACGTGATGCGTTGTGCTTGCTGTGTTGATACGTGATGTGTTCAAGCGGAATGTGTGGATTGGGTCGAGGCGCTCTCGTGAGTTCAGATCACTTCCTGTCAGATGGTAAACATGTCGGGCGAGTTTAACTTCACGTGATTTCCTTGTTTACTGGCCGTAACTGGGTCACTGACTATCGCTACCCCGCCCTCACCCCTTTCTGTTTACTAGCAGTACAATCTCCTCCATTCTATTCTTACGCATGGAGCTGGAATTTGTAGCGAATATCTAAAATTTTATTTCTACATTTAGTTTTGAAGCACTGCACACCCCCCTCCCCTCTTTTAGCAATGTCCGGACACAGTCTTGGGCTAGTGTTTGTTTGTTCTCTTTGTAATACTCATGTTTTGATATGGACATCTCGATCTGTTTTTTTTGTTGATAAACCAATTAAACTTTTCAACTCGGTAAAACACTGTTCCATACGCTGATGTAATATCCGTTCATGCTTTTTTCACGCTCTTCTCACGCTCTACTCGGTATTATATTCGTCGAATAAGGTTAGCGGAATACTGAAAAGCTGTTCCATTATTCCAATCACGCTCTAAAGGGGTGTCTCTTTGTGGGGTTCTGCCTCAGCGCTGCCAAATATTAGGCTGTGTAACCCACAGGAGTTATTCGAGTTTATTGTAGTGTATGGTTTCATTGTATTGCAACTTTTTTGAATTTGTATGTTATTGTGTTTGTTAAATTCCAGTCACTGTATTCAATTATTAGTGAAATAATAGTTTTCTTGTATTTATTATATGCAGTAGCAGCCTTTACAGTGAGGGGGAGTTAAACGTCTCATGTCTGAGCCAAAGGCAATGCTTGTAGTTTCAGGAAGTGCTCTATTCCAACACAGTTGTTATATAATAATTTGTGTAACAGGCACAATTATATAATAATCACAATTATATAATAATCACAATTTATAATATAATGATCACAGACTAGTTGAGTAGGAAAAAGTTCAGTAACATCTCAAAATTTACAGATATTTTATGTGTCTTCCTCTTTCACCCTGTGAGAAAGGAAGACAGTGTAGCATTGCATACTCTAGGAAACTGCTGTTATGTTGTATAGTAAAATGATGTCAAGGGTGACAACTCCATTTCTATGAAACCACTTGAATAGTCTTGGCATAGCTATTACATACTACTACAGCTGACCCGTATTCTGCTATATCATTTCAAGTGCCAAGAGGTGTACAAATCAATACTTTTATTATTCCATAAAACTAATTTATGGAAAAGTACAGTCTCGAACAACATTTGGCCATATGCCAATACACATGCTTCATTGTCATGTGATGAGTTGGGCTAATATCCACTAAAATGTCCTTTTTTCCTTCATACTCAACAATTCAGCAATATGTTTTATGTTTCTTTTTCATCAAACTGTTTAAATTACAAGCTGAATAATGGTTTTGAAATTGAAATTAGCTGTAGCTAAAAAGATCCACTCAAAACATTTACAAGTTCTAAATGTTTCCAGTGGATCTTTGAGAAAGCAATTTCTGTTTTGGTGCATTTGTTAAGTCCATCAGTCTGCTTTCATACCATCTGAAACATGGAAAGGCAGAATCGACTTGAATTAATTCATAGCCATGTTTTAGCTTGTAAGATTAAATTATTCATCAGTCAGTCTATGGAGAACAATTTGTTAATTTGAATTCTTGACCATTTCTCAAATAAATGTTTCCATCTTGATTTAAAATTAAGGCATTTTCAAAAGATGGGGCTACATTTTGGTTGAAGTTTATTTTTACTAGAATTTCTTCATAGCTACTTGGAACACCTTAGTATGTGATTAACAGCATAATCACCCAGTGTACAAAACTATGTGTACATAACCGCGTTGGCAAATCATTTGTGATTTGGGATGATTGGATATGAGATAACTGTTGGGCAATTGTCTCCTGTCTACAATAACTATGGTGAAATCAAAACTCTCCAGGCACCTTGTTCTGGCCATCAGTTGGGTTTTTGGAAAGAACATTACTCAAGAGTAAAATATGATTGCTCAATGATCTTGCAAAATAACAAACCAGTTGCGTTGGTGTTTTACTAAGTTATAATGATACTTTAATCTACTGTCTTAGGCGATATTTATTAAAAATTGCAATCAATGAATCACATAATTTCTTTCCAATGTTGCTGTATTTTTAGAACTCGAGTTGATTGATTAGTTCTAACCATTCTTTAAATGACACATTTTGAAAATTCATGTGAAATTAAAGAATTTTTTTCTATTAGGGTGTGAACATAGAAGATGAAGACAGCATAAGTTTACCCGAAGAGGCAATCACCAACAGTCAGGATGAGAAAACTCCTTTTCAAGTCAAAGTTAAAGTAAGATTCAGTACATGGTATTTTCTCACATGATATCTTAATAATATAAAAACCTTTCTTGTTGCTATCCCTGTGAGAAACTTTTGATGAAAGGGTTTTTATTAAATCGGGCTGAGAACTTATTCAGATGGGGCACAGGAGCAATTATGACTAGATGCTCTTCCTAACATCACCAATGGCCTTTGTTTGGGTTCAAACCCATGACTTCGTATTTACTAAGCAAACACTCTAACCCCTAGACCTGGGGTTAGAGCGTTTAATATAACATATATAATAAAAATAAAATAGAATACAGTTTTATCATCTTCCCCTCTACGTTAAGCAGCAGTTCTTCTTATGCATTCTCCAACTGTTCAGTACTTTAAGGTTTTTCATTGATTTGAATCTCCTTGCCTCTTTTGAAAAAACAAAAACTGCGTTGGCCTCCCGCAGTTTTTAAGTATTTTTGTAATGTTCATGTTAGAAATACATTTGATTTCAAAGCCATGCAATCCCATAAAAATCAAAATTCTTTGTATCAAAGTTTTCCATTTATTTTAAAAAATAATTTAAAGGTATATTTTTGTATTGTAAAATTTGTGCATGTGCTAAATATAAGTTATTATGTGTAGTATAATATAGTTGTATAGTCACTTCCCATTTGAAAGTGTTTCTTTTAACTTTTCTCTTATATCAATATGATTTTAATTCTAAAGAAATTTGTTAGTCTAGCTGTTTAAGTTCATTGCTAGTGTTATTAATATTTTACCAAATTTTACAATTTGAAGTCTTTTGCCAAAAGCAACCATACCTGGAGCTTTCCTGTACTTAACACTTGATAATTTATTCGACCTTTAGACTGTATCGCGGTCCACGGGTTTCGCCATCAATCATTAGTACTTTTTACTTTCCAACAGCTGATTGGATAATCCCGTAGTTGGACTTTGCCCTCCGCCCTTCCATAAACACCTTTTTCAGCTCATTAACTTTAAGTCAATATTATTTCCAAGGGACGTAAACCAGCAAGACAATACAATATTCAATAAATAACAATACAAACTACAGCTAATGGATCTCACTCGCTTCTTTCATTCCTACTTGAGTGCAGATAAACTCTGTGCCCTACCATGTCGCTGGTTATACCAAAGTATTACGTTTCTAGCAATAGTCTTGGCTGTTAAAACAAGGTATTAATAATTTTTACTATTCCCAATATGTAAACACCAAGGCTGAAGGTCTCAGGTCTATTGTTAACTTATAGCACGTCCACAGGAATGTGGTACTACCACTGTTACATCTTGTGAAAACGAAGTTTATTTGTTTGGGGTCAGATAATACTTCGGGAAGGGGATTTTCAGCTAGATTAAGTCAAACTAGCTCTAATAACCTGCTTTCTGATTGGCTCTTTTTTATCAGAATAAAGTATATGTGTGAGAGAGTTTTTAATTGGCTGATATTAGCACCGGCAGCCTTTAGCTTTCCTTTGCAAACCAAATCAGGAGCTAAACACATTTAAGTTTACTTATGCCACTTTTGACTCCTAAAATTAATGGATCTTATAAATTTCACAAATGAAATAACTTTTAATACAAATACACTTATTTCGAGTTAGCCTAGGGCCACACGGCGCGTATTTTCGCATGCGAAAATTGAAATCACAAGTAGCAAAGGTGTCCACTGTGCGCGTTGAGAAAACCTTCGCACTTGTCGCTCTGCATTTTCAACGCAAGTGCGAATCGTCTCTGTCGTAGTCACCTAATTGGCTAGTAGCTATTCAGCGAGCCCAATTTCTTTATTTAGTGCTATATTCCAGTAAATTGCGTTTTATTGAAAGCGAGTGCGATTTAAAAATGAAAGCTTTATTTATCACGCATCACTGACGCTACAGTGGACACCTTTGCTGCTCGTGATTTTAATTTTCGCATGCGAAAATACGCACAGTGTGGCCCTAGGCTTACCAAACATTCATTATTAGCTGGGGAAATGAAATAGTAAAAGTTTCCCCAATTTTTCAATGTGTAATATGCAGTGAAAAAAATCTAAAATTTCAAAAGCATTGAAACTAGGTTGTAGCTCAATGACACACCCCCTCTGCCATGTATGTATGTTATCTGTAGCTTAATGAAATATGATATAGTGTACTCTATTTACAACAAAAGCGGTTCAAACATTTGTTTTTATCATTTTGCCAAGGAAAATTTTTCATGTTTTCCAATTTGCATCATTTGGACTGTTTACGGTCACGTACACCTACCGGTCAGATCAAAGGTCCCCTCCTGGAAGGCAAGAATAGTCTTTTGTTCAGCTGGATTACTGATGGATTATTCTACTTAATTTATATATCTATAGTTTTTAGTTATTTTTCGCTGTTTACAAACTAATGTATAATATAAATGCTTGCCCTAAACTGATAAAGTATTTACAAATGCAGCTGAATAATCAAAGTGTTTTTCTAATTCTGCTTGATTTTCCATGTTTTTTCTAATATTTTAGTGAATTGAGTTGTGCGGACAGCGATGGTTTTTGCATCAGAGGTAAATTTACTAAATAAATTGAGGGAAAACATAGAAACTGATTAGAAACTTGATTATTCAGCTGTATTTGTTACTATTTTATTAGTTTAAGGCAAGAAACTATACACAGCATCTATTAAAACATGAACAATAGCTAAAAACTAGAGATATGTAGTGCATACTAAATCAAGTAAAATGACCCTGGTGGCTAATATGGCTAACAACGGCTAATGCTGCCGTGACCCCGTAGCTGCCATTTTATATATTATATTGTATCTATATTTATATATTTATTTAGCAATCTCGTCTACCGTATATTTGTTAGAACAAGTGTGTATGTATATTTGTTAGAGTAAGTTAGTGTATATATGTTAGAGTAAGTTACTGTATATATGTTAGAGTAAGTTAGTGTATATAATATGTTAGAGTAAGTTACTGTATATATGTTACAGTAAGTTACTGTGTGTATGTGAGAGTAAGTTACTGTATATATGTTAGAGTAAGTTAGTGTATATATGTTAGAGTAAGTTAGTGTATATTATGTTAGAGTAAGTTACTGTATATTATGTTAGAGTAAGTTACTGTATACATTTGCAGATCAATGGTTTAGACGAGGCTGTAGTCAACTGCTATAAAGTTCCCATCACTTCAGACTCAAACAGAGAGTCCGAACTGCCAGAAAGATATGAAGTTCCCTTACACAGAAAACAGGCGGATGTGTCCCGAGAACTGAAAGAGAAAGGCCTGTATGACGGCACTGTGTGACCACAGAGAGTTGCGTGACTTGAAGAGCTGCATGATGTGACTTATTGTCAATGTGACCTGTTGGTGTAACATATGTGACAATTTCTAGATCTTAAAGTGTATCTGTAAATTCTCAGAACTGTGTATATCTGTTAAAACTTCCTTCTTCTGTGGGAAGCAAATGTTTTTATTTGGAATAAAACTGTTAAACCAGCTCCAACTCTATGCAGTTATTCTTCTATATTATAATATTTAGCTAGGTCACGAGGAACTTTTGCTCCCAGTCAGAGTTTGGATGCTTGCCAAATATCTATTTCTTTTTTAAGCAAATGTCTATTGAAAGCCAGCGAGGCGTGTGCCTTTTATAACTGCCATTATATGCTCTGAATCCCCAAGCCATAGCTTTCTTCCTTGTAAGCAAAACCTACTAACTCTGCATTGTTTTAGTAATTTAAAATGCTATTACGGGATTGCAGAAGTTCACTGGTAAAGTTTAAGTAGCCACAAGTTATACTCAAGTTACTAAGTCCTAAGAGATAGGGATTGGTTGAAATTTGAAATAAAAACACAGACAACCAAAATTACAGCTAAATAGCATGTCGTTATTTCATTATTTTCCCCATGCGATTTTATATCCCTATTAAAAAGGCTAAATTAAAATTTGATAAGTATAAAAGATAGTATACTATTTTTTCAAAGGCAGTTCCTCATTCTTTTCTATAACTGCTAATGACATTTGGCTACAGCTATCTGTACACATGATTAATTTACTATAAATTCTGTTGGACAGTTGTAAACAGATAAAGGAGCTTTAATATATAAAATATCAGTCATACTTTTGCATGGTAAACATCTGGAGTTGAAGTTGTAGTCATGTGTTGGTAGTAAGTGCGAGCTTTGCCAGAGGAAAATGTCATAGCAAAAATACGTATAAGTTAGGGTGATTATACAAAGTTTTAGGGCATAGCCTCATATGTTTGGTGGTAGGGAGTTAGCCAGCACATACTTTCTGAAATAAACAATTATGTTATTGTGTCTATAAGATAGAGTATAATATAAAGCTCCCGCATTTTATTTGTATCGAAATGAATAATAATAAAGGACTGTTGGAATACAAAACAGCAGTCTTTGCTGGCAAAGGGCCAACTTATATGTTTTGCTTAGCTTGTGTATTGTATAAAATCAACTTATTTTGGGCTTGTTTTTGATATTCAAAAACATAAGATTATGTTTACTAGAGTTTATGTGAGTAATACTAGAGCTAAAGAGAGCTGCGTTACAAATAATTTGAGTTGTGCTAGAGATAATAGAAGTTATACTGTAGAGGTAACTGGCATTATGATGCTTAAATCAGTTAACAGTGAAATATAAAATTTACTTGCAACAGCCTAATAGTAACAAAAGTTTGTAAATAATTTCAAAACAATTTTACACAGCTATATTTGCTTAAAGTTCTTTTTAATCACCTTTAATACATGCATAATTATATTCATTGCTTCGAACTATTTTAAGATTTAGCTTGAATTGAAGCTTTAATTCATTCCAAAACAATCAGAGCACCTTTGCCACCCCGAATTTCTGTATAATATGAAATGTCTGTAAATTATTAGAATGAATATTATGATAACTGTGCATCTCACTTGGAGTAGAGTTTGAATAAAGCAGTTGCGAATCATAAGTTCTAGTAAACTTAGAAAAGCTAGCATGAAATGCATGAACGTAATGCTGGCTGTACAAAGCTGAATGTATATAGCACACTATGAATATCTAGTTACTGTTATATCAATAAGCAGATTTTCCTCATACCTTATTCTACTGAGTGTGATAAACTGTGCACATGACCACCACAATGCCCCACTACTATGCGTAAGAAATAATACAAAAATTTCACAGCACTCATCTAAAAATCAAGCATGCAGTTTCTTTCTGCTTATGAACGTTAGTTTGGTTTGGCAAATCTGATCAAATAAATTATATTTTGTTACCCTTTGACTCACCAGTTTGACTGTTTAAACTTGAAAGAAAAACTTACAACAACTAGATTATGCAACTACATGAGACATTGTGTGTGGTCTACACTAGTCAACTTTGTGTGTGGTCTACACTAGTCAACTTGTAGCATGATAAATCCACTTCAAGGGCAGTGAAACTCACTTGATCTCTACAGTCAAGTGTCTCTAGCCGTGATCTCTATAACTATTTTTCTAAATAAACTGATGAAACCTAGGAGAATATATTTTGATTCATTCTGAATATAATATATATTTTGATCTGACTAGAACTCTAAAATCTTAGAAATTGGCAAGCTAGTGCATGTTCTTGTAACTCTAAGTTTTAAAACAATGTGAAGTTGAAGTACTATACAAGCTATATTTAAATTATAGGGTTGTGTGACATCATAACAAGTCTGCATTTGAATTCTAAGTTAAAGTAAAATATTCCAATTCTCTGCAACGTTTACAATCAACTGTGGGTGTGAGCAACAGTTTTTAAATTGTACAGTTGCTGCTATTCCTACTCCTACAATTATCAATCAATTTTGATCATAGTACTAGCTTCGCAAACAAATATCGCGGGCATAAATGTCAGATGATGAGGGTTTGGGTGATAAATTAGAATAAATTT
The DNA here is from genome assembly GCA_964035545.1 of Bugula neritina. Taxonomy (NCBI): domain Eukaryota; kingdom Metazoa; phylum Bryozoa; class Gymnolaemata; order Cheilostomatida; family Bugulidae; genus Bugula; species Bugula neritina. The sequence goes on from OZ037767.1 coordinate 14,861,855, forward strand.
GCAAATATATACACACCTTAAGCTAAGTTTGTACTAAAAAAATTGATTTAGATGATTACTAATGAAACTATATAAAGATTAGGTAAGCCAATTTCAGCTTATGTGTTGAATATTACTAAAGGCTACAAGTTATAGTGTCTATAACTTTACATATTGATATATTCAGATGAAACTTGTTGGTATTCCAGAGTTCTAAAGGTTATTTTTTATTTTCCAAGCTCACTACAGTGCAAGTACTGTAGATGTATTGTCTGAATAGTGTTGGAAAAAGCTGCTTTGAAAAACTTGAACTGCCTTTGTTCATTCACCAGCGACACTCATTGTAAGAAATGTTCGTACGTGATTGCCTTCTAAAGCAAAGCAAATATCTCGTCATGGTTGGGAATTTCCCAAATCTTACTGACACTCATAATTCCCATCAGCGAATTAGAATCATCCGTATGAAAAGCTGCGCAGCTAGACGTATAAATAGAGGGCAGGCTGCGTAGACCTGGTTATAGTAGATAGTGCTGGCTCAACTAGCCTTTAACTTTTAATGGTATAAGTTGAAGTAAGTAATAGAATCGCGATTACTTACAGCTCCAGAACTTACACCATTCTGTCTCAGGCTGGTTATGTTGGGCAACCCACGTACGGGTGAGTTCTACACTAATCTCTAAGTGACTAGAATACACTGCTTCTGCTATACTTTTGAACTTTCTAGATGTTTTGCTGTTTGACTACAAATTTCACATTTACAGTAAGATTAAACGAACAAAACGCTTTTGAATTGGTTTTTTTATCTGCCCACATTTTTGACAAATATTGTTCGAAGTTATTGCAGCCTACTATTGCTGAAGCCTGCAGGAACATGCCGTATTTACAGTGTTGAAACTTTAAAAATTTTCTGCTTGAGACGAAATTTTTATGTTATAAAAACTTTAAATATCATAGATAGTAAAATTGACATAAACCAGCTGTACATCAGCTTGTGGTTTCTTGCTCTAGTACTGCAATAAGCACCCACTAACCAGAGCTTGACTATTTCAGTAAACTGTGTACTTTTCTTTCACAGGCACTGATTTTTCTTCACTGAGCAGTGGATTTATGAACGACTCTCTTTCTGATCAACAACTTGTAGATTATATGAGTGGGGCTCCACTCCCTACAACCATCTCGGAAGATTACGTGGAAGATTACGAACACGAACAGGAAAATGAGTTTTGTGTAAAGCTTGAGGATGGGGATAGGATCCCTTACTCTGGTATAGAACAAGATCAGAACAATGAGTTTTGTGTACCGCTTGAGGATGGGGATAGGAGCCCTTACCCTGGTATAGAAACTAGGCTATATCATATTCTGATTCATATCTAATACTTGTGATGCAATATTTGACGTTCTCAGTTCAAGTTTTAAAGAGTTCAATTAGGCACAATTTAGAACCATTTGACCTATATTTAAAGAGAAAACTTTTCAATCAACTTAAAAAAGCTGTCAACATTGGCTGAATTTATGAAACAATGAGTTAAGTGTTTATCATTTTAATTTTTGAAAAGTAAAAACAATTATGTCTTAAATAAGAATTTAGCTAATTTGTAATCAAATGCTAACAATCATTAGCATTGTTGTTGACAAATGTTAGATAGTGCTAGCAAGTGCCATGTGTCAATCGTACAAAACTATGGAAGGTTTTAGTCTGCATGTATAGCCTTTTCTGTATAGGAACACTGCCAAGGGATATACCTAGGAAGAGGAGTATTGCCGGAACTTCATACTATAGTCCAGATGAAAATTCTATCTTGAACCCTTTATCTGTGAGTAATTCTATTTTTAACACATATTTCTATATTTATCGTTGAGGGTGATTCTTAATTTATGTCTTCATCCTAGTTTATATCTGTGTCGGTGTCTATATCTATATCTAATTACATATCATTTCTATTGCTCTGTCTCTAGCTCTACATTTTCATAGCTATCTCATTGTTTCGATACTGCATACTCTAATATCTGTGCAAACTGTCATACTGTATCTAAGTCACTTAATTATCTTAAATTATTGATTTTTAATTGCAGTTTTGCAATTATTTGAAGTTGTGTTCCAAAGAATATTGTAATTCAATAGGTTGTCAATAAAATCAATAAAAAAATTCCCAGAGCTATTGGTCATGAATCAAAACTAGTCTATCGTTTTCCAGACTGTACGAGTCAAATCAAAGTTGGCAGCTTGCCAGTTTTCTAATGCACTTTTTATTTATATTCATTGATAACTGCAATTGACTACTGTGGAGTATAACTTTTGTTGATGGAATGTTCCATTTGTTTCATTTTACTATGTTTTATCTTGTGAAAATTATATTGAATTCTTTTACGGAGTTATTGCTTTTCCAATAGCTTATGATAATTAATAATTAGTTCTTCTTCCCTTCCTGTATCTTTTCCCTTTCTCATTTTTTACATTATGCCTCTGCTTTTCCTATACTCTTCTATTTGTATCGACATAAGCAGTATGTGCTCATCGGGATTCTATTGCACAGATTAGAAGGGATTATATATTTAGTAATATGTTAAAATTTTCCATGCTCGTCTCATTGTCAACTTCCTTGATCTCTAATTACTTTTTGTGCTCATTGATTTGCTTACTTGCACAATTTTAGTTATATGGTTACCATGGTGACTTGCGTGCTGATTTAGCTGATCCAATATTATAAGTTTTGTATGATGTAATTTCTTTGTTCTCAGCATTATCACAACGCAAATTTCACATGGCAATTAAAAATAGCATTGGTAGTTGAAATAAGTCTGGATTTCAAAATGACGTAATAAATTTAGTAAGTAAATAGCCTAATGTTATTTGGACTCCCAAAGCCCCTTTAGCGTAATTGGTTAGAGCGCCTGCTTGCAAGCGGGAGGTCTGTAGTTCGAACCCCGGTAGGGGCAATTATTTTACACTTAATTATTAAAATTAATATTTAATCCAAAATACATTTTTGATTTTTCATAATACTTTTTCAGATATAGGTAAAATAGAATAAACAACTTTCTTTTTTTACAAAAAGCCAATTTTCTGCTTCTAGTCGCAGTAACACAATGTAATAAGACTGTTACATGAGTGACGTTTAAACGACATGGCATTAATATCCTACTTGATTCAAACCAATTTCTGATTCCATACAGAATTCTCCGGAAAAATTCAAGAAGTTCAGCATCAAGACCTCCCCACCAAGTTATGAGGAAACATCTCATCACCTAAATGGACCCCTACCTCTCGAACCAATGAGTTTCCATCCAACTAATGGAACACGAAGAAGGAGAACTGTGAGCAACACCTCGCACAGTGAAATGTTAGTTGGTCTTTCGCTGAAGTAAAAAAACTTGCGTTATTAGTACTTACTAAAACTCAGCTTTGTTCTTGTTTAGAGAATGTCTTCTAAAAAAAAGGTGTATTGTTGTGAATAAGAATTGAAATCTGACTGCAGAATGTCAGTTTGACAAACAAAGCATAACTCAGTTCACAAAAGATATATAAACTGGCATTGAAAGTAGACTTAGATATACTGGATTGCATCATAAGTGAATCACGCAATAGACATTTCAACGATTTACTTTTAATGCTCCTTTCTTTAGATGTTTCTCAAAGTGTAGTGTTCAGTTTTCCCAGTGGCCCCCTTGGTGTAATGGTTAGTGCTCCTCCTTGCTAGCCGGAGGTCTTTGGTTCGAAACCCAGTGAAGCCAAAAGTTTTTTACAGAGCTGTATTTTGAGTTGACAAACTTATAGCATTGGGACCACCATTAAATAGCATCAGTCATCAGCTGTTAGCTTTTTCATCCACTACAGGCAGTCAATGCTAGCAGCGTGTGCTGCCGAATTGAATAATATTCTGGATGTTTCGGCCAATCAGAAAACAGGATCATGCATCAGCCTTGACATTAAGACACCACTTCCTACTAAGATCAGACCTTCTTATCCAAGTTGCGAAGGTAGCAGAGGTACTATTAAGACTGACAGTGGTGATAATGTGGAGTTATCCGTCATCAATAACATGGTAAGTCTTCCAGTCATCGGACACTTTATCAAATTACGTAACTGTTAATATGAAATTTTTAGAAAGCGTGTTTTTTAAAACTTATGATGATGATGAGATATAATTCTGAACAGCGTACTATTTTAATATTAATTAAATCTACCATTTAGAAGTGCATTGATGAAACATTGATAACAGACCAATAAGAATGCATATTAGTGAGACTAAGAATAAGCCAATAGGAAAGCATGTTAGGGAGACTAGTAATGAGCCAGTAGAAAAGCATGTTAATGAGACTGGTAATAAACCAAAAAGAAAGCTTGTGCTCCTCAGTATTGTTGAACTGATATTTCATAGGCTGACTCTCTGGTGGCTATATTGATAACAGCTATAGTGCTGCCTCCGGACAACTGTGATGGCGAAGCTAAGCCACACCCACATTTCAAGGTAATCTCTACTTTCAGTGACTAGGCTGCAAACATGCTTTGTTTTACAATTAAATGTTGAAAACACATACACTAATGAGCTATATGCGTTACAATGAGTCATTTTCACAGGGAAATGTAACATGAAACTGATGAGTTTCTAAAATTACAGCGTGTGTGTCATTATCATTAGTATGTCATATGACAGCTGTAAAAATGGTATGTGTGTGAGACGCCAAATAAAAACTATGTTTCCCCATATAAGAAGATGTCTATTCGTATTAACTGATGCAGGCATATCCTGTTGGAGAGATTTCTGGACAAGAGTTTCAGCTGAGGGGGAACCTGACTGCTGTCGGTGCACAGAGACGTCTTGTGAGAGGAGAAAATACTTTGCCGTAAGTTTTATTCAGTTCCTTGTAAAGTTTGGTTAGCTCAGCATCCCATCTCTATGTTCAGATGAAATGTGCGGTTGTGTTTGGTAGTGTGGATGTTGGTATCATGAGACAAAAAAAGTCTAGTAGCAGAACTCCGCGGTTGCAACGTGACGGTCACATTATTTTCTGCGTATGTGTAATGGATCAGCTTGAGGACGAGTGGAAGGTGGCAGACTGGGCGCAGGTCTTCAGTAATGTCATCAATATTGGTAATCATTACAATCAAATACAAACTAACAAGTGGTACTAAAAGCTAACTAAGTGGAGCCACGTAAATGCAGGAGTCACCATTTTGATTTAGATCAACCGCAAGGAGCTCCAGTGGTGACCAATCTCAGTCTGACTAAATGTCCAATAGAAGGCAACGTATATGTTGGGGTTAAGGGTCGTAACCTCTTGCCCCGAACTGATGATGCTTCTGTGACGTTTTATGACCCCAAGAAGAAGTGGAGACAAAAGGCTGAAATATCATCAGAAGTGACTACGGTGAGCATACAGCACACAGTATTGATATAATAGTTACTAATAACTAGTTAGCTAGTATGCTTGTTACTACTTACTAGTATGCTAGTAACTAATATGTTAATTAACTAGTTACTTATTACTAGTAAGTAGTAACTAATATATTAATTAACTAGTTGCTACTTACTAATATATACTAATTAGCTAATGTACTAGCTAGCTAGTTACTAGTGTTGTCTCACAGCAATATTCACTCTGAGTAACTTGTAATAATGCTGAATAATAAATGTATAGTATTCTTTTTAAACTGTAGCATTAATTTGTATAATCTCTACAAACTTTTAGAAAGAAAGTCTGCTGTTCAAAGTGCCTCCGTATCCTCTGGAGAAACTGTATGGTGAAGGACCCTACCCCCATGAGATTCGTGTGTCCATCTATTTCAAGGTTGATCAGCGAGACAGTGAAAGAGCAACCAGTTTCACATATTCTCGTAAGTTGAGTGAGATCTCTTATAACTATTGGTTTAAGTTCATGACTGTAAGCCATCAACTCACACATAGAAGTTTTGATATTACTGGATATCTCAATTTTGATTTTGATTTTAAAAGCGTAAGTTAGTCCTTTTTTATGATAATTCAACTGCGGCATTGACTGTAGTTGACCTTTTCACGAAAGTTAAAATTAGTTCAACTAGCTAATTAGTGTGATCTTTTTCAGCATAGGGTTATGATTTGAAATGCTAGGGCATAGGAGAAGTGCATGGAAACAAACATGTATTGAAAGAGATATAAGAGAAAACGGCATAAAACACAAAGGCTAGATGTGGGGTAGAAAAATTGAAGCAGACTATAAATGAATTTAATGGAGTCAGTCAAAAGAGGGAGGCTTGTTTGAGAATATGAGAAGAGAGGACTAACTGATAAAATGTTGCATGCAGCTACCCGTTACAGCATTACACTGCTACTCTAGTCCTACTTTGAAAAAAATTGTTGATAGAACTAAATGCATAGTTGTTCAACTTTGACTATAGCGTGTTTATCATAAGGATATAATCAATAGCGTGTATAGGAGCCAGTAACCGTTACTAAAGCGAAGATGTGTCAATGGACTTTTTGAAACTTTTTCATTTGGCATGTGATTTCTACCACAAAGTTTCTTTTATTGCATATTGGGAATTCCAACTGTGAATAGATGAGCTATGTAATCCGTGATAACGTTCGTTTATGCATTAGTAGCGCAGTACTAACTATCGTATCGATCCTTGGTTAAATAATTTACCTGAATGAAAAGTGTAGAGACTTCATTGAGCTTGATTATTCAAGTAGAAGTGAAACTTATTGATCCTAACTATAAAACATTAATATCTAAAAAACCTAAAATATTTTAAAACAAAGCACAGGAAGTTTGTGTGCATTGCATCACAATCTGCAATATTGACATGTAGATGGAAAACCCTCACAGGCTTCCTGTTGTTGAATGAAACTGCAGAGATAACTGGGAGTGAGGGCGTGTCAGTAACGTCTCAGTAAAACCTTTTGCACTAGAATAAGGCTAATGACTACTTTTGTAGTATATTGCATTATATTTTGCACTGCTAATTAATGAGATAATTTACTTTTAGGAGACGACAATGCGTCTACTAATCGCGAGGGAAATGCACTAAGAAGACAACTGACAAAGCCACGGATAACCAATAGTGAGTATATTGTTGTCGATTCAGCACTCATAGGAAAGTGTTGAGGATAAATTTAGTTTTAGTTACAAGATCCTGTATTTATTTTGTTTTATTGTGTTATATGAAGCATTATATTATTTTGTTATATTGAATTGTAATAAACTCACTTAAGTTTAAAGTCACCATCCCTGTGAGAAAATCTTTGATGGAAAGGCTTTTGTTAAACCGGGCTATGGACTTGTTCAGATGGGGCACAGGAACAATTATGACTGAATGCTCTTCCTAACATCACCAACGGCCTTTGTCAGGGCTCAAACCCATGACTTGGTGGTTAATAGGCAAATGCTTTAACCCCTAGACCAGGGCTGCTCCCTTGTGTTGTACTGTAGTGCATTCTATTCTATATATTCTAATGTCATTGCTTGACAAAATATGCTTTAATTAAACTATATAAAAAGTCATTGCGTAGTATCCGACTATAACTAAACCATGAGAATGCAGGGGGTAGTAGTAATGCCCGTAGTACAAATTATTATTTTAGCAAAGAAATCTGCACCTTCGGCTGGACTACAGTATGTGACTCCAAGCTTCTTGGCTCCAGATGACGGTGAGTTAAACCCCGCCTACAGTGAGTTAAACTCCGCCCAGATTAAATTAAACTCCGCCCAGAGTAAATTAAGCTCCGCCCACAACTCACAGTTGAAATTTTTTTTAGAAAAATTAAATATTTGCTTCAATTTCAAAGTTGTGAGTTGACTAAAGTAAGAAATTTAGTGATGCTAGCATGAAGCTAAGCTACTATATTGGCTTCTCATAAACTTGATTACTACTTTGGGCTGTGAATTTAATAAGTTAAATCTATGTTCTATAAAACTTCCTTATATGCAATTTGGTCACCTTTCACCGCCCTGCAATATACAAAATATATAATATACAGTGCTCCCTCTGTATCTCACTAAGCGTTATGTCTCAAAACGCAATTGGTGGCATAATAAAATTATGGATCTGGTCAATTGAGCCATTTGTCTCTATACACACATACATAAGCCACAAAACTGGGGTCAAAGCCCTTCTCCTGACTTATGAAATTTTATAAGAAATGAATCCGTGAGATATGTAGGAAGTACTGTAACACAATGTATTATACATTATATTATAATACAATGTATAATACAATTTATAATATAATGTATAATACAATTTTATAGTACAATCTAATGTGCAATATAATGTATAATATAACCCAATGTATAATATAATATAAATAACATAATTTTACATTATCTTTGTGTTTAGTTTCCAACATTCTCCAACAAGTTGAGAACTCGTCTGGCAACTTGGAGCAAATGGAGTGGGTAGAGAATGGTTCAAACTCCGGCCTTCATTCTAGATCTTTCGCTCAGCTTGCACAAGCAGTAACCCCTGGATACACACTGCCAGACATTTACATGCCTCTCTACGATAGAACATCTGACAAGCAGACGTCAGTTGAACATGACGTCATGTTTGGAGACATGTCCGACACTCAGATGTCAACAGGAGAGGAAAATTTCTGGGGGGAAGATTTTAAGCCTTTTTAAGCAAAATATAATTTATTTCAAGGCTTTAATTTCAAGTTCATTTAGTCAAATATGATGAAATCTCTGTATACAGTATTTAGTTGTTTTTGACTTGTTTATTGTTAAATTTGATAATTAATTACTATGACTGGCTGGATTTTATTTCCTTGGAAACAGAAAGTTCATTTTGATTAAATGGAATCGCTAGCAAAAGTCAATCAACCAAAAATTGTTTCATAAAAGCATTCAATACCGCAAGAATGGTGTGTGTGTATTGGTATCCATTCGTCTCTCTCAGGTGGTAAACTTAAAATCTAAATGTAATTACATTATGAATAAAACAATTTTATTTACTGTTTGTTTTTAAACCATCTTTAAACAGTACTAAATGAATAATTTGAGTTTCACGGTAGATATTTGTCGTGCAGTAAATAAATTGTTGTTATACTTTATAATTCATAACTTATTGGGTGTAGGATGTATATAAATATTATTCTTCAGTTGTGTAGTAATTTTCTTACGTATATATTATGTCATTTGAGGTCACTCTTGGCTTTCAAATTACTTTCTATATCAAATCGTTCCTTATTTAACAGATACAGCTTGACTTTTTCAGCTATTATATTTTTATTACGTATTGTACGCGCATGTTGAAAATACAATTATTTACTTTATAAGATTCCTACCTTGCAGTATATGTGTACTTTGTTGCTATGCCTCAAGTTAAAATGCTAAAATCGCCATGAACAATTTTCGTTTATGTGATATATTGAAACAAAAATCAGGCATGTGCATTAAGTGAAAATCTTTTTGAGAAAAGCCTGTGTTCTAGACATAAATGTAGCAAAAAAGTTATAAAAATTAAACATAACCATAATCAGCATGTATGTACTTGGAATATACTAGCAAAGCAAAGTCTGTGAGTAAACATTTTACGGAGTAATATAAAAAAAAATTGCAAGTCATTGAATATTTTTACAGGTTAGCAATTTCTGGTTAGTAAAATACCAATTTATGAAAAAAAACAACATTAATAAGTCACTTTGCTAGCCAATAGGAACAACTGTTACATATGAATGTAACCTCAAATAACATGCTAGACGATTTGCTATACAATATAATAGCATTTTTTGCCTTCTTGAGCAATGCATCTCCTTTTCTGAAGATTCCAAATTTATAATCTTTAGCAAATGCTTTAATGCTAGAAAATTTTGATATGAAACATAGTTATGTGACATAACTTAGAAGTTGTTTATTTGACAACAAAAAGGTTTGGGTACTTTGCATTTCATTATTTCCTATCACTGGTCTTAATTTTTCTTACGAAGTTATATAACACTGAATAATTTTTATATGTCAACTTTGGCAAGGTTCAGGGCTATCAGCTGCTTTTCTTGATTGCATATTGCTATCAAATGCAGGTTAGCAGCTGATTCCTTCAATATAATATAGCCCACTGCAAGCAAGTCAAAAACACTGAGTTTGCACAGACTTTAAGCAGAGTTTAACCTTGCATCCGGAATCCCCAATTATAAAGAGGGACATAACTCCGCATTGCGATGGAATAAGCAATGAACACATAAAAAATAGTGATTTGCAAGTAAATAAGTGTTTTACAGAAAATGGTTTGCAAAAAGCAACTCCTAAGCAATTATTAGATCGATTCATGGTGTGTAGGGGAAGATAATTCTTACTTTGGATAAAAAACCCGAAACCTAAAATAAATAATTCAAACAGAGTATTATTGCAATCCTTCCTAATGGGGCTGAGCAAAATCTAAAATCTTGAAAACAAATTTGAAACAAAATTTTTCAAAGTTGGCACACTTCAATAAAATATTAAAAATTAATATATATATTGATGCAAAATTGTTAAAGGATATCATTTGCAAACCCTTTTTTACTTTTTTAAACTGTATAAGGCAAAACCATGAAGATATAAAAATAAAGTTCGAAAGTTGAAAAAAGTATCAAAACTATTATTAGTAATAATAATTTGAGATAAAATAAAAATAGTGTTAGTTAAACAGCCTTCAGTCCACTTTAGCTGATGACGCATACACTGCTTCCTTCTCTAGAGGTTGAGAGGCCATTATTAGACGCAAGATACAATCTCTTCCCATCTACAGCCATATCGTGCTTTATATCTGAAGTGAGTGAGTGCACCTCAGTGTAACCCAACTTTTCACCTGGAAATGAATGAACTAAACATGGAACTGCTGCAGTATAAGATAAATTTACATTGGTCTGTAAATAGCAAAATCTAGTTGGCAGTAACAGCATTTATATAAAAAAATATGTTTGGTCACTTAAACTATTTGATATTTTTAAAAAGTCTATCTAAGATTATTAGTAAAACAAAGCGTGTTCAAATTTGTTGATTATCAAGTAAGAATTGCAAAAACGTTTTTTCAACTCTATTATTACTACAATCAAATCTGGCAATATATACAAAATTGTTAATGAAATGTTTTTGGACACGAAAGGTATATTATATTGTAAATTATTGAATGGTTAATAGTTTGAATTTTTTATATTTACCTTCAGGGGACAGTACAGTGAGAGTTCTTTTGTTTAGTCTCTTCACCCAAATCTGTCCGTTATTCCTATCAACTGAGATCCCTGTGCAGTTGGCGTGTCCAATCTGCCATTTGCAGCGACCATTTTTGAACATGAATACGCTTTTAGCTTCTGTATCACTAACGACTAATCCATCCTTACCATAAGGCTTTATATGTATCGGAAACTCAAAGGAAGGGTGAGTAATCTTACCAACTTCATTTCCATCATCATTAAATGTGACTACAGATTTTTCCTTAGGGTTACTAACAAAGACCTCTCCATTTACCACAGCAATTTTTCCTGCTCGAAACTGGGTTGTCCATCTCTTGAGTTGCACTTTTAAATCTAGGCTATAAACTTCTACTGTGCGATCACTGCATTGGGCGTAGACTTTCCCGCCATTTTCGCAAACGCTCCATATAGCTCCACTAGTCTTTACAGAGCTCGTTAAAGTGTCAGAACGATTATATGACTTAAGTAGTCCAGCAAAAGTACCAGCAATTGCCTCCCCTTTAGATGAGAAGCAGACGGAAGTGACTTCTTCACTAATTAGAGATTCTGTCATTGTGATAGATTTTATGATTTGGTCCTCTTCTTCCTTCTCCATCTAAAAACATATTTTTGAAACTATAAACTCTCTTGTCACTTGGTACTTTTTGTGTTATCAGAAAGCACGGGTGGCACTGATTAAATCCTACACAATGCATAAAATGAACTTCATTATACAATACAGAAAAACTAAAATATCATTAATTTTGATATTAATAAGGCATTTTGCTTATACTATGTTAGTAATAAGTTTATCTAGTAAAATAAAAAGTTCGCTTAAAGGTAACAGATCTTTAAGTATTTTAATTGTATTTTAAATTATCTGAGTTGTTGAAGTTAAATATAAAAAGCTTGATGATTCAATACCGCATTGACTTCCCTGTTCAGTACTACAATATAATATATTATGGAATGAGACTGAAACTGGCGATTAGAATAACCATACCTCTTCAATCTCATTTTCATTTGTACTTTCAGGATTAGCTTCTGGTTTGGTAGTTGTCTTCTTTAATGCTGAGAGAAAGAAGATGACTCATCATCAATTTTAGATAAAATGGCACAGGTAATAATGGCACAATGAAAATGGTACAGGTAAAAATGGCACAGGTAAAAATGGCACAGGTAAAAATTGCACAAACTCAAAGTAGGTAAAAATGGCACACTGATGTTAAACTTTCTCAACCCCAAATCCTCCACCCAAAATTGAAGCTCTCAACCCTTAAACCCCAATCTCAAACCCCTATTCCAAACCCTAATATTGAAAATGTGCTATTTTTTCTTGCTTTGCCATTTCTGCTCACTATTACCTGTGCCATTATTACCTGTGCCATTTTGCCTGTGCTATTTTTACCTGACACTCTCATCATATAACTATTTGTCTGTCAATATTACTATTGCTTTATTATGAGGTCTTTAAAAAGGTGCGATAAACATCATTTTGAAGTTTTAGCCTGCCATAAAGTTCACATATATAGTTACTTTACCATTTGACTATAAGTTCAAGAGCTAATATAATTTTCCCAAGCATAAGAACTGATGCAAGGAGGTCTCCGATTGTTAAAAAAGTCATTGAGCCAACTGGTTCAAAATTTTTCCAAGCAGAATGTAAACATGCATACATCAATTCGATAATTTATAATGAATTTACAAATTTTATGTTTTATGACATCACAGCTCTTAAATCTCATAATCGGACTATTACTCATTATACACTTACTCATGTTTTCCACAAATTGGATTTTCTCAACTTCATTATCATTAGCAGCCATGGCACTGTAAAGTTTGAGCACTTCCTTCTTGTGTTCCATCTTCTTGATCATACTCTCTAACTGAAATAATGTGATGTCTTCTCTTTAATTAAACGATTAGTAATTCATTCATAGCTTTCACCTAAATTTATAATATGATATTCATGCTTTTCAGCCAATATATTATTTACACTAAACCTTCTAACTAAAATACCTTTCAACTACTATAAAAATATGATTTGCAAAATGTGCAATGCGTTTGCAAAACAGAAACCAGAGTCTTTGTTACCTAAAGCAGTTTCTTATTTAGCTGGGCCAAATGCTGTGGCCAGAAAACAATTGTGATTCAAGACTTTCATTTATTTAGTCCCTCTTCATGTGCTATCAGCTGTTTCATGCTTTAAAATTCAAATTTGAAATGAATGAACAAATGAAGGATGCAATGTTTATTTTTATAGACCAAATTTTAAGCCCAAAGTTAAAGCAAGCACTCCTTCTGTCATTACATGCAGTTTTATACAAGTGTATATGAAATTATAATCCTTAGGAGTTGTGTTACCTCATCCTCCACCTTTTTTTTCCAAACTTCCAGAACATTCTGAGCGTTTGTAGTCAAGTCGACTAAATCTAAGGGCTGGTGACCTTCGGCATTCTCGTCGCATCTGGTTTTTGAAACGCATCTACAATTTATTGAGAATTAAATATTTTCAATATAATATAATATAATTTAACGTAATATAATATAACAGAATATAATATGATATAATATATTATTTAGAACTTGAAGGGTTTAAAAATTATAGCTATTTGTTTATTTATCATAACTTTATTTAAATTTAAAATACTTCCCATAACATTACAAAAAATGATATGAAATGTTTGCGGTTTATAATTTTTATACACTTATATTACAATATTGTATTATATCATGATCCTATGTCATATCATATTTTATCATGTTATATTACATTATTCTATTATATTGTAATATATATTATGTATATTATGTTGTATTGTATTTATATTATATTTATAGATTACACCATTATAGCTAGTATATATACAATAGATTGAGGATATTCATTTTGTACTAATTGAGAAATTATTTTAAGCACAAACTTACATCTTGTATAATTATGTAGATTTAAAGGTTTTACTAACTTGTAGCAGAGAAAAGTAGAGCAACTTTGACATCTTGCTCCTACTTCACTTTCACAGTATTTGCATGCAGTTTTCCCTAAGAAAAATCAACCAAAAAGAAAGATAATTCCAAATTATATTTTGCAGTGAGCAAAAGTGATCATAATTATGGTGTAAAAGGAGATATAAAAATGCCCTATCTTAAGTACTAATGCACTTTACCTCTGTTTTGATTGGTGGAATCCAGATCTTGTAGCTGATCTCTAAAGTACTGAGTAAGTCTGCACAATGGAAAGCCTTGTAGAGGTATGTTATAGTTGGTTCTACATGTTGGACACTTCACTCTAAGTCCACGATCAGCTAACTGCCCTGTAGATGTTATAGTAGTGTACAGTTACACACTGGTACAGTAGTACACAGTAGCATAGTAGTATAGTAATATACAGTAGTATAGTACACACAGTAGTATAGTAATATACAGTAGTATAGTATAGTAGTACACAGTAGTATAGTAGTATAGTAATATACAGTAGTATAGTATAGTAGTACACAGTAGTACACAGTAGTACACAGTGGTATAGTATAGTAGTATACAGTAGTACACAGTAGTATAGTATAGTAGTACACAGTAGTATAGTATAGTAGTACACAGTAGTATAGTATAGTAGTACACAGTAGTATAGTATAGTACACAGTAGTATAGTATAGTACACAGTATAGTATAGTATAGTAGTACACAGTAGTATAATATAGTAGTACACAGTAGTATAGTATAGTAGTACACAGTAGTATAGTATAGTAGTACACAGTAGTATAGCATATATGAGTAAACGCTGACCTATGCAGTCACCACACAGCCGATGCTGACAAGGCAGCAGGTGCAGAGGTTTACTCCCATAACATATGCAGCAGTTCAGCTCTTCAACAGCCTCTTTTGTGAGGAAAAATGATTTCTCCCTTGTTACCATTTCTTCAGGCAGTTTATAACAGTATCAGTGCCAGTAATAGTACTATTAACAGTAGCGGTATAAGTAACAGTACTAGCTATAGTATCAGTAGCACTAATAGCACTAGTCAAAGTAACAGTACTAGGTACCAGTAGCAGTAAGTACTAGTCAAAGTAACAGTACTAGTACCAGTAGCAGTAAGTACTATAGTCAAAGTACCGGTACTAGCTTATATAGTAACAGTATCAGTATTAGTGACAGTAACAGTACTAGTAATAGATGACAATTCCAGTAGTAGAGATAGCCAGTACCAGTAATAGACTGCAGTTGCTTAGTCTACCAGTTAGTAAGTAAACCACTATTCGCTACGTTATTGTGTGCTAAGAGCAGGTAAAATGGCAGAACCTGGTTGCTAGGACTCTGATTAAAAAGTTATATTGGCCTTAAATGCTCTTAAATACTTTCTGTAAGAGAGCATTGTTATGCAATCTCTCAACTGTGAACGCGAGTGACCTGGTTATTCAGCACCAGTTTGTTTAATTGTGAAAATGCAAATACTAACTGCTCTTGCTTGTATTTTGTTTTGATTTAACAAGTGGTTAAGTAAGTTCAATTAAAATTTTTTTGCATATTTCTTTTCTTTGCTTATAGCATAATATGCATGCTACACAAAATAAATTCGCCAAGGACGGATGCTTTCTATTTACAGTATAGCTGTAGAATGATTGTTTTGTTTGAAGTAGCGATTAAAGGTGCACATTGAGTCTCTATAAACAGCCCTGATGCTGTTTCTATTTTTGTATTCAAGTTGTATTATGACTTACTTTGTGTGGATTTAAGTTATGTAACACCTTATTAAATACTTACACATTCTAAAACATAGTTAATTGGCTAGATTTTGTGAATACACATATATATCTATATAAATGACACAATGATTACTTGACAATGAAAGTCAATTAGAACTATAAGTTTTAGCTATTTTTAAGCTGAATTCATTTTACAGTGAAAGTCCAAACTAAGACAAAATGTTTTAGAACTGAAGAGTATAGGATAATATATAAACAGCAATGTCTCAAATATAAACTAATGTTTGAGACATCGCTGTTTATATAGTATCCTTCGATAACCATTATAACAGAATATTGCCTCTAAAAAGTGTCAAGTTATATTTTCTGCTATATAACTAAAGATGTAGAAACACAACATACCTAGCTACACCTGGTTATAACTGCCACTTAATACTATCAGATATTGCATTCACTTAATAGCACTGCTATGTCATGTTTAAAGAAAATATTGTGTTTATATGTTATTGTATTTTGCACTTAAATTTTATTCTATCATTGCTCCAACTTTTTAAATGAATACAAAAATATACACTAAACAGGAAATAAAAAGTAAATTATTGCGGTTGATATTTATGATTGCCAAATAACAACATAACAGCTGCCTGTTTTAGCGAAAACTCCATAAAATTAAACTCAATATCTATGCAAAGATAATTTAGGTTTATTTTATTCTAATTTTAGAATTATTTTGGATATAACATGGCATTATTCTATAAATATAAAAATATGTAACTTCTGTAAAGAAAGAGTGTAAAATTGATCATAATATGAAGTGCCAATGTCTGTTTTCATATCCAGCTTAGAAAACCTGTAGGCCTGTCATTTTCTTTTATGTTATACTTTATAGTTTTTTTCTGCTTGTTGTCTACACATAAAATAGCTGCTATATAATATCGTATTTTGTTGTGTAAGGATTAACCAAAGCAAGTTTTCATTTTGTATACACAGCTCTTTATTAGAAATACATATCTATGCAAGCATTAATATTTATTACAAAAGTTAGTTAATCAAATTATCATTTAATTATATGCCTGTTTTTAATCAAAATATATATGTAATGTTAATACAAAGTGTTGCAAATCTTTACAGAATGAAAGAATCAACAAATAGTTGTGTGTATTTTGTGATGAATTGGACTAGTTTATTATACTCACTTCACTATAAAAGAGTTTGAAGCATCATGGTGGAAACAATATTGGAAATGAAGTGAAAATATGTGAATTTTTACATAGTTGAATGCATGACTGTGTTATCACAGTTAAAAGTGATAAATACTAATTTTTCATTAGAAATCAGAATTACCTAAAAATTAAAAAAATATGCTCTATATTGTTCTGTATAAAGGGAGTGCAATAAGATTGTACAAAGATTGTGCGAAAAATGCACACAAATTTTATGTTGAAGCTTAGCTCATATCAAACATAGCCTTGATGTCTTTAAAAGTTGGAGTCAGTAAAGTACGTCATACGCTGTTTAAAAGATATCAAGCAAAAAACACCAAATGTAAAAAATAAAATTAGGTCAAAAGTATATAAAATTAGGTCATGATCTGTTTGCATTATCGTGCTGTAAAATATGATACTGTTAGCTCCTAAGCGATCAGCTACATAGAGATTTCAAACCCAATGAATATATTTTACTAACGATATAGCTATTAAGGATGCTTTGCGCTGTCAGGTTTAACTGAAAAGTTTTCTCTAACCACATTTGATGCATAACTGGTTGGCATAGAAAATTCATCATCGATATGAGTATAGTTAGTTGTGAGTAATATCTTTACGTTTTCTAATACTATTTCAACTTCATTGAGCATACTTGTATCATATAGAATCCTCTTGTCTACATTTTGCTGCATAGAAATTTGAAAAAAAAAATACATTAATGAAAATACAATGCACCAGTATATGAACAAAATTTTAGTGGTGTTTAACGCAATGCAGCACCATCAATTTGTGAACTGTAGATAAATGTGTGCAAACATATTTAAGCATATAGTATAAGCGTATTATTTGTGATTATAATATAGACATATGCAAGCATATAAACTTAGATTAGAATATATATGTACATATAGACAAATGTGAAAAAAGATAAGCATCTGTAAGCATGGATTAGCATATTTAAACATTTGTTGACAATTATTCAATTGTATACAAGTAGTTTCTTCATATGAAAACTCAACTTACATTTCTGTGAAACTTTTGCTGCATATTAGATTCGATAGTACAATTCAATCTGGTTTCATCCAATGGCAGCCCCAAGAAGTTATTTATGTTTATGAGTTGTCTTTTCAAGTCAACTTTCAAATCTTCATAGAATATAATGAGTATTTTCCCTTTGAATATGTTTATCCAGTATTCAAGACACCGACCCCAGTTTCTAATCTGGTCATGTGCAAACTTTTCCCAGCCTAAAACAAGTAATTGAGAAGATAGAATTGAATAAATGAGACGCTTACTAAATGCTATATAACATAACAGAACATAGCATATAATATAGCTTACCTTAACAAAGTATTCTATTGAAGATATAAACAAAATAATACTAGAAAACGCTTTCGCATGTTACAAGTTATATTAGTAATAACAATGGTCATCAACTTTATATAGATAGTGGTATTGAAAACTGTATAATTTTCTAAACAGGGCTTTCCCTAATTCTGACTCACTTTTGTTTGGTTTGCCGTCTGGTAATAGAAACTTCTCTAGTTTTACAACTCTAGTGTGAGATCCATGAGTACCAAAGAAATTAAAGACAGATATTGTGGCATCCAGTGGGTGTCTAACTATCAGTATTGCTCTAAAATTTATACCGATAGTTTATTTTGTGTTCCATAACATACTGTGCAGCTGTATAGATCGATCTGTGCAAGAAATTGTCACAGCTTCCCCATTTACTGTGTTTTCATTGCTTCGAATGAATGGACTTGTGGTTTGGGGTTGGCATTTACTTATGATTGTGAACCTGTCCCATGCAAACATCAAATAACAAAATCCATTGCATAATGCGAAGTTTTTAAAAGCAGCGACAATGAGAAGCAATGGGAACCTATTGATTGAAAAGTTGAAAGAAGAAACATTCAATCTGTATCAGTATCAATCTGCGTGTTCAGTGTCATTGTTAGTCATTTCATTAAACTATTCATTTGATATTTAGAAGTTGCCTCCTCTCTTATGTCAGCGACATAAAAAAGAGGTTTGTTGCAGATATTTAAATTATTAGTCTGCAATTGTCCTAAAGCCATTTTCTTAGTGTAAAAATATGTTTGAAATATTTTACAAATGAATCCAAGCTTTTCAAACAGCAGCAAGCGTATAAACGCTTGCTGCCGTGTAACTCGGTAAAATACTTAGACAAAATTGGTTAATTTAAAATAATTATTCTTATTTTGTAGTTACGCATGCTTATAATATAAAAGTCAGGATATTAGGTACTTAGAATAAGCTAAGAGCCGTAGAGCAACTTGTTCATAAGTTACTCCGCAGAGGTTAAAAAGTCACGTAAGGAATAAGCTTTACTCATCGTTAAAATCTAATTTGAAAGTATGGCTAGCTTTAGCAAATTCTGATTGGTTTTAAAAATTTGTTGCCTTGTATAATTGATCAATATTGTCCTGTGAAAAGAAATGGAGTTAGTAAAAATTAGTCTCAACACTTCGTACTATAACTATAGCGTTAATTTTTCACTCATGAACAGCATTGCAAGCTTTCTTTTCCTATCTCTTTAGTATGAGAGCATTTGAGCTCATATCAATCTGTAATTTTCCATGCCAAGGTCGGCCTCAGATCAAACTGAATTTGGGCTTACTGAGTGACTAACCCGACAAACACTGAACATTTGCTGAACTGGCCAATATTGAACTGACTGATATTAATATACAGGGTAAATAGAGCCCGTGTTATCTAATCTATGAGTAACTAGGAACTGCACCTTTCCCAGTAGCGGCCTGTGGGGGCAGCTGGATCTGCTCCGTTAAAGTCATCCCAAAAGGGATGATGTGTTTTCACGGCTATGACTGTATCGTCTTTTCTATAGGAAAATCCTGGAGTCTTTGCAAATGCACCGTCTTTATAAATGTCCCCAGTGTTATACCCTGTGTGCATAATAATATGGAGATTTTATATAGTAGCCTATCATATATATATATATATATATATATATATATATATATATATATATATATATATATATATATATATATATATATATATATATATATATATATATATATATTACATATATTACATATATGCATGATGTTTTTATATAATTACATACAGAGCAACAGGTTTGCAGACGTGTATATAGGGTTAGTTGTTAGTCACATGACCACATGTACTAAGCCACATGACTCACCCGTTAGACTAGAAAGAAGGACTCTCATCCAGGTATTTCCAGACCCTGGAAAGCTGTGGAGAGCTGTGAGAGGCTTTTTTCCAGGTTCAAGGAATGTAGGCTTTGGTAAAGATTTGCATATGGTGTGCGGAGACTTCTCTGTAAAGGAATTTTATTCATATTAAACTTAAATAAAATGTCATGTGACTGAGCCATAAGCCTATCGGAGATGAGATGACAAAGGACTGATAACTTCTAATAATCTGTATAATAACGGCTATATTTTTATAAATATTTAGACAGCATTATTACTTGTTTTGTAAATATTCTATTATTATGCATTATTATATTTTGAGTTTATATATTTTATTCAGTGTATTTTATACTATTAACATATAATGTTATTACCAGTAAGATGTCTAGTGCTATGCGTGACTTTGTTCTCATGTTGCTTTGTTTATAACTCTTTGCAGAGAGCAAATATTGCTGCTCAGCAACAGCCCAGCTTTCAAACTCATATGGCTTAGGTTTCAACATTCACATAGCTTAGGTTTCAACATTCACGTGGCTTAGATTTCAACAATCCTATAGCTTAGATTTCAACATTCACGTAGCTTAGGCTTCAACATTCACGTAAGTTAAGTTTCAACTAGTCCACAAATGCTCCACAAAAATTTGGATTCAAATAAAGAAAGATGCCCAAAGCTTCATAGCACGTGAACATTTCAAACGAGATATTGATTCTCAGAGTTGATGGTCAACATTTAATACGAGGTCAATACTCTCAATACATTTATACGCCAGAAGTTTAATTGATTTTTCCTGCTGCAATGTTAGTTTCATTCAGGAGAAAGATTTATTCAGGGGTTCAGACAGTAAAAAAGGAACTATGAGACTCATTTCATCACTTCCTTTGAAATGCTGTCAGATGTTAACAGGATTTCCAAACTTCCACAGAATCTCTTTTCATACAAACACGTTCTATGGAATTAAATCAAGCAAATTTTCTTCTCAACGCAATTTAAACTTGCTTTAAAACGAAGCAAGAAAACACACTGAATGTTGTTGGAGTCTTGAAAAACCTATGAAAGTAATTCCTAAAGAGATGAACTTTAACATCAATACTGGCTGACAGTAAAGACTGCTTCAAGCAACTAGAACTTGGAGCAACCTCACTCCAATATAAGTGATATTTATTGAATTGACAAACATATAGAAAATCAATATTATCAATACATGTATAGCGAAGTGAAGGTCATACTCAATATAAGATTCTATATAAAACCATGTTATACACTCTCCAACCATACAATGCCTGTACTATCTTACGAGTGTAAAGTATCTTTTCTGTGTATAGTAACCCCTGTACTTGATTGTGTATGTATTACACAGGTCATATAGTAAAATAACGACATACTATAATATTGTATGGCCATAATATGCTATTATGACTATATAATAGCACAGTTAGACTAGCAAGGTTAAATATATATTTTATTATAGATTAATGCATCTATTTCGAATAGCTGTTACTTTGCTATTATATTGTATATATGGTAGTTAGGCACGGCTGAATACTTAATAGTCTATACTCTGTGTCAAGATCTTTATACAATCATATATACTTTATACTCTACACTCTATAGTCTACGCTCTATAGTATACACTCTATAGTATACACTCTATAGTCTACACTCTATAGTCTACACTCTATAGTCTACACTCTATAGTATACACTGTATAGTCTACACTGTATAGTCTACACTCTATAGTCTACACTCTATAGTCTATGCTCTATAGTCTATGCTCTATAGTCTACACTCTATAGTTTACACTCTATAGTCTACACTCTATACTCTACACTCTATAGTCTACAGTCTACACTCTATAGTCTACACTCTATAGTCTACAGTCTACACTCTATAGTCTACACTCTATAGTCTACAGTCTACACTCTATAGTCTACACTCTATAGTTCACACTCTATAGTCTACACTCTATAGCTATATAGCTCTATAGCAGAATACTTGATGTTGCATGAACATGCAGACGAAAGCAAAATGTTGTGAAAAATTAAAACAATTTTCATGTCTGGATTTTAGTTTCAGTTTCAAGTTATAGAAAATAAAATCAATAGTGGAGAGGCAAGCTTGCATGGATTCTCCACCTCACCTTGAGTTAGAAGCTTAGACGAAAGGTTTTTAGGCTTTAAAGAATCTGCTGGCTTGGAGATATGTTTTATCTGTACAATTTCTTTAGCCGGAGATTTTGCTGCCTCTTTGTTAGGGCTGACGTGATTGGACGGATAGCTATCTTTTCTGCTCACAATCTCATAATTATTCTCGACTAAAGGCAAGCTGTCGTCTGAAATTGAATCTAATGCAAAAGACCTTTATTGATTGCAATATTTCAACATTAACAATGATTGAAGGCATGTATTAGATATTGGAGTTTATGAAACTTCATGATATGGCAATATTCAATTATATGTAGGTTTAACTTTGAAATTAATAGATAGAAGCATAAGCATTTAAAATGAAGTATGTTGAATATAAAAGTAATCTACATTATAGATGAGTAATGAAACTTGTCACATTATCAGCTAATTCCCAGTATATAATCTCTACATAAATTTTATTTGAAGCTAGCCGTTTATAGTAGCTGTGAAGATATTGCTAGTGATAGTACTATAAGGGTCATTAAAGTGAACTACTAACCAATTGACTTCAGTTACAGAGGTTTATGACTCTATATACAAGATGCAGCATATGGTGCAGTAAAAGGAAAATTGTATGGGAATAAATTTTAGCCATGATATTACATTGTTGAGCTACCACATGTTATTATTACATGTTAAAAACTGCATATTATTATGTTTTAATTCATAATTATATATATATATATATATATATATATATATATATATATATATATATATATATATATATATATATATATATATATATATATATATATATATATATATATATATATATATATATATATATATATAGAGTCACTTGAGCTCTCTGGCTTGAGTTTACACACCTTTTAAATATGCTTTAGTAGAAACATAAGTTTCTACTATTGCGAAGGTGTGGGCCATGGTACTCTGTTCTGTGCTGATGAGGGGACAAACCCCGAAACAGCTGCTGTCCACAGATTGAGGTATATATATATATATATATATATATATATATGTATTAAAATGTATTCGTACACTCGGTTACTATAGTATATGTTAGTTTGTTGAACAACTTATCCTTATGCTGCATTCTTGCAAGGTTACAAAATGCTTTCAATAAGTAATTTTGAATCATTCAATCATTACACAGCCAGATAAAGCCAACAAAGCAAGACCTTTGGTAACATATTTCCTAAGCAATAAATCAGGCATCAGTCTACTGTCAATGTAGCAAAAATTGAGTAACATGAATTATCGCTTTGTAGTCTGTCAGTCACAACATTAGTTTTAGAGAAGGTTAAGTGTCACGGATAGGTTTTGGTATCTAACAAGTTACACTGAGTTTCAAATTGAAAACAGGGAACCCATGTTTATAAGTTGAACTTTATATCAGGCTAAGTAAGACTTTAAAAGCACTTAAAAACGTGTGCTGTTACTATAATCAATGCTTTGCAACTTAAATATTCAGTCACACAAAACAAGCAATTAAAACTCTCTTATATAGTTGCAACTTTCGTTCTATAAATTTAACACATACAAATAATAAAAGCAAGACTTACACACTTACCAAAGTTATTGCTGTTGCGTACAAGAGCTATTGCAAAGATCAAGTATAAAACTCCAAAAAGTAAAAGGAATCTTTTTCGAGTCCCTTTACAGCATAATCTGGTAAGCATATCCATGTTATAGCGATATTCTTAAAGCAAATGATGTCTTCACTGGCTACCAGCATAAACAGATAGCAGTTGCACCAATGATGTCTACGTGTTTACGAGGTGAAGTCAGAAGTGAGTCAGAGTGATCAAATTCTCTCTTCTACATTATTTATTTCACATGTCGTATTGCTCCACGAGCTTGCTTCCCTGTGGGAATACGAATAATGCAGTTAACAAATGATATCTGGTGTAATCATTAGTATATAGAGTGCCACTGTCTAGTGCTATAAATAAAGTACTCGCGACGCACAACATACCAAAAGGTGAAGCTATGAGTTATTATTGAACCATCTGTGAGCATATTATTATTTCACCTTGCATTAATCAGATGAGTGTATAGTACTATGGGTAGTAAAATTTCTATAGTAATTGCTATAGCAAACCAAACAGAGCCCTGCATTCAGCCTATTCATCCGGTTTATGCTGATATAAAAGAAACTACTCGGTGAAAGAAATAGTTATTTGAGGTAGTCCTAGCTCATTCATTGTTAATTAATCCCTGATACACATCGCTTATGCAGTATTAAAATATTCATCTATATCTTAGCTATCATCTACATAAAGTTGCATGCCTAAATAATTTTGTTTTATAATGAATTAGGCCATTTCAGTGATTAAGCTGTGCACTACAGCAGCTGAAATTAACATGCAATGAAGGTTAGCTCTAACTAGTATAGGTTGTATAGTTACAGTAAAGTCAAAGTCAACCAAACAGTCATCTGCAATTCATCAAAAATCCCAAATCAATTCAGCACATATGCACACCTATTTTATTAAAAAACAAAATTTCTTAGGCATCCAACTTTAAAACAGTATGTATATGAAACCTAATATATATATATATATAGCCTATATGATTATTTTCATACCGTATCAAGGATTCTTCAACTGTTCATAATTAATGGTTTGTGTTGGAAATGAGCTATAGAAACCAACAAACACCAATAGCTGATATGACAAAGAGAAGATTGATTACTTACCTCTTTGTGTAAAGAGGTAAGTAATCTATAGCTCAAGGCTCATTGGCTGATCAATTTAGCGTGAAAATTGTTTTATGACTGATTTGAATGGCTGAAAAATTGTAAAAAAGTAAAACGACGCAACGGGATATTCTATTTATCAGGAAAAAGATTGGAACTATTAGTGATAAAAATTCACAGCTGCTAACCGTGCCTAAATTAAAATCTGATCTACCACACATTTCCATTACCTAGTCGAAGATTATAGAAAGTTTTCTAAGCTAACTGAGAGTAGTTCCACAGAAATTGCATTTAAATTCTTTAATCTAGAATAAAAATGAAGCGAGTTGTTAGTAAAGCCAGACTATTTTAGCTGTCTTGCTTTAAGGTCAGCTTTTCAAACATTGAAATCAGGCAATTTTATTGTGGTAAAAAAAGTTAAAGAAATTACTATTATATAACGTACCGATATTATATCAACTTCCTGTTTAGAAAAATATCCAGTTGAGCTGAAACACTACTATCTATGAGCACCACTAGATTGTTACAATATATTTAGTTATACTGACAATACTGTACTGTAATAGTATAGTAGCTGATAACACTACACGTACTGTAATACATTAATATGCAACACACTCAAAGGAAATTGTATATATTCAGTATCAAAAGCTCAACAAAGACACTCTAGAGTCTAGACTTACCAAATAAACTCTGCCTGCAGCTCAGTATGAATTAAGATAAATGTCACAGTATGCAGTGCATTACAGCGTCAACTATGGACTCCATAGAGTATGATGGTACAGCAAACATACTATAAATCAATATTGTTAGTAGAAGTATAAGGAGGTGATAGAAAATATTTTATTGTCACAATTACAATGGAGATTATTGAATGGATTAGACAAACAGTGTAACTTTGTTGCCGACAGCAGTTAGTAGAATATATAGGATTTCTGGTACTATGATACAATAGTTATGGTAATACATGATGCAATATAGTTTTGGAGAAAGTGAAGCCTTGTAAATAAATTACTTGAATGCATGTAGTTTTATTTTTAATAAATTTCTGTTCAATTCAAGGAACGAGAAACAATATGCACTTTTCAATTAGATTATAAGCAACAAAACAAGTTAAACAGCTTCTCAAGTTTCGACTATTTTAGCCAGCTACATAATATAAGAGTGAACCAATGAGCTTGAAGCAGCATCGGCTAGCTCTTGCCTAATTCGTATCAACATTTCTGTCATACAAGTTAAATGGAAGGAAAAGCATCTTATGGTCTACTCATACTAAGCTTGCTTCTTTTGGTAAGACAACTCCAAATATGTAAGGTTTTTATTTTACAGTCACAAATGCAGGTAATGACTGTTGATATTTGTGTTTAGTTCAAACAATTGCTGGCAGCTGTTTAAACAGTTGGCATATGTAACACCTGACATTGTTACATTTCATTTGAAGTATTTATTAATTACTCGAACTATTTCTATTGTTATACATACTCCCACACCTTTCAACTTAGATGGCTTTTCATACATTCCTTCTGGTGTAGACAACAAACCAAAATAAAGAGTAACAACTTACCCTGGCCAACACTCACTAAAGTAAACAATGACCAAGGGCTAACTATCTAAAATGTTAGATGCTGCATGAATTCATACATTATTAATCAATATAAAGCGCATTTCATATGTTAAATGAAATTATATATTATTTATAATTTCAAATGTAGGTGTACTCCAGCTCAGATGGGTTTTGGTCGCATTTGAATAACTATTGGCTTCCATCGTTAGCTTTATACAAATGGTTGCATCATTCACTGAATAAAATCCTTTGCAACTTTGTGGACAGACCAGTCAACAATTAAATATTAGACTTAAAATGTAAACATTAATCCTTGACAAGTTATTATTTTAGATAATTGATAGAAAGAAGTTCTGTGTAAGCCAACAAGGTAACAATTAAATTAGTATTTTCTTCTGCAATACGCATTATTTGAGCTGCTTGTTTTAAATTCCCAGAAAAGCCAATTATGGAGTAAAATAAGATAAATCTAGCTGGACTAGGTTTATTTATACGATAGGAAACAACTCTAATGGTGTAATTGGCTGGCGGAATTAATGCCAATTAATTTGGAGTTGTCCGCTTTGAGTGAAGCTATCTTCGTATTAGTCCACCGGAGATGTGGTTTTTCATCCCACATAACCCAAACAAAAATCCAGTCCAATGGAAGCATATTGATAAGAGTGGGCATTTCATCTTAGCGCTAGAAGAAGCACACTCGTAAAACAACTTGAAAGGTACAACAACTTGAAAGGTAAAACAACTTGAGACGAACAAAGAGAAACCTCACACATTACTCAGCACCCGTAGAATTTATCTTTAGAACCAGAACATGCAGGTAGTTGCTATATAATATCTTTATTCAAATTTCTTGTGTAAAGAAAAATATGGTCATAGAAGTTGGGACGTGAAAATTTTATTTGGACAATTCATTAGCTGTTTTGAGCATATTGTCTTCAGTGAACGTAGTGAAGGTGAATCTTTTTACTTCTAACATGTTTTAACATCTGTATGTGTTGAAAACAGCATAGCAATCCCTTATCAATATTCCGTCCAGTAGATATCACACTGGGACCAAATAGTGACAAGGAGTCAGCCATACTAACTACCTTGCTCAGTTTGTAGTCTGTGCATACGCAGCCATAAATGAGCAGATTCATTGTATAGAAGTTTGCTCAGGCTGTGTTGAAATTGATAGTACTGCAGTAATGACGACTGAAAGAAGTACCACGGTTTAAAAAAAGAGATTAAACTGTATTTACTATTTATGGGATGCAATATAAGTTGTCAATTAGAGTTACAGTAAAAAGGACACCATGGGTGTGTTTTATCAGAGTGGTTTATAATGATAATGATAACATAATAAGGAGCCTAGACTCACGCTATTGTACCATGTTAATTCCACTATTAACTATAGTACATATATTTGAATACTTGAATACTAAAACAATATTAAATATGAGTATTCCTTTTAGTGGGACAGTTTAGTTATTTATATAGCAATTATAGTACATTATATTAAAACAAGTCACTGCGAGTTAAATTTTAATAATTGAAACAGCAATACTTGGTCCCATATTTATAATAACTTTGATCAAGTCACATAAAATCCCACTGTTCATCATTTTCCCTGTGAAAATTATCAACAAGCCTATGGGCTGTGATGAGTGAGACTTGAAGTCCAACAAGCAGATCGAGAAAAAATCGAAATAAG
Source organism: Bugula neritina (assembly GCA_964035545.1). NCBI lineage: Eukaryota > Metazoa > Bryozoa > Gymnolaemata > Cheilostomatida > Bugulidae > Bugula > Bugula neritina. The sequence goes on from OZ037767.1 coordinate 14,890,181, forward strand.
TTTAGAACTGTGGACAAAATAAAAATGGCCATAATTATACTCTTAATAAAGACTGTTGCCTGTCATTCATTAATGAGTTTCAATTTCATGAACTTAGAGTAACTTTCAAAGTCAAAGAAATAGAAAAACTAACTAAGAGTAAGACCAGCTAAGTTGAAGTAACAAAAAGTACAACTAACAGTGATACTAATACTCATAGTAATAGTAATACTTCTAAACTTTACTGGCACACTCCTTTCACTAAAACCAAACTTAAGGTTAATCATAATGATAATGATCATGTTTTATGGTTTTATGAAATTGAAGAAATCAATTAAAATAATAAACACTTTAGTTTTGCTAATAGTACTACCAACAGTAATACTAATCAGTAATTACATGAGACTAACAGTAACTTTCAGTGATTAGAAATAAATTAAATAACCTAGTAACGTTTGAATTTTTATTAATATTACTATTACTATTAGTATTACTACAAGTACAGCTACCTTTCCTTTATTATAATAAATACAATACTCAAAGTCAATAGTCAGTGAGTCTGACAGCACTTAAACTCACTAAGTAACTTACACTTACAGCTACAGTTACACTTACTGTGCTCTTTTTAACGCTCATTGACTTTGAGTTTGAGTTGCAATAGTAATATAAAATTAAAGGAGATAAAATGAAATGGGCTGCCTCCGCAGTTCCACTTCCAGATTGAGACTCAATCTCTGACTGACTAAGTTTACGTTTAGTATAATAAAAATTATATTTATTACAATTATAATTGCTTTCATAAACTTAAAACTCTAACTATAAGACTAAGTCTTTAATAACTAATAAGTAATAACTAATACTATTAGTTATTACTTATTAGTTATTAAAGACTTAGTCTTATAGTTATAGTTTTAAGTTTATGAGTAATAGTAATAACTAAATAACTATAAGTATAAGTGAATAACCTAATTAAAATTGTAATATTTGCAGCGCTATTTCAATACCAACGCTGATAGCTCACTCTATTACTGTGTTACTGCTATAGTCATAAACCTCAGTGGTTTCTACCAATAAAATTTATGGTACAATCTAAATCGGAATGAATGTTAAAAATTAAAAGCCGTTTTGAAGTGTGTTTTAAACTCGAATTTGACCGCCCCGCCATTCACAAATCACGTGGCAAAGGAAAAGGAAATAAATTAACATTTAGGAACTTGAACTAACAATAGAAGCCCGCCAATGATCAAACACTGAGTACGCGCAATAATTATTTTGTCTCGCCTAGACTTTATAATGTCAAGGTTAATGATATCTATTTACTGCATTCAGGATAACAATTCAAAACATCTTCTAGAGATCACGCAGTATACTAAATGACGCTTAGTAACTACAACAACTTGAAAATTTTCAGTAGGATCACAATCATCACCATGATTATAATGATTGTAAATGTTCTCGAGGTCATAAAAGACAAACCCGTGTGATCAACTTTTGTGAACACGGTAAAAAATTAAAAAAGTGTGCACCTTTTCTTTTTTCATACTACGTATGCCTATTTAGTATTTTCAATAAATATAGAATAAAAATTAAATTTTCCATTTAGTGATTTACTGATTTAGTTTTTATTGAAATTGAATAATTATTTCAATTTTAGTTTAATAATAAAATAATCAATTAAATTATATATCCATACATATTTTACATTAATATTTCATTGTAAGCTTTAAAAATTGAACTGAGTCTACAAGTAAGAGTGCATCAGAAAGACTACAACTAGGATCAAACTTCAACTGTACCGAATAAATCATAATTCAATTTTAAGCAAAAATGTTGAGTCACAAGTACCAGTAGTAATACTTATACTAAATCTAATACTAATTAATATTAATAGTAATGCTAACAGTATTATAGTTATTAATATTAATGACTGCAACTGTAAGTTTAAGACTGCGAGCATCAGACTCAGAAAACTTGAGCCTAAGCAAAAAAATAATTATGAACACCATACAAATTGAAATTGAAGTTAAACTCAAATTGTTGTTGATAAATTTTTATAGGCTGATGTGATTATCCTGTTGCAAGAATTATGGTTAAACAGACTATACAGATATTTGCTCGCGTGAAGCCTACTAAAGCTAAAACTGGGGTTAGTTATCACTTATTAATAAATATTATTATAATATAAATATAATTTTAGAATTATGATCACTATTATACTACAATTAGAATTTATGTAAGCAAAATTGTGAGTTGTTTTATTTTAGTGTATATGTCTATCAATTATATCAATAAATTTTATATAAAACTTTGATCACCTTGTTTTAATAACCAATATCATTTTGACATCTTTTAAAATTAAACAGCTTAGATTTGAGTTATCGATTAAATTTTTACAAATCAAAAATTGACTTTTATTTATGCAGTTATTTTATTTACCATATATTAGTATAAGATACATATCTTAGTGTGCATGATATAGGATTTTTTCAAGTGTATGTAATAAATAATGCATGTTTAGGTATATGTGATACATAATATATGTCTAGGCATATACATAATATATGTGTAGGTATATATGTAATATATAATGTATGTGTAGGTATATACATAATATATGTGTATGTATATATGTAGTACATAATATATGTGTATGTATATATGTAGTACATAATATATGTGTAGGTATATATGTAATATATAATATATGCGTAGGTATATATGTGTAGGTATATATGTAATATATGTGTATGTATATATGTAATATATAGTATATGCGTAGGTATATATGTAATATATAATGTATGCTTAGGTATACGACTTGGAAGACAAAGATGATGGCTCTTCACAGTTAACATTCTTTATTCCAAAGGAATTGGCTGCGGGATTGGTCAATAATAAAAAAGAGAATTACAAGTTTAAGTAAGAATAAAATCAATATTAACACATCATTGTATAAACGACTGCTACAAACATACTGCTGTGCCGTACCTGGTATTAAGTGTTTAACGGAGAGAAGGGTGTTTGTTGATGCTGTAAATAGGTTTTTTATCACTTGTCTATAACAGTTAGGAGTTGTGGCCTCTATGATGGTACATATTTCAATGCTTTCTATATTCGTCAATAACAGCACTTGTCAATATATTTTTGTACCAAAATTGTATTTTAAATATAGATATAACCCATAGCCTGAATACAGGTTGTGCTACAATTCATATGTTATAATGTGTTGTAATGTATCCATTATAATTGCTATACTTGATGTTGCTTTAAAAATGTATAAATTCCATTTCTATAGAATTATCTTTAAGGCTACACTCATTACGTTAAGGATTTTATATATTATGCATTGCACCTGTGCTTTACTGCTGTTAAGGCTAGTTTTGGAGAAAATAACTGCTTTTTTACCTGCTGTACATGTGTTTGGTTTTGTTTCTTAATTATCAACAGGTTTCCATTTCTCTGTTTTTCTCAGGTTTGAGAAAGTGTTTGACCAGAAATGCAAGCAAGAAGATATCTTTGAGAATGTAGCTAAACCAGTTATTGATAAGTAAGTTGAGAAGAAGGGTTTGTAATGTATAAATATGTATATATTGTAGTGGGGCACGCGATATGTGCCTCCACATGCTCCCTAGCCAATCAGACGTGTATCAGGTGATACCCCCAGCGATGCATAATAGATAAAACTTAATTACCAGTCTGCGTAGTAGTTAGCGTGTCATTGTATAGAGCAGATGTAACTTTTATAACGATACTGGATGTATCTATTTTCTCAATATATATAATTGTAAATAAAGACATTCTTAAATCTAATGAACCTCAGATCATTTCGGATAATTGGAGACATAATACATGCTAGGAACCCACGCGTTACGATTGTTTAAATCCTAACAATATATAACAATGTTCTGTGAAGATTTTTGCCTGTGATATTTAAGTGTATTTAAGTGACTTCACAAATGTGAAGTAGATTAAAAAATTTAAAAATTTCATGGAAATGGAAACAGCTGAAGTTTATTTTTTCAACTTCAACATAACCATTTCAGTTTATATATTTAAAGACAGCTCTATATAATTAAAATTTCAAACTATTGCTGCTGTTATTTAAACTTAAATGTTTTATTTCTACTCTAATCAAGTCGGCTAGTTTCTCAGTACAATTAATGTTACCAGTATTGGGAAAGTCTATTCTGATTTTAATTATTTCATTCGCAAGCTCACTCTATAGCTGCGTTGTTACCACTGTAATAAATATTTTTCAGTCTCATCAAAGTTCTTATCATGCAGAGTTTATATAAAAATACTTTTATAAAATGCAGTAAAATAGAGTGTTGAAAATAATATACTTTTTTTCAAATTTTAAAGCGCCCCCCTCCCCCCCTAAATAATTTGCCCAACATGAAAGGGGCTGATCTGCATTGAATGATAAATTTGGATATGAATTAAATTTAATAATTCTTGTTTCAGTGTTGTCAAAGGCTACAATGGCACTATATTTGCATATGGCCAAACAGGAAGTGGTAAAACGTTTACTATTACGGGTGGGGCGGAGAAATACTCCCAAAGGGGAATCATTCCAAGGACTCTCGGCTACATTTTCGAGATGTATGAGAAAGTAAGCATACTGCCTGTGCTAATGTATCAACTTGTTATAATCCAGTGACTATTCAATCAGTTGGGTTAATAATCTATTAAATAGGTGAAAAGCCTATTAATCGGGTAATCAATCAATAATTAGGTGACTATAGCTACCAAGGACAATGTTTTGTGTTTTTAATCTTCACTGGTGTCTTAATTTTATTGTGTTTCCAAATTATATATACTACATCACATAAAAGCAACACTTCATTAAAATGACACCATCGAGACACTAGCAATATTAGAGAAAGACTTTGAGTGCAAGAAAAAATACAATATAAATAGTTTTGTTCAACAATATTTGAAAGAGAAAATTTTATTAACCAAGTTTTGCTATTTGATATGATCTGTCTATTAGCACCAAGTGCCTGTGTTTTAAAGCTAGGACTGCACTGTAGGGACAGTTTATCTGCAAACTGTTCTGGATATAGCATAATTTGAAAGCTTTGTATAAATTTCTGTACGGTGACTAATCAATTAAGTGCATAATTGATTAGTTTAGTGACTAATCAATCAGTTTAGTGACTAATCAATCAGTTTAGTGACTGATCATTCAGTTTAGTGACTAATCATTCAGTTTAGTGACTAATAATCAGGTGACTAAATGTTCATCTCTCTACTGTTAATCCAATTTCAAATATCAATGTTTGTCCACAGATGCCAGAGCGAGAATTTTCCACAAACGTATCCTACTTGGAGATTTACAACGAGAACGGATATGACTTGCTGGATCCCAAACATGAAGCTTCTAAATTAGAAGATCTGCCGTAAGTTCCTTTCCGTTATTTTTGTTTCTAGTTCTAGCATTCTAGACTGTGTTTTTAATTATTTTTATTAAATTGTGGATATTTAAACAATTCACTACTTGCAGCCTCATGTTATATTAACTTTAAAAAAGTAATTATCGAAAATGTAGAATAAAATTAGCAAAAAAGCTAATTTTGTTAAAATGTATTCAGATGAGGTTACCAATTAGGGAAGACAACTCATTATCCAATAAAACTGGAATTAGTAAATTATGTTTTCAGAGCAGTGGTTGACTGTTTATTCTTCATATTGATTATATCTGATAGTTTATCCATCTGTTTACTCAGTAAAGTGGCTCTGATGGAAGACGAAGGACAAAACATTCACCTGAAGAACCTGTCAATCCATCCTGCCGGAAATGAAGAAGATGCCCTCAATCTACTCTTTCTAGGTGACACCAACAGGATGATTGCTGAGGTTACTACAATGCTTCTGTTAATATCTACGTGGAAACACAACTATCTTTTTCGCTACTATCTTTTTCGTATACAAAGAAATAGTTTCAATAATCTCTTTTCGATTATTGTTGATTTTTCAACAATTTCTTTATTAACTATACTGTAGACACCAATGAACCAGGCATCTACACGATCCCACTGCATATTCACTATCCACTTGATGTCTAAAGAAGTTGGGTCTGCCACAGTGCGGAGGTCAAAGCTTCATCTAGTCGACTTGGCTGGGTAATTCGTCTAATACTCTTCACTTCTTACTATGCAACCTCTACATGCAGTATATACTTCTATTATCTGCTTCTATCCTTCTACTATCTGCTTCTACTATCTGCTTCTACTGTCTGCTTCTACTATCTGCTTCTAGCCTTCTACTATCTGCTTCTACCATCTGCTCCTATTATTTGCTTCTACTATCTGCTTCTATTATCTGCTTCTATTATCTGCTTCTACTATCTGCTTCTATTATCTACTTCTATCATCTGCTTCTACTATCTGCTTCTATTTTCTGCTCTTATTATTTGCTTCTACTATCTGCTTCTACTATCTGCTTCTACCATCTGCTTCTACTATCTGTTTCTACTATCTGCTTCTATTATCTACTTCTATTATCAGCTTCTAATATCTGCTTCTATTATCTGCTTCTATTATCGATGAGATCACATGTTCTTTTTAGTTATGCTGGAGGCTTTTAAAATTATCCTTTAATTTTTCAAATGCAGGTCTGAGAGAGTTTCTAAAACCGGAGTGAATGGAATTATTCTCTCGGAGGCTAAATATATTAATTTGTCTCTACACTATTTGGAGCAGGTAAATATATCTATATATATTATTTAGCGCAGGTAAATATTCTATATACACTATTTAGCACAGGTAAATATATATATACTATTTAGCGCAGGTAAATAGTCTATGTTATTCTATCAGGTAATAGTCGCGCTCTCAGAGAAGTCAAGGTCACACATCCCGTACAGGAACTCAATGATGACGTCAGTGTTGAGAGACTCGTTAGGAGGAAACTGCATGACTACTATGATAGCTACTTGTAACGTGGAGAAGCCCAACATTGACGTGAGAATCTGACTACTGTTTATAGAAAGGGGGGGGGGGTGTTAAGGCCCCCTCATAATATAGTTTACTCAGTGGTATTCAGGATGCTGGTTTGTGTGGAGTTCATAGCTTAGGTGTCTTGGTGCAATTCTGTCTTCTTTTAGAGATTATCAAGGTGTATGAAAGAGTAGCTTCTAGGTTGCATGAAAATTAACTCTCGAAATAAATGAGACGTAAGAGAGGGTAACTTCTTATTTAAATCAGGTGTTTGAGAAGATAACTCCTAAGACAAATAATGTGTATGAGTGGGTAACTTCTAAATTAAATGTGGTTTATGGGGGTTGAATGGCATATATAATGAAGAGTAAAATACATTTGGTACAGACTTTTGTGTGCTTTCAATAAATAATTGTATATCTATATTATTACCAATACATTTACCATTTTATTTTAGAGATAGTTGAGATGCTTTCTACTCACGTCACATGTATGTTTTGCAGGAGTCCATATCAACTTGCCGGTTTGCTCAAAGAGTGGCCATGATTAAGAATGATGCCCTGCTCAATGAAGAGATGGATCCCAGGCTATTAGCGGAGAAACTGAAAAAGGAAGTAGCTCTCTTGAAAGAGGAGTTAGCTATGGCAACTGGCGAGCAGAGAAGCGATGATCTCACTGAAGATGAGATTTCTAGGTAGTCATGTAATAGTTTTATATAAGAATAATAGGAAAATTATTTGTTGTATATTGGAAGTTGTCTTTACATTTCATCATCACAAAGATATTTGAATTAACTTTTAGAACTGAAACATGACACTTCATTGCATGCCAGTTACTCTTCATTTACTGAAGAAAAAATTGCCTATTTATAATTGTTTAGTCTAATAAAAATACTATATTATGTTTATTGGTAGTTATCCCCCTGCAATATTGTCCTTTCTCACTGCAGAAATACTTTCGTTATCATCTGAAAAAAAATTGCTAGATGTAGCACAGAGCTTGGTGTTGAGAAATAATGTGTAAACAAAAAGCGCCGCCTTTTGCACTTGGTAACCCCAAGCTTTGTGCTGCATCTAGCGATCTGCTATGATCTGCAGGTGTAATGAAGCCGTGGATGCTTATATAGAAGATAAAGATGGGCAGGCGGTACTGAACATTGGTGGGGATATGAGGAAAATACAGTTGTGTTACAGCATACTGAAAGTAAGCTTCTCTAACTCTTAAGTTAAAATTGAGAATTGTGATACCATGTACTTTTTCATTCTCTTTGTGAAGTAACACTAGAACTGATTATCGTTGACTGTTTGAAATATGGCAGTATGTACCAGGAAAGAGATAATAACTCCCAATATTTTTATTACTTAAAAACTAGTGGTTTTACAACATGCAGCCTGTCTTTCTTTGAACTTTGTTAACTGGAATCTTGACAAGATACAACTCTACAAGTATAGAGTTGCTCACTCTTTGATTATTACGCAATATACTTATGTTTGCTTGAGAAAGCTAAACTATGATCATCTTGGGGTCATCACCGCATTCTCATTTTAACTTTGTACTTGTGACCTTAGTTTCTGTTGTAAGAAATAGTTAAATGATATTGACACACTGAAATATGTGCTTTGTTATTACAGCATTTGATAAAAAACCTTCTGCAATTTTAAAGCAGAGAAATTAAATTGTATGAATTACTTAGAACTCTCAATATTTGTCTTCATGTTTGTACTATAACTTTTAGTCTGTAAACACGTCTCTCAAAATGTCAGTACTTTTCATTCGCCGTATGAACCTGGACTACTTTACATTTTAGACTAAATTGCTAAGTCGGCCCAAAGAAGCTCCGCCCCCTGCTAAACCTCCCGAGGAGGAAGAGGAAATGAGTCACTACGACAAGATGGAGTTGAAGAAACTGCAGCACTTACTTCTACAGAGAGATAATGAAATTAGTGAGTAGACTTTAGTTAGAGGTCGAGCAAATACATTTAAAGAGAAAATAAAATACAAGTAAGGTCATTGTACAAAATGTTCTGTAGTTTAATATTTATGCAATGAGCTCTCTAAATATCAGCAGTAAATTTGTAGACATCCTTGTCAATATGCTGAAGAAAGAGAAGAAAAGAGCTGCAGAAGGACGACCTTCTAAATCTGACCTTGGAAATGGTCATGTGACTACCAGCTCCGCCAAACTGAGCTCTAGGGACCAGAATCGTGGCGAGAGACACAAAGGTCAAGATCGTTCTGTAGCCACGCCCCCAGAATCTCATGCACACAGGTAACTGATGGCTGTAGCTAAAATACGTTTCTACTCACTATAGGTTCTCAATATTATGTTTGCATTTAAATTTATATTTAATATATTTTATTATTTATATTATAATATTTTATATTATATCATTTATATTATAATATTTTATATTTATCTTATTATATTATAATATTTTATATTATTTATTGTATAGGATGAACTTATATTGAGCGAGTAAATCTGTTCTAGACTACCTCACTTTACATTTCTAACACGAGATGTTTATGTTGTTGTACTCACCGTCTTCTAGAAATGACAGTAATATTATATATTATATCTATAGAGTTCAATCTAGAGATCAATCCAGTCTCAGTGAAAGTGATTCTCCTAATCAGTTTACCTCTAGACGACAGAAACATCACACAGTGACCTCTAAACAGATACGTGAGTGTAGATCTATATGCACAGCATTGAGATCTCCAGTTCCAAGTATGAGTCATACATCGGATACCCAATTTGTGCAGACGCTCATTTTTGATATAATAAAATGCATTTTGCGTTTTCACGAGTAATGACTCATACGTCTGCTTTCTGTTCAGTCGGGGACATGTCTGTGGGAAGACAGCAAGCGTTTGAAATATTCAAGAGAGACTACCACGAGAATCAGCAGATTGAGGGAAATAAAAACCAGCTGAGACAGAAATATGCTGAGGCTAAAAAGCTTGGCGAACTTGTCAATAAAGAGAGAGACGTCATTAGTACGTATACGTAGCTGGTTTGATCTCAGGCTAAAAATGTTATATTTTTATATCCACAGTAATTAGAGAAAGAAGTGAGCAGCGGTGGTCTAGGGGTTAGAACGTTTGCCTAGTAAGCACGAAGTCATGGGTTCGAACCCCAGTAAAGACTATTGGTGACGTTAGTAAGAGTATCCAGTTATAATTGCTTCTGTGTCCCACCTGAATAAGTCTTTAGCCCGATTTTAAAAACCCTTTCCATCAGGGGTGTCTCACAGGAATAGTGACTATAAACCTGCGTGAGTTATTAGAAAAAGAGACGCACATCAAAAATAACTATTGTTTATGGTCAATTATTTTTCTTTATTGAAATGTGTTACTTATTGGAATAAATAAAGTCGTTTATTTTAAGCCCTGTTTATGTTGTGATGTAGATAAATCCAAGACCCAACTGGAGCACTACCGAGTGCAGAAGGCAATGCAGGGTGACACAACTCAAACAATGGATGACACTGAGTCTGATCTGAAAGATGGTCTGGATCAAGCTAAACGCAGGTAATTATGACCTATATGTGTAGCAGAATAGTTTTTTACCTACTAGACTATTGTTTTGCCTACTTCATGAACATATTGCATTTAGAAATGAAAACTAAGTTGTCAGCCTTAATTTAATAACACAGCTTCTTTGGTTATCAAATCAACACAATGTATTGGTTTTTAAAATATTTTATCAAGCTTGTACAGAGTTTTTTATATCATAGTTTTTTTGAGTTATTAGTGAGATATTGAGTTCTTTTAACTATGAGTTTGCCCTAATTAGGTATAAAAGCTAAAAAGTGTTTCTCATTACATACTTGTTGGGCTGGAATTCCAATTCTGTTATATTCAAACCGTTTTACATGACAGTATAGACTTAGCTATCGCTGTATAGTTTTTAGCCAATGAGTTTTAATTCACACTTTGGGGTCATTTATCTCTGCGCAGTTACAAAGAGAAACTGGCCAGACTGAAATCTCTCAAGACAGAAACGGAGCACCTCCAGCACTACCTGGAGAGGAGTAAAGTGAAACTCATGAAAGACTTTGAGTTCTGGTGGGCGAAGCAAATGAGCCAATCAGAGCAGCAGGCTCTACATGATCCAATCAAGTTAGTTTAGCACCTTCACGACACAAGTTGTGTTAGTTTATTACCTTCACGACACAAGTTGTGTTAGTTTATTACCTCCACGACACAAGTTGTGTTAGTTTATTACCTTCAGGACACAAGTTGTGTTAGTTTATTACCTCCACAACACAACTTGTGTTAGTTTATTACCTCCACAACACAAGTTGTGTTAGTTTCTTACCTCCATGACACAAGTTGTGTTAGTGTATTATCGCTATGGAAACAGGTATGCGTGTCTGTTTCTATGCTGTAGTACTAATAAAGTATACTCAATGGAATAACATAGAAGTGGTGTGCAACTCAGAGTTAGTGTTTATGCTGGGTTACTGGTAGAATATGATGCAAACCAAGGCATCATAAACAGAGTTGTGTTCAACTTTAGCAGAAAGGTTTTACTCTTTATTTGCTGTGCTTATAATTTTGACATGTCAACTGGCATTTATATGCTAAATTCCTTTATAGGAATTCATTTGAAAACTAGTTTGAAATGCGCCAGAATTGTTTTAATTTCATAGGTTTTTAGTATATTTCTAGAACAACCGGTCACTTTTTTGTTATTAAACTTTACAAATTTCAGTAATTAATACTTCACAACTTTCAGGTCTGCCTGGAGGACGCCCCCGCCCTCAGGCAGTTCTTCAACTAGTCACTCAGCTACACAGCCTGGAGACCCAGGCTATCGCAGACCACCTGTTAGGGCTGCTCAAGTGCCACCCTTAGAGTTGAATGCCTCTGGCTCTACATTTGTTAAATCCAGGTACTTAGTCTAGGAAATCTGTGGGGAACTTTATACTGTTTCTACACAACAGAATACTAGACCTTGTAGTATGATATAATGAAAGACTTGCTGGTTGTCTGAGCAAGTATTATTTTTCCTTTCAGTTCCACTGATCAGATGAGTCTCAACTCTCTATCCTCAACTTCAATCAATTCCTTTAACAATTATCAAAACAGCGGCTATTCCCAACTGACACCTGCTGGTCACGTGTCACACCAACCACCTGCTGGTCACAAGTCACATCACTCACCTGCTGGTCACGTGTCACATCACTCACCTGCTGGTCACAAGTCACATCACTCATCTAAAGATGCCACATCAGAGTCACAGCCAACCTCGGTAGCTGGCATACAGTTGACGGGTGATGCAGAAGTAGATGCGAATATTTTGGCATTTGTGAAGGCAAGAAGCGCGGCTAAACAGTTAGGTATGTCTATCTTGCTTGCTAAGCTCTGTTTAATAATGACTTTATTTTTTCATTTTTTCTATATTTGTGAGATGCATTTCCTTTAGTATGAATATATTAAACAAAGTTGACGTCTTTATCACAACTTATCTATTTCTGCTTAGCTTTAAATTTGTAAATTTCTTCAACTATTTTTGTTTTGTAGCTCAATCTAAAAATATTACAAGTTGACAAGACGATATCATTTATATTTCGGACTACAGACTATGATGACTTTAAGACCCTAAGATCTTTGTGAAATTCTAACCTTTTGAATAAATTTGTTAATGTTTTCTTTCAACATACTATATGAAAATATATCGTTATTTTTGAATGAGTTTTAATGTTGGATTTTATTTTCACGTCTGACTACACTGTGGTGCCCTCCAACTGTTCATGAATCACGCCTTTAACTGACAATCTCTACAATGTGATATACTTATGTAAATATTATTACGTTTTATATTAAAAATCATATCTCTATGGTAATGCAAAATATATATTTGTTTCATTATATAATATATAATTACATAATGAAATCTGCCTTTGTCTATTAAAAGCATATTTGCTGTGTAGCCTGAAATCTTATAAATTATTCAAGTTCAAGCTCGGCAAGATTTTTTTCGTCTTTGATTACTTCTACTTGAAGTTGTCTGCTTCCGAGCAGCTCCTCTCCGTTTGATAGCATCTTTCCTGCTGGGAGTTTTAGTCTTGTTTCTGCTGGCTTTTACAGCTTTCTTAGAGTTTCCTGTTACAGCTTTCTTAGAGCTTCCCGTTACAGCTTTCTTAGAGCTTCCTGTTACAGCTTTCTTAGAGCTTCCTGTTACAGCTTTCTTAGAGCTTCCTGTTACAGCTTTCTTAGAGTTTCCTGTTACAGCTTTCTTAGAGCTTCCTGTTACAGCTTTCTTAGAGCTTCCCGTTACAGCTTTCTTAGAGCTTCCTGTTACAGCTTTCTTAGAGTTTCCTGTTACAGCTTTCTTAGAGCTGGCTGATAGCTTATTAGAAGCCGCTTGAGCTTTCATTCGAACCTTTTTCTGCTGATTCTATAAGTACAAATATTATTATCTGATAGTGAAAAAAAATTGCCACCACTGGGAATCGAACCCAAGACCTCTGGCTTGCAAGCGTGCTAACCATTACACCGCGGGGATCACTGGGTAAACTCATCACTACAAGTAGTTTTATTTACTTATTGATTGATTGTTGGGAAATTACTTACGATATGCTGATAGTATAAATCTTATCTTGCTTTTTATAAATAAATAAGCTTTCAGTAATTTACAGGACTTTAGAGTAACGCACCTTGTACTGTTGAAGCTTCCGGTAAAACTTGGCACTATCTTTCTTTGCCATCTGCTCATACGGGTATCTTTCCGCTCCGGAGAGGGTCTTCCACGCAACAGCTCCTGCAATTGAAAAGATCTTCACCAATTATTTTAGTCTAAAGAATTTTACCAAAATGGTTATTCATGTGTCAAATGTGAAGGAAACAGCATCATTGTCAATATAGTTTTAGAAAGCTGTTACTTTCTTGTCTATGAAGTGCCAAATGGTCAAAAATTTGCTTATTATTGCATCTCATATGCTTACAATAAAGTATCTAGTAGGGACTGCCAAATGGTCAAAGATTCGCTTATTATTTCATACAGCAATAATAAGCAAATTATTGACCATTTGGCACTCCATACTTGTCTCTATCTTAAGCATGTGATAAGGACCAACATTTTTGTAGAGAAACTGAGCATAGAGTACCAAATTGGTTTATTAGGATTGTGTGCTGCCAATATCAACTGTCTACTAAAACCTCTGAGTAATTACTGACCGTTTGACACCATCTCCCGAACATCCCACCCTCTATCGTCATTCCTCTTTCTAAAGTCTTGCATAAACAGCATGTAAGCAGAAAGCGCCCTCTTGGGTCTGTTTGGGTCTCGTTTAGCTTTTTTACTCAAGATTGGCTCTTCCGCATTTGACTTTAACTTTCTACTTTTAAGCTTTTCCTGAAGCAAAAGAAAATGTATTTGAATGGTATAGCCTCTAAACTCTAAAGCACCAGGCAATTAGTAATTTTTCACAAGTAACTAATCATTATACGCTACCCATCTTATATCTACATAACATTCTACATTAACCATCCCATATTTACATTACATTCTACTTTAACCTTGATATCATATAGATATACAACATTCTACATTAACCATGCCATATCTACATCACATTCTATGTACATTAACCTTCTTATATAGGTATGCAACATTGTATACGGACAATCTCATATCTAGATAATGTTATATACACTACATACTTCTTATCTCCATAATTAATTTTATATTCTATAATAATTAATTCTATATTCTACATGCACTGATCACTTCATGATACATCTACTCTATAATCTACACTCTACACACTCACTTTATATCTACTAAACTCTCTGTTATACTTTTCCTTCAGTCTCATTGATTGCTCCTCATAAGGCAGCTTCTCTCGGTTGGTTAAACTCCTCCACACAGTAGCTCCTTTCTGGGTCATCTCTGTGTTGGAGTAACCTCTGTGTCGGTTGGTTTTCCGGAACTCTCCGAGGAAGATTAGAAAAGCCGACATGTATCTGATGGGCAATAAACAACAGATACTATTCAGTTTATTATTGCCAGTACAAATTGCAGCGATCAATAACATATTTATAAATTATCTTTACTCAAAATACTTTTCAAAAAGTTAAACCCAGCTATTGCAAACATATCTGATGTCAGATGATAATCTTAATGCCATTTTTGTGTTACATTAGCTATATTAAAAGTGGCGTACTGCGAAATTCCAGAAATTGACTTACTTTTTCGGCCTTTCTAGATCTCTGTTGCCTTGTTTTCCCATTGCTCTTGAGAAATAATATATTTATGGAACAGCTGTGTAATACAACACCTCAGTTTCTACCTACACGCTAACAGATTAAATTCTGCAGTCTATAAATTATTTAGGCATTATTGATGATGTCATGAAATATTAGCCCAATTTCTTTGCATTCTTTAGATTCAAATTCCTAAGGCTTCTCAAAAATAATGTTACCCAACAATAGAATAACACTTTTATTGCTATTATAAACTTTTATGTTTAATTGAACTATATATTATTCAATTATATCATATTTTATTAATATAATTATTATAAAAATATTTACATATTATAGTGTGCACAATCATATATTAAATTATAATAACATATATATATATATTATATTATGTTATGCTAATGTAATGTATATTATATAACACATCATTGTAAGTTATTTGTTTTGAGGCAAGTGAATCATTTTAGTATAATGTAGTTATTTGTTGAAATTTTGACTTTGTTGGTAAACAATCTAATAAAAATGTGACGGAGCGGAGTGAAATGGCAGTCTCAATCCCTAAAACAATTAATTAGTAAATTAGCAGCCAATTTCGGTTATTTACACAATGACTTGTACGCCTAAAACACCAGCTGTACTATGCAGATTTGAAAATATAATTGGTAAAATAGTCATATCATAGGTCATCAATCTCTTTTGTCAAGAGACATAGTGTCATATTGCAATACAGTGGTTATGCTAGCACAGAACAGTCTGTGACTTTTATAAGCTTATTTCAAGGACTTGTGTTGTTTTACATGCTTGACGCATACTGACACACACCGGCACATAATGACACACACTGACACATAGTGACACACACTGACATACACTAACACCCACTGACACATCCTGACACACACTGACATATAGTGACACACACTGACACATAATGACATGCACTAACTCATACTGACACACACTGACACATAGTGACACACACTGACATACACTAACGCACACTGACACATACTGACACACAGTAACACATCCTGACACACACTGACACATACTGACACACACTGACACATAATGACACACACTGACACATAATGACATATAGTGACACACACTGACACACACTGACACATATTGACACTCACTGACACATACTGACACACACTGACACATCCTGACACACACTGACACACACTGACACATAATGACGCACACTGACACATAGTGACACACACTGATATATAGTGACACACACTGACACATATTGACACTCACTGACACATAATGACATGTACTAACTCATACTGACACATACTGACACACACCGACACATAATGACGCACACTGACACATAGTGACACACACTGACATACACTAACGCACACTGACACATACTGACACACAGTAACACATCCTGACACACACTGACACACACTGACACATAATGACACACACTGACACATAATGACACACACCGGCACATAATGACACACACCGACACATAATGACACACACTGACACATCCTGACACACACTGACACATACTGACACACACTGACATATACTGACACATGCTGACACATACTGTCACATACTGACACATACTGACACATACTGACACACACTGACACATCCTGACACACACTGACACATACTGACACACACTGACATATAGTGACACACACTGACACATATTGACACTCACTGACACATAATGACATGTACTAACTCATACTGACACATACTGACACACACCGACACCTAATGACACACACTGACACATAGTGACACACACTGACATACACTAACGCACACTGACACATACTGACACACAGTAACACATCCTGACACACACTGACACACACTGACACATAATGACACACACTGACACATAATGACACACACTGACACATATTGACACTCACTGACACATAATGACATTCACTAACTCACACTGATACATACTGACATATACTGATATATATACTGGCACATTTACATGCATATTGATATTTGTACTGCATGAGTCTACTCTGTGTAAAGAGATAGTATATAAACAATACTGCTGTTTTTTCAATACTTCATTATATGATTTTCCAAACTGACTTTCACTATCCCATGAATCCCTCATCCCTCACTCTCTTATATTATAATAATATTTATAATAATAATTTGCAGCATTATTGTTGTTGTGTCACTACTCAATGCAACCAGTTCATGAATATAAATTTATTGCATTAGTTGAAGGTAAGCTTTTCTCATGAATATTGTTGACATAAAGCAACTACGTAATGATTATTTGAAGCAAAGCACATCATGGTTAATAAATTAAGATCCTATCTCTTGTTGATTACAATCTTCGGACTTATCATCCATAGCACCTTTCCTATGAAAACAAATCCACAGCAACTCTACAAACTAAACACAGAGACTATAGGACCACCAGATGGTTTGTTTTATTGGGTAACTACATTCTTTGCAGTCAGTATGGTTGGGGGGGGGGGGGTTTAATAGTAATGGTTGTTTATTTGTGTGCTTCCTTCAACTGAATGGGTTACAATAAAGTATCCTGGACAGGAAAAGTAAAATTTAGGAAAAATATATTATAAAGAGTGCAACAATATCAGCAGCATAGTGGTAGTAATTACTACTTACAATATATATTAAATATTTCCAAGAATTGTGCTGTGTAACAGTAGCTGTATGTATATCAAAAATATGCGCTTTGCCTAATAAATATTTTGTAAAGTCATTTAAGTAAGTGTGCTACATAAAACACTGCACTACATCCATAGTATATTATATTCTAAACTACATGCAGAATATAACACTATATGTAACGAATATACTTTTGCTCTTAATAATGCCTAGCAAGTTAGCTGCACATACATAATATAACTACTCTGGTACAATATTGTTACTGATATGGGAAATTGTAAAACTTAGAAGCATTCACATGGGTTAGCAGGGTGATTTATTTTTACAATTGTGAGCTGACCTTTTGAACTTGTGAACTGTGCTCCTTTTTAAAACCTGTGAAATCTTTATAATAAAATAAGTCAAGTGTGCGCACATCCTATTTAGTCATAAACAGAAATATCTTGGCTGTAAATGTAACCAGCAGAAATATCTTGGCTGTAAATGTAACCAGCAGAAATATCTTTGCTGTAAATGTAACCAGCAGAAATATCATTACTGTAGATGTAACCAGCAGAAATATCATTACTGTAAATGTAACCAGCAGAAATATCATTACTGTAAATGTAACCAGCAGAAATATCATTACTGTAAATGTAACCAGCAGAAATATCTTGGCTGTAAGTGTGACCAGCAGAAATATCATTACTGTAAGTGTAACCAGCAGAAATATCATTACTGTAAATGTAACCAGCAGAAATATCATTACTGTAAATGTAACCAGCAGAAATATCATTACTGTAAATGTAACCAGCAGAAATATCATTACTGTAAATGTAACCAGCAGAAATATATTTGCTGTAGATGTAATCATCAGAAATATCATTACTGTAAGTGTAACCAGCAGAAATATCATTACTGTAGATGTAACCAGCAGAAATATCTTTACTGTAAATGTAATCATCAGAAATATCATTATTGTAAATGTAACCAGCAGAAATATCTTTACTGTAAATGTAACCAGCAGAAATATCTTGGCTGCAGCTGAAGAGAAACAGCGGAGGTCAGCTGACACTGAGTTTTATTCTGAAGATGAAGTCTATGATGATTGGCCGATTAATGAGCAGTTCAGCAGTCAAGGTTTGCTTCCTGTTTCTAAATGATATAAGCTTACGTAAAATAATCGTTATTCCGGGGACTTTAATTTAAACCGACATCTGCTCAAATTGGATGCTTTATGTATCTATAATATTATATTATAGATAGTACTGTTTATGTGCATCTATAAACCTCTACTCCATTCAGTATTAAAAGTCTGGACAGGAAACAGTAGTATTGTTAGCTATTATTGTTATTTTTTACACTCTGCAGTAATTGAAAGCATATTTTGCCTTTCAGTTCGTACAGCTTTAATAATATGCAAGAGATGTAAGTGAGCTGGGTATAGCTGTTATATCTAGAAGAACTAAGGCTAGGTTTTATCATAGATAGGATATTTTAGATGATGTCGAGATGGTTACACAGAAAGATGAGAAAGGAGATAGCCCAAATGGGGCAGATAACTCCGACACCCAGCGACTTTCAGTCGATGGAGAGTCAAAAGATCACATTTTGAGTGGTGAGCTGTTGTCTAAAAGCAGCATTTAATCCAGTAATTTATTTTTCAATTGAAATTTTTAACACCTCTAATGGCTTATTTGTTTTTTGCTTGTTTATTTCTGTTGCTACACACAAGTGTTCTACAAGGTAAATCTGAACCATCAAAAGGACAGCATGTCTATGTTTAAAAGGCAGCGAAATCATCTTCCTTTAAAACACCAGATTTTATTGAGTATGCGATTGAAGCATTTAGCCATTCTCACAAGAATAATATCTTTCAGCTGTGTCGTATAAACTAATGGCGGTGTCTTAGAAGCTGTGAAAAAAATAAAGACTGAGCTATTGATAGGCTAATAGAAAAAAATGTCAAAATGATATATTCTTAGATTTTGAATCTGCGCAGTAAACTATATGTTGAGGTCATAACTCTAAATGTGTTGGATTAAGAGTTTATGTTATTATTATATATATTTTATGTCTCATACAGCTTACGTATGCTACTTGCATATATATCAAATAGGCTACTTAGATGTGAATAAATTTTGTCTTTAGTTACTTTGACTGAATACTTGAAAACAAAGTGGCGAGATGTGAGACACGGGCACGCACTGCACGACCCCCTCTTTTGGTTCGTCTTTTCTCTGTTCATCCTGGCTATGATTGTCATGATGGTACTGATGTTTCTAGGACTGTTTAAGTTGTGTCAGCATTACTGTCTTCGGGAAGAAAACATAATAGAGTGAGTATTTGTACTGTTTCAGTTGTGTAACAACTATGCCTGTACAGACCCCACAGGTGTCACCACAACTTTATTTCTAGTGTTTCAGCTGTCATCCCAACTTTGACAACTGTCTCAAGTGTCACCATGGCTTTGACAACTGTCTCAAGTGTCATCATGGCTTTGACAAGTGCTGCATGTGTCTAAAATTACTTGGGTCTCGAAAATTATTAATACAGATTATAAACTTAGTCACTTTTATTATGGGTTATTGTTAAGATACTAATTTCATAGTGCATTACGAAATTTTAAAAAGCGGACATACCACTTGCATGTTTCCAGAAACATTTTTAACCTTTGAACTCGCAACTTCCAAGTTCAACTATTGTAGCTTCATATTGATATGAAGCTACAAAAGTTGAATTCAGATTTAAGTAGAAACTATTGGTTTTTTCCTGAAATAAATGTTCAATAAGTTTTACAAGTAAGTGACCTGATCTATTTAGAATATGAACAAATTGCATCATATCTCTTTCTGTAGACCTGAAATTATAAACAGAGGGTCTATGAGACATTCCCAGATACGCAGGTCATCTGCTGGCTCTAGAGGGTCAGCCGCGCTGCCAAGGGAGAGTCGTTATGGCAAAGGCAGCGGACGACGCTTTTCAGCCAATTACAACAACAATGCTGACGTGCTGTTGCAGAGACTGTTGGGTTGCAAGTCCTGCATTGTATACCACTCTAAACATCACTATAGTTACGGCACCAATTCAGACGACAAGATATGTCGTGGCAACTCTCGGTCACAGCCTGACTAAGTTGTCTCTAATTAATAATAGAAGTGACACTTTAGCAACTGTTATTAGCATAAACGAGCAGATGCCTGTGTCATACATGAGCAAGTGCCTGTGTCAGTTAGCAGGTGCCTGCAACACATTACTAGGTGCTTGTGACATATCAACAGGTGCCTGTGACACATTATCAGGGGCATGTGACATATTACCAGGTGCATATAACATATTAGCAGGTACATGTGTCATTTAGCAAGTGCCTGTGACACATTAGCAGGTGCTTGTGTCCGTTAGCAGGTGCCTGTGCTATACTTAGCATGTTGTGCTTGTGGCAAATCAGCAGGTGCCTGTATCATTTGATATAAAAAATGTTGACTGCACAAAATTCAATGTAAGAACAGTCTTTTTCAATATTAAGCTTGCAATAAACTGTTCAGCTACTGTTTTACAATTAAGCTTAGTTAGCCTTCATACATATTAGTTTCTTCCTCTGCCTCTGTACAGCTCATTGGTGTATAATAAATGTGTGTGTGTGTGTGTGATCTACAAAGAAAGGTTATACTATTTATATACATACACTTTCCAAACACAATGCAATTATTAAAAATCTTGACTCTTTTAAAGGCCAATGTATAATTATGTACTCTTCTAGGGTGCAGGATTATTCGCTTTAGTTGGAGTTACGTACTCTATAACAGAGCACTTATATTTGAGCCCAAACGAAATATTATTAATTTTCAATTAATTAAATACGAAGACGTCCTGTAAAGGTCAACAAGGCCATCTGTAATGATTTTTGTAAGAAGTAATCCACCAATCCTTCTGTAAATTAGGTTTTTACTTATACCTTCTCAACACATTTATTTTGTAATTGCTTACAGCATCTACGATATAATTTAGTTTTTAGAAAATAATTTTAAACTCAACAATGGCAAATCAAGATGCCAACGATGGACCGCACGTTATGGAGCTTAAGGATTGTAAGTGTAATCATAATCTAAAAGTTAAAAGTAAAATTAAAAGTAAAACTAAAAGTGAATCAAAAAGTAAATAATTAATATTATTAATAATAATATAATATCATATTCCTTGTGATTGTGATTATCAATATCATTGTGATTATTTTAATGATTATCATTATCAATAATTATAATGATGATCACTATGAGTATGACTATTAAATCGAATATCATGGAATTGAATAATTATAATGATCATTATCATTATGATTATGATTACCATTATGATTATGAATATGGTAATGGTTATCATGATTATAAATATAATTATTATAAATATTATTATTCATTTCGATTGTGAACTTAAACTTAACAATTAAAATTTACATTACCTAAATAACTACAAGTGCAAGTCTAACTACAAGACAAATTTTACATTTTTAGTAATTTTAATATTCATATTCGTATTTGCTGTTATTAAAATTTAGATTGAAGTTCTCATGCGCCATGGCTCAGCCTCATCCTGAGACTGATACTCACACTCAGTCCAATGTCATAGTGATAGTCATAATGATAATAAATAATGATTATCATAATAATTAGAATTGTAATACTAATCCTAATAGGCTAATACTGAAAGTTACTTAGTATAAATATAAGATTGTAAATGTTACAGTTAGTATAACCATATGTCTAAAGCTGTATGTACACAGGCCGATTTTGTTGGGTCATAAAATTTATTGGTCGATTTTGCTTTTGGCCGATTTTTTGCCTGATTTTCACAATTTAGCATGATCAATTACTTGCCGATATTCAATTTAACCAGCAAATCAAAAGGTGGCAAAAATCACGACGGCGAGCGCGATTAACACCATTGTTGAAATTATTTTAGGTCAGGGAGCGTTTGTACCCAGTCGTGGTCTTAATAAATATTTTATTAACAGCCTCTATTCACCAGTCTCAAATTAATACATTCCTATCACTATGATACATCATTTATGAAATACAATTAATTAAAATAACTATTGATAGCGGTAGTAGTAGCAGTAACAATGCATGAATTGAATGTATGTAGTACTAGTAGTGAATGTAGTTAGTAGCTGAATGCACCTCGCCTTCCTGGTCTCTACTTGCACATTGTGGCGCAATCCACCACCTCCTGGCTCGTTTCTCATTGTTTGAGTCGTCCTCCTTGCCATAAAATAACACATAAGCTGCAACTGCCAAAGTTTCTTTATTGTTTCTAGCCATTTCACTTGTGAAAAATAACGTATATAAAAATGCCAAAGTATGTGTACTATGCCAAGGCATATACAACTGATCTTGACCTTTTCACATAAACCTAAGAAAGTTATATAGACTGAGAGCCATCCACCAATAAAACGCAAGCAGAAAAATAATGCAGGACATAAAAATCGTCTAGAGTTTTCGACCGATTGCAAAATCGGCCATAGAGAAATCGGCTAGTACAAAATTGGCCGAAATAATCGGCCTGTGTACATGCAGCTTTAGACTACACATTGCTGAATCTTCTTGCTGGCTATTAGCATTACTAGTAGTATAACTAAAATATAAGTACAAGTGTATAATTTGAACTACTAATAAAAGTTAGAGCATTGATATTAGCATTGCTGTTGCTAAATTGGTAATACTAATAGAGTAAATACATTACTTATAGACTTTATAGTAAATGCTAAATCAATTATTTTGTCATCATTATATTCATTATTTACACTTTAATAGTTAATAATATAGTTTACACATGTAATTTTATCCAAGTCACTATGACTATCACTATGTCCATGTTATTTTTAGTCGCAGTATAATAATTACAAGTGTCAATGGCCTGTTTGATGATAGGTAAAGCTAGGAATACAATTCACAAATCAAGTCACTCTTTGCAAGTCAAATTACTAAATGAAGCTTGGGGTTGCACTCTAACAGTAAATGTAATTTCTTAGAAATTGTGTTATGTGTATTAAAATAAAAACAAGTATAACATTTATACTGGAACATAGTATAAGAAAAAAGTTACACAAATTACAATTTATTGCAGCAAAAAATGAAGGAAAGTTATTTATAGAATTTAAAGCCTAGCTGAAAGCTTCTTGTGCTTTTGTGTGAGGGACATTGATAATGAACTTCACAAACACTTGTCGAGTTTTGATTAAAGTCACTTTCTTGTAAATTTTTAGACAACACTCACAACAGAGATAAAATTTCGTTGAGAAACTTTGAGTTGCTGAAAGTTCTTGGGACAGGAGGTAAGATTTCCTTTACCTGCAGTTGTGTGTTAAGACTACTCTATACTTGTACTGTATACATTATAGTCTGAGTGCTACCTTGTGTTTTAGCTTATGGCAAGGTATTTATGGTGCGGAAGTTAGGAGGGGCCGATAATGGAAAGCTGTATGCTATGAAGGTGTTGAAGAAAGCCACTATAGTTACTAAAACTAAAACTACAGGTATTAACAATACACACTGTGCGAGTATAATTTATAGACATGAGTATAGACTATGTGATATAGTGTGTGAGTATAATTTATAGACCTGAGTATAGACTATGTGATATAGTGTGTTAGTATAATTTATAGACCTGAGTATAGACTATGTGATATAGTGTGTGAGTATACTTTATAGACATGAATATAAACTATGTAATATAGTGTGTGAGTATAATTTATAGACATGAATATAGACTATGTAATATAGTGTGTGAGTATAATTTATAGACATGAGTATAGACTATGTGATATAGTGTGTTAGTATAATTTATAGACATGAGTATAGACTATGTAATATAGTGTGTGAGTATACTTTATAGACATGAGTACAGACTAGATGACTTGATATGTTTATTTATTCCATGTTAGTTATCAGCAAACGGTTTTAGTTTCATGAAGCCAAGTATCAAAGGAACTGAACTCCAAATTAAGTTGTGAATAAAATATCAATCACAAATTCTTTTAATAGTTTTCAGTAATTATCTCCCCATTGTTGTGGGGGTAATTACCGAAGTATTATATTGTAACAGAGATAGAGTGCCCCTGTTATCACATATAGAGCTGATACTGGCTGTTTAGGTCAGCATGCTGCCGAGTAGTCTCACCCCTCCCCACAGCGGAGATATTATATTCTCTTTACTAGTGTTAGTTCAGATAAACTGTGTATCTCACTCCTTTCCAGAACATACTAAGACAGAACGACAAGTCCTGGAGGCTATTAGGAATTGTCCTTTCTTGGTGAAACTTCACTATGCCTTTCAGACAGATGCCAAGCTTCATCTTATTCTAGGTATATGATTATTATATGTATATTATAATATGATTATAGATATATATATATATATATATATATATATATATATATATATATATATATATATATATATATATATGTGTGTGTATATATATATGTGTGCATATATATATGTGTGCATATATATATATATATATATGTGTATATGATTATGTACATATATGGTTCTATGTATATGTGTGATGAAGTGTCTTCCATATTACAGCATGCTGTATATACAGTATAAACATAGTCTATAGTCTATACTCTGTAGGATACCACTGTATATTTTAAGTTGGGTCTCAAATTGTATCTCAATTCATATCCAATCAGCAGTTAATGGAAAGAAGCACCTAAAATATTGTTTTTAATTTTCAAATTGAAATGTTTTTTTTAATTTATAATACGCTAATCATTTGTTTTAAAAATTATATTTTTATTATAAATTCGTAAGTAGATATCTTAAGTTGCTGCATCCAGCGCCATCAGATTTGGGTATGAAATGTTGCACCTGGCAGTTGTAAGACAGTCTAGGATTTTGTATTGTTGCAGATTTTGTGAATGGCGGGGAGTTGTTTACCCATCTCTACTTGCAAGGGAAGTTTCCGGAAGAACACGTTGTGCTCTACATAGCAGAAATCACCTTGGCTTTAGAAACTCTGCATGGAGTTAGTATATGTGTATATTGTATAGTATGTCATTGTATAGTATGTAATATATATCGTATATGTGTATATTGTATAGTATGTAGTATATTGTGTATAGTACATATAAATGTATATTGTATGCGTTATATTACAGTTAATGTGTATAATAAGACTTTTCTCTACGCACTTCAAGTCCTTAGTTGAAATATTTATATTCATGCAGCCTGCGGTCCCTCTATGCAATTGGTGTAGCCTAATAATTTAGTGAAATCTGCTTCATTGTTTTTCTTTACATTTTATTATACTCTGACCCATCTTCTCATATATACTTGATATAATAGGATTTATCTTCTCTTATGTTTCTGGTGTAGTAGATTTATCTTCTCTCATATACTTACTATAACTTAGTTAGTCTCTACTCTATACTATGGTGTTTATTATAGTACAAACAAAGCAAATTATACTGTATCACATTTCTTTGAAATTTAAAGGGAGTTGTCTTCTATATAAATAGTCCACAGTAGCCTAAGCAGCCGATTAATTCCACTACTTCCTGTGATATTGTAGCTGGGTATCATCTACCGGGACATCAAACTGGAGAATGTGCTGCTAGACTCGGCCGGCCATGTTGTTCTCACGGACTTTGGGTTGAGTAAAGAGTTTTTACCAGCTCAGGTTAGTGACTCAGTAGTAGTGACTCAGTAGTAGTGACTCAGTAGTAGTAATAGTAGTAGTAGTAGTGACTCAGTAGTAGTAGTGACTCAGTAGTAGTAGTGACTCAGTAGTAGTAGTGACTCAGTAGTAGTAGTGACTCAGTAGAGAGTAATGACTCAGTAGTAGTAGTAATCACTCAGTAGTAGTCACTCAGTAGTAGTCACTCAGTAGTAGTATATGATAGTAGTGACTCAGTGATACTATATAATAGTAGTGACTCAGTGATACTATATAATAGTGACTCAGTGATACTATATAATAGTGACTAAGTGATACTATATAATAGTGACTCAGTGATACTATATAATAGTGACTCAGTGATACTATATAATAGTGACAAAGTGATACTATATAATAGTGACTCAGTGATACTATATAATAGTGACTCAGTGATACTATATAATAGTAACTAAGAGTGATACTCTAATACTCTTTCAGCTCCACAAAGCCTACTCCTACTGCGGCACAGTCGAGTATATGGCACCTGAGATTGTGAAGGGCGGCAAAGTAGGGCACGACTTTGTAAGTTTTGTTCAATGAATTACACGCCCTCAGGCTATTTGCTTTCTTAGACTATCACTAGTCTGACTAGCTTATGCTAATATTGTATTCTCTTAGAATCCTCTATCTTACTTGACAGCGGTTTAGTCAGCTATGGTCACCAGAGCGGGGTCTGAGTCATGCTGACTCAAATGCTTGCTGACTGTGTACTAAAATTCTCTTACAATTAATTTGATTTTTTTAAAACTTGAAATAATGTGGAGATATTCTCATTACCTGCTTTGATTCAAACTTTTATAGAAAAGTTTGGATGAATTTGGATACTTTAAGGGCAGTTATGTAATCTACTATTTAACAATTTTTTTTATTATTTATCTCAAGGTTTTCTATTGAAACCGTTGAAAAGATTCGGGTCATTTTACTTAATTTAGTACACACTGGATATCTTCAGTTTTTGGCTATTTTTCACAATTTAGCTGGTAATGAACATAGTTTTTTGGCTAAAACTAGTAAAACACCAATAAATACACCTAAATAATCAAAGTTCTATTTAATTTTGCTTCATTTCCCATGTTTTTCCCTAATTATTAAGCTAGTTTTGGTCACGGACCGTTACGGTTTTTTCGTAACGGTCCGCACATATAGAATATCAAGTGCATATGACAATGACCTGTGCTTTAATGTTGGGGAATCCCCTCCCAGCCTCATCTGTTATGCGTAGTTAAAACCAGCACATAAAAATACCATGTATAGTTAATTTCAATTGATTTTGAGCAAACTTTAATGTTAGGTCATAAGTTGCTGGTGTGTACTAAATGAAGTAAACTGACTCATTCTTAAATTATGTGAACGCAGGAGCAGTTCAATTGTTGACTTGTTTCAAAGGTCTTCGGGTCAAGTTGAATTGAGTTGGTCTACTTAATTTTATTTTGTATTCAAGACATGAATTATCCTGGCTCAGTTTTACTCTATATCAAGTTTTGTTCCAACAGCTGAAATCAGTTTAGTTGTTGATTGTTTGTATTTTCATGTTGATTGATTACGAAACCTGAACGATGATTGCAGGCTGTTGATTGGTGGTCCCTGGGAGTGTTGACCTTTGAACTGCTGACAGGAGCATCACCCTTTACTGTGGAAGGAGAGAAAAACAGTCAGTCAGAAATATCCAAGTAAGTGTACAGTGTGTACAGTATGTGTGTGTACAGTATGTGTGCGTACAGTATGTGTGTGCTCTTCTGTTCTACTCAATCACAGCTTTGTTCACAGCTGAAAGTAGATATTTTTAAACGCCTTTGACTGACTCTTATATCTCTGAATTTGCTGTTGAAGAAGCAGGTGATTGGTCGAGTAACTGGCTATTTATTAAATAATGTTTCTTTCTACGTCTGTCCTATTTTTATAAAATGTACATATAAAAGGTTTTTTCCCCTTCATACTTCACTAAGGAATGGGTAGAAGCAAATAGCTGGTTTTAGCACTACCTGGTTTTGTGTCATGATATTTTCCAAGTATTGATACCAAACTTTAGGAACTGAGGCTAAGAAACTTCTAGTACATTGGCAATTGTTAGTCATGTGTATTCGTAGACTGTGTTAGTGAAAGCATAGCACATGTGCTGGAAGAACTATAGATCACCTAGCTAATATGTGAGGTGGGGCAGTAAGTTTGATGAGGGTAGAGTCAACTCTGTAATGTCTCATTTGACGTTGGCATAGATTAGTTCTGGTCGTTAGGCAGCCTTTCTTACCTTCACAATCTCCAGTTACCTGCTGCAATGACTATCGAGTAAAATGCCAAAAGGGCTGTTAAATCTTATTACCAAAGAATGTTTACACTGACTGTGCTTGTTTGTGAGAGCAGATTCTCTAGGAGTTGCTGATCTGTGGCTAAGAGTATTGCGACACACAGTAAATGTACATATTCTCCATTACATGGATTAGTTAGTTTGCGAGAAGATAAGGCGATGTCAACATTTGAGTAACAGTCATTGGTTGGATTATATAGCTGTGGATGGCTGAACCTGGTGGCTAAAGTAGATTACCTGATGAATTCACAGGATATGGCTAATTTTATGGTGCACTTTCCTGAGTATTAATTCATTTCTTATGACTCACACTTATGACAAGGTCAAGGTTGAGTTTACCCAGTGGCCTCTGTGGTGTAATTATTAGTGCCCCAGTTTGCGAGCTGGAGTTCTCAGGGTGGAATTCCAGTAGGGGGGGGGGGATATTTTATAGTTTTTCTTGCGCAGTATTGACTATTTTGCTATAAATTTGCTAATTGTCTTTGATATTTGTTGCATTGTGTATCTTTCAAGCTGAATAATCCACAAAGATAAATTATGAATAGACAAACATATAACAATATAACTGTACCATAGTGAAGTTAACTGCAAGGGCAAAGCACACTGAATGGTTAGCTGATGCCATTTGAACGAAGGGCTATTCATCAGCAACAAAGCTAATTCTATGATTTACGGCAGCTGGTAATCTTCAGCTCCACGTCAGATGTTCTCTTGCACGTTTACAAACACAGCCTTATGCAAGCTGTCTCGTAGTCATCATACAGCTATATCAACATTAATGGCAGATTAATTCAATAATCTCAAGATTATCATTATAAGCAGTACTGATTACAGGCTTTATCCACGCTAATACTCAACTAGGCTTGTTTTTACACTTGGAAAATCTAACTCTTGGTGTCATAACTTATATAATGTATTGTATATATCATATGTACAAAGTTAGTTCATGCAATAATTGTATGAAAAAAATATTTTTTCTTTTAAATTGAAATCATCTTCAAATCTGCATTATTTTGTCTATAATGTTTAGGATCAAAAGAAAACTTAAAACAATGACACAAGTTAAAAAACAGGAGAAATTTTTTATTTCCGTCGTTGCAGTTGTACGATTATCTCTCGTTATATTGATAATAAGTTTGTCAGTAGCGATAAAGGACCCGCTGGTGGCTTGGGTGCTGGTGCAGGAGCCGGATTCCCTACAAGCTGGAGTCTGTTTCTTTTTCTTCCCTTACTCTTTTGCCTTCGTTTGCCTTTCTTATTTTTGTTTCGTCTGGTGGGTCGTCGGGCAGGTCGTCTAGGTGGAGGTACTGGTGGTGGTGGGCCAGGTGGAGCTGTACCTGGGGCAGGTGTTGTGTCTGGTAGTGGTGGTGGTATAATCTAAAGCATATAAACCTTGGTAGCTGAGTTTCTTCATCATAATTATACCATTTATAGTTCCAAAGATGTTTAGTTTATTTTGTTTTAGCATAAAAATGAATATCGGAACATGTTGATAGTTTGTTATTGCTTGTTTGACCACCTTTAATAACATAAGTCAAACATAGCGTTGGTATGTTATACGATCACTCACCTGGCCTGTTGGAACTAGCTCTCCTTCTTTGTATCCATTACGCATCATTTTATTCATTGCTGCCCCAAAACATGCTATAAAAGCTTTATTGTCTGCTGCCATTTCTTCTACCTATTTCAACAGAGAGTATGCTGTACACACGATCTAGTCTTAGGTTGGTTATAGTTTACTTTCTGGAAAGTGCTTTAAGAGTACTCACTATAGGCCAGTGTGGCTGCTTCTTGCAGTGCTTTTCCTTTTTCTTTTTCGGCAGCGGTTCTATCAAGCACTCTGCTTCGCCGTGTTGACGAAGTTTTCCCAAATCATACATCAGCATCATATCTGAGTTGACCCTTGTAAAGGTTTTATCTGGATTTTCCCATTGAAACCTTCGAAACAAAAATAAAAAATAACAGTAAAATAGTAGGGAGCAGATATGGTCTAGAGCTTAGGGGTTCCAGCACTGGCTTGGTGAGCACAGAGCCACGGGTTCGAACCCCAGTAGAGGTGATGTTAGAAAGAGCATT
This sequence comes from Bugula neritina, assembly GCA_964035545.1. NCBI lineage: Eukaryota > Metazoa > Bryozoa > Gymnolaemata > Cheilostomatida > Bugulidae > Bugula > Bugula neritina. The sequence continues at coordinate 14,921,058 of OZ037767.1, forward strand.
CAGTCATAATCGCTCCTAGCTGTTACCTGATTTAGCAAAAAAACCTTTCCATCAGGCGTTTTTCACAGAGATTAGTTACTATAAACTTATGTATAAATCGGAAATATAGTCTCTTTTTTCTTTTATATATTGATATAACAGCAGTTGTAATTGCCAAACCTTGTTTGGGGGAATTCATCTATTACAACATTCTTTTTATGCTGCTTCCAGCTGGTACCGGATGCCATCATAGTGAAAAACTCGTTAGAAAGAACATCCATTTTTGAGGTGTAATCTCCGGAAAAGCCGGTCTCGTTGCTTCGTAGTTTTCCCAATGTATGTGAGCCTGCAGAATAGAACCAAGAGGCCATTATTATTCCAATCATTCATAATATTTATGGCTAGAAAATCGTTTAACAGAGTAACTATACTTACCCATAAGGCAAACTGCATCCCTCGGTGTCATGTCCATGTTTTCCCCAAACCACTTGTAAGGATCTTCATTTGCGTTCGGTATATTCCTGACAGGTGTAACCAGCTGTGGAACCGCGCAGGTCCTTCTGCCCCATAAGATTTCCATGTTAGTTCGGCAATCATTGGGCACCACTCCAGGAGTTGGCACACAAACTAGAAAACCGCCAATGAATGGTGCTGTAGTTTCATACAGTAAATGACAAATTTTGGTAAAACTGCAAAATATGATCATCCTTTTTTGCAATGCTGCCTACTTGTGTGGAATTTATTAACTTACGGCCTTCCTGTTCCCCTCTCTCGGCAGCATAGTCAGATGTAACTGCACAGGCAAGAGCAAAAAAATCTGCTCTTGAACAAATATTTTCGTACCTGTTGTATAGCTTTTTCAGCGGTAGCCATGTGTTGGCTAAGCCTGAAACAAAAGGGATCATAGCTGTAAATGAATCTCTGGGAGCTGACATGGTAGAGATTCTTGCTACTTTCCTTGAATAATCAAAAGTTTACTTTAGATTTGCTCCCTGGGGTATTTAATTTGAGTATAGCAGTTGTGACAATAACTCTCAAACAATAGATTAGGCAAACGGTTTTTGATACAAAACTCATGAAAATAAAAAATGAGGTACCATTATTTCCACCCTGAACTTTCCTCCTCGTGTCTATGCACCCATCACAGATGACCACACAGTCATGGAAACACAGCCTAATGATTCCTGGGACCAGGAACCTAAGACCATCTTCATCAAAAGAGTTAGCAACAAGGTTTCTAATATCCATGCTCATCTGGATCTCTTGCTCTTTGGATATGAAAGCTTGACACCTAGCTGTCTGTACCCATGCACTCAGCACGAAAGTTATTGCCAACCACACCTGCTCAGACAACACCATACACAGCTTATGTTCTGTACTTTTTTACTCAAACAAAGTTTTTGCAATGTTTATATATTTTTTACTTTGTAATACTGTTTCTATAGGTAGAAGTGTAAATAAAATTGTTCAAATAATATTACATTCATTTTTCATTTTCAAGAAAAAAAATAAAAATTCCACCTCAAAAGCATTATGTTGCAGTGTTATAATACAAAGAGCGGATACCTACCTTCATAATGAGGCTCTGTGTTTATGACATAGATGTCAGTAGAAGGCCTTCTATGCCTGTACTGAAGCCTCATTTCAAAGTTATTGCTTGTTTAAGCTAGGTAGTTATTCTAATCCGTTTCTATGGTTACTGGACCAGCGGTGATTTACTACTACAGCTAGCGTCTATTACAAATACTGGCATTTCTATCCTGCAAATAATCTGCATGGATAATGCTTTAATATGTTTAATAAATTAAGTTTTACTCTACACTAGTGCTAATCTCTTCTCACAAGTACTTTAAGATATGACTCATTAGCTTTTGATTAATTCAACCAGAAAATGACTGTTTATTCTATTTGATGTTCTGTAAAATATGTTTTGCCTGCTGATTGATAAAGAATATTTCAAAAGTTTTAACTGCTTATTTCAACAATAATTTGAACTATAGATAAAACTTTACAATGAAGTTATCAATATTGAGCTCATTAGATTACAGGCTATCTGCCACCTATTGTTATATAAAATGAAAAGGCTGGCTGACTGATTGTTTCTAATTTAAGTTGTCATATAGGTATCACACAGGTGTCATATAGGTATCACACAGGTGTCAAATAGGTATCACACAGGTATCATTTAGCCCTTTTTTACGTGTCCTTTGGTGTCATAGAGATATTGTTTAATATTACACAATGCACTCATAGCTCTTCTATGTCTTGAAATTCTGGTGCACACATTATTAAGCAAAATAGGGTTTGTGCATCTTGCACTTTCAAATGTATAAATTATATGTAATAATTTGAAGATATTTGAGACAAGTTTAAATTTTTAAGCTACAAAGTTATACGTTAGTTGTTTTTACTTTTATATGAAAACTTTATTTTAAAGGCTTCCTAAAGTTGTGTGTATAATTGTTAAACACTTTAATACATTTAAGCCCCAAACCAGTTTTGCTAGTTCAAAAGTTGCAATTTTCTAAAAGAAAATTTGTTGATATTCAAATGTGAATAAGGCTGCAATATTTGAAATACACAACAGTTTAGTTTACTGTAGCCTATTTTCAAAAGTATCATCTTGGAACCAATGAAGTTTTTGTCATTAAAATTATAAATAAATAAATTATTTATGTAATTATAAATTACATAAAATTTTCTTGAATGTAGTAGTTGGTGTTTGAGTGCATCAAAGCAGAAATTATTTCAAATTTATCAAACGGTAATGACTAAACAAAATTTATGCCATCATTCTATGCCATTCTTTCATTTTATGCTGTAAGGTTTTTAATTACTGTCTGTGCTCTTAGGAGATTGAATTTCTCAATGTTTTGTTGTTGATACCTTATTTTATAATTTTCGAATTTAAATCATATCTGGGGTAAATATTGTAAGAGCTGTAAATGGATAATTTTATCAGAATGGATTGTATGGACATTGGATATATAGAATGGTAATATGTTGATATTATAATTATATTGAGTTACATGAAAAAACCAATTGTTAAATGTAATTTAATGAACTTCCATATCATATTTGAGACCAGGGTTTTTTGTTTTTATTGGCTGCAGTGTAATGTGTTGTAAAAATAAAAATAATATAAATAAAATTATACATTATGCATAGCAGTTTATAAATACAAGCTATATAGTGTTATCGTTTCAAGTTTATATCTGCAACTGTTTCACCATGTCTAATGAAATAAATTATTTGTATTTCTCCTTATTCTGGACATCTGCTGTTCCATTGTTTTGACATCTTCAGCATAGATTCTTATTGCGCTCCCAACAGTACCGCACCATGTCCGTGGCCTACAAGAGTTCTCCATTTATCAATACTTTGTTGCATTTGCTTTAAAAATACATGAATAACGTAAACCTGCATTTCAAAATAGTAGAATTTGCATCGTAATTGATTAGTGCTATCTATGTCAGCTTTGAAGGTATATTAGTCTAACTTTAATTTTTTAAAAGTTCTTAGTAATAAAATACATAAAATGTATACTATATAGTCTACAGATTTATAAGAAGCAATGTTTCTTTAGATTTTGAAGAATTTAATGAATATGACTGGCGTATTGATTTAGAATAGAAAATCTACAAGAAGTATTAGTTATGTCTAAAACTAATTCAGCATAGTTGATTATTTACCAAAGGAACTGGGAACTGTTATACTTTGTGCGGCTGTGCTACTGGTGTATGGGGTAGTAGTTGTAGAACTGGTGCTTGGTGTGTAGGTTACTTCTTCTGGTTTGACTTTGTGGTGACCGACATCAGTTGTTGAATAGTCTGTAGTAGTGGTGGTGTAGTCTGTAGTAGTAGTTGTATAGTCTGTAGTAGTAGTTGTATAGTCTGTGGTAGTAGTTGTATAGTCTGTAGTCGTTGTGTAGTCTGTAGTAGTAGTAGAGCTGTATGGAGTGGTGGTAGTAGTATATTCCGATGGCGTGTATGTCCTAAAATCAAGCAAATAAATATTTTCACCAACATAACTTAATGAGGTAAACAATCTTCTATAAATTCATCAACTGTTGGACATGTGACTAAAAGTCTTAGCCAAGTTGCAATATTGTAAACACTACAAATTGTGAAGATATTTGCCCGTATCTTATCAACTTTTCTAGTTAAAATTGCTCTTTAAATATTTTTTCCTACTCTGCAGGATCCTTTAAAATCTTCTCTATAATTCTTGCAAATATTTCAAGTGTGGGTATATGGTATATGTAAGATATTGGTCCTAGGACCTAGAGGCTGGGCCCTCTAGTATGCAGGACAATGATGGTAGACAGAAATAAATATTGTTACCGATTTATGAATTCTAGCTACATAGTGTGATGATTACTTACACTTCCTGTACTTTTGGGTGTTTTCGATGGGCTTTCTTGATTTTGATGGTGCTGATTTTTCTTTTGGGTGCTGCTCTCTTTTGTCTTGATATCAGGACGGTCCCATCAGCATATCCTACAGTATGGTACAGCATCTAATCAACTAAACTTCCAATACTGATATCTGCCAGCATTATTAGCTGTTCTCACTTTAGATGTTTGTCGCTAGTCAAAATAGTTTTAGAACTCTTACCCAGACCAGGTGGGAAAGGTGATGCCGTGGTACGTGCTACTGAGGTAGTGTACGGCGTTGTAGTAGATGTTGAGCTGGTAGTCGATATGGTCGGAGTGTATGTTATATCTTCTGGGTCTGCTTTCTTCTGGTGAGCTGAGTCCGTTGTTGAATAAGTTGATGTAGTGGAACTGGAGTATGGTGTACTCGTGCTAGTATAGTCACTTGTAGTCGACTCATATGGCGATGTAGTAGATGTGTAGTCACTGGTTGTACTGTAACCTGTAGTGGTTGTGTGAGGTTCAGTTTCTGGAGTGTACGTTATGTCGTTCATTTTGTGTTCAGCCGATTCTGTTGTAGGGTACTCTGTAGTTGTTGTGTAGTCTGTAGTTGTTGGTGTGTATGTCCTAAAACATATATAAATACTCAATCAGTGTGCAGCTCCACTTGCACAATAAAAGGAAGCTTAGAAATTAGTTAGTGTCTCATTTTGTTGGGGGAACTACTCACATTGGTGCTGGTGTTGTTTTTGGTGTAATTTTTGGTTTCCCGTGGGTCAGGTATTGTTTGCCTATCCTCCGCATGGCCGATCTCAGCCAGTTAGGCGATCTCTTTCTTCTGCTTAGCAATGTGGCTTCCTGCTTGTGTCCTGAAAGTGTATTACATGCAAATTTGAAGGTAATGTGTACAGACATTTTCCATTTGGTAAGCAAATTTTTTACTTCTATGCTACCCAACTCCGTGGTTGAAGCCCTTCCTGCTGGGCAGTTTTAGGGTGTAAGAATTTATGTTCCATCCGAAGTCAAGTATTTTTTTGCATATATTTATTATGGCAGTTTGTTGACTTTTAAACTATGCTTGACCAATTTTGGTCTGCTTACCTAAGCTTCGTTTTTCTCGTAACAAATGAAGAGTGATCCCATGTTGAAATGGGTTGAATACTCTAACATCCCTTTGTGTTAGAGAAGGTTTAGTGGTAGTGGTGGTAGTTCTAGAGGTGGTTCTGGTGGTGGTAGTAGTGGTTCCATTTGTAGTAGTACCAGCCAAGTGTCTTCCTTTTGCTAAAATATAGGGGAGAGTTGCGTGATCAACATATTAATGTAATATCTTTCAAAAATAAGTACTACCATGACCCAATGACCAACATTTTTGTAGAAGTTTATGGAACAGCTTTAAATTGCGGCACCTAATTTTTTACCCTGTTGTCTCTTTTGTCTTTCTTCCTTTCTCTTTTGGCGCTCTTCTTTCGTCAACTTCTGTCTGTTTGTCTTCACTACTTCTGACGCCGCAGTTTTTGAGCTGGGAGTTGCTTCTGGTATGTGAGGTACCACGTTCCTGGAAACCGGAGGCTCCTCTGTTGGGGAAAATACAAGATTCAGTGTTACATGCTGCTGCTGCCTACTTCGGCACACTTGAAACATCATAAAGTTCACATGTTTTTTGGAAGCTTACTATGGTAGAAACTTTAAGCCATAGTAACAGTATTTTCATGCTAATACTAGTCTTTATGTTAGAATGCAGCTCACCTCCTATTTTGTAGAGCTCGACTCCTTTCGTGTTATCTATAACTTTTTTCATTGCTGAGGAAAACGCCTTGTAGAAGGCTCTGTTGTTGTGTGCAAATTTCTGAACCTTTGAATTAAAGTATGATCAGATTTTATAACATAGTTGTTTGGTGACATAACTATATGCATATGAGTGTGTTTCTTTGTTCTCATATTAACCCAATTTTTTTCCTATGATGTTTAGATATTGCTTTCAATTGCAACCAGGATATTTGGGTGGTATCAAAAAGCAAATTTACTTCCATTTTTGTAACAAAATTTTAGTTGGATATAAAACTCACAAATACTCTTTCCTCGGCAGCACCACAAACTTCTTTCCCATCGACTGCTTCAAACAGATTGCATTCGGCCTCTCCTTTACTCTTGGGTTTCACTGCAATCTTATGCGCCAAGGCAGCGTCATCTCCCAGCATCATCACTGGTTTGTCATTGGTTGCCCAAAACATGCTACAACATGTTCACCTCATGAACTAAAGTCTGTTGGATTAAGTAGTTGAAGACACCTCAAAAGTTGTTGATTTTATTATTCATCAAAAGTGAGCTATTTGAACTTACTGTCCTGCTGCGTTCTTTTCCTGATGATATTCCAGACTAGAGTTGAGCAGGTTCTTGTAATATTGGTTGTTGAATGCGTGGTTGTCATGAGTCCACTGGCCGTCAAATGCGGAGTTCTTTTTCGTCATTTTACCAATTGTATGAGCTCCTGTTAATACAGAGTGGTAATTTTATTATAGTTGATCAAAGAATCCTCTTAGTATTCAACAGAAGCAATGTGCTATGTTGTATATAATCACGTTAGTTATTGGTCATGGGTAGTTCTAATAAATCTTAATGAATAAAGTTACAATAACCAAGTCATAAAATTTTATAACTTTTGTAAAAATCGAAGATTGAAGAAGCTGGTCACCATATATTTGGAAACCGTACAGGTATTTGTTCTCTGAATTTTGGTTAAATCAAGATAGATTATACTATACCAAAAGTTTAAATTTTAAGTAGTATATCTTTCCAAAATGTGGTTGCCACTTTTAATAGAATTTTTCATTCATAAATAATGAAAAAATCGCCTCCCAAAATAGATTGTGCCAGTAAAATTGGGTCGGCGCTCACCTAAAATAGCTGTGTGCTCCTCCACAGTCAAGTTGAACTCTGCACCAAGTTTCGGAGCGTTGTGATGGTGAGGGCCCGGGAAGAAAAAGCTTTTCCTATTGGGTGGCGACTCCCTGTTGGGGCAATCCACGCGACCAATTAGGAAGGGAAATTTGGGAAAACAATTCCCTTCTTCACATCCTATTAAAATTAGAACAGTGCTACTGATTTAATGCATTTAATGCATTTGTGTGTATCAAAAAAATTCAATAAATAAAATTGCCAAAGACATCGATTGAAATACAAAAGTCAACTGTTGTTTTTAAAGTCACAGAGTGATAATAACTATTTCAAGTTATGGTGTAATGAGTAAAGTTAACTAACTAGTAAGACATCCATCTTACAGGAAGTAAAAGTACCTTCTTGAAACGTTGTCGCATAGTCTATGGCCAGAACTCCGGCGATAGCAACGAGATCCGAAAATGACATCTTTTCCTTTATCGGTGTCCGCCCCAACTTTCCTGAACTCCACAAATCAAATAGTGGATCGAAAAATTTCTTTATTCCTGAAAATACAGATAATTTCAGACTCCTTTGTCACTGGTACTCTGTCTATTAGTACAAATCGGAGAGTAACTTAATATCATCATATACTTAATATGCCTAGTAATTAAATTTTATTTCAATTTAAATTGATAATTAGGTATTAATTACAATTGCATCTATAAATGTGGCCTTGTATCTCTAACCTGCATTGCCACCATTACCAAAGTCGATACATCCATCACAACCACCCCAACAGTCGTGAAAAGTCATTCTGAGGAATCCGGCATTGAATGTAGTGATTCCATCTTCTTTGTTGTCATCTATTAGTTGTCTGTTATGACAATAGAATTGGCACTTGATGAAATATGTGACAATATACAAGACTATGATTGCTAACGAAACTTAACATTCTGCTGTGAATCTATATAATAATTATACATTGGAAAATTTAGGAATTTAATTTGAATAAAATCCAATTATTTTAAATGGCTTATCTTTTTAACTCATTGTTTACAGAGGTAATAGCTCTTGCTGTAATTTACACTATAAATATTATCTAAAATCTATATAAATGCCATTTATAGTCTACATAATATATATCTAATATCTATACAATACCTCACTTGCTGCTTTATATTTCTAAAATCTCTGTTAGTGAAAACTGGATACACAGGCACGCTGCTTTCTGGCACAAAGTCAGCATCTTCTTGCTGACTCTGTGTTGTCTGGCAGCATATTGACACTAGAGTGATGATGAGTAGGGAAGACTTTACTTGCATCTGTAATATACACATATATTATACACATATGTAGCATATTATCTGTAATATACAGACATATAGGATACGATGTATGTATATAATATATACTCAACAAATTAGCATGGTAACAAATATATTTCTAGGTTGTTATATAAAGAGAGAACCAAATGGTATCAATATTATTTTATGCTTTTCATACAGCGTTATATGCATGCAACTCAAGTTTAGCTATTGCAGTATTCTTGAATGAAATTCCTTTGAGTCTTTTTTATTTGAACTTCTTGTTCGTAGAACAGTGTTGTGGAAGTCCTACTGCTGCTGCTGCCAATAGTTATGCTGTCTCTGTTGCTTGAGAATTGTTTGCTGTTGTGTTTTGTTTATCATCCCATGTTTATTCATTAGTTGTGCAGCTTGCAAAATTTCTGGTGATTTTCTTCTCGTTACCAACAGTTTTACCTTTTTTTCTCATCAAAATTGCAGGAAAATTAGTTTTAATTTCACTCCAGAGTTTCCTTACCATTGTTTTGTAAGTACAAAAAGATTAACAGGTAACTTAATCTGACAATGTGTTTTATATAATATGTCCAATTTAACGTTTCATCATTTCTGTGTGTAATCTCTACATACCTTTATTTAGCTGACCTTTCTCTTGCTGCCAGTCTTTTTAAACGAACCGAAACGCAGTTGAGTTACTTGTTTAGATGTAAACACCTGGGAGGCACTCTTGTGTCTTTATACTCTTTCACGGGCCATCAACAAAGGCATCGCTGCCAATATAAACAGCTAATCCCCTCTCTGTCTCTCTCTTAGCTAATTGCTATAGCTAATTGTTCTAGTGTCATCTTGCAGTCACACCCAGTCTCACTCTCATTACCCCTCACTCAGCACACAGGTCTACACAGGGCGGTATAAAGTAGTTCACACTCATTACCAGATGTATTTACCACTTCTGCTCGTTATACTAATTCCTGATCTTATCAGCCGTAGCTTTCATTCTTCCTTCCTTTTAATTCTGCAATACAAGCTTTCCTTGGTATTTGAAGCTGTTGGAAATATAGCAAGAGTAGGCATGTGTGTTGTAGTTTGGGGGGGAGGTACACCACCCGACTTAGTTTGTGGAATTAGCAGAGTGTAATCCAGTAGCTAAGCCGTCAGCTAATCCTTGCTAATCCCCATTACTAAGCTATAACTTGACTATGCTCCATTACTGGTTAGATTAGGTTCAACCTATCACTGCTGTCTCATCAAGTCATTAGCTGAGCATCAAGAGTTCACATTGAGATATCGTTGCGAGCTTTGCTCTTCGACATATTCATTTATTTGATTTCCAATAAGTTAAAAGAAGTTGCTAAAACGAGGCTTGCAGTTTTGTGTTTTTTATTCTGGTTTCCTATTTAGTTTATCCTACATTTTGTTTGTGATCCAATTCATTGTACAACAATAGTATTATTTTTAGTTAAACTAAAGGTAGAGCATTCTTTTTATAAGTAAATGTCAAAGTTAGTTCTATTTTTGACAAGTCAAGATTTTTTCGTAGACTGTTTCTAAGTTTTTTTAATTTCTAAATTCCAGAGTTGATATTTATTAAGTAATAGAAATTTTAATTTCTGTAATATACTAAAATAGTTAAACTAAAACTAATATGTAATAAAATCACAATCAAAAATATGTTTACTCTATGTGAAAAATATCAACAACTAGACATTGGTGTTGAATGCTGCTACTACTTTGTGCCTGTTTTGTTCTTCATATTGCCTGGCTTTTGTCTGTTATATTCTACATCTGTGTGTCATGTGACAGTTGACAATATCATGTGACAGTTAGTGCTGTCATGTGACAGTTGATAGTGTCATGTGACAGTTGATGCTGTCATGTGACAGTTGATGCTGTCATGTGACAGTTGAAGGTGTCATGTGATAGTTGACAGTGTCATGTGACAGTTGACAGTGTCATGTGATAGTTGACAGTGTCATGTGACAGTTGACAGTGTCATGTGACAGCTGATGTGGATATGAAGCTGTAAGATAACCTAAGTTTCTATGATATATTTTCAGGCGTATACTGACATGTGCCCCACCCATACCCTCAAGTTTCTCACCTCAAGCCAAGTCATTTGTCACCCAGCTGCTGGACAAGAACCCCGTCACCAGACTCGGCTCTGCTGGGGCTGCCGGAGTGAAGAAACATCAGTTCTTCCAGGTGAGTCAGCAACAGAGAACGCTTCAGACCAAGTTCTCTGGTTGTCTTTCGCCATAAAATTTATTCAAATAATAGGATCAGTTAGACAATCAAGCAGCTAATTGCCCAAATAATCTGGAAGTAGTTTGAAACTCTTAGGAATTCCAAGACCCTGGATCAGAATGGCTGATTGAGAAAGCTGCCACCAGTTTAGAACTAGTATCTGGAAGGATTCTGCTAAATATTCCCGACTTTCTGGTTATTAGATGTGAAACTGCTCTGTCCACCTTTTAGTATTCAACCCTTAGTAATATATGAGTATACTGCAGTGTGTATTATGTTAAACAAGCCATATTATGCTTCACACACTGTTGCTAAAAATGAGCAAATTGGACTCGACTTAAACAATTTTATACTCCATCTAATCTGTTTAGGTTCTTCATACAGAATTTCTAGACATGAAGCTCAGAGTATCCACGTGCACATAACTCCTGACTATATCATGTTGGTCGCAGCATGTTGATATTAGAATTTACGTGAATGTACTCTGAGTTTCTTATGAAGGTGTTGTGGTTTATGTCTGTCCCTTTCTCAGATCGCTATGGGTTACTTAGTTGATGACATCACTTCCTCTCTCTTTGTAGAGCTTAGACTGGGACAAAGTGGCCTGCCGGGCCGTACCTCCCCCCTTCAAACCGGCTATCAAGGATGACGTGGACGTTAGCAACTTCTCCACGGAGTTCACCAATATGGCTGCCGCAGATTCCCCCGCTGTCGCCCCCGACAATGGCCATGACATGTTTCGGGTGAGTCATTTGTGCCGTCAGCTATTGGCAGCGCTTTTAGTGTGCTGTGGGAGTTATCTTCTCTATACAGTTGTGTATATCTAAGATTCTAAGTTGTGTGCTGGCATTGTTCCAGGGCTACTCCTTTGTCTCCCCTTCAATTATCTTCTCTGAAAATACAGTAGCAGAAGACATGGTGAAGAAATCAGCCTTCAGTCAGCCCGATTCCTCACAACTATCCAACAGTTTGAAGGTGAGTCAGTAGCAGGTATATAGTAGGTAGTATTATGTAGTATATGTATACAGTAGCAGGTATATAGTAGGTAGTATATGTATACAGTAGCAGGTATATAGTAGGTAGTATTATGTAGTATATGTGTACAGTAGCACGTATATAGTATGTAGTATATGTATACAGTAGCAGGTATATAGTAGGTAGTATATGTATACAGTAGCAGGTATATAGTAGGTAGTATATGTATACAGTAGCAGGGATATAGTAGACAAAATCCGATGCTATTTAAAGTTGTCTTCTCTTGTAGAATTCACCATTTTTCCAAAAATACAGCCTTGACCTTTCTTCTACGGGATTTCTCGGAGACGGGTCCTTCTCGATATGCCGCAAATGCACCAACAGAAGGACCGGCGAACAGTTTGCCGTGAAGATTGTCTCTAAACGCGTGGACTGCAGAGGAGAGATAGCTATTCTAAATCAATGTCAGGGTCACGCCAACATTGTGCAGCTTCACGACACTCTGCAAGATGAGGTGAAGATGCTAGGGCTATGTGGGTAATTAGAGAGAGTATAGTTGAAGTTTTATACTGCAATGTATAACATAGAGCCGCAGGTTTTGCTTGTGTGTTAAAGTAAAGTTTTCTGTGAAATTCATTTTGTAATTACAGTATACAACTGGAAAATTGCATAAATCATGAATTCATATTATGATTTATGGCAAAATACACATGACCAGACCTGTAGTGTGACAAGAAAGTTTTGCTTCAGCAAATTCTTTCTTTTTGAAATGGGAATTAAAATAAATGTCTGTTCAAATCTACACAGAATAAGTAAAACAGCTTACAAAGTTTTTCTATCAATTCAAGATGGTAGTCCAATCATATTCACCTCAGCATTCTGGATGTAGAATTTATAGAACATTCTTCAACTGGCAGTGAATTCATTGGTGAATAATTTAGGATTTATCTTCTCCTGTCATATTATTACAAGTACCCACTAACCTGCATATGCTGTAGTTAACGGCTATTTAGTAGTTGTGTTCTCCATGTTACAGTTACACACGTACCTAGTCTTAGATCTGCTGGCAGGCGGGGAACTTTTGGACAAGATTAGATCACAGGCTAAGTTTACAGAAGCCGAGGCTAGCCGTATCATGAGGTCTTTGGTTACGGCAGTCGACTTTCTACATTCTAATGGAATCATTCACCGGGATTTAAAACCTGAGGTACTGAAGCTAATTTTGTATCGGTATTTCATTACGGCAGCGTTGTTTGATGCCTCTGTGAGTAGTAATAGTAGAAATGGCAGCATACAATCTTGCCACTTTGACTCGAAAGGAAACTAGTCATCTGGTTGTGTCTTGCAGAACGTTCTCTTTGAGAGCGACGCTGAAGAAGCCAACATCAAGGTCATAGACTTTGGCTTCGCCAGACGTAAACCTGACACGGCAGCGTTTGGTCAGCAGAGCGCCAGCAAGGCGCTGAAGACGCCCTGCTTTACTCTTGACTACGCTGCCCCTGAGGTCATCAGTACGGTGGAGGATAACTCCGGGTACAATGAGATGTGCGACCTTTGGAGTCTGGGGGTCATTCTAGTAAGTGTAATATACAGTCACTATAGTAGTAAGTGTAATCTACAGTCACTGTAGTAATAAGTGTAATCTACAGTTACTATAGTAGTAGGTGTAATATACAGCTACTATATAGTAAATGTAATCTACAGTCACTATAGTAGTAAGTGTAATATACAGTCACTGTAGTAGTAAGTGTAATCTACAGTAACTGTAGTAGAAAGTGTCATCTACATTCACTATAGTAGTAAGTGTAATCTACAGTTACTATAGTAGTAAGGGAATATGTTGTAGTACACAATGCTATCGGGCTACGTGCCATTTCAAGTGGCCGGGCCAGACAAGGCCTCTAGAATCATGGACCGGATTAAAGGTGGTCTCTTCAGCTTCAAAGGGGCCGTGTGGAATATTGTGAGCGACAGTGCCAAAGCCTTGATCAAAGGTTTGTCACGAATTATCTTTCCTTTCTGATGAAATTTCCTCTCTTTGCTGATAGATTTTCTCTCTATACATGCAGTCGTTGGTGGAAGTTATCAGAGTACTTGCAGTGGTAACAAATGGGACAACTCCCAATAATATGTGTTGTATTCAAACTATACATTATACAGAGTTTTGCAATGCCTGCTGGACATACATTAGCTGAACTACTTTTAGGTTGGAAAAAAAACCCCAGCAGCTGTTACACTGTTCATTACACTATAATAGTAAACTACTTACAGTACGTTATACTAGAGAATTCATAAGCTCACGCATTTCTTCTACATATATTCAGGTTTGCTAACAGTGGACCCTAAGCAGAGGTTAACCTTGGAGGATGTAAAGCGGTCGCACTGGTTGTTCCCTGAGTCTGTCCCTCAGACCCCCCTAATGACACCAGATGTGCTCAATGGATCTCGGTCTGTGCTCGGTTTCCAGATCGCCATGACGATGAACGCCTTCAACAAGGCCGCTAAATCAGGGTTTAAACTGAACTCCGTGTCCAACGCGCCGCTGGCTCGGCGCCGCAAGAACAAGAAGTGCAGCACCTCTACGCACAGCGACTCCTGTGACAGCAGGTAGCCTAGCCTCAGTTTTTAGTGTGTTTGACTCGATTGTTACGGGTGTCTCTTCTAATCCTTCATCAGTTTTTGGAATCAACTTAAGGAATTTAGTTTTGACTCTGGCCATCATTTGGAAAATTTTAAAATGCGTGAATAATTTCAATTCTTGAAGTTATACTTTATTTGAAAGTTAATAAAATTTTATTTTTCAAGACTGTATTAGCTAATACTTTTACATAGCTTTACACCATCTTTTATCAGCTCTTACAACATATCTTGACCTTAAAAATATCTCTAGAAAATGATTTACAAGTTTTAAGGTTGTCCGCAGCTTTTAATTTTCTTGTTTACAAGTTTAAACTGCAAATTCAATCCATCAACTGCTTTTAATCTGTTTTTAAAATGATTTTAAAACATTTCATCAACATGGCTGAAGAGCCCTTACTATCCCGAGATATTGAGTGTTTAGGAGACTCAGTCTATATAAGTTCACTGAAAGGTCATGCCTGTTTGCTTTCCTTGAAGGTGTAGCCAAGAATCTAGCCGAGGAACGAGTCTGTCCCCGTCGAGACAGTGCCTGACTCCCCCTAGAGTCGGTAAGACTTGTTTTTGGCACTCATTCTAATTTAATCAAAAGCCAGGTTTCAGATGTAGGAATGTTTTGGTGTGGCACTGAATGGGTAAACGTGTTTACCACAAGTCATGGGTGATTAAGGGCGTGAAATGTTTGCTGGAAATAGACACAAAATGAGCTCAGCCTGTCATCCATCATGCGTGACTCTAATGGGGCCGTGAATCAGCCGCTGGCATTTGACGTTGGCCAACCCATCTCACTCCCCCAGCTAACCGCGGCAACACAAGGCTTTCAATAGCCTGAAATCTGAGATATTCTTGTCAATTGGGGTGTGGGGCACCAGTTTTACCTTTCGAAAACATCTATTAACAATTGTCTATGAAGCACAGGCTCAAGTGTCTGTATGACTTATTACGCAATAGTGAGTACTACTCGAGACAGGGTCTAGAAGATTCTATCTCAGCTAGTGTGTGTATAAATGAGTAGCTTTAGCTTCCTTCTGATTGGAGTTTTCTCCCCTGGACTAGTGCTGATTTGAATTTATTGTTGCTCTGGTATTTACTCAACTATTTCAGCTGACAACCGCTATTTAGTACTACCAAAATTTTAACAGAGTGTAAATTAGCCAATGTGAAAGCTGAATGTTTGAGCTAACTTTTGTGTACACAATTCTATAATAAAATAAAATCTACATGAAATCCCAGACTTATATTTAAGTTTCTACTCTATACTCCAGCTATAGATTCACAGCTCCAGTGTATGTGATGTTCTTGTCTCTCTGTTACAGCTAGGTCTATGAGCCCGGCCCAACCTGTGGACGGGCGGAAGAGAACCTGTAGCCCCCTCAGTCTCATGATCCGCTCCTTTAGTCCTCACAGCAACGCTTCAACCCCTAGCACCTCAACATCCACTCCTGGCACAGCACAGAGTACAGGTAGGCTTCCCTATAGCAAGCTGGCTTTACACCCCTAGTACACCTACCCTCATAAGTTGTTACTGCTACACCCCTAGTACACTACCCCCTCACAAATTGGTATTGCTACACTCCTAGTACACAACCCCCTCATAAGTTGTTACCGCTACACCCCTTGTACACTACCCTCTCACCAATTGGTATTGCTACATCCCTTGATAGTTGAACACAATCAGGAAATTCATTCCCTTAATACTCATTACATGAAATGCAATAGCTTCATTTCTGAGTTATGGATATCAGATTGGCAGTTGTTTATTACAACCCCTAAGTATATTGTTTGTCTACACTCCTTTACAGGGTTCATGCCACTGAAGGCGTTAGATCTCTCAGTCTGTACCTCTAGTCTCCTCTCCTCTGACAGCGATGACCTTGATGGCACAAGTTCTCCCATAGCCCGAGGGAAGAAGAGGCATATTGAGGGGCTCTCGCCACCTCCCCTCAAAGTGAAAAGATAGCCCAAGACTGTTGTGACAGACATAATAACTGAATAAGATTTTATATAGGAGTTATTGTGCTGTAATGAACCTGCTATGCACTAGATAGATTGTATTGCTAGATGATGCCAATGTGTTCTAGTATGTTCTAGTAGGTTTTAGTAAGTTTTGGCTGAAATTCTCACCCCAGATTTCTCATCCAATCAAATCAAACACACCAAAGCGAGTGACCTACTTTTAAGTAGGTCACTCGAAACATACTTTCCTTTCATCTTCAGTATAATTAACAGTATTTTTAATAACAGTGTCAGTCTTTTTATATCCTTTGAAAGAAAAATAGAGCACCATTTGCAAGAATTGAATATAAAAAAAAATTGATCAATATGATTTACTGCAGTACTGCAGTACTGGTTTTATGTAAAAGTCACGTTTTTACTTCTACTGACACTTTATAGTCTTTTATTTATGTAGCTATATATATTTTTCGCTCAATGAAATGTTTTATCTCATATGCTTTATAATGATGTATTAGGATGCTTTTATTCTATATTATGATTAGCAGTCAATGAATTTGTTTCTTTTATTTTCATAAAATATATATTTATATCAAGAATGTTTTACTTTAATATACTATAATACAAAATAATACACATCTTATATAATATAATACTGATGTCTTGTGAATTGTGTGTTATTGGTTTGTAATATAAATGTGATGACAATTGTGTAAAGACTTCATGGGCTTTATAAATTGTACACAGTATTCGATGCTGCCTTAGCTAGCAGGAGTAAACTAAATGCTGACCTTACTGTGGCTGTACTGGCAGCGAACATAAGTTTACTAATTTAGCTTCAGCTCCAAAGTGGCTATGCTCTGTTAGTGTGGTGAAATGATTATATTGTGCTCCAAATGGTAAATACAAGTTTTATTCGAAAGAAGTTGATAATAAATGTATGTCGACCAGCCATGAAAGAGTAGGGAGAGTGACACAAGCCGGATGTGAAGCAATACTACTGTAGAGAGAACTCTCTCTTATAGCAACTCCACTAATTACTTCATTTAAATAAACTGTTTCCAGACAATACTTATGTTGTCTTGTCTTTACAATATGAAGTTGTATTGGGGTTATAGATTGACCTTCGGAATATTCAGTATCAAAAACGCTGCATTTAAGCCAACCTACGCTTCACTCTAAAATATTCACTGCTGTATTATTGTACCAAGTGTGGCTTTTCATCTGCAATGCATAACATCTCAAGTATTGCAACAATTCATTTGGAGACATTATTTTCTCATATTCCATGCAATTATAGCCTGTGTTACTTCATTTATAATACCCTTAGCTATGCCTATTATTGCACCATCACTGCTATAAATTGTTCATAATCCTGATAAATTATGTCTTAAAATAAAATTTTTGTACAAAATAATGCTAATTCCATAAGCCAGATAAAATATAATTAAAATTGGTATGAAAATAGATGGCTGGGTAGACATTAAAATTCCAGCCAATAAAGCTACCAGATGGTCATAATGATAATATGGTAAGTCCAGAACTGAAGTATTGAGCGGAGTTTGTGATAACTCAGTCTAATAAGCAGATCACAAACGATATAGTTGATGGAAATTCTCTGGGTTAATTGAGAGATGTGATATGTAAACTACAATTATATATACCCAAACGAAATGTTCGTGTTCAGTGTGTGTGACCTCACAAAACTTTGAAACTTTTACTGAATGGGTTTAGCATTGCTGAAGGTCATCAAAGATGAAGTCGTCAAGGGCAACAACTCCGCTGGATCCAATCTCTACTTCTATGATGAGCTGTAAAGATGAACAAGGATAGTAAAGACTCACTAATAAGAAGCTAATCTTGGGATGGCGCATAAAATGTACCAGCACTCAAAGTGAGCTGACTAAGAAGAGCTAAGTCTATTGGTTTTAAAGCCTATTACACATGGGCTTATTTACCTCAATGAGGATCTCGATACATGTGAGGGACACGTAGCTACTGGCCTTCCTTTTGGACTTTAGCCTTAATTCTAACAAATTACCGCATAGGACTGGAGGCCTATTCATGAAATAAGGCTATGCTCAGGGACTTACTTTTTACCACACAACTTTAGAAGAAAAGTTATGGCTATTTGCCCATCCAACTTTTCAAACTAACCTCCAGAAAGCTGAGCTAAAAATGGCATCTTGGCACAAATATGAGATTATTTAAATTTAATTGAATAAGATTTCTATTATTTATTTTTAATAGCCATTCTTCTGGTTTTATATCTAAAAGTTAAATTTGCAGTTGAATGCGGAATCAAGTATTAAAAACACTGTCCTCTACCTCGTGACTCAGTTGGGGGTTTGGCCCGTAGGTGTCGAGGCTGTACTGCTCATTGACCCAATTAGAAGTTGAGTCTCTGCTGTCCGTCCCTCTAATGAGATTTCCTGGATACAGCCCACCATATGCCTTGTAAACTGAGACTTTTCCAGAGTCTGTCCCAGCTTGGTAGCGATGTAAATGTAAGCAGCCCTTTTTAGCTACAATTGCAAATCAGTTTACATACAGATAAATGTACATATTCTAAAGATATACAGGTAGATGTACATATTCTAAAGATTTACAGGTAGATTTACATATTCTAGAGATATACAGGTAGATGTCCATATCCTAGAGACATAGAAGTACGTATTCTCTAGAGAGAGAGAGAGAGAGAGGGGGGGGGAGGGAGAGAGAGAGAGAGAGAGAGAGAGAGAGAGAGAGAGAGAGAGAGAGAGAGAGAGAGAGAGAGAGAGAGAGAGAGAGAGAGAGAGAGAGAGAGAGAGAGAGAGAGAGAGAGAGAGAGAGAGAGAGAGAGAGAGAGAGAGAGAGAGAGAGAGAGAGAGAGAGAGAGAGAGAGAGAGATGTTATACTGTACATACATTTAAACTGCTTCACTTTTAGCCAGGCTTTCTTTCCTACATCTCTGGAACTTCCCCTCAGATACAAGAAGTACCTTCCTGCAAACATTAAACACATGGTCTTTAGTCTATATTAAACACATGGTACACGACCTAATATATTAGACACATGGTACACGGTCTATAGTCTCTAATTCTAAGCCAGAGTCTTTAGACAGATTTCAAACTAAGTGATATCAGAAAGTACACATGCGTAATGATTTACCATAGCCTGAACCCTAACTATACATTTTAGATCTATCTTGCTGTGAAGGCGATGTAATCATTTACCTACTTTTATTATCTCAACCTCAAAAGAGCTCCGAGATGAGAAGATTCACTCACCAAGTTTACCATGACGAGGTCCATATGGACTCTGATATCCGGAAACAATTTCAAAGTCTAAGTTATCGTTTGTCATCTGCTCCAGGAATGGGCAGATGGCTCCATTAGTAAATTCACAGAACATTAATCCACTCAAAGCATTTGCTACAACAAAGTATATGAAATATTTGGTTTTCAGACATAGCAATGTTCTACATTTACACTTATATACAGTAGAGCTGAGTCAGTACTGGAAACTTCAAAGGCTAGGGCTGGGATTAGAAACACTAAAATTAGGACTACCTAAATCTCGAGTCTCTTTGGTACAGTTTTTCGAATTTGTGTTCTTATAATTTCAGTACAACTTATGACTTATTAAATAAGTTTACTTTTACCCGAGTTAAATGCTTAGTGGATTTAGAGGCTGTGTGGCATAGCATACTGAAAATGCTAATGGTTCGAGTAGACGGACCAAAAAAACCGGTACCAATGTCAACCAAAATATCAGACTAGAGTAAATACAAGTGCAGGTCTGAAAGAAGTGCTAGTGACTGTCAACATAAAAACTATGCTTTATTTTGTATGTTTATTTTGTTGAGTTTCTTAATACCTCTGCAATATCTAACTCCTTGGATTAAGAATGTTTGAAGGTCAAAGAAATAGAGACCACAAACCAGATCTTAAACCCCAGTTACAGATCAAAGACTGTTTAGCTGTAACCGGTATAGATAGTCAATAAACCGTGACATTTAGATGGCATTGAGCCACAGACTGACTTGTGCCAATTGTGTCACTCAAGTGCTTGGAATGGAATGAAAGATACATTTGAATTTGTGGTTTTGCTATCTTCAAAGCATCCGTTAAGTTAGTTCATTTAAATATGCAAAAAGTATTTAAATTGCAATCACTCTACAGCACAGTTAATCGAGGTTAAATGTTCCACTTGATGTTTGGCATACCAGTAACTAAAAAGCTATCATAAATACCTACAGACTATTTGTGAAGAGCTACAGACTGGTGTAATATGGGAGAACACATGTTTCAAGTATGGAACTAATTGAACGTGGCGTCGGTGGAAGTCGGTATCTACTGACAACCAAGATACATGCAATACGAAAACATACCAGAATGCAAAACCGGTCCCGCGACAATAGGAGCGGTTGTTGTTGTTGTAGTAGTTGTAGTGGTTGTGGTTGGCGCAAATGTTGGCAAAGGACCAGGTCTCTCCCAGCGAGGTTTCCAGTGTGTATCTTCAACAATTGGGTGTAGTCTGAATGGGGACTTGTGCAGAATTCTCCCATAGACATCGGCAAATCGAGAAAGAAACAGTTTGTTGTCACGAGCATATTGCTGAACCTGAAAAAGAGTTTTATGAAGTATAGATTCGAGTGTTCAAAGAGTTTAAAGAATCCTTGACACAGTTCACCTATGCAGTACTAAAACTGTTATATGTGTTAGTTTTCATTTGCATACTGTGTTAAGGTTGGATGCCTAAACAATTTTGTTTTATAATGAATTTTGTGCGAGTATGTACTGAAATGATTTGGGATTTCTGATCACCTGGAAATGAAATTTTCGGTTGGCTTTGACTTTACAGCTACTATAAAACCTATACTAATTATAGCTAACTTTCATTGCACGCTGTTGTTAGCTGCTGCACTGCAGAGCATAATCACTGATATGGCTTAAAAGTTCAAAGTTTAAACTCTCAAGTATTGACATAAAGATACTAGAATCTCTGAAAGATAAACATACTAGATTTCTTGTTTTCTCTGCAGGACACTCTGGTCGGTAGGGGTCGGGGTTACAGCTTTCCAGACTGCTCAAGTTGGATATGATGGCTATGTCAGAACCCAACATCAGCAGCGAGCCATTGATATTGGTCCAACTCTCATTCAGTTCTGGCCTGAATAAAGCGTGTAACATGGAGTGATGTGTGGTGTTTACTAGTGAGATATAATTATGGAAGGAACTGAATATATAAACTAAAATTATTATGTGAGCAATAAATATGAACTATAATTATTGCAAGAACAATATAATATGTGAATGAGGTGTTAATAGTATAATTAGTTTATGAATTTTAATTAAAAGTTTCATGTCATTGCACTAATCTCCAGAGGGTTAACATATTTCAGACTTAAATTATGTAATCCTTATGAATGTGTAAACTGTACACCAGGGTTTAATCACAAATCTCACACAATATCTCATTTATTTTTAGGTAATCTGTAATAATATATGAAATCTCTCTCTAAGGTGAAAGCTCTCTAACTTCTATTATAATGAGAACATAGAACAATAGAGCAAGACAATACTATATTATACTTGGATTATAATTCATGAACTTACACTGAAGTTCTGTTTGCCCTCTTCCACTTATTGGCTGTGTTGGCCAGCTGAATGAAGTAGTTGTTATCGAAATGGTCAGGAGTTCTGTCCCATGTATCTCCGTCATGAGTGTTCACTCTGCCCAAGGTGTGCGCACCTGCAATACAGGTAATATATGTCTACTAGACAAACTAATGTAGTGTTGAGTTTACTCAGTAGTCCAAGTGGTGTAATGGTTAGCCCGCCTGCTTGCAAGCCAGAGATCTCTGGTTCGAATCCCAATTGGGGCAAAAATTATATAGCTAAGTTTCACAATAAAACGAAAGTATTGTGTTTAGATGAGTAAATTAATTTTGAGCTCAAGCAGTGATTGCTAAATAATATAATTTTGCAACTGATCACAAATTTTTTCAATGTTTCACAGATTTCAATGTACTTAAATAAAGTTACATATTATGTTGTAAAAACTGGCATTAATTTATTCAAGTTTTCAGTATAAATCTTATTAACATATTTTTTCAGTTTGGTGCACTAAATGCTCCTACATTTCTTTATACAAAAGAAACATAACTTGAAGGTATTTGAAAAAATTAATTTGCTTCATGTCAGATCAAACTAAATAAAAAAGAGAACTTGGGTTATAATAATGAGTGGCAGGGGCCACCACCCAACCCAGTGATTTATTACAACATTAAGGAATATAACTAATCACACTGGAATGTATATTAAAGATCAAGTATGCATGTGTGTGGGAGATAACAGTTTCAGGAATATCAGAAAATCTGTCACAAAGAATTTTTTTTGTAGTCATGATAGTTTGAAGCTTCAATGTGTCTGCATTTGCTTTACAACTATCTGCGTATAGAAGTGTGTGTGGGCACAATGACGTTGATTGTAAAAAACTAAGATAGCCATTGTTCTTATTCTTCACTTTACTGCAATTAAAGAGTCTTTAGGCTTATGCACCTCAATGTATTACAGGAAATCTGAGATATAAGCTACTGGCTTTAAACTCAGGTCAGGCTAAGTTTAATGTCTGAGTTTTATCTCAAAGAAGAAGAAATATTTCTGTGATAATGGACTGTCGCTAATTTAAGTGGGTATTAAGGGATTTAATAACCAAATTTTACTTAAATAAAATAAATTAATGTTAGTCTGGAGTTACTGATATTAGCTAGGAACCATCTTTTGATAGTTGGGTTCTCTGCACCCCCCCTCTCACTTATTTTCTTTCCTGAAACACTACATTCTTTCTTATTTAAATGGTATAGTGCTGAAACCATATAACTTAAACATATTATTTTAACACCTGGCACCATAATTAGCTTATATATCGTGTGATGTGAAGCAAGTAAAAACCACAATCTGGGTGAAGACTTTTTGTAGTCACCATAATATTACTCTGAGCTTTTTAAAGTCTGCAACTCTAAGAATTGTCTTATAAATTGTATTATAACATTTGTCTAAATAAGACATTGAAAACAGCCAAACCAAGCGATATAAATGAACAGAAATGGGCCTGTCTAGTTCAATAGTTTACTAGTTGCTACTCCTACAGCTACAGATCCTTGTCAGCATACTATAGTTGCTACCCCTACATGTGCATATATTTTTGTTGCTGTGTATTTTCACTATCACTGCATAAGCTCATAAGAATTTAATTACTAGTCGAAGTTTATCAGCAGCTTTTCTGAGAAGAAAGGGTGGGTGTGTATAGCCCCCATCCTCTGAACTTACCCATGAGAGTGGTGTACTCTTCTGGGTCCAAGTTGAACTGCTCCATGAAGAATGGGGCAGCGTCGTCGTGGATTGGACAAAACTCATGCATGAAGAACTGTGGTGCTCCGCAATCATTTCTACCATAGAAGAAGGGAATGTCTGGCACGCAACCTTCACCACGGCAATCTGAAAGATATAGAGCTGAGGCTAGAGCATAAACAACTTTGAAGTAAATCCTATTGTATTATAATTTATTAAAAGGCTTTTTAAAATACAATACTCAATTAATACAATGAGTTATGAGTCATAATTCAGACAAAAGCGTATCATATGATATCATTATGATAGATTACAATATTACTATGCTGCAATACTACAACATTACTTTGATATATCAAGATTATATTACGATATATCAACAGCTATTTAATACAAGAACATTTTGAATTAGATATTAAAGCTGAATAGGTATAGATAATAGTTCAAATCAATTTGCTTAGCAACTCTTTAATCTAAAAGATAAGATCCTAGTGACACTGTGTAACTCTGTCTCCATAGGCTGGTTGCTATGGTTACTAGCACACAATTGTATAAAGTGATACACTAATTCATGAATATGCATGCCTTTGAAGAAAAGTTGTCCTAAAGGGGGAATGGAAAACCAAAAGTACTTCATCCCATTGCCTTTTACTTTTTTTACCAAGATACAAAATGACATGTAAACATAATACTTAATGTAGTTTAGGACTAGCTAGAGACACACAGTATAATATTCTAATCCTAATAAATAGTGATTAGTGAAATCCTTTGGCCACGTACTTGTGTTAAGCTCCATGGCGAACTGTGTTACGGTAATACCAGCCAGTGCCCAGAAGTCTGCCTGTGACATGGAGTGCTTGAACTGCAAGTCCCACAGTCTGTCTAGCTGCATAGCGTAGAATGCCACTCCTAATCCACACAAAGTACATGTTATAAGCTATACAGGATCCAGTATGTTATGCTGCTTATAAAAAGAAACGCACGCAAGTTCATAGTCACCATTCCTGTGAGAAACCCCTGATGGAAAGGGTTTTTTGTTAAATCGGGCTATAAGAACTTATTTAGATAGGGCACAGGAGTAATTATGATTGGATGCTCTTCCTAACATCACTAATGGCCTTTGTTGGGCTCGAACCCATGACTTTGTGCTTACTAGGCAAACGCTCTAACCCCTAGACCACAGCTGCTCTCTTATGTTATATGCTACTTGTGCCATAGAATATAGATTAAGTAGTTTAAGCAGAAGTCGAAGTAGAGACGGGTTTGTTAATACATTTTCCTAGAGCTTCTGCCAGTCATTGCATAGCTTTGAAATGGTTTTTTGAAATTTAAATGTTCACTCTTTAAAATGGTCTTGTTTTCTGGCCTAACCTCAGAAATTGAAATATTTTCATTATAATTGAACCACCCTTTTGACTGCCACACCTTGAATAGTGGCTCAGCCAATTAACTGAAACATCTTCACGTTTAGTTTTCTGTTAATGAAAACAGGGAGAGGTTTGAAAACAATTTCAGGTGATATTGAAGTTGGCTATTAATCACATGCAAGCATGCATACAATTTACATATTTTTCTGCCTGAAATATTAATAAAATTGACTGGCATGTGAAGCGACATATAATAGAATAATGGCATTTATAAAGCAATTTTGCTTCTCATACACCCAGCAAGCCACAAAATAATTGACACACTTTATTCTAGCGCCTTGGCAAGCTTCTACAAGACTTGCACCCAGCTGGAACATTTCTAATCTGTTTCAATGATTTACTAGAAACTTCATCAGCAACTTGGCACTATAGCGCAATAAATGGCCTATATGTATATTATTTAGTTGAGCCAAGCTTTATTTGAAGTTGGGAAGTTTTGCAAAAATAAATCTTAGTAGAGGTTCTTATGGCAACATATCTTATGGCAGTTTGGGGTGACCCCCTAAACACCCTGCATCATTAGATCTATGACAAAGAAGTCTGAACATATGGAACTGGTATGAAATATAGATTGTAAGTTATCCTAATTAAGAAAGGTAAATACATGAGTGGGTAAAGCTAGTAAATGAGCAGACAGAGTAAATAAATAAGTAAATAGGTAGGTACATGTACTCTGAAAGATGTTGTATTATAATAATAAAGTAATAATACGAATATTATATAATATAATGCTAGTTATACATACAACAATTGTATATACAAACCAAATAAACTACATTCTCTTATAGCTATACATTTCGTAGACATATCTATACAAGTAGGTAGACATAATACATTATATGCGAGTATTCTCATATATTATAAAGCAGTCATATCTGATACCCACCAGAATTGGCTCTGTTCAAGTGATTAATGCAGCCGTCACAGCCCAGCATTCCCACACAGTCATGAAAAGATAGCCTGAGGATTCCTGCATTGAAGGGGTGGTGGCCTAAGGGTGTTCTGTTATCGTTGACAAGTTTTCTTATAGCCACTTGTGCTCTGTTCACCTGAGACCTAGTTAGGGGCTCTCTCTGTATAATCCCGTCTTTAGTGATTGCCGTTGTAACTCCCTCTGCCAGGAGGTAAAATAATGCTTTCAGCTTTATTTCATAGTACAGGGAATGGAATACAGGACTGATAATGGAATTTCTATATATTCGAATACTTTCATACTATTTGTGGGCTTAAAATTTTTCCTTTTTTTGGCTTCAAAACATTTGTAAAAAACTTAATTTATTTTACTTTAAAAAATGGTACCTTTTAGAAATTTTGTCTCTACATAGTAGAATAAGTTTGTGCAGTGTACAAAACATTACAATGATTTCAACAACAAATTCTTAGCTATCAAGTGACATAAAAAATTGCCTATGGCAGTTTGACACAGTTTTGGCACATCTGCAGAGAATAATGTAATATATGCAGTGATCTACAGCTACGTCTTCTACGTCAGATGTATAGCAGGTGACGTATTTAGTCTAGTAGCCTCTGTTTCTTATTCTTTAGCTATCTAACATATTCAACCTGCAGTTTATGTGCTAGGCAAAGAACATAAACTAAGAATATCAAAGCCTTAACTTCTAACGGATTACACGCTATTAAACCTAATCTTCAAAGCATCTGTATCTAATGTCCAATTATATTTTATGATAAATTGTTTTAACTCACCATAAAACAAATTATTGTGGCTTTGTAAAAACATCCCATTGAATACAACAGCCCAAAATCTTTCTTATAGAAAAGGAAAACTTCTTTAAAACCACCCCCTTCTATTAAAAACGTTTTTGTAGAAATTATGGTGTGTAAAGCAAGGTTTTGGAGAAGCTATGTAAGATAAAAATGGCCTACCGTTCATGTGGGTGGTGGTAGGTGCTGGAGTGGTGGTGGTAGTTGGACCAGCCGTAGTGTTGGGCATGTTAGCCAGTTCCAACTTGAACTGCTCGATTCTGTTCTTTAGCCGTAGTTGTGCTCTTTGAAATCTGGACATGGGTGGGGCATTTTGAGACCCGACAATTGCTGATCCCAGTACCAGCACCAGGAGGCTACACTAAACACCAGATACAGAGTTTTAGCAACTCATAATTTTCAAGACGTATTACATAACACGTGAGAAATGAGAATTGGTTGTAAGGAAAACTTGTTTGCTTCTAAAACTACTTAAAAACTCACAATTAGTATAGATACTAATGACTGCCATGACTTGCAATTATTGGGCTAAATTATGACGATTGAAAAGTTGAAAATGACGTAGTAGATAATCCATGGTTTAAACTAATAAACTGGTTAGATTTCCTCCTTACTTAATCTCCCTGTAAATTAGCAGTGTTTAGCTAGCAGGTAGCTCCTCAACTCCATGCTACGAAACATAAACTCTCTAATGCAGAAGGTAGAAATTTGATGTCTTTCTACATACATGTCTGGGAACATGCTTTCATCAGCGGTTACATTTCATAAAAACCATATAGCAGAAAATAATAGTTCAAAAACAATTTTAAACTGTTAATAATTTTTTACTGCACTCAATCAATGTGCATTTATAGTTTATCTGCAGAAAAACGTTTCATATCTATACTGCAGATAATAACTTTACTTTAGCATAGAAATCTCAAGGATTCTTAAAGTCTATAAGCAACGCTAGAACTTCTTACTGTGCAAGAAATCATAATGCTTTGAAAGTTTATCTACAGTACACAGTCTAAAAGATCTAGACATTATGTCCATAACTTTTCTTTTTTTAAAGGGGCCTAATTGTTTTCAAAACTTCAAATTTTAGTATTTTAGTATTTAAAACCTAAGCTAGTAAAAGTATACTACCATACCTTCATTAGCAGCATGCTGCAGGTCATGGAGTCAATATTTTGCTTGCACAAACCACAACGTACAACCGAACTCAAGCAGAAGTAGAGATGAGAAAGTCCTGCTTCTCTCGCGTAGTACTGCTCGCATCTGGTGCGTCTCTGCAGCTTTTTAGACATTGCGTTGATGTTGCTTAGCAACTGAAACACATAAATTATGTTTTCATCATAGTTTTGTTACAGAGAAGGGTGGCTCGACTACCCCCCTCCCTTAAGCGGTAAAACATAATAGCCTGTTGCTCTGCTGGCCAATGGCAGTCATGGTTCAAAAGAAAAATAGAAAATGTGAAGTAAGCCTTAAAATATGCTGCAATTAATAATCCCACCAGAACCTGTTACTTAAAGCCTTATCAATTTAAGATTATGATAAGTTTGGTCTGATCGTAAGTCTTTGCCACGGATTCACTAAACCCCTGCAACAAACAGATTAATGGTGGTTAATATGAACATCCATCACATTAAATAATAATTACACTAACTGAGGGATATTGGGGAGTTGAAGAAGCAGGGATTACCTGAGTCATCCCCTGACCTTAGAAAATAAAATAGTAGCAGATTATATAACTTACTTTTCCTGTTACTTACTCAGTAGTTTTAGACTTACTTTAGCATATATATCTACTCTATATTACTTCTACATCTACTCTATATAACTTCTATATCTACTCTATAAAACTTCTATAGCTACTCTATATAGCTTCTATAGCTACTCTATATAACTTCTATATCTACTCTATATAGCTTCCATATCTACTCTATATAACTTCTACATCTACACTATATAACTTCCATATCTACTTTATATAACTTCTATAGCTACTCTATATAGCTTCCATATCTACTCTATATAACTTCTACATCTACACTATATAACTTCCATATCTACTTTATATAACTTCTATATCTACTCTATATAACTTCCATATCTACTCTATATAACTTCTACATCTACACTATATAACTTCCATATCTACTTTATATAACTTCTATAGCTACTCTATATAGCTTCTATATCTACTCTATATTACTTTCATATCTACTCAATATAACATATATATCTGCTCTATATCACTTCCATATCTACTCCAGATAGCATTGATGTTTACCATAGATCTATAACTTTTAAACAAACACGCAGACATTAAAACCAGGAGTTATCATACTATCATAAATAAGGTATTGTTTTCCCTGAATGAGAAAAGAGGTACCAGCCAATAGCAGTGATGCATTGAACTAGCTAAACCTTAGATTAAATTATTTGTCAAATGGTGCGAGGAATTGACTACCAACCGAGTTCAATGCCATGCAGATGTTTTTCCAGCAACAAATCGTTGTCAGAAATAGTTTCCAAAAGTATGAATTTAATATGCTTTATTTTTAGACATGCTTTATTTTTATATTTTTCTCAAATAAAATGTATAAATGTTACTGAATTTTTTAAAGTAAAGTTAAGGAATCAGTAATAAACATTACATCAATGCTTGTGAAATGGTTAAACCACTCAGAAATGCAAAAACTTGAACCAGTAATAGACTAGCATTTTGTAGGCTTAGTTTTGAAGAATTGTCTGATACAGAAGATCTCCGCCACAGCTTTTATAGTGACAGCCACTAGAATAAGCAGAGAGAAGAGATCCACTTGGTAGAGTAGAGAGTCAGCAAACGCTGCAGATGTTATGGTTTTCTGCTTCAGCTTATGCAAGTGTTCAGCTGCAACGTTACTCCTTCGTACCAGCTCTAAAACAACAAATACTACTTCGAAAAGGTTTCAATTGTTGGCAGCTTTAAAGTTGACAGTATTTAGATTTTGCTCTCTTGTGAAATTTTTTTCAAATTACAAGTGATGTTTGTTTGAGGCTAAATAATGTTTTATGGCATTTATAAGAGGCTATTGAGTGAAACTATTATAAAACTATAAAAAAGTTAATTTTAAAAAAGCAAATTAATAAGAAAACTGCTACTAAAATCATGTCTTCCCTTTTAAAAGTGTGAGATTGAAATTGCCATAAAAATCGCAGCAAGATGTTTTTAGGGTTTCACCTGTCAAACTGTACTCGAAGGAGGTTTTCACAGACGGAGCTGATGATGGTTTGGTTTTGGGCATTTGCCAGAAGAACTCAACAGTTTTGGTGGTGACTACACTGAAGGAGTTATCAAAGCAGATGGAGTACTGTCCAGTGGAGAGAGAAATGGTGTAGGTTCCAGTTTTCACTCTTCTGGTGCTGACATGGGTTACTCTACAAATAAAACAGTCTATAAATAGAACAGCTTAGTTCTAATAATAGAACAGTACTCTAATTCTTTGAATAGAGCAGTATAGTATAGATCTCTACATAGAATAGCATAGTCATATTTGTAGAAGAGTATAGTTATGATCATAAGGGAGCAGCTGTGGTCTAGAAGTTGGAGCGTTTGCCTAGTAAGCACAGTGTCATTGGTTCGATCCCCAACAAAGACCATTGGTGATGTTAGGAAGAGCATCCAGCCGTAATTTCTCTTGTGCCCCGCCTGAACAAGTCCTTAGCCCGATCTAACAAAAATTCTTTCATCAGGAGTTTCTCACAGGATGATAATTATAAACTTGTGTGGGTATAGTTATCATCAAAAGTATAATTATATAATAAATAGAACAGCATAGTTCATTGAATAAATCAGTATATTTTTTAAAACACAGCCTAACTCTATATTTAGAACCATGTAGTTATGTTTATCAGGTATCATAATTCTATGGTTAATCAGAACAGTATACAAGGTCTCTTGATATAGCAGTATAGAAATCTGAGACACACATCATCAATATTTACGAATTATGTTTTGCCTACAGCTAGAAGGTTGTGTGGCAGCTAGGCAACCTAACGCTGAATGCTGACTCAGCAATTTTTGTTAATCTTGGCATACAGTAATGAGTCATAAAGACCTTCCCTAAGAAATAAGGGATACTGTTTCCAGAGCTGAATGTATAATTTGTAAGTAATTTAGGCCAAATCTAATGACCTTGAAAGTTATGAGTCACAATGTTCATAGCAGTACAGTGGTACACAATGCAAGTGTAATAGAAAACATTAGTTAGAAGTCAATTGGTCTGAAGTTTGGTGCCAATTTGAAACCTTGATTAGGGTTTGGAGCTTTGGAGTTGGGTGATATGACACACCCATTTCCAATTGACGGGCCCATCTTCAATTGACGCGCCCATCTTCAAGCTTCTCAAGAAGAGAAAAGCACATATGAATGTTCCTGCATGTGAGAAAAGCTCAACAGAACATTCAATTGCCAAGTAATTTATGCTCATTTGTATTTTAAAGTTGAAGTCGAAATGACAGGTCAATGAATAGATTGTGTTGTAGGTTGGTTATTAAGTGCTTGTGAATATTACAATGTTGTGTTTGAGTAGAGAGTTTCGCCTCAGACATGCCCTCAAATAAATTAAAATAATTCATTATCAGTGATTCTTGCACATGTCTAGCACTGAATGTGTCAAGTCTGCTTTTCACTGGATAATACTGTTGAATAATAGGATTCCAGATTGGAATGCGAGAATTCAGAAAGGCTCAGACACATAATTGATTAGTTTGTTGAAAAGTGATGGAAATAATACATTAAGTTGTGGTTTGAATAGTTTCTACAGTATAGTGCACATGAGGATATTATAACCATGGTTGAAAATGCTGTGACGTGAGAGTTTAGTCCTGTGACGAATTTCGTGTGTATATAGAGCTACTTCTTCAAATATCATTGATCTCTTAAAGCAAAAATATTTGTTATACTGCAAATAAAATTATTTGAAAATTTTACAGTATTATGATGATAGCAATAAACATGGGCTAGATAGGTTAGATCAGGTTAAAATTGATTTGGATTGGACTAGACATGCGGCGTTCATTGTTTATGATTCTATAAGTTGAAGAAAGTGATTCTTATGAATAATGCGAACATGTGAATTATATTCAACCTCAGTTAAGTTTTTGCTTTGTCAAACTTCAACTCTGAAAGATCCTGAAAGAAATCACTTTATAACAAGAATGTTTAGCAAGAAATAATGAGGATTTATGCAAATTTGGAGCAAATTTAGCATAAGATACGTCAATGATTCACGATAGAGAAAGCATGAAAGCACTTAAGGTCATGACTGAAGTTTACGGATACCTGAGGTCACGCGAATGGACACTCTTCACAAAGGCCAGGACATCTTGATATCTGCCGCCCTTCAACACAGTGAAAGTAAAACTGGCCGTCTCCTTGGCGTCCATCTTGTCCATTCTCACGTCTTCATAGAAACAGGAAGCACTTCCAGGCGGGACAGCGACAATGATTGTGGCAGCAACATTAATTAGAGACAGCGTTGTTAGCAATGTTGTCAGCATGATGTGTAGATCTATTATGGAGAAGAGAAGGGGCGAGCGTGTAAGACACCTTTACAGTGACAGCAGGTGGTATCAAGAGGTTATGATGTAATAGCCTTGCCATGTTCAATAGTTGGAGAGCAGACAGAGTGATTGCACACCTTACTGCTGTGGAGTGTACATGCAACTTGTGAAAAAGGAAAATTAGCTTTACTTATAATTACAATGGTCGCATGACTTGTTACGGCAGTGACATGACTTGTCACGGCAGTCACATGACTTGTCATACTACCATGCAAGTAAATTGTTATAAAACTTGAATGCGACTAAAACATGCATAACAATGCTTAAAGTATGATTAAATATGTAGCAATCATTCCTTACTGCTTTACCTGTATATTGAAAGTAAATTCTACACAACAATTTACTGAGTATTAAGGCTAGATTTCACTGCTCAACTATTTTCTCTTTGCTTTCCTAATACAGCTGCTTATAGCTCAAGTAAAACTCTTAGCAAAAATCTCTCTTTATTTATATACCCTAGAATAAAATTGTATATTATACATGTAAGTACACTATATGGTAGGGAAACTATGTAGACTTGCACTGTATACAGGTGGAATTTTAGAATCATGTATTTTATTTGTATTGCAAGAATCATATTAAATAATATATTATATAATATTTTTATAGTACAATGATTACATGCAATTAAAATTATGACATGACAATAGGCAAGATTGAAATTATCCAACAGTTTATTTCTACAGAATATTTCTACACGTAAAGTAAATGAAGCACTACACTAAACATTCTCATTCCTAAGTGTTGATACAAAAATACAGCTTGCCTTA
The DNA here is from genome assembly GCA_964035545.1 of Bugula neritina. NCBI lineage: Eukaryota > Metazoa > Bryozoa > Gymnolaemata > Cheilostomatida > Bugulidae > Bugula > Bugula neritina. Next base: position 14,954,250 of record OZ037767.1, read on the forward strand.
AAAGTACCGGCGAAATAATATTGAGTTATTTTCCAATTGATGGAAATCTTATGAAGAGAAGATAAACCTGAAATAACAGTCTAAAGGAAGTAATATTAACATAGCATGTTGAGTGTATTTGGAGTTAGTAATAAGACGGTCAGAAAGGAGTGCTGGTGCAACAGCTGCGTAGGGGGGGGACTAAACATCAGATCACGATTAGACTGTAATACACAGACAGGGGGGGGGGGGGGGAGTAAGAGGAAAATAATATAACTACTCTATTACTGAATGATTATAAACTAAGAAGTTTACACTCCACTATCAGTATGATATTGGAATGGTGTTCTATAAAGATATATTTTGTTGATTCTGAAGTGTATATATGAACTTCAGTTGAAATGGACATTGTATCTGGGAAATATTCTTTGCAGTTACAGCATCACAGTAGGAATTATATCCACCACTGTATTGCTGAGTCAGGGGGATAAATCCACCACTGTATTACTAGAGCCAGGGAGATATATCCACCACTGTATTACTGAGTCAGGGAGATATATCCACCACTGTATTACTAGAGTCAGGGGGATATATCCATCCCTTCGCTGCTCTCTACGGACGGAGAATTACTGACTACTGGAGAGGCACTCTTTGGTAGAGAAAGGAAGAGTCCTTCAACTGCACTTTGCAGAGCTTTCATACAGCCGATAGATGACTCATAGCCGCCAGCTCTGTCTGCTGCACTCGCTGACCTCATGTGCCGTAAGTATCTGTGAGTATACAGTATAGTATAATACAGTATACAGTATAGTATAATACAGTATATAGTATAGTATAATACAGTATATAGTATAGTATAATACAGTATATAGTATAATACAGTGCATAGTATAATACAGTATATAGTATAGTATAATACAGTATATAGTATAGTATAATACAGTATATAGTATAATACAGTATATAGTATAGTATAATACAGTATATAGTATAATACAGTATATAGTATAATACAGTATATAATATAGTATAATACAGTATATAGTATAGTATAATACAGTAGGCCTATATAGTATAGTATAATACAGTATATAGTATAATACAGTATATAGTATAGTATATAGTATAGTATAATACAGTATACAGTATAATATAATACAGTATATAGTATAATACAGTATATAGTATAGTATAATACAGTATATAGTATAATACAGTATATAGTATAATACAGTATATAGTATAGTATAATACAGTATATAGTATAGTATAATACAGTATATAGTATAGTATAATACAGTATATAGTATAATACAGTGCATAGTATAATACAGTATATAGTATAATACAGTATATAGTATAGTATAATACAGTATAGTATAATACAGTGCATAGTATAATACAGTATATAGTATAATACAGTATATAGTATAGTATAATACAGTATATAGTATAGTATAATACAGTATAGTATAATACAGTGCATAGTATAATACAGTATATAGTATAATACAGTATAGTATAATACAGTATATAGTATAGTATAATACAGTATAGTATAATACAGTGCATAGTATAATACAGTATATAGTATAATACAGTATAGTATAATACAGTATATAGTATAGTATAATACAGTATATAGTATAATATAATACAGTATGTAGTATAGTACAATACAGTATATAGTATAGTACAATACAGTATATAGTATAGTATAATACAGTATATAGTATAGTACAATACAGTATATAGTATAGTACAATACAGTATATAGTATAGTATTATACAGTACATAGTATAGTATAATACAGTATATTGTATAGTATAATACAGTACATAGTATAGTATAATACAGTATATAGTATAGTATTATACAGTACATAGTATAGTATAATACAGTATATAGTATAGTATAATACAGTACATAGTATAGTATAATACAGTATATAGTATAATATAACACAGTATATAGTATAATACAGTATATAGTATAATACAGTATATAGTATAGTATAATACAGTATATAGTATATTACAGTATATAGCATAGTATAATACAGTATATAGTATAGTATAATACAGTATATAGTATAATACAGTATATAGTATAATATAACACAGTATATTGTACAGCGGGGAAGGGGGGACAAACACCCACCCTTTGTGTTTTATGTCATCCAGGGAAGGAGTTGCTGGTCCCAGACTATCGTGGATGGACTCCTCATACTTATACAAAACCTCCACCTTCTTAGGAATGGGCATGAATGTAGTCTGGTGACCCTAAAACAGTAACCAAGGTCAAGGTCAAACAGATACAAAGCCGCTGAAAACAACATCGAGAGAAAATAGAGATTGGGTGAATGTCAGAAATTAAAGAATTCCTCATAATAGTTCGAATTCAACCAACTATTTGGTACAACTATAAAATTGTTATGAAAGACATTTGAAATAAACTATTTTTTAAATATGAAACATTTTAGTGTAACTTTGGTATACCAGGTAATCAACAAGGAATACTAAACTCTGTAACTTTTAGCAAAACGAGTAGATGTGAGACCTAAACTGCAAGTTTGCCAGAAAGTAGCTCAAATGTGACACAAACACTAATCAAATCTAGAGCAAACAGTTTGATGGAAATGATAGAATAACTCCCAGTAAAACAAGGAAAATTCAATGTAAAATACAGCTGAGTTCAGCACATTTCAGTGTTATATATCACACAGTCTACACGAGAGAAAGTAGTAAAAGGCATTAAAACTATATTGAGCACACAACTCCAATAATAATCTGATGCTAACGCACTGCGAACAAAATAAAATAGACATGTTTTTTACCAGCTGGCTGGCCATATCACGGGCGGGTGCCAAGGCTGCCTTCTTGTTAGCCTTCTCTGTAGCTTCCTGTTCTAGAGCTCTTTGAGATTCGTGGTGGGACTCAAGAATTTCCTCGGCGGGTGCATCAGTAAACATCTAACATGATATGTATAGTAAAAAGTAGTTGTTTGCTCAACCAGAGTACATGGCAGAGAGAAGACAAACACAGGATAATAATTCTACACATGGTTTATTTATTATGCAGTGTTTAAAAATTAATATATAGAGAGCAGCCGTGGTCTAGAGGTTAGAGCGTTTGGCTTAGTAAACTCGAAGTCATGAGTTTGGACTCCAGTAAAGGCCATTAGTGATGTTGGAAAGAGCATTTAGTCATTTAGTTACATATGAATAAGTCCTTCGGCGACTTAAAAAACATTTTCATCAGGGTTTCTCACGAGACTATAAAATTAAGTTAGAGTTTAAAAATACATATTTACATTCAATGAAACTTTTTAGTCGAACCATGCAGTAAACATTATTTTACAGCACATGAATAATTGCAACTTGTAAATTCCCAACTACCACTTCCTTAGCCAATAGACCACTCTCTATTCACTAGACCACTCCCCTATTCACCAGACCACTCCCCTATTCACTAGACCACTCCCCTATTCACTAAACCACTCCCCTATTCACCAGACCACTCCTCTATTCACTAGACCACTCCCCTATTCACTAGACCACTCCTCTTATTAACTAGACCACTCCCCTATTCACTAGACCACTCCCCCTATTCACTAGACCACTCCCCCTATTCACTAGACCACTCCCCTTATTCACTATACCACTCCCCCTATTCACTAGACCACTCCCCCTATTCACTAGACCACTCCCCTATTCACTAGACCACTCCCCTATTTACTAGACCACTCCCTCTATTCACCAGCAGCTCCGCTATGAGTCATCACTCACCAGGTTATCAATGAGAAGCCGCTGCCGCTTCTCCTTCTCCAACTTCTCCCTCTCCAGCTGCCTCATGACGTCTGAAACTGAAGAGTTGACCTTATTGGCAGCCTCCACAGCTATGCAGTTCTCTATGTGCAGCTCATCTGCTGACTGCAACAGACAACACTTTGTATCTCCAGCATTAAAGAGCAGCTTACTATGACTTGATACTCTTTATTATATACTATACTATTACTATAACTATATTCTGATCTATTAGAAACAACTGAAATTATATGGAAACACACAAAAACCACTGAATTACTGTTTATTTTGATCTACCAGCCACTATAAAACTGTGCGAACAACTAGTGTAGGACTATAAATATAACCACATGTGCAGACTGCAGCTAGCAACTCTGAACATACACCAGATCATGCTCTATTCAATCTGTTATAGACACTGCCAAAAGTATTTTAGTTTACACAGAGATCAGGGATAACTCCTAATAACTCACTTTTTTAAACTTGTTGTGCGCTATTAGCTCTTTGTTTTCTTTTTTGTAAGCTTCTACTTTCTTTTTCGTACTTTCCACATCAACACCATTCACGAGATTAAATACTAAAACACAATCGTGAACAAAAACATCATATCAGATTGTAGCCTATAGCCATCGAATTTAGACTAACATGCAGATAAAACAACACAACAATAAAGTTCGCAGTACTGTCTCATCATCCAGAAAGAAAACAATAGAAAATTAGGCCCAAAGTTCTAAGCTTGTCACAGTTCTAAATTGTAAAGTAAATAAATATGCATAATCTGACAAGATAAACATATAAAGATGATAAGACGTATAAATACACATACTGATTGTCTCCACTTCTTCTAAGTAGTCGTTGTATTCCCTGAGAGTACTAAAGTTGTCTTCTTTTAAATTATAACTAAAGATAAACAAGGAAATACCATTTAAACTGGCTGCTAGGCAGATTTAGAATATTGTATCATCATATTTATTAACTTCTGAAACAACTATTAAAGAAAAAAAATTGAAGTGAGTTGCCTGAGATTATGCTGACTATTGAAGCTTCTAGCATGTTTGCTGGCAGTTAGAATTATGCATTTCTACTAAAATAGTTAATCTTGATAGGTGAAACCAGACATACTCTTTAAGTATTTTTCTTCTGATTTCAATTTCCTTTTCGATGCTAGCATCTTCAAAAAACTGTAGTCGGAAGTTGGCTCGCCTCAAGCTGACATTGCATTCTGGGCAGAGACCACTTCCTCTGACAAATAGAAGCTCTACACAGTTTTCACACCTACAATTTTAGGAAAATACTCTGACTATAAAACTTATTTTAAACAAAGTGAGCTGATAGAAGAGTAGTCAGATAAGCCACTTACAAAGCATGGCCACATACGTTCACCAGTAGCTTTAGGTTCGGGTTTCTGTATTTAGTGGTGCGACATCTCGGACAAATGGTGTCGTCATTCATTTTTAATCTCTGTAACATTGAAGTACAATAAGCTACTTCCAAATATTATATGCAATAAATCTCAGAGCTTTTAGAGTTTACTATTGTCAAACTTTAGTTGAATTCATACAAAAAATTGATTTAACTATTTTTTCTATCCTACCTCGAAAGTGTCAAATTGATTGAATTTTAAATCTTATGTTTTAGGTCTTATTAAATTAGATAGTATTACTATTAGTATTACTATTACTATTAGTAATACTAATAGTAATAGTATTAGTGTATAAGTATTACCGTAAGACTAAATGTATTGGCATTACTATTAATAATACTCAAACTTAAACTCATTTACTTTTAGTATAATAAATTAAATTATATATTTATATTATTATTAATAATAATATTATAATATTATTATTATATTTATTATTAATTAATATTATCAACAATATGAAATTGAATATAAAATTAAATATCGACTATACCTATCAGTATAATATTAATAATATTATTGAGCCTATCATAATATTAGCAAACGTCGTTAAATTAAACACTAAGTCTAACATTAGCTTACAATAACTAATAAACATTGTCATAGACGTAGTACAACTACAATAATGAATAAAATTAAATAGACAGTGTTATAATTAACTGCAACGCTTATACAATAAAAACTGATAAAGTTACTATGTAAGACTCGTTATTTCAAAATAGACAACTGGCCTTTACAGATTTTCCTATAAATTTATATTCTCGAAAATCTTTGGGCGCATAGATTCCGGTTTTTAAATTCTCGTAGTTCAAAGGGCAACTTGAGGGTTGCACAAACTCACTTGTTCACTTTGATTTTATCAGTATAAATGTGTCACCCAAGTTGACGCGTGTTTTAATTGTGTGTAACTGTATTTTGTAATTATTTTTATTCCTGGGATAAATTTTGTATGTGTTTGATTGCCAATTTTGGAGACTACTGCCAAAAAGTAAAACATAAATAAGCATTTTCTTGAATAATTAAGCTAGCTGTAAGATTATCATTAAGTGCAACTGTAAGACTAAGTCTAACTCTAAGTGAGTAAGACTAAGTGTAAGTCATGCTGATACTCACTTAGTGTTAGTCTTACAGTTACTGTGTTAGACTAAGACTTACAACACTTTTTTGTAGGTAACAACTTGCATAATTAATAAACTTAACCTTTATTAAAAAGAGATTTTTTCTTGCGTATGTTTAGAATGTTTATGTTGCTTCTAGCTAAATCTATATTATTACATAATATAATTTACAACACTTGGGCATGTTGACCATTTCACACTGCTCTTAGGGTCATAATTATTTAGAATACAAAGTCAATTTAATCTGTTCTCTACTTAATTTTTTGTGAGTCTAATAGCAACTAACTTTTTATAAAGTTATAGTTATGCACACAGTATATCACTGTATTGGGGCTTAAAAAATATAGTTTCAACTGCGAGTGTTTATTTTAGCAGACAATATTTGTTAGCAAACATCTTATTATGGAGGTGAGAGATGTGTGCTCTAGTCTCTCCAATATAGTTTCTACAATTGAAAATACACTTTTTGAGGCTACTGGTTATATTCAAAGTGGTAAGCTGTATGTTAATAAAATCTCATTTTTTTATTTCGTTCTACTTGATTGCTGAATATTTAATTTTATGCAGAAGTCTAGTTTACCACCAGAAAACTTCTGCCTGAGATATTGTTTAGCAGTTGAAAGTTTTGCTATTCCAATCTTCTATATGCAGGGTCTCTGGAAGACTTTGTATCTAAAAAAGTCGGCTGTCTTTTTAAAGTAATCCGCTGTTATTCTGAGGAGTTCAAGAGGTGAGTTGAGATATTTTAGCAATTGTCGAGTGTTGATAATTTCGTTGCTGTCAGCTGTAATTGTTTCTATGATGTCATAGCTTGACGTAAAACAAGTTCAAAGTAAAAGTTGCTCGCAGTTCTGTCATTGGGTGTATTCATTTTTCTGTGGGTATGTTCTTAGACTCAGTATCTCTACCAAACGAGAGTTGGATGATTTCTGTCAAGGTCACTTCAGAGAAGTTGGAGTGCAACAGGCAGTTGCTGACTTAGATGAAGCAGAGGTACTCGTTCTATTCAGTAACCTTTGACCTTTGTTGGATTAGTCAGCAGTTAGATGTTTGCAATGGCTGATTACTTTGTTGAACCTTTTTGAAATGTGAACTTTAATAATTTATCAAATAGTTTTGACAGTGAAATAAGCTGAATAGCTTTGGAGTGTGCTAAACCTGAAAAATAATTGCCAGCATTGGGATTCGAACCCCAGACTTCCGGCTTGCAAGCAGGCGTGCTAACCATTACACTACGGGGACTACTAGGTAATCTCTTCATTACAAAACCCATTCACCCTAATCTCATTGATGAGTGGAACTCCCATTTCCTTTATTTTTCAGATTAAGTGGGAGGAGTTTCTTCAAGATGTAGACAAAAGATTATTGGGTTCGAATGATACGTCTGCAGCCCTGCCACGTGTGGGTGACCTGCTGACTCTAAACACAGTACTGACGGATGCACGCACCGAACAGGAAGTGGAAATACAAACATTGTTCAGAGGAGATCCGGTGCTGTTGATACTGCTGCGCCACTTTGCTTGACTACCCTGACGAGACCACGTAGCTGACGTCCTTGCTCGAAAGGTAGTCTGTAATATATATGTTACTATCTCTATAATATATGTGTTACTATCTGGGATATATATATTACTATCTATAACATATCTTGCTGTCTATAATATATGTTACTGTCTATAATATCTTTGGTGACATCCTCTTGCGACATGGTGGGTGATGATGTCGTAGGCTAGAGATTATTGGCAGCGTTGTTTGTTGTAGAATGAGTTGAGGTCAGCAAACATCGTGGTCATCTCTTTTGGAGTTGTTCAGGGAGCCAAGAAGTGGTTAGAAGAAACGAGATGCCCGTTTACTCTGCTTTTAGACCCGGAAAGAAAGTTGTACAAGTATGTGGGGCTGCAACGCTCACTCTATAAGGTGAGGCAACACTGCAGAACTACTGTATGGATACTCATGACTTGAAGCTTATATTGGTGTTCTGGGTTAATTCATCGTCTAGCTGGTGTTATACTGAATCCATCTAATACAACTTTTGTATTTTTCACAACTCAAGTTTTCAAAGCCAGTTAGAATGTATGATTTAAGTCAAGTCTTAGCAGCCGTGGTCTAGGGGTTAGAGGGTTTGCCTAGTAAGCACGAAGTCATGGGTTAGAGCTTGACAAAGGTCATTGATGATGTTAGAAAGAGCATCTAGTTATAATTGCTCTTGTGTCACATCTGAATAAGTCCTTAGCCCGATTTAACAAAAAACCCATCAGTGGTTTTCTCACAGGAATGGTGACTATAAACTTGCGTGAGTCTTTATCAACTGTAAAAAGTGATGGGCATTATGATTGTAAGTAAATCAACAGTGCAGTTATGTGCAGATTGCAGATAACCAAGTAATTGGTTTTCTTGACTCCATAGCAGGCCGTATTTTCAAAGAAACTTTTATTTTGGTAATTATAATGTAATCATGTTTCTTCACCAGACGTGGGGCTTGAAGAGTGTGATTTTCTATGCTGAGCAGATGTGCCAAGGGAGACAATTGCCAAAACCGTTTGAAAATGTTGAGGATGACCCTCATCAAATGGGTGGAGACTTTGTAATCAGTGGGAGTGGCCGATTCCTGCTGTTACACTGCAGTACTAATTCTACTGATAGGCCTAGTGTAGACACCATTCTGAATGTTCTAAATTCAGGCTAACTGTATTGGTTATTTTAAAAATTAATCCTGATGCATTTTTTGATTTTGTTGCAACCAGAAAGCCTGCCTCAGTAAAGTTAATTTTTACAAACTCTCACTGGGAAAATAACTCCATTTCACTTGTAGTTTTCTGAAAAAATCGCCTAAAATAATGCTTTAAGCAAACTGATTACTAATTAGCTTTATTCAATGACAATCAAACAAACTTATGGTTTAAATTAAATTTCTTTTTACACATGAACTATTTTTGTACAGACGCATAAGATGTCCCCTGATACTGTAATAGTAATAGTTATCTCCCATGTACATATTTTCATTGGTACTTTGCAACACTATTTGTATACTGGTATTTTATTCATATTTAGCTGATATTAGTGTCTGTATAATGAAGCTTTTTATCCCATTCTTTACTGAGAAGATAAATAGTGGACAACTCCCAAGACACTAAACATTTTGACTAGAAATTAATAAATAACCAGTTAAAATGGTGCCTGTTATTAAAACTGTGCATTGAAAATCTGCATTTAGTAATGAATATAACTAATGTGATGTTTTATACAGAGTTGCCTTTTCATGTAATTGCATTGCGGCTATACTTTGTACTATTGGGATGTAATAATACTAATCATTCGTGTAGATCATAATACCACAGCATACTACTGCTGTAGTTTACTGCAGCAAACCCTTAGACATAGTAGACACATTCTAGATAACTATAAGCATACAGTTTAATTATTTAATAAAAAAGTTGGCTCTTAATATTGATATGATTATATATTTTAGAATGTTATTTTATATGTACATGAATATTTCAGGAAATATCTTGATAATGACATGCAGACTTATAAACTAAAGAAGCTCCATGCATGATATATTTAAACTAGTCTCCGAACAGGACTACCTACTGCTAAATTGATCTGCCCCTTAGCATACACATCTGCAGTTTTAACGACAGTGTTCTTTGGTTCGGAAGGTAGTGCAGCGGGAACACATCCTTTAAGAGGATGCCACACACCAACTGTGTTAGCTGTGGTGGTTGTAGTTGAGAGTGCAGTGGCACAACATGGGGTCAAAGGTTGCACGGTCACAACCGGATGTTTCATCTCTCTACCGTGACCAGGAGTAAGTGAGAGTGGTGGTCGCGAGATGACTTTACTGAAGACACTCGGTTGGATTAGTTTTGATGATTCCCGTGTGTTTATAGCTGCTTCAAACCTGCACAGATCGCTTGTTCGTCCTGCAGATGGTAAAGCAGTAGTGGTGGGCTGCACAGAGCAGAGTTCTTTAGATTGCCCGGTGCTCCATTTTACAGGTGGCTTACCATCGCAATGCGGTTTATACGGCTCACCTGGAGATGTTGTGAATATTCGCTGAGCTCTTTCACTTCCCACAGCTTTTGTTGCTATGATTGGTGGTTGTTGCAAATTACGGACATTTAAAATTTCAGAAGAATTGTCAACAGAAATAAGATGTGAAGCTGGTGGTGGTTGCTCTTCATAGCTAAGAGGAGGCTGACATGGGATTCCGTCAACATCTATTGAACTTAGCACAGTTGGTAGAGGGTTGTGCACCAAATAATGAGTAGGCAATGGCATGAAAACAGGATTGATGACTGAGTTGGAAAACAGTGGATCTTTCTTCTTCGCCAAAGTGGGAGGCATGTCAACAATCGTAGGCTTTTCTCCCGTTTTCAAACTTTGATCAATCATAAGTTTCTTTGGGGAGGAGAGGGTGTTCTTGCTTTTGACCAAATCACAGTCAACGACTTCATTAGAGTTCATTCTCATTGTAAATATTGCAGCATCAGCATTAAGTTTACTGCTGTACTTGTTTTCACTTGAACTTACAGTTTTACTTGGAGTGTTTCTGTTTTGAATTTTGTTAGCGTCCTCACACAGCATTGGTTTGGCATCATCGTCTACTTGTTCGGGTTTTAGCTTCTTCTTGAGTTGCTCGATCTCATCTTTGTTAAGATTTGGCTGTTTTTGTAAATGTTGAGCCAAGAGTAATTTATACCTGTTAGTGCCTTGAACACCCGAGGGGCGAAGGTCATCTTGTCTTGACAGCATTTTCGGTTATTTTCAAAGTTTGACAATTTAGTAAATGAAATAAATATGAGAGTAAGAGAAAGTGTAGAATTAAGTAGTATAAAATCCAGTAGAAAATATAAATTCCTAACATAAGTGTGCTAAATGGCTGCACTAATATTTAAAATATTAGCTTCATGCATGACTGAACGCTATAACTCAATGATTTTTTAGAATGTATAATTTTGCAACTCATTACTAGTCATTGCAGTTGTAACTAACATTTATAATTACGATCAATGACTACAGTTTGTAAACAAAATAAATTCCACATTTATTAAACTACAATTCAGTAACAAAAAACAGTGACAGAAATACCAAGAAAAGCTAAATTTTGTGAAGTTTAAACAGCTGTTTGTATGTTATGGGTAGTTATGGTACTATATCAAGTGCCGTTGATCAAGATGGCAAAAATATTGAACACCACAAAACAAATGATTACATAATATTCTGCGATCACCCGACAGCAATAAATATAGAAATAAACATGTAACTCAAATGATTATTCTAGCATATTCTGCTCTAACACATATAGGCAAATGAGCAGCTCACTTCTGCTGTAGTATTTTAGTGTTTAGTTACTCATTAGAAGTCCTTCTCTTTAACTCCTTCAAGAGGATTCGGGGCTCCTGCCACTATAGGGATGGGCTTCTCAATGGTAGTCGAGGGTATAGTGACGACTCTCATGGTGTTGGTGAAACCCGCACCAGCCTTCCATCCAGTCACCACAATCACGTTATCTCCTGAAGCAGTGAATAGACATAATTACAGCTGAAAGACAAGGATGCTGCTCTGTAATGGGCAAGAAATCAGGCAGAATTCACAAGTTTGTTAAGCCACTGTGAATGTGACTTCCTGTGTACTACCACAATACTACTACTTCCTGTTTACTAACACCGTGCCAACTCACCCGGTTTAAGGAATCCTCTGTCCAAACCGACGCCGATACCTTTGTGGATTCGGTTGTCCATATCTTCTGTCCACTCATCAGCCCTAGCCTCTACAACAGTCAGTATTCCAGTGACTCATCGGTGCTTTATTAGTGAATACAAACAGCAAACTTTGTTTAGCAGAGCTACTTAACGGAGTTGCCAAATCTATTATGCATGCCTTCTTGATGTCATAATCATATAAATCCAAGTAAACAGTTGAAGAGACTATGAAATACTACGAAAAGAAGAAGTGGTGAGGTTTTGAGTCATATGTTATGTAAAAATCTACAACATCTTAGAAATATAAATATTTTAATGACGTCTTCTAGCGTCTTTGGTTTGCATACACATCGTTTTTGGAAATTTTTTATAAGACTACATGCTAAATCATTCGGATATTAAACGTCTTGACCCTGAACTTGTTATAAATAATCTTTTCCATCACCTACGGGTAGAAAAGAGAGTTATAGAAAGAGGGGTACATCAACAGAATACGATAAGCTGACAAGCTTTCTATACCACTACAAAGCCTGGCAGCAGTGCATGCAATAGGTCAAGGACACACAATAGTCTGAAAAAGAATCGTAGGTGTTGCGGGCCCACTGCACCAGTTAATCACACAGAAACATATACAGCGTGCATGCTGGTACCCTTAAGGTGTTCATAACATATACTCAGCTTCCTTAACTTAATGTAACCAGTGAGGGGTGGGTTAGTGCAAGCGGGAGGGTTAGAGAAATTATAGGACCTGAGGCTTAGAAAAATAATATAACTAAATCAACTGCACAGCCATGTTGGAAAGTATAGTTTAGTTCGACAAAATAGATAGATAGATAGATGCAGTGCAAACACCCAGCACGATATATATTGTATACTTTTACCATCTGAATAATGTAAAAATAGAATGGAGACTATTAGCATGAAGGAACTACACATTCATTACATACAATACGTGAGCACGTCTTACTATCAGTGGAAGTCATATTTCTCTCTCCTTCCAATTAGAAAAATTAGTGGTCAATGCAGTTTCAATCCTAAATTTCATTGGTCGACGCAATTCTTATCACAAATATCATTGGCTAATAAGATGCAAAAACAAAGCACAATAATATGTCACACACCAGGCAATGAAAAAGCAACATGTCTATAGCCTTATTACCAAGGTGCAAACTATCTAAATATGGAGGGGTGGGCAATACGCACCGACATAGTGTATGGGGAATACACCTCTGTACAGATGGGCTTGTCTAGCTGTCCGCCCATTCCTTGTGACAGTTATGATGGGAGCCCTCGGTCTATACGAGGAGATGAGATGAGATGTCCTGCAAGACAAGCAGATATTTAATGCTAACCAGTAACTTTAGAGTCTGTATTGAGAGTTGTCTCTCCACAATTACCAGGAAACATGAATAAATGCAAAGAGTCACGTATACAAAACTATTAACAGTAGTGACTAAGAAGATGTTGTAATCAATCAATTCTTTAATCTCCATAATAATGACTACATGTATACTACGTATGGTGCAGGATTAGCTACTAACTTTCCTGTGGTGGTGCAGACGATGATTGCCTTGGCCAGGCAGCGAAGGGATGCCTCTACCGCTGCCACGGCAGTCGTGTGAGTCACATCGATTACTGTCGGAGTGAGATGTCGCAGTTCGTCAAATATTCCCTACAATACAGGAAGTAACATACAGGAAGTACAAAACAGGAAATGTCATACAGGAAGTCAATAATTGGAGTACAGGAAGTAGAGTACAGGAAGTAAAACAGAAAGGAAGTGAGTTACCTTATGAAACATGGCCGCCTCAGCCTCCCTGCATATCCGGTGCATCATCCTGAGAGACTCGAGGGGGTAGTCTCCCTTGGCCGTCTCTCCGCTCAGCATGACGCAATCCGCTCCGTCCAGAACAGCGTTTGCTACGTCACTAGCTTCGGCTCTGGTGGGGCGGGGCTTCGAGACCATAGACTCCAGCATCTACATAGACATAGAGTAGACCTTAGACTAAATATTAATATTTTACAGTATATACTACATAATAGACATAGAGTAGACTTTAGAATACATATCAATATACGGTATAGGCTTTAGCATCCACAAATAGAATACTTATAGGTAACCTGATATCAACATATTAATACAGAATAGCCTCTAATCTCCACACCGCATCTCCGCTCACCTGCGTGGCACATATAACCGGCACACCCGCCTTGTTACATTTACTGATCATCATCTTCTGAGCTAAGAACACTTTCTCTGGTGGAATCTCAATGCCAAGGTCACCGCGAGCCACCATAATACCGTCAGTCACGGCCAGAATCTCGTCAAACCTACAGAATTAAAATGCTGGACTGTGTGACTGATGACTAATAGTAAAGGGACTGAGAGTAGAGGTACTAAGAGTGGAGGTACTGATAGTAGAGGTACAGAGAGAGGAAGTACTGACAGTAGAAGTACTGATAGTGGAAGTACTGATAGTAGAGGTACTGAGAGTGGAAGTACTGATAGTGGGGGTACTAAGAGAGGAGGTACTAATAGCTGAGGTACTGGCAGAAGTTGGGAACAGGTTTCAACTTATAAACAGTAACTTCTAATTGTCAGTGCAACTGTTTTATCTCAGGGAAAGACAACTTCAACATTACAAAAATCTGCCAAAACAAACGCAGAGGAAGTCCTGCTGCTGAGCACCTGCCCAAGTAGGAATATTCCCAACTTCCTGGAAGGCAGCATGATGTGTTTACTTTTACCTAGTACACAATAACTGCCTCGAGTTATCAAAACATCTATTGATGTGGCAGCAAAAGAAAATATTGTCACTCAATGGTTGTGTTGACATAACTTAATGCAGTAATTTCTTACCTTTTATCCATGAGAATTGATTTCTCAGGTCAACATATTAAACTATACTTTGCTGTATACACGATGTTTAAACTATATATATACATGCATATACTATATATAAACTATATGTACACATGTATATATACTGTATTTAATAACCCCAACACAGAAGTGTATAGTTTTACTCAAAGTACTGCACCCACTAGAGCTCGAGTTCTACTCACTTTCGGACTCCCTCGTGATTCTCAATCTTAGCGATGATTTTGATGTCCTTGCCTTTCTCACCGAGGATTTCCCTGATTTGTTTTATGCCGTCTGCGTTCCTGATGAACGAAGCAAACACCATGTCAACCTAAAACAGCACCAGTATAGAATGTACATCACATTGGCTGGTTACATGATGTGTGTGACACTTAGTAACATCCTAAAATTCGAAGGCCGTAGCGGAGAAGTTGTGTAGAGTGATGCCTCAGCTCCAACTAAAACTTACAATACACAACGCTGGCTGTCCTTGCAGCAAATTAATAAACTGTAAACTCAGAACTTTAGGCCATATTTTACGCAGATGAAAACAGTACAACTGAACCTGCTTAAACCTTGTTACTCCTACTTATGAGGGTACAACATCTGCACTACTATCTGCACTACTATCTGCACTACTATCTGCACATCATATGGTCAGACAACTCCCACCACACTCACCTCTTGCTCCACTCCAAATTTCAAGTCAGCGATATCTTTCTTCGAGACAGCGGGCAGATCGACAGCGGCCTTGGGCAGGTTACAGCCCTTCTTGCTGCCCAGCATGCCTCCGTTATCAATGTTACACACCAGGTAGTCGGAGCCTGGAAACAGCAACAAGTACGGATTGCAATGTATAAAAAACGAGGCTCAATGTGACAGAAATAAAAAGACGAATATCTCTGAAAGTATAAAGAATGTCAACAGGGTAATGCTAGGAGAGACCAGGGTGGGGTCAGTTATGTATTAATGTGATTAATAACAACTGTTAGAGAAAGTATGAAGTTTATAAGATTTAAAAATTTGAAGTAATTGTTAAGTAATTATAAAGTAATGGTAGAAATCAATCACATTAGCTATGTAATTAATTACAATTACATTTTCATACCTCATTTACAAATATATGATATTAGCCTACTTGAAAAAATGTAATTAGTAACAACCAGTTACAATTACTTCAAATCGTAAGAAACTTGAGAAAAAGGTAGTTCGGGTTCAACAACTCCTAGCTTACCAATCTCGGCAACAGAGAGAGAAATCAGGCCATCGTCCAGGTAGATAAGGCCGCCAACCTGTAGAACCTTGGTTATGTTAACATAGTCTATGTATATACAGGAGTCGTCCCCGATCTCGTAGTACTTCTCATCGGTGCTCAGTTTAATCTGATTGCCTTTCTTTAGCTCAATCTCAGCTGAACCCCCCTGCAAAATACAACACACCCCTGTAAAATATAACACACCCCTGTAGAACATAACACACCCCTGTAGAATGTAACACACCCCTGTAGAACATAACACACCCCTGTAGAATGTAACACACTCATTTAGAATACAACACAATACTTCATACACTTAATTAGTACATTCTACGCTGTAGACTGTAGAGAAATGAGAGGTAGCTAAACAGTTCATATTCATGCAACTTGTTTGCTTTGCTGTACCATTGAACCTTGTTAGCTCACAAATCTGCATTATGCAGTGGACTTCACACTATCGTACTTCATACCAAATCATTACAAAATACTCAAATTGGAATCGCTAAAGGTGAGGCAAGGAATATGGTCTACTACAAAGTACAACTATTAACATTACGTTATCTACAATTCCTTCCGCCTACTGATAGGACACATAGTCACATACACACTGATAACCTTCCTACACTAGTGTATGGTACTAGAAATAGAAAACAGGCAGTCAGTGAGTTGACTGAGAATATATTAGTGTCACACGTGAGTGTTTCAACAACCTGCTAACAAAGAACACCTGTTCACAGAATGTGAATCATATATCCAATCTCAAGGGTTGGCCGTTTAATGAGTAGAGTTCACATTCACACTGTATAACTTACACTGCTGTGCAGGATGATACAAAGGGTATATATGACATGGTATAGTCATCAGTGTGAGTGATGAAAGAGTATATGATAGCCAACGCTAAACACTAGTTTAGACAAGAACCCAGTAGATACAACCTTTACAGCCTAGCCAAAGTCTGTATATCACAGTAACAGTGGCCGGCTGTGTGCAAGTGTAGAGGTAGAGGTAGAGGTAGAGGTAGTGCAGTGTAGTGTAGTATAGTATAGTGTAGTGTAGTGTAGTGTAGTGTAGTGTAGAGGTAGTGTAGTGTAGAGGTAGTGTAGTGTAGTGTAGTGTAGTGTAGTGTAGTGTAGTGTAGTGTAGTGTAGTGTAGTGTAGTATAGTGTAGTGTAGAGGTAGTGTAGTGTAGTATAGTGTAGTGTAGTGTAGTATAGTGTAGAGGTAGTATAGTATAGTGTAGTGTAGTGTAGTATAGTGTAGAGGTAGTATAGTATAGTGTAGTGTAGTGTAGTGTAGTGTAGTGTAGTGTAGTGTAGTGTAGTATAGTGTAGTGTAGAGGTAGTGTAGAGTAGTGTAGTATAGTGTAGAGGTAGTATAGTATAGTATAGTGTAGTGTAGTATAGTGTAGAGGTAGTATAGTGTAGAGGTAGTATAGTGTAGTGTAGTATAGTATAGTGTAGAGGTAGTATAGTATAGTGTAGTATAGTGTAGTGTAGTGTAGTATAGTGTAGAGGTAGTATAGTGTAGTGTAGTGTAGTATAGTATAGTGTAGTATAGTGTAGTGTAGTGTAGTGTAGTATAGTACAGTATAGTGTAGTATAGTATAGTGTAGTGTAGAGGTAGTATAGTGTAGAGGTAGTATAGTGTAGTATAGTGTAGAGGTAGTATAGTGTAGTGTAGTGTAGTATAGTATAGTGTAGTATAGTGTAGTGTAGAGGTAGTGTAGAGTAGTGTAGTATAGTGTAGAGGTAGTATAGTATAGTATAGTGTAGTGTAGTATAGTGTAGAGGTAGTATAGTGTAGAGGTAGTATAGTGTAGTGTAGTATAGTATAGTGTAGAGGTAGTATAGTATAGTGTAGTATAGTGTAGTGTAGTGTAGTATAGTGTAGAGGTAGTATAGTGTAGTGTAGTGTAGTATAGTGTAGAGGTAGTGTAGTGTAGTGTAGTGTAGTATAGTGTAGAGGTAGTATAGTATAGTATAGTGTAGTATAGTGTAGTGTAGTGTAGTGTAGTATAGTACAGTATAGTGTAGTATAGTATAGTGTAGTGTAGAGGTAGTATAGTGTAGAGGTAGTATAGTGTAGTATAGTGTAGAGGTAGTATAGTGTAGTGTAGTGTAGTATAGTATAGTGTAGTATAGTGTAGTGTAGTGTAGTATAGTGTAGAGGTAGTATAGTATAGTGTAGTATAGTGTAGTATAGTGTAGAGGTAGTATAGTATAGTGTAGTATAGTATAGTGTAGAGGTAGTATAGTATAGTGTAGTATAGTGTAGTGTAGTATAGTGTAGTATAGTGTAGTGTAGTGTAGTGTAGTGTAGTATAGTGTAGTGTAGTGTAGTATAGTGTAGTATAGTGTAGTGTAGAGGTAGTGTAGTATAGTATAGTGTAGTATAGTGTAGTGTAGTGTAGTATAGTGTAGTATAGTGTAGTGTAGAGGTAGTGTAGCATAAAGGCGGGTGGAGTATATTTACCCCTTTGAGAAGACCTGTCCTAATCTCAGGTCCCTTAGTGTCTAAGGCTATGGCGGTGGGGCGGGGGTGGTGGAACGACTTGGCGGCCTCCCTCACATTGGCGATAGTTTGGGCGTGGTACTCGTGTGTCCCGTGAGAGAAGTTCATTCTGGCGATATTCATACCGGACAGAATCATCTCCTGTAACATCTGAACCTCGCGACATGCTGGCCCTGTAACAGTCGGACTGCAGGTATGAAACGGCCTGGACCACAACAGATCTCATCACTGACCTCAGTTTTATATAAAATGGACATTTAATAGAATAAAACACAAAGATTTGCAAGTTACAGGATTACTATACTACACTATACTTTTCATTAAATGAACTCTCTTTTACAGGTAAAATGACAGCAAAACTAAATGCCGACTAAATTAATGTGTAGCCACTCTATTACTACTATCATAATGTATTTATCTATTACCTACATATTATAGTTTGGTATATTGAATACAGAACAGACAGAACTAGAAGCTATATGTCACATGACAGTACGTCACATGACTCAAACCCATTAGGCATGTGAGTAATCCAAAGAGAGGGGAAATGCAAATTATTTTGTAATTATTCACTAATTTGCATATTTTATTAACCAAAATATTTTATTCATAAACTGCCGCCCTGTGTTACAAATGCAACTAGGTAGTGGAGTAAATTAGAGTAAACATTATTCACTACCTGTATCTACCTGTACTACCTGCATTTATTTCTACAACCATGAAGAAGTGGGGCTAAAGAAATGGTAATGAGACAAATCAACGGCCGGCAACCAGTATATCTCTGTATTACTCATTACTAGGGCAAAATATGGACTCGTTGTCGCACAGGAAATCAGCATAACAGCCGGTGTTGCAGATAATATAGTGTTGGATTTATACATACTATGCAGGGGTGGATGTATACAGTAGATATACTATACAGGGGTGGATGTATACAGTAGATATACTATACAGGGGTGGATGTATACAGTAGATATACTATACAGGGGTGAATGTATACGTAGATATACTATACAGGGGTGAATGTATACGTATACAGTAGACATAGTATACTATAACCAATCAACCCGAACTCACACACTCTCACCTATAGTACAGATGAGGCCAGAGTTACGCAGCAGCGTAGGATCTGAGTCTATGTCAAGGAGACAGTTGTGTTCAATATGGCCGCCAGCCCTGAAGCAGGAGTACTGGGCCTGGTCTTGTTTGTAATAGTCGCCAGAGTGCTCTTGCTCGAGAGTGTAAGACCTCTTCAGGCTTCTCTGTTACATCATCACACATTGAGACAATATCCGTAGTAGACATCATGTGATATACACTTCAACAGCTGGTGCTAGAGCTAATGCATGTCATAACATCCCTAACTTAAATGGCATGATCGTAACTTGTTAGTTTTTTCCTCTTACAGTATCAAAAGAAGCCATTATAATTGGAAATATGCATAGCTTAGCTTCAAACTGCCAAATGACTACTCATTAATATAAAGTTCCTTTAGTTATAGCACTATTAGTTATTATAATTTAAGCAAAGGTATTGCACAGTTTATCAGTAAAACAAATGATGAAAGTAACTTACATGAGCTGGTGGAGGCATTTCAAGTATTCAGGAGTTTTCAAACTAAAAGTATTTAAGAGATTATGAAACTATACATTTAATTTGATTTAACAATTTTTTTATCTAGAGTTGAATACATAACATTTACTAAATTTAGTGAAGGAAAAAACAGATATTTAATCTCGAAGCTTTTACTTTTCCTTGTAGTTTAGAAGTCATTTCTGAAGATATTACAATTATATTATTGTTTAAAGTTCATGATAATATAACTTTTGGTGGTAGTTTAAATGCTGGTTTTAAATATGTCTAAAAAACTGAGAGGACATACAGCAACAGTGATACTCCTATTAATATTATTATAATTATTAATACTAATACTAATAGTAATACTAATACTAATAGTATTACTCTATTACTATTCGTCTATTGGTATTACACGTACACGGTACAGCTACACTTACAGTAACAGTTACTGTCAGTGTTACAGTAAATGTAATTTACTGCAACTGTCGTACTAATACTAATAGTTATACTTAAACTAAGCCGTAGAGTGATAGTCATAGTATAACTATAAGTATAACTATAACTATAAGTATAACTATAACTATAAGTAATACTAAAACTAGCAGTATCAGTATCACAATCAGAATCACAATGACAATGACAATCACAATGATTTTTAAAAAATAAAACTAATTATAAATATAATTCAAATAAAAAAAAATGCGTTCAAGAGTATACAAATATAATTATATGATTGTTTACATATAAGCATTCAAATTGACAACTTGATAAATTATCCTGATTTTGTGGTGATTAACACGACATGCAATTACACTATCACGCTGCAAACTGTAATTGAGTTTGTGCAGTGATGTTGAAACTGCTTCACGTAGCCGGCTGTAGCCTTCTCACGAGAAGCCGGCCTTGCATCAAAATTATTCTGGTCCTATTTTAGAAAAACGAAAGCAGAAACACAGGCTAAAAGAAATGTAGCGGGAATATATTGGTTCTTCATTGGCTGATACATGGCGTGCCGTAATTCCTAAATTTATAAGGATGGTACTGAGAAGCCAACCGCCTTACCCGAGTGATATAATGTTAAGCGCTCTTTGCACTGAGCTAGAAATAATTTATTATCTTTTCCAGCTCATTGCCCGATTGTCAAGTCGAAGTTGTCTGTTCATTACAACATGCGCCATCAACTTCATACTCATATTATTACATATAGTCTCATATAAGAAATAAATAGCTATACGCAGTGAACTGCAATGTTTGCTAGCAAAACTCATCAAACATTCCTATAACATTTATACCAGTTATAATCTATAAAATTCAATAAAGCAAAACCAATACATGCATAAATTGCTACCTAATTGTTTAAAATACCAGCCCTTTAAAAATTTTGCTCAATTTTTTGCTACTAGTGTATGCTGATGCTGTTCCAGCTCTATAAAATTGCACTTACACCATGGGCAAAAATAGTATCAATAATAAAATTAAGGTTTACAAAAATATGTTTTCCCAGTATAGAGCTTAGAATAAAATTTATTATGTATGCAGGCATGATAATGTCTAGTTTAAAGCAAAGTTAACAATTAAACTGTTAATTATTGCAATTTTACGAAATTTTAGCATTGCCAGCTTTTGAACTTCATCCCCACAAATTAAATGCCTATAGTTTGTACTGTGGCTCATATAATTAAAACTTGGAAGTTGGAATATTGTCTAGACTCTAGGCTATGCTACAAATCACAAAGCAGGTCTATATTAGAGTTTATTATTTTGACCATATTTTAGTCTACATTCACGTAGGCATTTTATTGTTGCCAAAAGATGAGATTCAAGGAACAAACTTAGACTACAGTTCTGATTAAATCAATAAATTACATTAAAGTGAGTATATGTACAAAACTTAGTGTAAAACTTTCAGAATATTTGGTCATTTATTGAAAAGTTTTCAATGAACTAAAAGCACCTAAATCTGTGGTAAAACCAGCCAACATGATCTAATATTTAAAAGGCTATTGCTGGAAATAGCTCCAACTTAAGAGACAACTCCAAACTGGAGTACAAAAAGAGATGATAACCCTAATATTTGGTGATGCTACACATAGCAATAGAGATCCTGTTTTAGTGGAGGCACAACTCCAACACTAAGTAGATTGTTCGGAAGATGACATGTCAACAGGCGTTGCGTCATGACTTGTAATACTGAGAAACCTAATAAAGTCAGCAACGCTAAGAGTCAGCGTAGCTGTGTTTATCATTGGGTGGAAGTTGACGTGTGTGAATGAGTCATCTAGTAGCCTCTGGTCACACAGAAACCTGAAATATACAGTTGCTGTTACATGGTTACACAGTAAGACTACTGTTACATGGTTACACAGTAAGACTACTGTTACATGGTTACACAGTAAGGCCACTGTTACATGGTTACACAGTAAGACTACTGTTACATGGTTACACAGTAAGGCCACTGTTACATGGTTACACACTACGACCACTGTTACATGGTTACACAGTAAGACTATTATTACATGGTTACACAGTAAGACTACTGTTGCATGGTAACACAGTAAGACTACTGTTGCATGGTAACACAGTAAGACTACTGTTGCATGGTAACACAGTAAGACTACTGTTGCATGGTTACACAGCAAGACAATTTTTACATGGTTACACAGTAAGTCTGCTGTTACATGGTTACAAAATAACCCCCGTTCACACATTGCCGCACCATACGCCGTAACTGCAAATGTCCGCCATCTTTGATAACATCCGGGATGAATCGTACCCGGTACACGCTGCGGCGTTGATCAAGCAGTGCTTGATTCAAAAAATCATGGCGGGCTCCTATTGGGCAGAGAGACAACTGTAAATGGTGCAATAGGGTAAAATATGCGCCATCTTATTGAACAGTTATAACCAATGTGCTGCTGAGAGATTCCTTTGTTAGGCATAAGAGAGTGTACCAAGGAAGTTGCAGCAGTGGTGCTGCCAGTACTCCAAAACCTTCATGGAAGTATTACGAAGACATGAAATGGTTTAGTAACTTCCAAAAAAAGAAGGAAGCAAGGTTTGAATAAATTGCTTTCTCAATATATTGTTGTATATTATACTCACTTGTAGATGGTTGAACTGAATATTTTAATTACTATGTTTTTAATTAAGTTTATTTGGTTTTGTAGTGCGTGTTTTTGTGTGTATTTTTGTATATGTACTGTATATAATGTATATGCATATATATTATATTAGTATCAAGAGGACAAATTTCATCTCGCAGTAGCCCTCCCCATCATGTTCGTCAACTCTACCGACTGCCTCCACATCATCGGTCCTATCAGCAGACAGCTCACAATCCTCAATTCTTAACTTGGAGAATGATTCAGGAGATTTTGTGCCATTAGAAAAAAGGAAACGTAAAAGGCATGAAGATGGCGATCCCATCAAGAATATAGACAAGCAACTTAAAGAGCTACTTGAAAATGATAAAGACGAACAGGATGAAGCATATTACTCTGCCATGAGCTGGGCAGTCCGCTTCAGGAAATTATCTAGCTATCAGCAAATTGTGTTTAGGCAAGGGCTTGAAAAACTGTTTTTCAAGGGTGAGTATGAAACACCAAATACATACTTGCTGCACCAACAATCACCCACCTCTGTCACCACAGAACATTCATATTTAATGCGATCATTATAAAATTTAAAAAATATAATACTTCAATTTGTTAAGCATATAGGAAGAGTTTTATTATTAGAATTTAGACAATACATATTATATAAAGTATATACATTTCTATTTATATGGGCATGATACAATTCACAAATTCAATCTTATCTACGGTGAATGTACTCCATTTGCCAGAGCACACTACCAATATCGCTTGTAAAGTAATTTACATAAGTGTTTCTCGTATCATTGGCAGCAACTGTAGCATGGCGTGACTGTGTTGGCACCACGCTGCTACTGCGTGTTCGCCAAAAACTATCTGCTGACACACTATCAATGCTATCCTTGTAGAATGCATCATTTGTCGTTCTTAAGAAATTGTGTAGTGCACACATTGTTTTTACTTGCAGTTCCACTTTACTTAAAGTTGCTACTATCGTTCTTAATAGCAGCCTCCATCGCTGTGACAAAATTCCTACAATTATACCAAACTTTGTGTTTCATATCATTGCACCAATTTAGTATATTGTACTTATAGGACTAATCAATATTTGCATGTAGGTAATCAAAGTAATAGTGATACCACAATAAAAATGAAAAAGAAAAGCATACTTACCAAACGCATTTTCCACGACTATTCGCGCTCTGGAGAGTCTGTAATTAAAAATGCGTTTGCTGTCAGTAGATAACTGGCGTCCTGGGAATGGTCTTATTAAATAGGTTTTCAGGGGGAAAGCGTCGTCCCCAACAAACACGTATGGTAAAAACTGAGTTGGTGATATGGGCTTAGGAGTTGGCAGATTTACCTGATCTAAAAAGCAGCGTTTTATTATAGTGGAAAAACATATAGCTATTTATAGTCAATAGTTGAACAATCTAGGATTTTACAAGACACACATTTGACCAAAACAATTATCAAATTTTATTTAATTACACCTGCGTTTTTAGCAAAGCTTTAGTTACCTCTTGCTAGCGCCATTCCAAACACTGACGATTCCCCAACTCCACCATCCCTCTGACTTCCTGGTTGACTAACATCAATGATCAGGAACTTGTAGTCGGCATCTACGATGGCCATCAGCACAATGCTTTCTCGGTGCTTGTAGTTAAAGAACACAGACCCACCTGCACTGGGTTTTTAAATGGTTACGTGTTTACCATCTATGCTTCCCAGGCAAGTAGGAAAGTTCCATTTTTCAAATCTGGAAAAACACACAAAATATTGACGAACTAATGCTATATATATTACAACAAATTACTAGTGTCAAAATAACTATTACTAACTGCAGCTAGTAATAATATAAACCGATGAAAATTAATGCTTTTAATGATTATTTTCAAGTAGGTGTCATAATTTTTTTTAATTCTTGCTAATGCTGCCTCTACTGCTCTTGCTACTACTACTAGTAGTATAACTACTGCTACCGCTGCTGTTACTACTACTACTACTACCACTACCACTACCACTGCTACTACTACTACTACTACTACTGCTACTACTACCGCTACTACCACTACCACTACTACTACTGCTGCTACTACTGCTGCTACTACTACTGCTGCTACTACTGCTGCTACTACTGCTGTTACTACTACTGCTGCTACTACTGCTGTTACTACTACTGCTGCTACTAGTACTGCTGCTACAACTGCTGCTACTACTACTGCTACTACTGCTGCTACTACTGCTGCTACTAGTACTAATACCAATAATCTGACTACAAGTGATCAATTAAAATTAAATGGCAGGTAGCTAACTAGTTTTGCCAAAGAAGTCCTTATTAACTACAACCGATTCTAAAAATTCGCGTCGTGTATATATGTACCAATAATTTCAATTCATCACATTTATGTTGATTGCCATTATAACATTGATAACGATAATCGATAATAACAAAATTAGGATACTTGATCTTACCCATCTGCTACTTTTTTCCAAGCATCCACACCACTTGGAGGCTGCAAATACAGTGGTTGCAATGTTTTATACAAAGCTTTGCATGTATCATCAACTATTCCGCAAACTGTAGACTTTCCAAGTCTGTAGTGAAATGCTATAGATGTCAAGCTTGCCCCTTCTGCCAAATGGTGTAGTGTTACCGCTAGTTTGATATCAGGCTTGATAGCAGGTCTCCAAAACGTATCAATTTTTGTTAATTCTTGCGCAACCAAAGTTATTAAATAGTTATAATTTGTCACTGACATTCTAAAATATTTAAAAAATCTATCATTATCTTTTTTCAACTCTTGAATTAGGTTGCTGAATAAACCCAGGGTTTCTCGTTTATTTATTGGATGAATCCAGCAAGCTCTTTTTTTATTTTTTCTTCTGTTGATTAGTAGTAATTTTTTTCGTAGTAGTAATATTCCAATTTTTGTTTTTGTTTTCATATTCAGTAATTAAAACGAGTAATATAACAAATAAAACTAACAACCTACAAGTGTATCTTATTATTGAGCAATAGTTGACATGGTAATTGAAAGGCACACTGCGTCGCAGAAAACATTTTGCATAACTTTGATTGGTTACAGTCAACCGTCATTACTTTATGTCATTACGTCAATGTGTGAACGCCGGTTGACAAAATGTAACAGTGACGCCATTTTGTTTGTTCTGTTACGGCGTACGGTGCGGCAATGTGTGAACAGGCGGTAAGATTACTGTTACACAGTAAGTCTGCTGTTACATGGTTGCACAGTAAGTCTGCTGTTACATGGTAACACAGTAAAACTACTGCTACATGGTTACACCGTAAGACTACTGTTACATGGTAACACAGTAAGACTACTGCTACATGGTTACACAGTAAGACTACTGTTACATGGTTACACAGTAAGACTACTGCTACATGGTTACACAGTAAGACTACTGTTACATGGTTACACAGTAAGACTACTGCTACATGGTTACATACTGAGACTAGAACAAGCTTTTGCATCTATAAATGCTTATAGCAATAATGATGGTTATTAAAATTTAGATAAATGAGATTTTTAATAAATGGAACTTAAAAACTCCTTCAAACACATTATAAATTAATAATGCTTCTGGTAAATCTTTCTACGTTTAGGTTTTTTTACATCTATTCTGTCCCAAAAAGAGAAGACAACTCTTATTGAGTTTTGGAATATATGACAGAGTAAAAGCAGAGTGCTGTACCTCACTTTAGCCTGAGTATCGTAGTACAGAGCGAGGGCGGTCACTGACCCCTGAGTCACTCCCAGACATTCTAAAAGTGTTGACTCATCAGCAAATCTAAGACCACCTGCAACAAATTACATGATCTGAATTTGTCTTGACAGCACTTTTAGTCCCTCCCTAAATCAGCAGCTTGTTTAGCCCAGCTCTATATCTAACTTCTGTCCCAGAATAGTATTGGCGGCACCACTCACTAGATATACACAGATAACTCTCCCTGACAGAAATGTTGACAAGTTCAAGGGTTCGATTACCTAGATAAGTATAAGCTAATATCTGTGATTCCAAGAAAGCTCATGTTTATTTTTAAAGCCTCCACGTCTGTGAGAACCCTTATCAGTCCTTTAAGCAAACCAAGGACTTGTTTCTATTGTGACTCAGGAGCAATTATGACCGGATGCTCTTCCTAACATCACCAATGGCCTCGGCAGGGATTCAAACCACTGACCCAGTGTTTACTAGGTCAGTCCTCTAACCACTAAACCATTGCTGCTCTCCATCAACATGTTGGAATATGCTATAGACTTAATATTTTTACACTGAACACAATATACCTGCAATTCCAAGAGACTTAGAGATGTCTTTCAGATTAACTTGAGCATTGGAAAGGCAAGACAGAAGAAAAAGATTCTTCTTTTTGTCTTTCAAAAACAGATTTTTACAGCAGGCCCCTTTGACGTCTGTAAGGTGGAGGTTTTGCTCTTCAACAGTGAATACCTTCAAGAGGAGACAACCACAAAACTTGAAAGAAATAAAAAGCGTTATCAATATGTAAGTTGAAGTTGAAGGAAGGATTTGCAAATACAAACACTAATTCTGGAAAAATCAGGTAAGTAGCCTCAACAATGGGAAAAGCAACACTAGTAACCATAAACTTATTAACAAAGAGCAGCCATTATGTAAGTCAAACTTGAAGAAAGAATTTTAGAGTATTAGAAAACCAGCAATGCATCAACAGCAACAATAAGTATATTTATAGCCTACTAACAGAGCTAAAATCAAGTCATGTTGATTTAAGTCCTTGCTGACTTGATTACTAGAGATTTCCTGACTTTTTCAACATGACTTAAATGAAATGTCTTTCTAATGGCAATTGCCAAAATTTTTTTATATTTATGATAAAAATGAAGACGAAATTACTAAAATCTATTAACTAGATAGTAGAGATACAGCCTTTTAATGCAAATCAAAACAAACCCAGCAATCAAATTAATCACAGTGTTATTAGCTGTAGCTTCTTCTTTTCATGTGACCAACTGAATAAATAAGTAAGTAAACTACTTAATAATCCTCATTACAATTATGTGAACTATTAAACAAATCCTACACACATAGACTTGCCGGTCCATTCAGAACAGCCGAAGTAGCGAGAGTCATTTCAAATATGATCTAACTAGTTCGTAGGGGATCGAAAGACTCTAGAAACTAATCATACAAACCGCGGGATGCTCTGTAACCTCATATGTGATAGAATTTTCATCTAAAAGTTTTTCTAAAGCTGCCCTCTTTTCTGCTGTTGATGTGCTACCAGCCATGGCCCTAATAAAAAATATAAAAATGCATAATTTATATTCATTTATTCAATACTACTAAACACATACAGTAGCTATTCAAGCCAGTAAAACTAAATGTAATCAATCGAAGACAAACCATCAAGTAATTACAACTTTAATGCTTGCAAAAGATTCATTAGAATTTAAAATAACTTGCCGAAAAAACTGAATAACATGTTTTGAAAGCATTACTAAGCAACTCCGACTTTATTTGTAGAATGCAGAAGATGGTATTTGCTATGATGACTAAACCAATGACTAAACATCACCTAAACAGTAAATAATAATGAAATTAAATATTCAAATCTAATAATCATTAACTTTAAGCAGTAAATACAACAGTTATGTTTATTTAATTTTATTATCAATGTAGTATTTTGATTATTCCTACGTATTACACGTTACTACAGCTTCTTTAGCTTGTTTGCTCCCTCTATTCAAAGCATCCCCTCATATTATCTATCTCAGCTACTCACTCAGCTACTGCTTTGTAAACCACAGCTGGCTTTGTGTTCACTATTACAAGGCAATGATTCTTTTAACCACAATATTTGTCAGCTTTTATAGCTTGTAGCTAGAGATTAGAGCAGTTGTTCTGTGCTTTCATTCTTGCCTGGTGCACTTTCTCCACTGACTACAACCCTTGTGTTAGATATCTCACTAGTCACTTTTTTGATTGAGTAACAGCATTCTGTACATGATAGATATTTAACCTCCCACTATTACAACCATATTTATCTAGTTCTAACTCTCTCCAAGAAGGGTGATACTGATAGTGGTATGTTAAACATTTTTATGCAACAATTTTGCAATGCTTCATGTTTCATTTTTCTTTTCATTCATGCCTTTATTATTAGATAGTATTACTATTATTGCATTATTGTAGTAATATAATTACTAAGGTGGTATTAGAAGTAATTATTAGTATTACATTTACTATTACTTAATCTTATAGTTATAGTTATACTATGTCTATTACTATTACTATATCAATATGTATTACGTATTAGCATTACTATTAGTATTACTATTACTATTAGTATTACTAATAGTAATACTATTACTATTAGTATTAGTATTAATATAAATATTACTGTATAAGATTAAGTGTATTACTATATTACTAATACTATTAGTATTAGTATCAATAATAGTATTAGCATTACTATTTTATTAGTATTACTATTACTATTAGTATTACTATTACTATTAGTATTACATTTACAATTACTGATTAGTGAATTACTTTACATTTACTGATTTAGTTTTAGATTTAGTCATTTACTATTCGGAATGATAGCAATTTCAATAGCCATAGGCCTAGGAGAGTGACTCCCTGGTAGCTTATAAAATTTGCAGTAATACTAATAGCTAAAGTAATCAGCAAGACTAATAGTAATAACACTCCAACTCACAATAAGTATAACTTTTTATCTCACCTGTCTCAGTCGGAGTCTGCTTACTTAAAAAGTAAAAAGCAGGATGTACCTTTGGGCAAGTTGAAAATAGCAAAAGTGGAAGTTTCACATTGCGTTATATAAAAGAACAAAATAGACATTAAATTTCTTTTTTCGTAATTCTGAAATTAATGTTCGGGATTTGTAAAAGTTCTCAACTGTATTAACGACAACTCCTTAAAAAATTAATGCGTTGAGGAAAAGTCCCTCATGGAAAGTTTATGTAGTGCGCGTGCGTATTTAACACACATGTGGTCATCGAAAATGGTTGAGACGGCTAGTTTGTATTCTGATTTTGAATATTCAACTAGTAATCTTGCTGTTTCAACTGTAGATGGGCCTCTCCGACTGTGGGATTCATCTACCGGAAAACTTTTGAGTGAATATCTACACAGTTCTCACCTTACTGCCGTTTGTACTTGTCTTAAATGGAAGCCATCTAGTTCTTGCCACTCGACACGCCAGCGGGTAAGTAAGCGAAACAGTCGTTTAAGTTAAATTTTATAATTTTAGTTTTTAATTAACCCGCCGCCTTCATTGTTTTTTATCTGTAAATTGATGAATATTAATTTATATAATTATGATAACTATCTTGATTAGTAATAGTCAATGACATTGTATTTCAATTTGTAAATAATCATTTTCATTTTGATTTATTATTTTAATATATTTTATAAACTTGAAGCTGCAGTAACACTAACTCAAAGTTGGAGTTGGTTTGTTCAGCTGTGGCAGTGTGAGGCTATGTTCTTAATTCTTAAAGTTAGGGTTTCCCGGGATCAGATTTACTTTTAAGATAGTATTGGCTATTGCTATAAGACTAAGTAAAGGCCCTTGATTTAGATAGAGATACTGATAGTGATAATAATGCTGCTTTTATTGCCTCATCATAAGCTGATGATGATTAATTATCATATGCCTATTCGTATTGTATCTGATGTAGAAAACTAAGAAGTCAAAAGTAAATCATGTGTCCGAAGAATCAGACTATCAGTCTGCTGATGAAAGTAAGATAGTAGCCATTGGTTCAGCTACTGGAGAAGTGAATCTATACAACGTAGACAAAGGAGAAGTTCAATGTCAGTTGGTGAGTGGTCGACACTGCTCTCGTGCTTGAAAGGTAAATGACTTGACAGTTTGTGCGGAGATATAATGCACTAATGTGTGTTTCAGAAAAGTACACACAACACAGAGGTAACAGCAATCTGCTGGTCTGAAGATGGCACTAGTTTGTACAGTGGATACTCAGATGGCCTCGTCATACACTGGGACACATTATCTGGCAAACAGAAAAGGTCAGCTTCTAGTTAGTCTGTAGATTTTTAGTGGAAGTAACCATATTTATGGCATTAGTTTGTCATTGCTACTTTTCTCATTACAGGCATTGGAAATCTAGTAAATCGGGAGTCACCTCCCTGGCTGTGTGCGGTCAATCACATATACTAGTAGCTAGTCTTTCAATATCCATGTGGGACTTGGACTCCCTCTCCATAGTTCAGGTACGGGCCGAGATCCAGTCTTCAATATAAGTATATTATGGCACTTGAATACTATAACACTGCTATACTGTAACACTGCTATACTATACACTGCTATACTATGACATTGCTATACTATGACACTGCTATACTATACACTGCTATACTATACACTGCTATACTGTAACACTGCTATACTATAACACTGCTATACTATGACATTGCTATACTATGACACTGCTATACTGTAACACTGCTATACTGTACACTGCTATACTGCAACACTGATATACTGTAACACTGCTATACTATAACACTGCTATACTATACACTGCTATACTGTAACACTGCTATACTATATACTGCTATACTGTAACACTGCTATACTATATACTGCTATACTATACACTGCTATACTATACACTGCTATACTGTAACACTGCTATACTGTAACACTGCTATACTGTAACACTGCTATACTATACACTGCTATACTGTAACACTGCTATACTATACACTGCTATACTGTAACACTGCTATACTGTAACACTGCTATACTGTAACACTGCTATACTGTAACACTGCTATACTGTAACACTGCTATACTATAACACTGCTACACTATGGCTCTGCTACACTATGCTATACTATTTTATATCTGCTTGCAGAGTTTCACTGGACACGCCACAGATATCCTTCAGATACATTCTATACTCACAGATGTAGAAACACTAGATATAAAATCCTTACATTTAATATCAGTAGCCAGTGACGATAGGGTTGTGTCGCTCTGGGCCCCTTCCTCCAAATCTAGTAAATCTAAGCGAGCTAAGGCTTCGTTTATATTAGAAAATGAGCCTATTTTCTCCACTGTACACTATGACAGGGTAGGTTTCTCTCTCATTCAGTGTTGAGTTTACACTTGGAAATATATTACAGAGTGTTTCTGTCAGCTGTTATTTTGCAATGTTGAATTGAATATAAATTAATTTGTGATCTATATCTTTGCTGTTTATTCTTTAATCAAGGTATTCTTATAGTAACCCCTGTGTAGATAGTTTTCACGTCACCTTGTAAATACTTTAAATGATCTGTTATTTTAAGTAATCCAACAGAGTTCCGACTTTTCCAATCTTTTCATGCCTACTTGTTATGGTCAGTATTTACACTGATATTCGCAACATGTTTTCACGTCTGATATGCAATAAATCAATCGATCAATCTCTGTCCTCACATAGAGTCGGACTCATGAAACTACACCATACGTACTCATGTATTCTCACTCTCTGCTTAGGCTGTGAACCGTCTAAGACTGGCCGTGCTGACTACTGCTAAGACAGTCGAACTG
This sequence comes from Bugula neritina, assembly GCA_964035545.1. Taxonomy (NCBI): domain Eukaryota; kingdom Metazoa; phylum Bryozoa; class Gymnolaemata; order Cheilostomatida; family Bugulidae; genus Bugula; species Bugula neritina. Next base: position 14,987,172 of record OZ037767.1, read on the forward strand.
TTTGAACACGAGTTGACAGCCGCTGCCAACAAAAAGCCAATCAAGGCCCTGCATGTTGTCAGCATCACTAAACCAAAACCTTCAGGAAAACCTCTACCCCTGCTGGCCTGTAAACTGGGGTCAGACGACGGGTTGCTCCTTGCTTACGGTACAGAAGTATCGCCCGCCTTCCACACTCTACAGCACCTGGTTAGTAGCTCTTCTGTTCACCAGGCTCAGGGTTGAGGTCAAATACATATGAATGTAATAAATTATAATTACTTGAAAATTATAATTACATTTTAAATTATTGTAATTTATTACAATTACTCCAACCCTACAACCAGTACATCTGCAACTCTGTGACCACTTACCTGCTACTCATGTGCAACTCGTGATGTTGTAGTCGAGTCTGGGAGAAACAGAGGTGAAGATAGAGAAGGAAGATCCGAGTAAAGCACAGCCGGTCACCAAAGTCACTTCAATGGGGAACGTGCGGCAGCCAAAGCTGGACGGGAACGTCACGACCCTCACCCCCGCTGTCGAGGGTGGCAAGAGACTCGGTGCTAAAAGGGGGCGTGACGCTGGCGAGAAGCGCCCCCTGGAGGAAGGCGAGGTTAGCAGCTGTTAGAGAAAGTATCTGTTAGTGTGGATGGTGCACTTTTTATTCTGCAAAGAAGATTTTTGTTTACTTTAATATTTTTGAATTTAGTGTGTTTTATGTTGAGCGTGATAGAATAATCAGTGCTAAAATACTTGTCGTAGCTAGCACGTCCTACTTTACCCTAATGTAAAAACTGTATCTTTGCTATGCACTGATGATTGCACACGTCACACATCTGGTATGCTGCAGGCTACGATAGAAGAGAAGCTGGCTCTGTTACGGGGCGGTGCAACTGACAAACCTACAGAGATCACAGGTCCTACAGACTCTCTGGCTACAGTCTTGTCTCAGGCCCTCCAGTCGGACGATGTGAGCATGTTGAAGGTGAGTCACTCTTGTAGAGGTCAATGTGATATACTAGAAGTCGATGTACTACACACACATTGTCGGTGGCTGTGGTAGCTGGTAGTAGATGTAGTAGCTGTTGCCATTGCTTTGAATTATGCTAATGAATGCTTGTATGGTTGCAGTTTGCATTAACTTACAGTTGTGTTTTCATTCTATGCAACTGTTGTCTAACATCGAAGGAAAAATCCATTCCCACAGTGTGAAGCTTGAAAACGCAATGTATGAAAAAGATTCAATTAGATGTAGATTGTTTCTGCACTGATACCTGTTATATTGTCGAGTTGATGCAATTCGTCCATTCAATAGAGAACGCTGAGTCACGGAGACGCTAAGGTAATCAACACAACGATCAGACGACTCCCTCTGTCCTGTGTCATGCCTCTGATGAAACACCTCACGCTGTCTCTTGCCAGCTCGGGCAGTGGTAAGGGAGACGGCACGGCCAACATCCCCCTCGTCAAGTGGATCAAAGCCCTCCTCCACATTCACGCCTCCTACCTGGCCACTGTAAGTACCACCTCTCTACTGTAAGTACTACCTCTCTACTGTAAGTACTGTCTCTCTACTGTAAGTACTACCTCTCTACTGTAAGTACCACCTCTATACTGTAAGTACTGTCTCTCTACTGTAAGTACCGTCTCTCTACTGTAAGTACCGTCTCTCTACTGTAAGTACCACCTCTATACTGTAAGTACCACCTCTCTACTGTAAGTACTACCTCTCTACTGTAAGTACTACCTCTCTACTGTAAGTACTGTCTCTCTACTGTAAGTACCGTCTCTCTACTGTAAGTACCGTCTTTCTACTGTAAGTACCACCTCTCTACTGTAAGTACTATCTCTATACTGTAAGTACTATCTCCCTACTGTAAGTACTATCTCTATACTGTAAGTACCACCTCTCTACTATAAGTACCACCTCTCTACTGTAAGTACCACCTCTCTACTGTAAGTACCACCTCTCTACTGTAAGTACCACCTCTCTACTGTAAGTACCACCTCTCTACTGTAAGTACTATCTCTCTACTGTAAGTACTACCTCTCTACTGTAAGTACCGTCTCTCTACTGTAAGTACCATCTCTCTACTGTAAGTACCACCTCTCTACTGTAAGTACCACCTCTCTACTGTAAGTACCACCTCTATACTGTAAGTACTATCTCTCTACTGTAAGTACCACCTCTCTACTGTAAGTACCACCTCTCTACTGTAAGTACCACCTCTCTACTGTAAGTACCACCTCTCTACTGTAAGTACCACCTCTCTACTGTAAGTACCACCTCTCTACTGTAAGTACTACCTCTCTACTGTAAGTACTACCTCTCTACTGTAAGTACTGTCTCTACTGTAAGTACTACCTCTCTACTGTAAGTACTACCTCTCTACTGTAAGTACCATCTCTCTACTGTAAGTACCACCTCTCTACTGTAAGTACCACCTCTCTACTGTAAGTACCACCTCTATACTGTAAGTACTATCTCTCTACTGTAAGTACCACCTCTCTACTGTAAGTACCACCTCTCTACTGTAAGTACCACCTCTCTACTGTAAGTACCACCTCTCTACTGTAAGTACCACCTCTCTACTGTAAGTACTACCTCTCTACTGTAAGTACTACCTCTCTACTGTAAGTACTGTCTCTACTGTAAGTACTACCTCTCTACTGTAAGTACTACCTCTCTACTGTAAGTACTGTCTCTACTGTAAGTACTACCTCTCTACTGTAAGTACTACCTCTCTACTGTAAGTACTACCTCTCTACTGTAAGTACTACCTGTCTACTCTAAGTACTACCTGTCTACTGTAAGTACTACCTGTCTACTGTAAGTACTAGCTCTCTACTGTAAGTACTACCTCTCTACTCTAAGTACTACCTGTCTACTGTAAGTACTACCTGTCTACTGTAAGTACTACCTCTCTACTGTAAATACTACCTGACCACTGTGAGTTTTATACTGTTTTTATTTGTATTGCCTTGGTCCCAGCTATTACTAGAGTTGAAAGTAGATAATTTTCAAGGGCTGAAGAAGTGTTTTGTAGCCAGTTCTAAGTTGCTGTTGTTTGTTATATCGACTGCATTTGTCTCCCCCTAGTTCCCAGAGCTGGTGGAGAAGCTGCAGAAGATGTACAACATAGTGGAGAACAGAGTGGCGCAGGTTGGCTCCTTCACCAGACTGCAGGGCAGACTAGACTTGACTCTCTCTCAAATAGCCCGACAGAAAGATGATGAGCAAGGGGCCGAGGCTTCTGCCGCCCTCCTCACTCTACAAGATGGTTAGTAAACTCTCAGGCTAATAGTCTCGGAGCTAGAACCTGTAACAAACTTGATGTGTAATATAGCAACTTACAAGTAGTACATAATAGTACTAATAGATATAATATATCTTATATTGTATCTGTTATAATATATTGTATTTTATATAATATACTATATATAACATAACATATGTTACATTTTATATTATATTAGTACTCATCAATATTCAATATTCTGTTCTATTGTAATATAGCAACTTACAAGTAGTACATAATAGTACTATTAGATATAATATATAATTTATGATATATTATATCTTATATAATTTACTATATATAACATAATATATATTACATATTTCATTATATTGGTACTTATTAATATCCAATATTCTGCTCATTCTGCTGGCACAGAATGCCTGGTTGACCTGGTCATCTTTAGTCTTGGTTTTCTTTCGCAGAGTCTTCAGGGGATGAAATGATGGATGAGCTGGACATGATGATGGTTCACTCTGAATCAGAGGTCAGTGTTGTCTCCCCTCTGTGTTTATTCTTGTCATTGCACTTGGAGTTGTCTTTTCATTTCCCCTGGTTTTGATTAGCTTTAAAATCTACCAGATGATTACGGTTGCTCTAGAACCTTAGTAGAATATACAGCAATAATGTGAGTTTGTTATTTAGTAGCAGTTGTTGTTACAGAATTACAATGCAGTAGGATATTTCGCACGCATACAAAGTGCTAGTGTGAAATGGTGATTTTAGTTCCATCATTAATTGTTGACATTACAGGATGGATATTTGTCAGCAGATGAAGATGACTTAGTAAAATGACAACATTGCAACCACCTGCTGTCAACCTGCCACCCACATGCTGACACCTAACAACCACCTGCTCTCAACCCTCCATACATCTGATAACACTTAGCAACTACCTGCTGTCAACATGCCATCCACATGCTGACACTTAGCAACCACCTGCTGTCAACCCTCCATCCATCTGATGACACTTAGCAACCACCTGCTGTCAACCCTCCATCCATCTGATGACACTTAGCAACCACCTGCTTCAACCATAAAACATCTGCATGTCGACATCTGACAATTTCTTGCAACTGTCAACTTGCAATCACCTGTCTGCACATGGCATCATATGCCACAATACATTGAGCAATGTAAATACTTTACACATTTTATGTATAATATTTTTTCTTGTTACAGCTTGTGGCGTATAAACATCACATCAATCTGGCAGCAATTTATTTATTAATATTGTTGTTTTGTGTCACTAATGTAGTTTGGTGAAATGGTAATTGCATACAGCTCAAGACTAACTTCTTGTTCTGTGTGGGTTGAATGGTGGTGGTGGTCCATTTTTAAAAATTTATCTTCGAATGAAAAATTTGTCCTTTCGTGTTTTAAGCAGCAGTTGGAACTACTATATGTTGTATAGTGATTTTTTATATTTCATTATTTGTATAAAAGCTTCATCACTCACCATCAATAAATTTTATGAACTATTTTTATCCTAATGATTTTCTACAGGTCTTGTATTACACTTGTAAAAGGTTGCTTATAAATACATTGACTCAATCTTGCTTGCATACGGTTTAATATTTCACTGGGCTGGTATAACAGTACTGGTTGGTCAGTTTAAACACTGTCTGCCTAACTCCATCACCTACTAGTCATTAACTACCATGATTTTGGCTCTACTTGTTACTTTGGAGGTAACTGACTTGCTGACCACAAACTTGGTGCCCTTGCACTGTGACTCATGGCCCTTGGCAGCTTTCCTGTTGAGTGGGTAACTCCACGCCCCTAATTGTGCAGGGTGGAGAACTAGGGCTAATTAGCCAATGATAACAGCCACAGAAGTCTAAAGTAATTAGTATCAAAGTAATAGAATCATATCAGCTGTTCCTTAGCACGCCTGCCTTTCCCCTCAGTGGTGCCTTAAAGCTTTAAAAAGATCTCAGGCTAATGAGTGATTCTTAGTGCATAGCCTAATTTCCTAATAGCCAAAGGTGCCGAATTCTTGAACTGATGCCCAAAGTTTTCCTAGGGCACTCGGTAATTGTGTTGAAGGTATAAGCCATTGTTGGGCTGGTGAAAGCATTCTTCGTACTGAGTCGATAATTGCTGGTAGCTAATAGTTGTGTGAATCATGGATATCAGTCAAGCCAGCATTCAAAGTGCTGAAAATATGCATTAGTTGTGCCGAAATAGTCGGTATAAGTTTAGCACATGGAAGTGTCTAACTAGGAAATTCTAACACATCTTTACCATCGGTAAGTTATAAACATTATGGTAAGCCAGCATGTAAATATGTTACTGAAATATAATATGTTACATAATGATTAAGTGTAGCTGTGATGTTAATTAAGAAATGTCTGTGCAGTTCCAGTTGAAAATTCTAAAATAAACACTGGCTTTAGAGGCACGTGTTATTACAGCACAGCTGGCTAATGATGTGCTAATTAAAGTTCAACAATTTTGTTTACGTATTGATATGCAATTAGCTTCCCAGTTAGCCCCTCATTGCTGCTGCCTGCTGCTCAGTTTAACTAGGAATGAGTGTTCATTTCTTATCTATTAGTCAGATATAACCCAATCAACTTATTGATTTCTGCAGCTCTCAACACTAAACACTGCATAGAGTTGAACATGTTGAAACATCGACGAATAGCCACACCAACGAAAGACACGGGAGTCAATCTAGCTAATAGCAGAGTTCCTGACTCTCCCACTAAGAGATGCTCTTCTGTACCCCCCAAACTAGATAAAACTATGGTGCTGGAGAATTCAGAACCCAGGTAATAAACACCTATTCTTCATCTACCTTGAAAATCAGGTATTTTCAGGTATGAGTCAAATTTATTACTTTGTGCATGTCCATGCATATATCCTTGTATGTCTAAAATTTTATAATTTCTTATAAAAGTTGCTAGTGGAATCACTTTATTAAAATTTAGAAATTTAATATGATGAATTATCAATCAATATATTTATTGTTTAGAGTGCAGTTTTGCTTATATTGCATAATACACTGTCTGGTATGTGATAATTACGTAACTGAAGTAAAAGTGGTGGTGTTGGCATATTTAACATATTGCTTTCTACAAAAGAATTATATATGCATGTAATATTATATAAATATTACTTATATTTAAAGAAGCGAATGATGCACAGTATATCATAATATAATATTATACTAAAATACTCTGTATAGTTGGTTATATATTATGCAATATTACAGTACTGTGGGTATTATACTATGTGGTACATTATATATGGTATTACAGTACTATAGTTAGTAGCTATACAATGTGGTATATTATACGGTATTACAGTACTATAGTTAGTATACAATGTGGTATATTATACGGTTTTACAGTACTATAGTTAGTATACAATGTGGCATATTATACGGTATTGCAGTACTATAGTTAGTATACAATGTGGCATATTGTACGGTATTACAGTACTATAGTTAGTATACAATGTAGTATATTATACGGTATTACAGTACTATAGTTAGTATACAATGTGGTATATTATACGGTATTACAGTACTATAGTTAGTATACAATGTGGCATATTGTACGGTATTACAGTACTATAGTTAGTATACAATGTAGTATATTATACGGTGTTACAGTACTATAGTTAGTATACAATGTAGTATATTATACGGTATTATAGTACTATAATTAGTATACTATGTGGTATATTATACTGTATTACAGTACTATAGTTAGTATACTATATGGTATATTATACGGTGTTACAGTACTATATTTAGTATACAATGTAGTATATTATACGGTGTTACAGTACTATAGTTAGTATACAATGTAGTATATTATACGGTATTATAGTACTATAATTAGTATACTATGTGGTATATTATACTGTATTACAGTACTATAGTTAGTATACTATATGGTATATTATACGGTATTACAGTACTATATTTAGTATACAATGTAGTATATTATACGGTGTTACAGTACTATAGTTAGTATACATTGTGGTATATTATACGGTATTACAGTACTATAGTTAGTATACAATGTGGTATATTATACGGTATTACAGTAATATAGTTAGTATACGATGTGGTATATTATACGGTATTACAGTACTATAGTTAGTATACAATGTGGTATATTATACGGTATTACAGTACTATAGTTAGTATACAATGTGGTATATTATATGGTATTACAGTACTATAGTTAGTATACAATGTGGTATATTATACGGTATTACAGTACTATAGTTAGTATACAATGTGGTATATTATACGGTATTACAGTACTATAGTTAGTATACAATGTGGTATATTATACGGTATTACAGTACTATAGTTAGTATACAATGTGGTATATTATACTGTATTACAGTACTATAGTTAGTATACTATGTGTTATATTATAATATGGTATACAATGTAGTATATTATACAGCATTACAATACTATAGTTAGTATACAATATGGTATATTACATGGTATTACAGTACTATAGTGAGTATAATATATCGTATATTACACGGTATTACAGTACTATGGGAGAACAGAGTCTCATCTCCATAAGAGCCAGTGTAGTCATATACGATGACACTTATAAGAAGTGGTTGCCATGTGGACAACTCCCGAGTGGTATCTCCAAGATCCATATCTATCATAACACAACAGACAAAACCTACAGGATTGTGGGAAGGAAAATACAAGATAAAGAGGTGAGATTTCGAAATTGTCCTATAAGCAGCACCGAGTTGGAGGTGAATGGGGGCAGTAGTTTGGGGTTCTCAAGGTCACCCAACTCCGAACTGAGAACTCCCAATTATACTGCACTCAATCACCCCCGACTCGGTGCTGCTTATAGAATAACTTTAGTGTCCGTGGACTAACACTGCGTTTCCATTATCGCATTATGCGAATGGATTTTTTCATTCGGCTAATGGAAACAGTTACATCGAATGAAACCGCAACTATAAGTTAATGCAAACCACAAACCACAAATATACTGTACGGGGAATCCATTCGCATTATGCGCAATCATGGAAACGCAGTGTAAAACTTATAGTCATAGTTCAATGGTTGGTGCCTTGAACAAACTTAGATCTGACTCTGCACTAAACATAGAGTTATAAAACTGTTAATCGTCATCATTCTGCACTCCATGACTATCAGTGTTGTAATCATATTGTATAAAGTGCGGGCAACACTATAATAACCTGTCTCATACATTGAAGTTGTCCTCCATTTTTTTTCATTCGGTTATTCAGTAAATTAATTTCAGCCCGATAATAAGTAAAAATAAATAATTTGAAGCTTGTTCAAGAGTACAGGGTTTTAGGGTCTATAGCTTATAACAAGGAAGTATATATAGAAAGTTAGGCACAGTTAATTAATCAATGCCACACACTTAGTATATAATTATTATTTAGTTTCTCTTAGTAGCTCTAAAATATCACAAGCTACAAGTTGTGTTTTTATCATCAGTTGAAAACTGGTATATATACAATTTCTCTGCTTGATATTTTACGGTGGAGCTTGAAAAGGGTTAACCCTAATAGTATATTTAGATAGTTGGCATTCATGAAATATTTGAATTGTGTAATATTATGGTGGTACGGTCACATGTGTATAGTTATTTTAAATGTGAGTAATAGTTTCTACCTTTAAGCTTTTAGTGATTGAAAATCATTGTCAACTTATTATACACTAGCCATCTTTTTAATAATTCAATCTATGCGCTAATAGCCGAAAAATCATATTTCATAAATAACTTGAAGCTAGACTCTTGTCGATTAGTGAAGAAATGCATTGCAAGCTAGTGCGTTGGAAAGATATTGGTGTATATTCATCTAAAAATAGCATATTTAAAGCATTAATGCACTGATTGTAGCTTTGCCTTAATGTTCTGTACATCACATATCTCTATTCAGATAATATCAGTAACTTGTAGATCAGGGTTTTCCATGGTTATATAATGTATCATTTCTATAGAGTTGTCTGACCTCTTCCTATCCATTTAGCCTAAACTTATTGGCCATGAGTCACTTTGGTACAAATTAAAATATAAAAAGATTTTATATTTTAGTTTTAGAAGTTAAAAAGCTCAGATATTAACTAATGTACTAGTTTGTAGGTCTGCAAGGATTAACAGAATATAAAGAGGGTTTTCAATAATTTGTGTGGAAACTCACTGATTTTAAGATAAAACTGCTATAATAGTGTATTGAACTGCATGCATGCCTCATAATAAAGCTCAATTCTCAATTCCAAGGTCATAGTAACAGCTGCATTTCTTCTTTAATTCATAAAAAGAAATGTATTATATATTACAGAGGTTTGTTTTTCATTGTCTCAGCTTGTATTATATACAAACTGATTAATTTCTTATTTATACCCTAGATGAAATCAAATACTTCTTCTTTTACTCGTTTTGCATTTCACTTCCTTTTTAAACAGCAAGCTGCAGATATTTCAATTATATTGTATCGTATATTCTTTTTTTATAGTTAACCATAAATGTGAAAATACAACCCAGTATGAGGTACAGCGAAGCCACCCCAACTTTTCACCAAATCAGAGATAATAGAAGAAAGATCCACGGGATAAATTTCTCAACCAGAGATGAAGCTGTAGCTTTCAGTAAGACAGTCAATGCAGTTTTACACATTTCACAGCAGAATTCAAACGGTACGTAGATTCGATTTTACCTTAGCAAAAGGTTATTGACAAATTTTAGCATGTGTTCCCTAGTTTCATCATGAGCAGTCAATACAGTCATATATCGGCATATAGTAAAGATAATCCAGTCTATTGTATATCTCAACTGATAGTAACATTTGGAGTAACTGAGCACATTTCAACATGTCTGAATGCCTATATATGAGACATAATTTGGTATGTGTTGGCAAATGTATAGTGGAATGCTGGAAATAAGTGTATTACGTATGTGAAGTGTATTTCATGCTAAGTTATCGCATATAGTCATACTCAACATGCTCCTGGTTAGTCAATAGACCTAATGTAATGTATTTACAACTTACATGATAGATAACTCCAACTTCTCTATTCTTAGCCCTATAGGATCCACATTTACTCAACTCGCATTGTGTTAGGGGAGAGTTATTAAGCAACACATTATGTAACATATTATATAACCTGATGAATCAGAAACTAATTAACAGAGTAGCCTGAATAACTTAAAATACTTGAGTATTATTAGAGAGGACATTGAACTAACGCATCACAGAACTATAGTTTCAAAAAGTTAGAGACGGGCAGTGCTTTTTTATATGATATGCAACAGTTCAATTTCGGTCTTTTTTCTACCAATATTGCATAAGCAGAGTTAACTGTGTTGGTAGTGGGTAGAACATTATGAGGGCTACAGCTATAATATACGTACTTTCACACGGTAACAGCACATATAAGTTATATTTCCATGGAATGCTTGACGCATATCAAAAGTGAGCCAAGATAAAGCTGGCTTGACTCACTTACTGCTCATTTTACATGACGAGTTCTTCATTTGGCGTCTTCTAGTAGAAATAGAAACATATGTTCGTTATAATAGTTGTATTCTATAAGATTACCTGCAGTTCGAATAACTTTGATGCTCAACCAGCACAAGTCAAACTGTTCTTTTATGAGAAGTTATATAATCCATCACAAGTTTGTTCACAGAAAAGGGTCAACATAAATTTATGAGGAAATATATATTTTTTTGCAGTTTAGTTATATAAATGACATTTCATGAAACTAACTTCCTGTAACTGTGAGTAATGCTATAGGGTTATTAAACAAATCATCGAGACCCTAACTGTTTGAGGTAGATACATGCAGTAATGGATTAGAAATTGTTCCAGATGAGAAATGTATTAAAAGAAGTTATGTCCTCATGAAAAATTCAACCTTCACCCCAAGCCGTAATTTATAAAGAAAGTTAAAGCCCTTGAGCTATGAAAATTTCTCACTATTGCAGCTAAATTGCTAATATGATTATTAGGTTTAGACTTTCAGTAGACGCCATTGTTTGCTGGTCCAACACTTCACCAGAAAGATTTTCTGCATCTAGCTAGTCACATGATATGTTGTAGATTCACAGAAGTCTTCACGTAAAACCTCAGCTGACGAGAGAAATGCTGCAGATATCCCTCGCTCACACTCTGCTAACATAATGTCTGCTTTCAACACTCCCTCTAGTGATCAACCTTTTGTCACGTGAGTATTACCATTTGAAATCCGTGCAACTAAAATAAAAAGTAAAATATTATGCTGAAAAGCCTCATTTCAGTGTTCAAAGTTATAGGGGGTCTACGGAGACCCCCCAACTTTTCCAGACTTGGAGTACTGGTTATATGACTGGAACTTTAAAAAAGCTCAAAATATGAGTTTTTGCTAATAATATGGTTGGTTAGTTTAGGATACATTAGGCATAAATTTCCTTATAAGTGCAACCAAAATTAGTCATAGTTTCATGGTAACTTGAGACTGGAAACCTTATGGCTGAATTGTTTTCAATACTTATAAACATGATACACTGTGATACATCTTTATGAAAGCTTGCAATCTATACACTCATGGCTCATAGTTCCATATCTTCCAGTCTAAATATCGTATTCATCTATGCATGCCTTATTAAACCAAGCTGTCAGTAATTAGCCCATCAGCGATGCACGGTTCTACGAGTATGAATAGAAGGAGGGGAGAGTTGTTACATCATTACACGTCTATATATAGCTAACAGTATCGGCTTTCCTATTGGCTCGTTAACAGTTGAGCAAACACGAGTATTCTCATTTCATTTCTTTAATGGCCGTTTGAGAGGTAAGATGGCTGAAACGGAAGGAGTTATAAATATACCAGTACACATAGCCGCAGAAACTGCGGGACCATCATTCTACCGGCGTTCCCCCTCCAGGCAAACACCGTCAATGTTTACGATTAGGGATAACACGGTGTTTCAAAATCCACCGAGTTTTGATTATAATCACATTCACAACGGAATAGCCGGGAGTGTATTGCAGAATGGCTCAGGGGAGATAAACACAGGTGGACATCTTTCGCCCCCTGAACAACCTCAGCATCGTTCAGTCAGCCCACGACTTATGTAAGTTTAATTTTTTGCGAAAAGTTTGTAACTGTTGAAAATATTGAAAAATTTCATCATTTTCTTTTATGGAATGACCCAAAGTTTTAAAAAATATTGTATGCTCATAGTTACTGCATTACTTGAATATAAATTAGCAATATTTTAGCATATTGGAAAATATCCAAATAAATGTTTATGCAGCTGGGAATTTCATTGGCTCCTCAAATAACAGCATTACGTAAAAGATTAATACCATATATAGTAAAAGAATGTCTTCTATAACCTATATAGTGTGTTGTAAACAGTCTTAATGAATGTTGTTTATTTCGAAATACACATCTGTTAGATTATAGAGCAGCTGTAGATATGTGTACAGGCTGAGGTTTTGATATACTCACATGTACTGTAGTTGTTGTCTATACTACACAGCATCTTACAGCCTTGAACTATACCATGTAGAGAGTGACCTTTGTAGTTATGTTATTGTGGTAGTATAATTATTAAACCCCATAGGGGTAAGGTGTAATAAAACAATGCAAATCAACTTGGCCCATGTTTTTGGGGGTATAGGTTTATTACCATGCATGTGCTTTTAATATCCGTAACTACTGATGGTTTATACAATTGGAATGTACAATTCCCATTTTATAACAGCATATAGCATAACATCTTAACCACATTGCTTTACACTCCATGTGATATGTGAAATAAACCTTATTAACCTTATTAACTAACTCTCTATTAGAAAAATAGAAAATGAAACTCCTATTTTATTTTATAGTTAATAAACCATGCTAAAACGATATCATATGCTCCAATTATCGTTGTACAATTCTTTTTGTTTTGCTGATTACTTCAAATACATATCACCTCACAGTTCAAACTAATGTCAAACTTTGTTGGTATATCCAGACAACTTAATTTTTGAACAGCCAGTAGCCAATGATGACTAAAATTGACTTCTACGACTGTTTTATGTTGGGATGAGTCATAGTTTGCACGCCAACTCTACTTCCTGTTTTTATAAGAATGAATTTACTAAAGACCTCCGAAGATATAGCCCTTGCGTTGACATGCAGTGTGCACTATGACATGCAGTATACACACATCCATATTCAGTTGTACGTCTTTCCATGTTTATACTGCATACAGCAAAAGTTTCTCACGTCTCCCACATGTTTCACTCCAGTTCCTCAGAACTATGGTGGTTGATTCAAACAACACTTCGTTTAGCAGCATTATGTAACTGTTTTTTCCAAAATAGTAAAAAAATTCATTCACTAATCAGCCGAATGCAGCGAAGTTATAAACAAATACTAAATTATGTTTTATAGTCATCATTCTATGGAATATGTGTGATGAAATATAAGCATATACTAGTATAATAAGCATGCTATATCGATAATAAGCATGTACTGATAATAAGCACATGCTAGTAATAAGCATATAATATAGTTATGCACATGTTTCAGCTACAGTTCGAACAGTTGATAATTAATTATTTTCATCCAACATATCAAGTTAATTAGTTCCATAACTATTAACAGGAAGTAGGGCTGTATGCTGCTTATAGAAGATGAAATCCCTACTATACTATCAGGTGTTAAGAGCAGTTAGTATATTATATTACTCATCCTGGTTTAAGTGCATCTCACATGTATATCTGTTATATACTCAACTATAGCCTCAGATCAGTGTATTGACAAGCCTGTATCTATTATATCATTATGGAATATGATACATTATGAGAATTACAGCAATATTTTATGCAGTTTCAAGTTAAATTGATGGCTGAAGTAAATTTACCCATAGTAATGTGGTACTTACAATTTTATAATTAGTGTGTGGTGCATTTATCTTAGACTATAATATTATTCAAGTGCAGGTATAAACCATGCATACATTGTTTGAAAAGAAGTTGACCTACAAGTAAATAGCCTATCACCATGGTAACTGCATTTATGCTAAATACAGTCTGTAGGCTATTACAAAATTTTTACACACACACGCACGTACGCACAGGCACGCACACATACACACACATATTTATATTGAATTTCCAATACCTATTATTTGTAAAAAAAGCTGATTTTTTTAATTACATATCTAACAATACTTTAGTTGTACCTAGAGAATATATTGTGTATTTTAGCAATCGCTCCTAAACATTTACAACACTAAAAAGCTAATAAACTTGAACAGTTGTTTTTAAAGTTCTATTTAGTTATTATTATTATATGAAGATGTATCTATATACTCCATCTGCAGCACACAATGCTGTCGTAAGCTAAATATATTATTTTAGTATAGTTTGAAATACTTCACAAAAGCTGGTTTGTCTTTAGAAATGTAAATATGTCAGCCCCAACTGGTAAGATCACCTTTTCATAACTTTCTTTGTTTATTAGCATTTATTATGTATAAGTTACTCTAAATCAGACAGCATTTAGCAAGAGTATAAATAGCTGTTTTTCTCTTTTCAGATTGAAAACCAATGGTACTGCAGTGACTAGCTCCCCTTCACCCACCCTCTCTAATCACAAGGTACTCATTTATACAACTTTGTTAATTACTAGTACTATAACTTCTACACAGTCTGCTATAGATTAAGGTGTATTGTAGTTAAAATTATTAATGAAAGATGTTACTGCCTAATTTTGCACTTTATTTCAATGCCAGTGCAAGGTGGAACAGTGCTTAGTATTTTGAATGTAGACAAATACAAAACATAAATACAACTACGCAGATATTATAAAAGTAACACTGTGACAATGTGTAATGCATGGTTTAGTTAGATTATAAAAACTGTTATTATAACTCCTAGAAACTCAAACTACTGCAATATGAATTAAGAACTGTAATAGTTTGCTGTATTTTATATTGTTATTATGTTACTTTGATGTAAATGTGATAAATTAGAGTTAATATGTTTTGATCAGTACAATGCTTGGGAAACATGGCTAAAGAATGCCACGGTAATTGTCTGCCCCTACCCAATTGTTAGTACATATTGGTAGAACCACGACCTATAAACTTCCTTTCCCTATGTTTTGTGTCAGCGGTGGTGGGTATCACAGTATATTGTTGTGGTGGTGGTTAGTATATGTTCTCATTTTATAATCTGTCATCCTGCAAGGTGGCACACTGCAAAGTGTTATAATGCAAACTGTCACAATGCTATGTGTCACAAGGTGTCACAAGATGTCACAGTGCTATATATTGTTTTTATTTAATTCTTATGTTACCTTGCACATGTAGCTCCTTTACAATGTGTAGCTTGTTATGTTGTGAGAAAGTGAGATTTTGAGCAAGAAAAATGTTTTTTTTTTATAAATCCCCAAACGATAGCTATATATTTACATATGTTGGCAGCCATCATTTTATTTATTCTAAAGTGCCAGCATCTCTTTCTTTTGGACAAAAAGTTCCGCATTCATACTTTTCTATCATATGCAGTGACTCATTCATTGATATCCATTTCCTGTTCAGGTTTCGTACGATCGGCAGACACTTCCTGTGACATCATATCCTGTAGAAAGCAGCTCGTACCCGCAGCCAGTCATGTCGCCCACTCCCCTTCCATATTCCCACTACACTAGTTACAGCACTGTGGCTACCCCAGCCGCTGTCTACAGCAATTCTCGTCAAGTTCACCGGCAGCCCAGTCAGGCTGACTCGTATGCTAGCGTTCCTGTGAGCTACGGCAGCGCCACTAATGACAGCACACCAATCAGTGAGCAGCACACTCTGGTTAATAACTTCGCAGTAAATAAGGATGCTTACAAACACTTGCCGACGCACAGTATTGAAAGGTCTGCATCTATTGGTGGAGATCAGAATGGATTAGCCAATGAACTACCGGCTGCCATATTTAACATAGCCAACTCTGTCAAAGGAAGTTCAACATCAAGTTTGGATAGTCCGACCGCAGGTATCTGACAATAGTCTATCTATTAACCCACCTATTATAGACTAGCTCACCTATTAGACATGATCCAGCTAGTAAACTTTCATCTACTTACCACCCATGTATAGTACTACTACCTCACTACTCACTCGATTTAGAGTTTTCTGCTCATCAAACATCTACTAGAATTTAGTATTCTAATAATTCTTATAATAGTTATTCAACACACCACGGCATTTATCAAATTTTGTCCTTTAACTGTGTCATAGTTAAACTAATCTTCTTGTTTATACAACTCATCCAGTAAAACTATTTCTGTTTAAATTGATACTTTTTGTGCCCATAGTAACAATCTTTCTTTCAATAGAACAAGTCAAGCTACCATCTGTACCATCTCCTCCACCACCTCCACCACCTCCAGCTCTTCCTGAAGGGGGCATACCTCAACCCTTTCGCCCTGTGCCCAGCTCTGCAGGTTCCTCTGCGGCTCCTCTGTCAGGATTAGCTGCTGCCTTGAAGTCAGCGACACTGAAGTCTGTCTCGTCTAAGGTAAGTTCTGTCTCGTCTAAAGTAAGTTCTATTTTTAGCCTAGCCGGAGTTCTAGCAGATATTTTTAGCATAGAAGAAGTTATTAACTGTTTGAGTTCTTTGTAACTGAAGACATAAACTAGGCAGTGAATAACATCTGTGAGCATATAGGTAGAAAGTCGTTGTTGGTGTCTAGTGGTGTTATGTCATAGCGGAAAGTTACATGTTGAACCATTGTTAGGCTTAATGCTGCTACCAACAATAATAACTTCTATGATAGGGTTTTTTATATATTCAATTTAATTAATAACTTCGTTAGGAAAGCAATACAGTTTTCTAAGATATGCAAAATTTAGGTTTATATTGCAAGTATGAAGGTGTGATGCAACAAAAAATAACTGAGTTGAACAACATGTAGCTCTAGTGGTAATATGAGAAATGCTGATTTAGGTAGAGACATCTAATATCCCAGCCCCAATGGTAACTGCTAAGGCTGGTTTAATGGAAGAAATGCAGAGAAAATTAGCCAGAAGAAAGGCTAGAGCTGATGGGGAGGTGAGATGTATGGATTTTAGTATCTAAGAATAGCTTCTGAATTACCCTGGTATTGATTTGTCTCGAGTTTTTGCTTTATAACTTAATTTTCATTTATTCTATATTTTCGAATAAAACAGGATATGACATCAGCAAGTAGTGGCAGCTCCAGATCTTCTCCTTTTCAAGCTGTACCTCACACGACTGTCTCTACATTCAATCAGCAAGTTTTAAAGTAAGTCAGGCATCTCCTCTCACTGCTACTACAATACTAATTCTATATTTATGTTAGAGCTTCACAGTATATAGTTCAATAATGTAAATTGTTGCTGTTTGTAGTTGCTATCAGGTTGCAATCAAATTAACAAAACTATATATATTAATTATTGCAACAAAATCATAAAAATTAGCTGAATGTAGAATGAATTTCAATGATAATGGCTGTACCTTGTCTTTATTCTGTTAATCTATACCGCGTGCGTGCAGCTTACTTGTAATGAATAGTAAAACTTTATAGTGATTATAATAATTAATTTTCCAGAGTTGCTCAATTGTATACTACTTTGGAGTTACCCACTCTCACATGTAACTTTAAAATATTAATTCTGCCCTTTTCATCTTGTTCACTAGCAGATTTTTCTATAAACAACATCATCATAATATGTTCCTTCACATTACTTTACTATGCAAAGACCCGAGTTTGGTTGTTGCATTACATCTAAAAATAGAACTACTTACTGATTCATTAGAGAATCTTAGGTTCTCAGTCTATCTCCAGCTAGTCCCCAGACTAAGTTATATTAGTGCTGACTCTGTTATCCTATGCTGCCAGGCCCTCCTACCAACAATCACCGCTGCCGAATAATTCTCAGCTCAACAAGAAGGCAGCAGCTGAGTCGCTGCCGCACCAACTCGAGCAACTTAAACAGGAACTGATGGTAGAGATCAAGGATGACCTTGAGAAGCTGCGACAGGACATCATATTGGGTATAGAATAATCTAATTTATACAATATATGATAAGTAATAAATCATATATATTATTTATTATATACAATAAATAATATATATATTATTTATTACCTCTATGATATAATAAATAATATATAATAAATATAGTTTATTATATATAATATATAATAAATAATATGAATTTTCTATTATATGCAATGTATAATATATCTTACATAATATATATCATAAATGATATAATATATGCCATGTATAATATGTAATATTTATATATATGTATATATAGTGTATGATGAATAATATATATTATATATAATATATAATATGTAATGTATGATATAATATATATTTACCATGATATATTAAGTTTATACATATTGAATATATAATGCAAGTTGAAATTACAATTACTTGTAGTTCAATAATAATTGAATAGTCACAAAAGTTTGATTAAATACTGTTTTCCTGCATATTTCTGGTTTTTTAATAAGGTTGTTTTATGCAATATTATTTACATTATGAAGCTTAAGTTTTGTTCGTATGTTTAAAAAAGGGTTCTAGGTTTTTGCTTAGACCTAATTGCTTTGATTTTTTGTAGATCAACTTTTAACACAGTACCCTGTTATCTTAGTTATTAAAATTTTGATGAATAATTTTACTTTATGATAGCTTGAAGCATATTCATGTTTTGTTTTATAGCCATTGAAGAAAGTAAATGAAGACGTTGGTGTCCGTGAATAAAGACGGAAAGAGAATGTTCCGCATATTTTTCTGCATAAATATTTCTGCATATATATTTCTGCATATATACTTTTGCATATACTAGTGCATATGTTTCTGCGTACATCAGAGTGCAGCAGATAATTTTATTAGCTGAGTAAGCTATGTAGAATAATGGCTCATTGTAGTTAAATAAATTATGATAAATTTTAAAGAGTTTGTAGCAATAAATTCTTTCAATTATATATTTTCAGCAGTTATTAAAAATAGACAATAGATGAAACTAATCAAATGAGTTCTTGTATATATCATATATATTATATAATATATACTATATCAATAATATACTATATTCTTTTAATTAGCATTTGAAGATATAGTTTTAAATTTATATTAATTAACTTCTCAAGGTTGAATTTTCTTATAGTTATGAATTTATTTATTTTATTGTGTCAAGTTTTTTGTATATTTTTTATTAGATTTGAAAGTAGAAATGAAATATTTTACTAAATTTTCATGACTTAACATTTATTTAAAAATTTTTTTTGACAATGTTAAAACCAATATATACTAATACAGATACATATACATGTTATAAAGATTACCACGTATACACTTATACATGTTAGACTCACGTATTATGGTTAGACATATATTGCTTATATATTTATTGTATTGTAAAATATTTGAGCTGCATTTAGATGTTACCTAACAGTAGCAGCTAGTGTTGCAATACAAATAAAATATTTAATTGCTATAAAGTGGGTCTGCATTTATTATCATATAATACACTAATTGAATAGATTATATATATTATATCATAATATATATATATATATATTCCCATAATTATTTGGCTTCATAGAGGGCTGCTCATAGGGGGCAGTGAAAAGTTTGACTGAGTCAATATAATTATCATTGACTCAGTCAAATATTGTCAACACTTGATGGAAACAAATCATTAAATTTTCAATAATCACAGCATTCCAGTAAAAGGGAATGGATCAGTACGGATTACATTGAAGAAAAGCCACACGTTTCTATGCAATCCATACGAAGCTAGCTTCTCCTAGTATAATTATTATGTAATAAGATCCACTTTCCCAGGAAAAAGCCTGATAAATCTGAGAGGGATAAAAATTGAGAAACTCGGAAAACCAAAGTATTTGGAGTCAACATCATATTGCTTTTTTCCTAATGTTTAGTGTTTAAAGGAAAAGACACGTCTGATTTCAATTTATAGCAAATAATTTATTCTAAAAGTACATGTTTATAAATACAATGTTATTTGCTACCATCACCAACATAATATTATTTACAGATTACAAAGCAGCAAAACTCATCTGTTACTGATAAAAAAAGTTTAAAAAGGTTTAAGATAATTTGGCTAAAACTTGTGAAGTAAATTATAACACAACGCCTTGTTTACAAGGAGGGAGAGAGGGAGGGGCGAGTCTATGAATAAACATAAAGCTAGTTGATGAGTTGATGCTGTGGTTATTCAGTCTGTCTGTGTAGACACAGATCTGGTAGATTTCACAGGACGCTTCCTAGCAACAGGTATGTGTTTTTGTTCACACAATAAGTGACAGTCCAGCCAACAGCGTTCACAAAAGTACTAAAACATAGAAAATACATTCATTGTACTTCATAGACAAAATGAAGGCTGATCTTGACGTGCGAAGCCATATAACTTAAATATTTCTATATTTGCAAAATATGCCTACCACATGAAAAATAGAAGAAATCTTCAACCATTAGCACTTTAATAGGACTGAATATGTATCAATTGTGTGGTAATAATTTAGAAGTATAAAGACATTGGCTATTGGGCATTTTACCTGAAAGCATGAGGAGTGTTTACAGAAGTAGGGTCCCTCTCTCAACATACAATTACCACAGAGAGAATCTTTTACAATGTGAGGATCAATCTGTATCTATACAACACAATTTGCACTGTTATAATCAGTATAGAAACAACCAACATAATATTGTTGCACCTTGAAATATTATACAAGAAATATTGTAGAACAATCAAAATAAAAATAGCAAACCAATGAATCAAGGATTGAAATTGTTGCAACATTGCCAAATTATTACAGTTAGTCAAAAGCTAATTAGAAAAAATTACGGCTAAGCTAAATATATAGCCATTTCAAGTTACTTGTCAAACTACCTTTTTTTGAAAGCCTATCGTATTAATAAATAGACATCCTTCCTCCACAGCCATTTTATAACTATTTTTGCATAGAAACTGCACTCGACCAGAACCTGAAATATTATCATATTTACTTTGCACCAGTAACACCATGTTACAGAGTAACACATTATTTTAATGTTTATTTAGATTATAGTGTATGTTTGCAAACTGCTTACATATAAACTTCATGTAAATAACTAGAGTAGGTATATATTAAATTAACTTAAGTATGAGGGTCAGTCTTACCAATTGGGTATTTGTTTTTATCCGTGTCTATGCTTGCTGAAATTACCCTCCCATAAACTTCTTTCATAATTTTTGCCAACATGCTGGCCGTAATCTTTCCATGTAATCCGCCTACAAATATGCTGTTCCCTTCTCCAATATTTTTTCTAGTCGTGAGATGAAAGTTATTATTTATATCCCAAGGGATTATCTCCACCTGGTAAACATTAAACTTTTCAGGTATATGGCATAGTCATTGTAATTTATAAACAAAACTATACATTACAACCACTACACACATTTCATGGAAAGACAAATATAATAAATAACTGTTTATTCACCTTTTTACCCCTAATAGTAATTTTCCTTTCTCCATATTCTGATTGAAGCAATCTCAGCATACTATCCACAGTTTGACCATCTTCAAATACTGCGTAAGCATATCCTACAAAAAGAAGTATTATTTTGCAATGAAGACTGTAAAGTTTTTTCTTGCACCAGACTGGGTTTGGGGACTGCACTTCACCTGGGCTATAGGATTTGTGCCAGTTTCCTCTGCTGGTTTTTATTACCAACTCAACTTCAAAGCTAGCTTGACTCAGCTGCATAGCTAACTACCGTTAGTTATTATAGCAAACAAGTAGACGAAAATTAGCTATCAGTATCTTATTAGGAACAGAACCAAACGGTTTCAGGGTTGGTTAAATAAGAAAGGTTGGTCTGTTATATAAGAAAAATAAAGATGAAATATTATTAAGATATTATATTTGCTATCATACCAGATAATAAACCTTTGCTAGGTAGTTGAAGTTGGACTTTTCCAAATCTCTCCAATGCTAACTTTATTTCGTCTGAAATGTTTACATATAACAACAGTAATATTATTCATAACTAACATTAACTTTGGAGTTCACTCTCACAGCTAACCTATAAACTAGATTTACAGCTATTCTAAAGGACAACATTAAACAAGTAAACAGACCTTTAGTCACATGCTTTGGTATTCCTCCAAGAAAAACTTTGCAAGAAAAACGTGGATTTTCGTTTTCATTTGGCATCTCACCTCGCCATTCGTGTGTTGCTGTCAGAAATTCTACAAAAATATTTAGCAAATATTGAAGTATATTTAAGTTTATAGTGTCACAAAGCTAAAATAATACATAATGTTAATAGAAAACAAGAAAATTTTGTTGTTGCCGATTATTAGACATATGAAACTACTGCTAGCTTACACTTGTCTTGAATAAATTGCTTTATATAACTTAAACAATAAACAGACTAAAACTATTATTACACTGCTATAATGAAATATAATATTTCCTGGAGTATGACTTAAAAGTTTCTATTAAAATAATTGTTTCTGTTGTCTTTGCAATAGAAAATATATTTCACAGGCAAATTCAGTAAAAACAAATGTGATTTCATTTTCAAATATTTGTTAAAACTTTCTCTAACTTTCTGAAGTTGTATATATATATACCATACAAAGTATATAATCTATATGCTCTAAAGTATTTAATATGTAACTTTATGTACTATACTGAGTCTTACCAGCCATATTGTACTGTGATGGTGATTGAAGGATCTGTTGGTAAACTCTGAGAGATGTATTCTTTGCTGTAAGAAGTCAAGAACTGAAGAGATCACCCAGAAGACCTCCATTATATATAGGTACTGATCACCTCAATAGGGCAATTATCTCTTGGAGTCAAATCCTTAAGAACTCAATCACAACACCAGAACCAGTAATTAGAGGTACTCAGAGTAACAAAGAAAACTCATCTCTCAGGTTGGTAGGATTAAGAAAGTGTTACAAACACCAGAACCTGTAATTAGGGGTATCAAAAGAAGCTCATCTGAAAAAAGAGTTACAAATTTGCTAGAGGTAATAACACACTATACTGAGATCACTGAGTTTTGGGGTAATTTAATAATTGTAAAGACACTACAAATGGACAAACCTTTTCCACTAACACTTTTTGACTTGAGGTTTACTTTTATTTTAGCTGATCTAACAAATATTTCCTTTACCTCTAAAGATATTTTTATGAAATGTATATTTTTGCTAAAGCCTGCTATAATGTTTTAGCTGATAATCGGTTTTTGCATGGTATAAAATAACTTTTATATACCACCTTGATTTTTCAAATATATATCTTAAATAATGTTATATAACTTTAAAACTTCATAAATATAATCACAATTAACCAGCCATAAGGGTAACTAGAGTTTGTTAGAGCTATGAATTTTACCAAAATCTTATTGATCATGCAGATAAAAACATTTATATAACCAATACCAAAGCATTGATTTATAAAAAAAAATACTGAGTCTGGCCGTTCTCGAGCTAACACAAAAGTAATCAAATATACTTGTAAAAGTTTTGGTTAAAGCTTGAAATAAGCTTTTATAATAATACATAAGTAAAAGGGTAACTAAAATTTTCAGCAGTTAGATATTATTTAACAGGTTAATTGAAAAAGCAAGCAAAGTGTTTTTAGAGTTCTCTGCAAGTTGTTTATGGTGTCTTACCCTGAGCTACTATCTCTAAATTAACTACAACATTTATAACAGAAGAAAGCACAACAATAATGGCAAAATTTAGGACCGAGCTGTAACGAGTCCAAATTAATGAAAATTACTTTATATTTTGTATATGCTTAAAACTGATGCAAAGCAATTTTAGGCCAGTGTATTTTTATTCCTTTAGCTGATTTTAGCACGTTGCTCACTTTTAAATAGTCCAAATAGTATATATATACTACTTGCTTTGCCTGTTTTCTTCTCTTTGTAGACATTTCAATTATTTTGGCATAATTTGTCAAGTTTCTTCAGATTTATGGGTACTTGGCGCATAAATAAATTCCTTTGATCTAAATTAACTTATTAACGTTGCATTTTTTATATTTCTTGTTTGGAAAAAAAAAAATTCCATAAAAAGTATTCATTAAAGACAATGTCTATTGTAATTTATTCCTGTTTTCCATCCCACACAATTTTGTGAAAATTGGAATACAATTCCATATAATATTAATAATTATTAACTGTTATTTTGAGTTTAGCAATCAATACAACAGCTATATATGTATATATAGGTATATTACTATAGTTATATATTGCACCAAAATAGAAATAGCATCTAACTGGGAAGTGTCTATATATCTGGGATGAAACTTTTTCAGATAAATATAATGTATGAGTTTAACAAATAGTCTAGATTAATCTCACAGGAGATGAAGTTTTAGCATTAATTATCTTGAACATTTTGTACCAGAATTATAATTATGTAATAAGATCTTCTTTCAAAGGACTCACTGTACCAGAGAAAAAGCTGTATAATTGCTGACCAATCAAAGAGGATTAAAAATTGAGAAACTCAGATAGCTAAAAATCAAAGGTTGTAATTAAAGAATTGCATAATAGAGTAGCTGTCATTAGCTGGTACTCATTCACTGAGTTTTGGGTACATGTGCGTGAGCTGAACGTAAATATAACTCTTTCTTATTCAAACAAAACACATAAATAACTCTTTTTCATTAAACAAGAAGTAGGTTCATAAAGAGCAGTTTGAGGTGCATAGGTTGTCTTTAACATTCAAAGAATTATAGCCTATACAAAGAAGTAGTTCACTCTAGTTCTGTTTCTCTGGATAGTGATACGATACTGCATAAGACTTGTTGAGCAGCTCTGCTTGAGACAAACTGTTACTTTAGTTATTAAACCACTTAATGCAGATAAAATATACAGGGTGTGTGCTTTGACTAGTTCTACTCTAAAATGTCAGGATATAAAATTTCTTCTGACCAGAGTGTTTTATACATAATTTTTAATATCTAAAACAGGGGTGTCTAACCTTTCTAGATCAAGGGCCACTGAAAGGGAATATTCCGATGGCGAGGGCCACATAGTAAACTTTAGTTTGAGCTGGGGACCACATGCATACAGCATCAGCAATTTTCAAAATAATTTATTCTAAGTTCTTATGAATCATTACAATCAAGTCATTTGTCACAATATGTATACAAATAAGATATTTTACTCTAACTCATTGGTGTGTAAAAAATAATTCTATTTGTTGTGCCCTTGAGGGCCACATAAATGCAGGCTGCCCCCACCCGGCCCTGGGGTCGTTTGTTAAACAGCCTGATCTAAACTATTACTATAACTTGCTTGTTTTCAAAAAACTGAAAAAATATTAAAAGGAAAAATGAGTGGCATGTAAGAGTGTTGGCCTATATAATATATATACATATATGTAAGGTCAGTGTTTCAAATACTAGCACTGAGTTTGGGGTCAGCTGATGATAAATTTGTGTTTGAATCCCAGTGGGGGAAATTATTTTGTGTACATTGAAAGATAGTCTTGGTTTAAAAATCTCTTGGGATTACACCAGCTCTAAGCACCAACTTGTATATTTTTATGGAAAATTTAATTTAATTTAATAATTAGTTGCAGTTGTATATTAGAACTTATAAGTGAAATTAAGTTTCTATTTCACTCTAAAAGATACAAATCTAATTGAATTTACGGCATGCACTAGATTACCAGCAAAATTTAGCAAATTTCGGGTATCAATCATTCAGTGTTTTAACATACCTCTCTTATATTATAAGTGATTTTAGAAACAGTAACTATTACTACACAGGTTAGACTGCACATTAAGGTATTGGAAGAGTCTACATTCATAATAATTTACCTAAAACGATCAGAATAACTAGCATTAGCAGCAAGATTTAAGGCACATAAAAGTAGATTTTTAAACTAAAGGAGTTGTGTTTTCATGGCTTTACAACACAGATGGAAACTTTGCATGAGAAGAGAGAACAACTCCCAGTTACAAACTATGAATCAGTTTTCAGCATGTCTTGCATAAGAAGTGTAACTCTACATGTACATACTTATTATAGACACTGTTTATTTTATATGCAAAGACCAGGCATTTCTTTACATATTTGTATATAATAAACATATCAATGTGACTAGCAAAAAGAAACACTGTCCAAATAATAAAATATGTTATAGTATAAACATAAGTCCATTATTGAAAAATAAACGAAGATAAAAAGTACAATTTGAAAAAAAAACATTCAACAAGATACAATATAGACTAGCAGTATATTATCAAATTTTAAAATTAGGCTTTTGCAAAATAAAGAAAAATATTAAGAATATATGTTGAATATGATGTAAATGGTAAAAACCAAGGCAGATGTCAAAGTGAATCTGGAATCCAGTAGAGAGGAATGGTATGACACATTGACACACACCAGCAGATGAATTGTAGTATACAAAGTTCAGTTCACAATCAACACAACATAGGAGAAGATTTACTATACTGCTTCAATAGCCTTATCTTGTAAACAGCAGGTAAAATCTTAACACAGGTCAGTATGCCGTAATATTGTGAGGCTAAAGGCTAGCCAACTCTAGACTGACGTGTTGCTATGGGCACCCATACAGTAGTCTAAGTTATTTCGTCTGTCTGTTTGGAGTAGTTGAATTGAACAGTTGAATTCGACAATGAGAAATTTATACTTGAAAAATTGTTGCAAAGTTTTATATAATTTTGACTTGCACCATTGCATGCACTAAACCTTTATAGACTTTCAGTGCTTGCAATGGTCAGCTCTGCACTCATGAGATACAGCCTGGAGTTGGTTGTAGCAGCAGTCACCAGTCTCTACTGAAATTCTTAGAAGATAAATGCTGTATCCTAAACAGCAAGCAACAGTTAGGCTTTTGCAAAATGTTAACTTCGCACCACAAACTATGCTTAAGAGCTTGGGCTATTGAATTTCTTTGTTATATGTATGTATATATTATATATGTATACCTGTGTGTCTGTATGTACTTGGTGAAAAAACTCATACACATCAAATAAAACTATCTGATGACAATTGTGAAAAGGTTAGCCAACTTTTGCTATGACTATTATATTATATTATGTTATACTACATTATATTGGAGATATTATATATTATACTACATAATACTATATTAACATATATTATATATTATATTACATGCAGCATATCTTGCATTGCATATATATACAAGTTTTGGCTATGTCTGATGGTATAGTGTTTTATTTTAATCACTGTATATTACTTATTATAGCTTTTGAACACAATTAATTGAATGTTCTTTTAAAAATTAATACCCTATTTTTATTTAATAAGAATAGTATCTTATAATTATGGCTTTTAGCAGGATATATAATAACTTATTGTATAATTATATATATATATATATACATGTTTATATATATATAGTTTATATATATATTTTATACATATAATAAATATTATATATACATATATATATATATATATATATATATATATATATATATATATATATATATATATATATATATATATATATATATATATATATATTATATATACATTCCCATATTTATGTGGCTTCATAGAGGGCTGCTCATAGGGGGGGCAGTGAAAAGTTTGACTGAGTCAAATAAAACTGTTGACTGAGTCATTTTAATTATTATTGACTCAGTCAAATATTGTCAACACTTGATAGAAACAAATGAATGAATCAGTACGGATTACATGGAAGGAAAGCCACACGTTTCTATGCAATCCGTACGAAATTATCTTCTCTTAGCCTAGGGCCACACTGTGCGTATTTTCGCATGCGAAAATTAAAATCACAAGTAGCAAAGGCGAAAATACGCATCGTGTGGCCCTAGGCTTAGTATAATAATAATTATGATTATAATTATTGTTATAATAATTATTAATGTAAATAAATATTTTTATAATTATTATGTAATAATATCCACTTTCAAAAGACTGACACCAAGGGAAAAACTGTATAATTACTGATAAATCTGAGAGGAATAAAGATTGGGAAACTCAGAGAGCCAAATATTTAATAGTGCTGGTCTAGAATATGTGCAATTATGTAAAGTCAGCACTTCAAATACTAGCTAGAGAGTTTTGTGATGCCAGGAAGAACAGCTGATTATAAATGCTTCTAATCTACAGCAAAACTCCAAATAAGTTGCCAACATATATTATAGAGAGATGGTATTTGGATGACACTAGCTGCAAGCACCAACTATTATGTAGATAAATTGTTTGTCATGAATAACTACCTAGTACTATTGGTAGCAGCTGCAGTATGTTATAAGTGAAATTGAGTTTCTATTTCACTCAAAGACAAATTTAATTGAATTTATAGTAAATACTAGTTCAAAAAACATAAGTCTTTGCTTACTTGAACTTTTTGCAAACTTTAATAAAGCATATTTTTGAGCAGCACAGTAAAGGTGAGTGTGAGGAAAGAGATTATAGTTACATCATTGTACTTTTCACTATAAGATGATAAATATAGTTGTTGATTTCTCATTTACATTATGGCACTATATCATTTTGTCATGTAGACAAAATAAGGTTTAACAAAGTTTGGACTGTTTGAAGTTGATGAAATCATGCTAACTAACTCTAAGCTGATTTTTCTGTCATGTATTTAAATACTACACTATTTTCATCCTACAATCTGCATGTACATTAGCCATTTATCTCTCTACATGTATTTTGCTTTGCTTTGAAAACTCCCTCATTCCTCGTTAAAGTATTTCAAGTCAACATCATATTGCCTTTTTCCTAATGCTTAGTGTTTAAAGGAAAAGACACATTTGATTTAAATTTATAGCAAATAATTTATTCTAAAAGTACATGTTTATAAATATAATAGTATTTGCTACCATCACTAACATAATATTTACAAATTACAAAGCAGCAAAACTCATCTGTTACTGATGAAAAAGAAGCTAAAAAGGTTTAAGATTGTTTGGCTAAAACCTGTGAAGTAAATTATAACACAATGTGTTGTTTACAGAGAGGGAGGGAGGGGCAAGTCTGTGAATAAATATAAAGCTAGTTGATGAGTTGATGTTATGGTTATTCAGTCTGTCTGTGTAGACACAGACCGGGTAGATTTCAGAGGATGCTTCCTAGCAACAGGTATGTGTTTTTGTTCACACAATAAGTGGCGGTCCAGCCAACAGCGTTCACAAAAATACTAAAACATGAAAAATACATTCATTGTACTTCATAAACAAAATGAAGCCCGACCTTGAAAAAGAAAAGTTTTCACGAACATGCGAAGCTATATAACTTGAATATTTTTATATTTGCAAAATATGCTTAGCACATGAAAAATAAAAGAAATCTTCAACCATTATCACTTTAGTAGGACTGGGTATGTATCAATTGTGTGGTAATAATTTAGAAGTATAAAGACATTGGCTATTGGGTATTTTACCTGAAAGCATGACGAGTGTTTACAGAAGTAGGGTCCCTCTCTCAACATACAATTACCACAGAGAGAATCTTTTACAATGTGAGGATTAATCTGTATCTACAACACAATTTGCTCTGTTATAATCAGTATAGAAACAACCAACATAATATTGTTGCACCTTGAAATATTATACAAGAAATATTGTAGAACATTCGAAATAAAATAGCAAACCATTGAATAAAGGATTGAAATTGTTGCAACATTGCCAAATTATTATAGTTAGTCAAAAGCTAATTAGAAAAAAATAAGGCTAAGCTAAATATATAACCAAGTTACTTGTCAAACTACCTGTTTTTGAAAGCCTATCGTATTAATAAATAGACATCCTTCCTCCACAGCCATTTTATAACTATTTTTGCAAAGAAACTGCACTCGACCAGAACCTGAAATATTATCATATTTACTTTGCACCAGTAACACCATGTTACAGAGTAACACATCATTTTAATGTTTATTTAGATTATAGTGTATGTTTGCAAACTGCTTACATAGAAACTTTATGTAAATAACTGCAGTAGGTATATATTAAATTAACTTAAGTATGAGGGTCAGTCTTACCAATGGGGTATTTGTTTTTATCCGTGTCAATGCTTGCTGATATTACCCTCCCATAAACTTCTTTCATTATATTTGCCAACATGCTGGCCGTAATCTTTCCATGTAATCCGCCTACAAATATGCTGTTCCCTTCTCCAATATTTTTTCTAGCCGTGAGATGAAAGTTATTATTTATATTCCAAGGAATTATCTCCACCTGGTAAACATTAAACTTTTCAAGTATATGGCATAGCCAATTATATAATTTATAAACAAAACTATGCATTACAACCACTACACACATTTCATGTAAGGACAAATAGAATGAATAACTGTTTATTCACCTTTTTACCCCTAATAGTAATTTTCCTTTCTCCATATTCTGATTGAAGCAATCTCAGCATACTATCCACAGTTTGACCATCTTCAAATACTGCGTAAGCATACCCTTCAAGTACAAAAAAAGTAATATTGTGCAATGAAGACTGTAAAGTTTTTTCTTGCACTAGTATGGGTTTGGGGACTGCACTTCACCTGGGCTATAGGATTTGTGCCAGTTTTCTCCACTGGTGTTTATTACCAACTCAACTTCAAATCTAGCTTGACTCAGATGTATAGCTAACTAATTAGCAATCAGTATCTTACTAGGAACAGAACCAAAAGATTTCGCGGCTGGTTAAATAAGAAAGGTTGGTCTGTTATATAGGAAAAATAAAGATGAAATACAACCTTTGCGACTTTCTGGCCTAATAATTTACTCAACTGGCAGGACAAGAAGTGAAAACTTCATAGAGACCACATCTTAAATTGGATTTAGTGAGTACAATACAACTAATCTTCTTTTTGCAGATTGAATGCAGCTTAATAATTTCAAATTTTAACCACTGTGTTATTTCTAGTTGTAGTTGGGATAGTTATCAATGCTATTGCTATCTATAGCTATTATTGAGAGTAGAAAAGCTGATTGGGTTTGTTAGAAATATAGCCGCAATGAAGGTACGAAACAGGGAGGGGTGTAGTAACCTCTGCATAGTCATAGATCAGGGGTGGACAATTTCTTATCTTTGAGGACCAAGTTAAGAAGTCAAACAAAATTATAGTACACATAATAGAACCTATGCTGATGGAGGTGCTAATCAGATTAGCAATGACACTGAAAAATGGGCAAAAGGGTCACAAGTGGCAATGGGACTCCCAGTTGTCCTCCTTTGCAGTAGATGAACAGTTAATTATATATATCTGAGATGTAAAAATGTTATCCTCACTGGGATTCAAACCCTACGCCTTTGACTAACCATTACACAAAGAGATTCCTAACAACATGATACTATTAAGATATTATATAAAGATGAAATACTATTAGGATATTATATTTGCTATCATACCAGATAATAAACCTTTGCTAGGTAGTTGAAGATGGACTTTTCCAAATCTCTCCAATGCTAACTTTATCTCGTCTGAAATGTTCACATATAACTATAATATCATTCATAACTAACATTAACTTTAGAATTCATTCTCACAGCTAACCTATAAACTAGATTCACTGCCATTTTAAAGGACAACATTAAACAATTAAACAGACCTTTAGTTACATGCTTTGGTATTCCTCCAAGAAAAACTTTGCAAGAATAACGTGGATTTTCGTTTTCAATTGGCATCTCACCTCGCCATTCGTGTGTTGCTGTCAGAAACTCTACAAAAATATTTGACAAATTAAATTAAACTTAAGTCTATAGAGTCACAAGGCTAAAATGATACATAATGGTAATAGAAAACAAGAAAACCTGGTTGTTTAGGATTATTAAACATATGAAACTACTGTTTGCTGATACTTGTATTGAATATAAGCTGCTTTTTATAACTTAAACAATAAACAGACTGAAACTATTATTGCACTGCTATAATGAAATATAATATTTTCTGGAGTATGACTTAAAAAGTTGCTATTAAAATTGTTTCTGTTGTCTTTGCAATAGAAAATATATTTCACAAGCAAATTCAGTAAAAACAAATGTGATTCAATTTTAAATATTTGTTAAAACTTTCTTTAACTTTCTGAAGTTGTATATACCATACAAAGTATATAATCTATATGCTCTAAGGTATTTAATATGTAACTTTATGTACTATACTGAGTCTTACCAGCCATATTGTACTGTGATGGTGATTGAAGGATCTGTTGGTAAACTCTGAGAGATGTATTCTTTGCTGTAAGAAGTCAAGAACTGAAGAGATCTCCCAGAAGACCTCCATTATATATAGGTACTGATGACCTCAATAGGGCAATTATCTCTTGAAGTCAAATCTTTAAGAACTCAATCCCAACACCAGAACCAGTAATTAGAGGTACTCAGAGCAACAAAGAAAACTCATCTCTCAGGCTGATAGGATTAAGAAAGTGTTACAAACACCAGAAACTATAATTAGGGGTATCAAAAGAAGCTCATCTGAAAAAAGAGTTACAAATTTGCTTGAGGTAATAACACACTATACTGAGAGCACTGAGTTTTGGGGTAATTTAGTAATTGTAATGACGTCACAAGTGAACAAACTTTTTCCCCCAACACTTTTTGACTTGAGGTTTACTTTTATTTTAGCTGATCTAACAAATATTTGCTTTACCTGTAAAAATATTTTTATGAAATGTATATTTTTGCTGAAACCTGCTATAATGTTTTAGCTGATAATCGGTTTTTGCAAGGTATAAAACAACTTTTATATATACCAACTAGATTTTTCAAATATATATATTATCTTAACTAAAACCAAAGCATTGACTTGTACGAAAAAACTAATTTTAGGCCAGTGTATTTTTATTCCTTTTATATCTAAGTTTTACATATGTTATAGTTCAAATTGTTTAGAAACTAATACTTGCTTTGCCTGTTTCCTTGAAATTTATGGGTAGTTAGTGCATAAATAAATTCCTTTGATCTAAATTAACTCATGCATTTTGCATTTTTTATACTTCTTGTTGAAAAAATAAGATTTCCATAAGAAGTATTCATTAAAAAATGATGTCTATTGTAATTCATTCCTGTTTTCCATCCCACACAATTTTGTGAAAATTGGAATACAATTCCATATAATATTAATTATTATTAAATGTTATTTTGAGTTTAGCAATCAATACAACAGCCATATATGTATATATAGGTATATTACTATAAGTTATATATTGCACCAAAATATAAATAGCATCTAACTGGGAAAAGTCTTCATCTGGGATGAAATCCTTTCAAATAAATATAATGTAAGAGTTCAACAAATAGTCTAGATTAATCTCACAGGAGATGAAGTTTTAGCAATAATTATCTTGAACATTTTGTACCAGAATTATAATTATGTAATAAGATCTTCTTCCAAAGAACTCACTGTACCAGAGAGAAAGCTGTATAATTGCTGACCAATCAGAGAGGATTAAAATTTGAGAAACTCAGATAGCTAAAAATCAAAGGCTGTAGTTAAAGAATTGCATAATTGAGTAGCTGTCATTAGCTGGTACTCATACAGTAAGTTTTGGGTACATACTTGTGAGCTCAACATAAAGCGTTCTTTCTCATTAAACAAGAAGTAGGTTTATAGAGAGCAGTCTGAGGTGCATAGGTTGTCTTCAATATTCAAAGAATTATAGCCTATACAAAGAAGTAGTTGACTCTAGTTCTGTTTCTCTGAATAGTGATACAATACTGCATCAGACTTGTTGAGCAGCTCTGCTTGAGACAAACTGTTAATTTAATTATTAAACCACTAGGTACAAATTAATGCAGATAAAATATACAGGGTGTGTGCTTTGATTAGTTATACTCTAAAATGACAGGATATGAAATTTCCTCTGGCCAGAGTGTTTTATACATGCTTTTTTAATATTTAAAACAGGGGTGTCCAACCTTTTCAGATTGAGGGCCACTGAAACTGAAATGGAATACTCCGATGGCAAGTGTTACATTGTAAAAGTTAGTTTGAGCTGGAGGCCACAGCATCAGCAATTTTCAAAATACTTTGTTCTAAATTCTTATGAATCATTACATAGTTAAGTCATAATTCGTTGCAAAATGTATACAAATAAGATATTTAAACGGTGGCTTTTTACTCTAACTCATTGGTGTGTAAAAATATTTTATTGGTTGTGCCCTTGAGGGTCAAATGTAGGCTGCCCCCATCTAGCCCTGATTAAAATTATCACTATAATTTGCTGGTTTTCAAAAATTGAAAAAATATTAAAAGGGAAAATGAGTGGCATATAAGAGTGCTGGCCTATATAATATACATACTGTATATATGTAAGGTCAGTGTTTCAAATACTAGCACTGAGTTTGGGATCATCCAATCATAAATTTGGGTTAGAATCCCAGTTGGGGAAAGTATTTTGTACATATTGAAAATCTCCTGGGAATATACGAGCTCTAAGCCCGAACTTGTAGATTTTTATGGATAATTAAATTTAATTTATTAATTAGTTGCAGTTGTAAATTAAAACTTTTAGGTGAAATTAGGTTTCGTTGTTTTCCTGCATGACTTTTGAGCAATACCAGGTAATTTTATCTTGATAACTATTATTAGTATAAAGTTTTCAAAGCAGAAATAAAGTATTTGAAGTCAACATCATATTGCCTTTTTTTCATGTTTAGTGTTTAAAGGAAAAGACACATTTGATTTCAATTTATAGCAAATAATTTATTCTAAAAGTACATGTTTATAAATATAATAGTATTTGCTACCATCACTAACAAAATATTTACAAATTACAAAGCAGCAAAACCCATCTATTACTGATAAAAAAAAAGCCTAAAAAGGTTTAAGATGATTTGGCTAAAACTTGTGAAGTAAATTATAACACAACGTATTGGTTACAAGGAGAGGGGGAGGGGCGAGCCTGTGAATAAATATAAAGCTAGTTGATGAGTTGATGTTGATGTTCAGTCTGTCTGTGTAGACACAGATCTGGTAGATTTCACAGGACGCTTCCTAGCAACAGGTATGTGTTTTTGTTCACACAATAAGTGACAGTCCAGCCAACAGCGTTCACAAAAGTACTGAAACATGGAAAATACATTCATTGTACTTCATAAACAAAATGAAGGCTGACCTTGAAAAAGAAAAGTATTCATAGACATGAGACGCCATATAACTTAAATATTTCTATATTTGCAAAATATGCCTATACCACATGAAAAATAGAAGTAATCTTCAACCATTAGTACTTCAGTAAAACTGGATATGTATCAATTGTGTGGTAATAATTTAGAAGTATAAAGACATTGGCTACCGGGTATTTTACCTGAAAGCATGACGAGTGTTTACAGAAGAAGGGTCCCTCTCTCAACATACAATTACCACAGAGAGAATCTTTTACAATGTGCGGATTAATCTGTATCTACAACACAATTTGTACTGTTATAATCAGTATAGAAACAACCAACATAATATTGTTGCACCTTGAAATATTATACAAGAAATATTGTAGAACAATCAAAAAATAAAATAGCAAACCATTGAATAAAGGATTGAAATTGTTGCAACATTGCCAAATTATTACAGTTAGTCAAAAACTAATTAGAAACAATTACGGCTAAGCTGAATATATAACCAAGTTACTTGTCAAAATACCTGTTTTTGAAAGCCTATCGTATTAATAAATAGACATCCTTCCTCCACAGCCATTTTATAACTATTTTTGCATAGAAACTGCACTCGACCAGAACCTGAAATATTATCATATTTACTTTGCACCAGTAACACCATGTTACAGAGTAACACATTATTTTAATGTTTATTTAGATTATAGTGTATGTTTGCAAGCTGCTTACATATAAACTTTAGTAAATAACTACAGTAGGTATATATTAAATTAACTTAAGTATGAGGGTCAGTCTTACCAATTGGGTATTTGTTCTTATCCGTGTCTATGCTTGCTGATATTACCCTCCCATAAACTTCTTTCATTATTTTTGCCAACATGCTGGCCGTAATCTTTCCATGTAATCCGCCTACAAATATGCTGTTCCCTTCTCCAATATTTTTTCTAGCCGTGAGATGAAAGTTATTATTTATATCCCAAGGGATTATCTCCACCTGGTAAACATTAAACTTTTCAAGTATATGGCATAGTCATTATAATTTATAAACAAAACTATACATTACAACCACTACACACATTTCATGTAAGGACAAATAGAATAAACAACTGATTATTCACCTTTTTACCCCTAATAGTAATTTTCCTTTCTCCATATTCTGATTGAAGCAATCTCAGCATACTATCCACAGTTTGACCATCTTCAAATACTGCATAAGCATATCCTTCAAAAAGAAGTGATATTATGGAATGAACGATTGTAAAGTTTTTTCTTGCACCAGATTAGGCTTGGGGACT
The DNA here is from genome assembly GCA_964035545.1 of Bugula neritina. NCBI lineage: Eukaryota > Metazoa > Bryozoa > Gymnolaemata > Cheilostomatida > Bugulidae > Bugula > Bugula neritina. The sequence goes on from OZ037767.1 coordinate 15,023,863, forward strand.
GCACTTCACCTGGGCTATAGGATTTGTGCCAGTTTCCTCTGCTGGTTTTTATTACTAACTCAACTTCAAAGCTAGCTTGACTCAGTTGTATAGCTAACTAATTAGCAATCAGTTTCTTACTAAGAACAGAACCGATGAGTTTCACAGGTGGTTTAATAAGAAAGGTTGGTCTGTTATATAAGAAAAATAAAGATGAAATACAACCCTTGCAACTTTCTGGCTTAATTATTTACTCAACTGGCAGGACAAGAAGTGAAAATTTGTGCCCGGTTTCTCCACTCAACTTTAAAGCTAGCTTGACTCAGCTGTACTGCTAACTACCGTTAGTTATTATAGCAAGCAAGTAGAAGAAAATTAGCAATCAGTATCTTACTAGGAACAGAACCAAATGGTTTAACTGTTGGTTAAATAAGAAAGGTTGGTCTGTTATATAAGAAAAATAAAGATGAAAAACAACGGTTGCAACTTTCTAGCCTAATTATTAACTCAACTGGCAGGACAAGAAGTGAAAATTTCATAGAGACCATATCTTAAATTGGATTCAGTGAGTACAATACAACTAAATTTTTTTTGCAGATTGAATGCAGCTTATTAATTTTAAATTTCAACCACAGCGTTCTTTCTGGTAGTAGTTGGGATAGTTATAAATACTATAGCTATAGCTATTAATGAAAGTAGAAAAGCTGATTGGGTTTATTAGAAATATAGCCGCATTGACGGTAAAAAAACATGGAGGGGTGTAAGTTCATAAATTTTATCAATTCTGCCCAGTCTACCAAAGAAGTTCAAAAACAACTAAACTTAAGTAGTAACTTCTGCATAGTTATAGATCAGGGGTGGGCAATTTCTTATCTTTGAGGACCAAATTAAAAAGTCAAATAAAATGATTGTACACATAATAGAACCTATGCTGATCGATGTGCTAATCAGAATAGCAATGACACTGAAAAATGGGCAAAGAGTCACAAGTGGCAATGGGACTCCCAGTTGCCCACCCCTGCTGTAGATGAACAGGTAATTATATATCTGAGATGTAAAAATGTTGTCCCCACTGGGATTCAAACCCTAGGCATTTCACTAACCATTACACAAAAAGATTCCTAACGACATGATACTATTAAGATAATATTATATTTGCTATCTTACCAGATAATAAACCTCTGCTAGGTAGTTGAAGTTGGACTTTTCCAAATATCTCCAATGCTAACTTTATCTCGTCTGAAATGTTTACATATAACTATAATATTATTCATAACTAACATTAACTTTGGAATTTACTCTCACAGCTAACCTATAAACTAGATTTACAGCTATTCTAAAGGACAACGTTAAACAATTAAACAGACCTTTAGTCACGTGCTTTGGTATTCCTCCAAGAAAAACTTTGCAAGAATAGCGGGGATTTTCGTTTTCAATTGGCATCTCACCTCGCCATTCGTGTGTTGCTGTCAGAAATTCTACAAAAAATATTTGACAAATTAAATTAAACTTAAGTCTATAGTGCCACAAGGCTAAAATGATACATAATGTTAATAGAAAACAAGAAAACTTGATTGTTGCAGATTATTAGACGTATGAAACTATACTGTTAGCTTATATTGGTCTTGAATAAGCTGTTTTATGTAACTCTATGTAACTAAAAAACAGACTAAAACTACTATTGCACTGCTATAATGAAATATAATATTTTCTGGAGTATGACTTAAAAAATTGCTATTAAAATTGTTTCTGTTGTCTTTGCAATGAAAATATATTTCACAAGCAAATTCAGTAAAAACAAATGTGATTTCATTTTCAAATCTCTGTTAAAACTTTCTTTAACTTTCTGAAGTTGTATATATCATACAAAGTATATAATATATATGCTCTAAAGTATTTAATATGTAACTTTATGTACTATACTGAGTCTTACCAGCCATATTGTACTGTGATGGTGATTGAAGGATCTGTTGGTAAACTCTGAGAGATGTATTCTTTGCTGTAAGAAGTCAAGAACTGAAGAGATCACCCAGAAGACCTCCATAATATATAGGTACTGATGACCTCAATAGGGCAATTATCTCTTGAAGTCAAATCTTTAAGAACTCAATCACAACACCAGAACCAGTAATTAGAGGTACTCAGAGTAACAAAGAAAACTCATCTCTTAAGCTGGTAGGATTAAGAAAGTGTTACAAACACCAGAACCTGTAATTAGGGGTATCAAAAGAAGCTCATTTGAAGAAAGAGTTACAAAGTTGCTCGAGGTAATAACACACTATACTGAGAGCACTGAGTTTTGGGGTAATTTAGTAACTGTGATGACATTATAAGTGGACAAACCTTTCCCCAACACTTTTTGACTTGAGGTTTACTTTTATTTCAGCTGATCTAACAAATATTTGCTTTACCTCTAAGAATATTTTTATGAAATGTATATTTTTGCTGAAACCAGCTATAATGTTTTAGCTGATAATTAGTTTTTGCATAGTATAAAATAACTTTTATATTACAACTAGATTTTTCAAATACATATATCTTAATAAATGTTATATGACTTTTTAAAACTTCATAAATGCAATAGTAATTAACTAGCCATTAGGGTTACTAGAGTTTGTTAGAGTTATGAATTTTACCAAAATCTTATTGATTATGCAGATAAAAACATTTATATAACCAAAACCAAAGCATTGACTTTCATAAAAAAAACTGCTGATTAGTCTAGAATCTAGCCATTCTCGAGCCAACACAAAAGTAAATAATTGACTTGTAAAAGTTTTGGTTAAGGCTTGGAATAAGCTTTTATAATAATATATAAGTAAAAAGGTAACTAAAATTTTCAGCAGTTAGATATTATTTAACAGCGTAATTGATAAAGCAAGCAAAGTGTTTTTAGAGTTCTTTGCAAATTGTTTATGGTGTCTTACCCTGAGCTAATATCTTTAAATAAACTACAACATATATAACAGACGGAAGCACAACAATAATGGCAAAAAATTTAGGACTAAATTGTCAAAAGTCTAAAATAATGAAAACTATTTTATATTTTGTACATTATGATTAAAACTATTGCAAAGCAATTTTAGGCCAGTGTATTTCTATTTCTCTAGCTGATTTTAACACATTGTTCACTATTATAATTATTATAGTCAAAATAGTATATATACTACTTGCTTTGCCTGTTTTCTTCTCTTTGTAGACATTTCAATTATTTTGGCATAATTTGTCAAGTTTCTTCAAATTTATGAGTATTTAGCGCAAAAATAAATTTCCTTGACTTAAATTAATTTATTAATTTTGCATTATCTATACTTCTTGTTTGAAAAAATAAGATTTCCATAAGAAGTATTTGTTAAAAATGATGTCTATTGTAGGCTAATGTATTTCTGTTTTCTACCCCACAGAACTTGGTGAAAGTTGGAAAACAATTACATATAATATTAATACTTAATAAATGTTATTTCCAGCTTAGCAATCAATACAACAGCTATATAATATGTATATATATATAGGTATATTACTATAAGTTATATATTGCACCAAAATATAAATAGCATCTAACTGGGAAATGTCTATATCTGGGATGAAACCCTTTCAGATAAATACAATGTAAGAGTTCAACAAATAGTCTAGTTTAATCTCACAGGAGATGAAGTTTTAGCATTAATTATTTTGAACATTTTGTACCAGAATTATAATTATGTAACAATAAGATCTTCTTCCAAAGGACTCTCTGTACCAGAGAAAAAGCTGTATAATTGCTGACCAATCAGAGAGGATTAAAAATTGAGAAACTCAGATAGCTAAAAGTCAAAAGCTGTATAGTTAAAGAATTACATAATAGAGTAGCTGTCATACAGTAAGTTTTGAGTACATGCATGTTAGCTGAACATAAATAACTCTTTCTCATTAAACAAGAAATAGGTTCATAAAGAGCAGTCTGAGGTGCATAGGTTGTCTTCAACAATCAAAGAATTATCGTCTATACAAAGAAGTAGTAGACTTTAGTTCTGTTTCTCTGAATAGTGATTCGATACTGCATCAGACTTGTTGAGCAGCTCTGCTTGAGACAAACTGTTACTTTAATTATTAAACCACTAGATACAAATTAATGCAGATAAAATATACAGGGTGTGTGCTTTGATTAGTTATACTCTAAAATGGCAAGATATGAAATTTCTTCTGACCAGAGTGTTTTATACATATTTTTTTAATATCTAACTTTTCTAGATCGAGGGCCACTGAAAGGGAATATTCTCATGGCAAGTGCCACATTGTAAAAGTTAGTTTGAGCTGAGGGGCCACAGCATCAGCAATTTTCAAAATACTTTATTCTAAAATTTTATGAATAATTATATAATAAAGTCATAATAGGTACTGCAGGCTGCATTTGTTACAATATGTATACAAATAAGATATTTAAACAGTGGCTTTTTACTCTAATTCATTGGTGTGTAAAAAATATTTTATTTGTTGTGCCTTTAATAAATGTAGGCTGCCCCCCCCCATCCGGCCCTGGGGTCATTTGTTAAACAGCCCTGATCTAAACTATCACTATAACTTGCTTGTTTTAAAAAAAAATTGAAAAAATGTTTAAAGGGGAAAATGAGTGCTGGCCTATATAACATATATACATATATGTGAGGTCAGTGTTTCAAATACTAGCACTGAGTTTGGGATCATCCGATCATAAATTTGGGTTTGATTCCCAGTGGGGGAAATTATTTTGTGCATATTGAAAGATGTCTTGGTTTGAAAATCTCCTGGGATTACACTAGCTCTAAGCACCGATTTGTATATTTTTATGGATAAGTTATTGACCACTATTAGTTACTGTTGTATATTAGAATTTATAAAGAAAGTTAAGTTTTTATTTCACTCCAAGAGATACAAATATGATTGAATTTACGGCAAAATTTAGCAAATATAATAAGCTAGTTTCAGGTATGAAATCATTCAGTGCTTTAACAAACCTCTCTTATATTATAATTGATTTTATAAACAGTAACTATTACTACACAGGTTAGACTGTACATTAAGGTCTTGGAAGAGTCTATACATTCCTAATATTTTGCCTAAAACTTAGAATAAATAGTATTAGCAGCGAGATTTAAGGCACATAAAAGTGGATTTTTAAACTAAGGGAATTGTGTTTTCATGACTTTACAACAGATAGATAGATGGAAACTACACATGAGAAGAGAGAACAACTCCCAGTCATAAACTATGAGTCAGTTTTCAGTGTCTTGCCATAAGAAGCGTAACTCTACATGTACAAACATATGTATATGGTACATTGGTTTGTGTGTTTCAATGATTCGCAGTAGATGTGGCAACTGCTTGACTGCTAATTTCATGGGTCTCATTTCTATTTATTTGACTTGAAACATCACGAACCAATTTGCTGTTTGTTTAAATTGTTTGTTCATAAGTTTCTTTAACTGCTGTATCTGTAAAAACTGCTGCAGTTCTTATTGGTGGCTTTTCTTTTGTCAGATTAACATCAGCTAAAAAATTAGCAAAGCTTGTGCATCAACAGAATCTACTGAGCAAAAAAATAAAATACATCTTTGCATAGATCATTTGCTAAGTCACATTTCTGATTATAAATTTTTCAAATTTTTTTTATTTTTTATACATTTTGCAACACTAATAGATTCAATTAATAAGAAAACTAATCCAAAGACCTCTTTCATAAAATTCTTTAATTTTTTTTTGCAATTTAGTATGTTATATTTGTTATACTTATAATATGCAACTAATTATAAAACCAGAATATGATGGATGCAAATAAATTCAACCAGAATAATATATTATTATTCTTATAATATAATAATATATTATCATATTACTACATTACATAAATACTACATGTAACATAATATATTGCACTTATAAAAGTAGACTACTATATGAATAAAGCAGTATACAAATAAATGTACAACAACATTATAAAAACAAGGAAATTTACCTTCCAATGTGTTTGGAACATGAGGAGGTTCAACATCATAACTAAAATATTAACAAATAAATAACGTCTACAATTCTTGGTTGTGAAAGCTATCAGCCAACAGATTTAGAAATGTGCTTTATAAGCAATAAATTTAAGAAAAATTGCGTTGCTTTTAGAACCAACATATCATAATTTTTGAGCATCATTATTTACACCTAATTAATATATACAAGAGCAGCCTGTGAAATGACTGATTCCTATAATACAGTATTAGAATAGTAGCTGCCTTTATAATCTGTGCAGATGTACGTATAGTTTTAGTTAAAAATACTCGCAAATATCCCATAAGCCTTTGCAGACCCGTCTTTGGCTTCTCAACAAGGAAACATTTATCTGAAATTATAACAGAAAAGTATCAGTTTATGTTGAGGTAAAAGCTAATATTTTCTCATATGCATAGCATATTACGAGAAAATAAAGGGGATATTCATGTTTAATATGATTTGGATAAACTGCATGTTGGACTCTATCAACATGTATAAATTAAAGCGTCACTAGACTATCCGTGAAATGTAGTATAATATATACTATATAGTTTTGACTCAACTGGTTTAGTTGGTATATACATTAAAACTAAAAAAATCACCCCTACCCGTAGATAATCCGAAATCGCCCTAGCTTACATAACTATTGGACATACAGCTGCAGTAACTGAAGAAATACGTTATATGGAAAAAGTTGTAGTAATGAATATGTTGCTTACCCAGTTCTTCAAGGTTTAGTATGCTGTTCCAAATACAAAACAGGTGAGATAATAATACAGAGAAATTCATATTAATATTACATTTACATCAATATAATCATAGCAATACAGTACATGTTAAGATAACATCTACTATAGCTGTGTACACAAAATTGCTGCAAGTGAAGTGGGCAACAATGGTTTTTAGAATCAACATTGCGTTTTAGTTATTTACGTTAATCTTCAACAATCATTTTATATTCATATGTTTGAATTGTTGTAGAAATATCTGATGAAATATATTAATCTATTATTTTAACTGTCTAATAAAATATTTTGTTAAAAAGCTTCATATTTTTACATGGTGAAAGCTTTATCATACGTTGCAATAAATTTTAGATATTATCTGCATGTTGTTCAAAGTAAATCAAGTAATTTGTGAAGTAGCAAAATTTTCTAGAAAGTGGTTTCAGTTAAAAAAAATTTGAAAATTTTCAATATGTAAGGAAATGTTCAATTAGAGATGTAAAGATTAAAAACTCATCAGCAATTACATGGCTAAATGATCTATAGCACTTTTTCTTATTTTATCCAGCATTTATTAAAAATCTCCCTTAAGACTCAAATATTTCGCACTATCTTTCGCAAGGAAGTATTTTGTAAGCTAGCAGGACTTCAGGCTGAGTATGGCGATGGCGTATCAGGCACAGTGAATCAAATTTATGATCAGTCTGAGCATGTGCAATTACCATTCTACTAAGAATCTATAGATTTACTTTTACTTTTAGTGCAACAAAAATTTGAAGTACCATACTAGAATGCTAGCATTTACGCTTTAATTTTTTGCTACTGGTTGTGGCATTATGTTGGTAGTTCAACATATATATATACATATATGTATATACATGTATATATTATATATCTCAATCTGTGGACAGCAGCTGTTTCAGGATTTGTCCCTTCATCAGCACAGATCAGAGTACCATGGCCCACACCTTCGCAATATACATTCCCATAATTATGTGGCTTCATAGAGGGCTGCTCATAGGGGCAGTGAAAAGTTTGTCTGAGTCAATATAATTATCATTGACTCAGTGAAATATTGTCAACACCTGATGGAAACAAATCATTAAATTTTCAATAATCACTGCATTTCCATGAATGGGAATGAACCTGTACTGATGATGCCCATAGGGATTACATGGAAGGAAAGCCGCACGTTTTTATGCAATCTATACGAAGTTATCTTCTCTTCGTATACACCATATAATTTATGGTATAAATTGTTTATAGTTTATAGATTGTATTTTGTGTTATCTACACCATTTTTATCCTACAATCTGTACCCTATAGCAATTTATCTCTCTACATATATTTTGCTTTGCTTTGAAAACTTTCTCATTCCCTTTATGGTATGTGTTGACATTTGTAAACTTGAAGCAGTAGCTACTATATACTAAATTACTAACTTACAATAAATTCAAAACTCAAACTGTAAAATTTCTCTGCATGTAAGTTTTGGTAATGTGAAGTTTTCAAAGTGAAAACGAGGTATTTATAGTTTGTGAGGTTACTTTCTTTCTAAAGCTTGGTGGCTTAATAACCACTTGTGCTTCCTTTTTTGCGCATGAGTTTTAAGCAATAACAAATTATCTTATCTTGATTCATGTACAATTTCTCTGCATTTAACTTTTAGTAGTGTAAAGTAAAAATAAAGTATTTGAAGTCAACATCATATTGCCTTTTTCTTAATGCTTAGTGTTTAAAGGAAAAGACATACTAGATTTATAGCAAATAATTTATTCTAAAAGTACATGTTTATAAATACAATATTATTTGCTACCATCACTAACATAATATTTACAAATATACAAAGCAGCAAAACTTATCTATTACTGATAAAACGAAGCTTAAAAAGGTTTAATATAATTTGGCTAAAACTTTTGAAGTAAATTATAACACAACTTGTTGGTTACAGGGAGGGGGGAGAGAGGGAGGAAGGAAAGGAGGGAGGGAGGGGCAAGTCTGTGAATAAATATAAAGCTAGTTGATGTGTTGATGCCGTGGATATTCAGTCTGTCTGTGTAGACACAGACCGGGTAGATTTCACAGGATGCTTCCTAGCAACAGGTATGTGTTTTTGTTCACACAATAAGTGGCAGTCCATCCAACAGCGTTCACAAAAGTACTAAAACATGGAAAATACATTCATTGTACTTCATAGACAAAATGAAGGCTACCTTGAAAAAGAAAAGTTTTCCCATATAACTTGAATATTTCTATATTTGCAAAATATGCCTACCACATGAAAAATAGAAGAAATTTTCAACAATTAGCACTTTAGTAAGACTGGATATGTATCTATTGTGTGGTAATAATTTAGAAGTATAAAGACATTGGCTATTGGGCATTTTACCTGAAAGCATGACGAGTGTTTACAGAAGTAGGGTCCCTCTCTCAGCATACAATTACCACAGAGAGATTCTTTTACAATGTGAGGATTAATCTGTATCTACAACACAATTTGCACTGTTATAATCAGTATAGAAACAACCAACATAATATTGTTGCACCTTGAAATATTACACAAGAAATATTGTAGAACAATCAAAATAAAATAGCAAACCATTGAATAAAGAATTGAAATTGTTGCAATAGTTAGTCAAAAGTTAATTAGGAAAAATTACAGCTAAGCTAAATATATAGCCATTTCAAGTTACTTGTCAAACTACCTTTTTTTGAAAGCCTATCGTATTAATAAATAGACATCCTTCCTCCACAGCCATTTTATAACTATTTTTGCATAGAAACTGCACTCGACCAGAACCTGAAATATTATCATATCTACTTTGCACCAGTAACACCATGTTAAAGAGCAACACATTATTTTAATGTTTATTTAGATTATAGTGTATGTTTGCAAACTGCTTACATATAAACTTTATGTAAATAACTACAGTAGGTATATATTAAATTAACTTAAGTATGAGGGTCAGTCTCACCAATTGGGTATTTGTTTTTATCCGTGTCTATGCTTGCTGATATTACCCTCCCATAAACTTCTTTCATTAATTTTGCCAACATGCTGGCCGTAATCTTTCCATGTAATCCGCCTACAAATATGCTGTTCCCTTCTCCAATATTTTTTCTAGTTGTGAGATGAAAGTTGTTATTTATATCCCAAGGAATTATCTCCACCTGGTAAACATTAAACTTTTCAAGTATATGGCATTATAATTTACAAACAAAACTGTACATTACAACCACTGCACACCTTTTATGTAAGGACAAATAGAATAAATAATTGTTTATTCACCTTTTTACCTCTAATAGTAATTTTCCTTTCTCCATATTCTGATTGAAGCAATCTCAGCATACTATCCACAGTTTGACCATCTTCAAATACTGCGTAAGCATATCCTTCAAGTACAAAAAGAAGTGATATTGTACAATGGAGACTGTAAAGTTTTTTTTTGCACCATACTGGGCTTGGGGACTGCACTTCACCTGGGCTGAGATTTGTGCCAGTTTCCTCCACTGGTTTTTATTACTAACTAAACTTCAAAGCTAGCTTGACTCAGCTGTATAGCTAACTACCATTAGTTATTATAGCAAGCAAGTGGATGAAAATTAGCAATCAGTATCTTACTAGGAACAGAACCAAAAGGTTTTACGGTGGGTTAAATAAGAAAGGTTGGTCTGTTATATAAGAAAAATAAAGATGAAATACTTTTTGGCCTAATAATTTACTCAACTGGCAGAATGGGAAATGAAATTTTCATAGAGACCATATCTCAAATTGGATTCAGTGAGTGCAATACAACTAAACTTTTTTGTAGATTGAATGCAGCTTATTAATTTTAAATTTCAACTACAGCGTTCTTTCTGGTAGTAGTTGGGATAGTTATAAATACTATTGCTATCTAGCTATTATTGAAAGTAGAAAAGCTGATTGGGTTTATTAGAAATATAGCCGCATTGAAGGTACGAAACATGGAGGGGTGCAATTTCATAAATTTTATCAATTCTGCCCAGTCCACCAAAGAAGTTCAAAAACAACTAAACTTAAGTAGTAACTTCTGCATAGTTATAGATCAGGGGCGGGCAATTTCTTATCTTTGAGGACCAAGTTAAGAAGTTAACCTAAATGATTGTACACACAATAGAACTTATGCTGCCGTGCTAATCAGAATAGCAATGACCCTGAAAAATGGGCAAAGGGTCACAAGTGGCAATGGGGCTTCCAGTTGCCCTCTCTTGCAGTATATGAATAGACAAGTATATATATCTGAGATGTAAAAATGTTGTCCCCACTGGGATTCAAACCCTAGGCTTTTGACTAACCATTACACAAAGAGATTCCCAACAACATGATACTATTAAGATATTGTATCTTACCAGATAATAAACCTTTGCTAGGCAGTTGAAGTTGGACTTTTCCAAATCTCTTCAATGCTAACTTTATCTCATCTGAAATGTTTACATATAACAACAGTAATATTATTCATAACTAACATTAACTTTGGAATTCACTTTCACAGCTAACCTACAAACTAGATTTACAGCTATTTCAAAGGACAAAATTAAACAATTAAACAGACCTTTAGTCACCTGCTTTGGTATTCCTCCAAGAAAAACTTTGCAAGAATAACGTGGATTTTGGTTTTCAATTGGCATCTCACCTCGCCATTCGTGTGTTGCTGTCAGAAATTCTACAAAAATATTTGACAAATTAAATTAAAGTTAAGTTTATAGTGTCACAAGGCTAAAATGATGCATAATGTTTATGGAAAACAAGAAAACCTTGTTGTTGCCGATTATTAAACATATGAAACTACTGCTAGCTTACACTTGTCTTGAATGAGCTGCTTTATATATATCTTAAATAAAAAAACAGACTAAAACTATCATTGCACTGCTATAATGAAATATAATATTTTCTGGAGTATGACTTAAAAAAGTTGCTATTAAAATTGTTTCTGTTGTCTATGCAATAGAAAATATATTTCACAAGCAAATTCAGTAAAAACAAACTATGTGATTTCATTTTCAAATATTTGTTAAAACTTTCTTTAACTTTCTGAAGTTGTATATACCATACAAAGTATATAATCTATATGCTCTAAAGTATTTAATATGTAACTTTATGTACTATACTGAGTCTTACCAGCCATATTGTACTGTGATGGTGATTGAAGGATCTGTTGGTAAACTCTGAGAGATGTATTCTTTGCTGTAAGAAGTCAAGAACTGAAGAGACCTCCCAGAAGACCTCCATTATATATAGATACTGATCACCTCAATAGGGCAATTATCTCTTGGAGTCAAATATTTAAGAACTCAATCACAACACCAGAACCAGTAATTAGAGGTACTCAGAGCAACAAAGAAAACTCATCTCTCAGGCTGATAGGATTAAGAAAGTGTCACAAACACCAGAACCTGTAATTAAGGGTATCAAAAGAAGCTCATCTGAAGAAAGAGTTACAAAGTTGCTTGAGGTAATAACGCACTATACTGAGAGCACTGAGTTTAGGGGTAATTTAGTTATTGTAATGACATTACAAGTGAATAAACTTTTCCCCAACACTTTTCACTTGAGGTTTACTTTTATTTTAGCTGATCTAACAAATATTTGCTTTACCTCTGAAATTATTTTTATGAAATGTATATTTTTGCTGAAGCCTGCTATTATATATAATGTTTTATCTAATAATCGGTTTTTGCACAGTATAAAATAACTTTTAAATACCAACTAGATTTTTCAAATATATATATCCTAATAAATGTTATATAACCTTTTAAAACTTCATAAATATAATGATAATTAACTAGCCATTAGGGCTACTAGAGTTTGTTAGAGTTATGAATTTTACCAAAATCTTATTGATCAGATAAAAACATTTATATAACCACAACCAAAGCATTGACTTTTATAAAAAAACTACTAATTATTCTAGAGTCCCGTACTCTAGTAGTTTTCTAGCTAACACAAAAGTAATTAAATTAACTTGTAAAAGTTTTGGTTAAGGCTTGAAATAAGCTTTTATAATAATACATAAGTAAAAGGGTAACTAAAATTTTCGACAGTTGAATATTATTTAACAGCTTAATTGAAAAAGAAAGCAAAGTGTTTTTAGAGCTCTTTGCAAATTGTTTATGGTGTCTTACAGCTGAGCTACTATCTTAAAATTAACTACAACATTTATAACAGAAGGAAGCACAACAGTAATGGCAAAATTTAGGACTGAGTTGTAAAAAGTCCAAAATAATGAAAAATGCTTTATATTTTGTATAAGCTTAAAACCAATGCAAAGCAATTTTAGGCCAGTGTATTTTTATTCCTTTAGCTTATTTTAGCACATTGCTCACTTTTATATAGTTCAAATAGTATATATACTGCTTGCTTTGCCTGTTTTCCTCTCTTTGTAGACATTTTAATTATTTTGGCGTAATTTGTCAAGTTTCTTCAAATTTATGGGTACTTGGCACAAAAATAAATTTCTTTGATCTAAATTAACTTATTAATTTTGCATTTTCTATACTTCTTGTTTGAAAAAATAAAATTTCCATAAGAAGTTTTCTTTAAAACCGATGTCTATTGTGGGCTAATTTATTCCTGTTTTCAATTTTGTGAAAATTAGAATACTATTCCAGATAATAATTATTCACTGTTATTTCATGTTTATAGCAATCAATACAACAGCTATATATGTATATATAGGTATATTACTATAAGTTATATATTGCACCAAAATATAATTAGCATCTAACTGGGAAGTGTCTATATCTGGGGTGAAACCCTTTCAGATAAATATAATGTAAGAGTTCAACAAATAGTCTGGTTTAATCTCACAGGAGATGAAGTTTTAGCATTAATTATCTTGAACAATTTGTACCAGAATTATAATTATGTAATAAGATCTTCTTTCAAAGGACTCTCTGTACCAGAGAAAAAGCTGTATAATTACTCACCAATCAGAGAGGATTAAAATTTGAGAAACTCAGAAAACTAAAAGTCAAAGGCTGTAGTTAAAGAATTACATAATAGAGTAGCTGTCATACAGCAAGTTTTGGGTACATACTTGTGAGCTCAACATAAATAACTCTTTTTCATCAAACAAGAAGTAGGTTTATAAAGAGCAGTCTGAGGTGCATAGGTTGTCTTCAACATTCAAAGAATTATAGCCTATACAAAGAAGTAGTTGACTTCAGTTCTGTTTCTCTGAATAGTGATACAATACTGCATCAGACTTGTTGAGCAGCTCTGCTTGAGACAAACTGTTACTTTAATTATTAAACCACTAGGTACAAATTAATGCAGATAAAATATACAGGGTGTGTGCTTTGATTAGTTCTGCTCTAAAATGGCAAGGTATGAAATTTCTTCTGGCCAGAGTGTTTTATACATGCTTTTTTAATACCTAACCTTTCTAGATCGAAAGCCACTGAAAGGGAATATTCTGATGGCAAGTGCCACATTGTAAAAGTTAGTTTGAGCTGGGGGCCACAGCATCAGCAATATTCAAAACACTTTATTTTAAATTCTTATGAATCATTATATAATTGAGTCATAATGGTTACTGCAAGCTGCATTTGTTACATTATGTATACAAATAAAAGATTTAAACCTAATTCATAGGTGCGTGAAAAATAATTTTATTTGTTGTGTCTTTGAGGGCCACATAAATGTAGGCTGCCTCCCTTATCCGGCCCTGCCGTCATTTGTTAAACAGCCTTGATCTAAAGTGTCACTCTTAACTTGCTTGTTTTAAAAAAATTGAAAAAATATTAAAAGGGAAAATGAGTGGCATATAAAAGTGCTGACCTATGTAATATATATATATGTAAAATCAGTGTTTCAAATATTAGCTAGCACTGAGTTTGGGATCATCCGATCATAAATTTGGGTTTGAATCCTAGTGGGGGAAATTATTTCTTGTATATTAAAAGATAGTCTTGGTTTGAAAATCTCCCGGGATTACACCAGCTCTAAGCACAAACTTGCCTATTTTTATGGAGAAATTAATTTAATAATTAGTTGCACTTGTATATTAGAACTTATAAGTGAAATTAAGTTTTTATTTTACTCTAAGTGATACAAATATAATTGAATTTACAGCATGCACTAAATTACTAGCAAAATTTAGCAAACATATGCTAGTTTCAGGTTTGAAATCATTCAGTGCTTTAACATACCTGTCTTATATTATAATTGATTTTATAAACAGTACCTATTACTACACAGGTTATAGACTGCACATTAAGGTCTTGGAAGAGTCTACATTCATAATATTTCACCTAAAACTTAGAATAACTAGTATTAGCAGCGATATTTAAGGCACATGAAAGTAGATTTTTAAACTAAAGGAGTTGTGTTTTCATGGCTCTACAGCACAGATGGAAACTACACATGAGAAGAGAGAACAACTCCCAGCCATAAACTATGACTGCGTTTTCAGCATGTTTTGCATAAGAAGTGTAACTCTACATGTACATACATATTATAGACACTGTTTATTTTATATGCAAAGACCAGGCATTTCTTTACATATTTGTATATAATCAACTTATACAATGTGACTAGCAAAAAGAAACACTGTCCAAACAAATAATAAAATATGTTATAGTATAAACATAGATTCATTATTGAAAAATAAACAAAGATAAAAAGTAGAATTTGAAAAAAAACATTTAACAGGATATACAGACTAGTAGTATATTATCAAATTTTAATATTTAGCTTTGGCAAAATAAAGTAAATATAAAGGATAGGTGTTGAATATGATGTAAATGGTAAAAACCATAACAGATGTCAAAGTGAATCTGGAATCCAGGATAGAGGAATGGTATGAGTCATTGACACAGACTAGAAGGTGATGTAGGAATGGTATAACACACTGACACACACTAGCAGGTGATGTAGGAATGGTATGACACACCAGCAGGTAAAAGAGAAATGGTATGACACACTGACACAGACTAGCAGGTGGTGGAGGAATGGTATGACACACCGACACACACCAGCAGGTAATGTAGGAATGATATGACACACTGACACACACCGGCAGGTGAGAGAGGAATGGTATGACACACTGACACACACTAGCAGGTGATAGAGAGGAATGGTATGACACACTGACACAGACTAGCAGGTGATGTAGGAATGGTATGACACACTGACACACACTAGCAGGTGAAAGAGAAGAATGGTATGACACACTGACACACATCAGCAGGTGATAGAGATGAATGGTAGTATACAAAGTTCAGTTCACAATCAACACATTACAGAGTCACCAACACTGATGAAGCCAGGCTTCCCATCTAGCACCAGATTCATGCCGAACATAGGAGAAGATTTATTATACTGCTTCAATAGTCTTGTCCTGTAAACAGCAGGTAAAATCTCAACACAGGTCAGTATGCCGTAATGTTGTGTGGCTAAAGGCTAGCCAACTCTAGACTGACGTGTTGCTATGGGCACCCATACAGTAGCCTAAGTTATTGTGTCTGGCTGTTTGGAGTAATTGAGTTGAACAGTTGAATTTGACAATAAAAAGTTCATACTTAAAAAATCGTTGCAAAGTTTCACATTGTCTTCAGATCCGTAAATTATGAAAAACATTATTTTTATTTTATGAAATGTTTTTACTTTATTGCAGGCTTTGAGTGAGTGTATACTACTTTGGAGTTACCCTCTCACACTCAGCTTCATTACATTAATTCTGCCCTTTCATCTTGTTCACTAGCAGACTTTCTATAAACAATATCACCATAATATTATGTTCCCTCACATTACTTTACTATATAATAATATACAATGAATAATACAATATAATTTATATAATATATAATGAATGATAAATAATACATATTAGTTATTATATACAATAAATAATATATATATATATATATATATTATTTATTATATACAATAAACAATATATATATTACTTATTATATACAACAAATAATATATATGGTATTTATTACCTTCATAATATAATTATTAATAAATAAAATAAATATAGTTTATTATATATAACGAAGAATAAATAATATATATTATTTATTATATACGATAAATAATATATATGGTATTTATTACCTATATATAACAAATAATAAGTATTATTTATTCTATACAATATATGATAAAAAATATATATTATTTATTATATGCAATGTATAATATATCTTGCATAATATATATTATAAATACATCAGAGTGCAGCGGATAATTTCATTAGCTTAGTAAGCTATGTAGAATAATAGCTTATTGTAGTTAAATAAATTATGATAAATCTTGAAGAGTTTTTGTAGCAATAAATTCTTTCAATTATATATTTTCAGCAGTTATTAAAAATAGACAATAGATGAAACTAATCAAATGAGTTTTTGTATATATCATATATCATATATACTATATAATATATACTATATTAATAATATACTATATTCTTTTAATTAGCCTTTGAAGATATATTTTTAAATTTACATTAATTAACTTCTCAAGTTTGCTTTTTCTTATAGTTATGAATTTATTTATTTTATTGTGTCAAGTTTTTTGTATATTTCTTATTAGATTTGAAAGTAGAAATGAAATATTTTATTAATTTTTCATGACTTAACATTTATCTAAGAAATTTTTTTGACAATGTTACAACCAATATATACTAATACAGATACATATACATATTATAAAGATTACCACGTATACACCTATACATATTAGACACACATATTATGGTTAGACATAATATATTGCTTATATATTTATTGTATTGTAAAATATTTGAGCTACATTTAGATGTTATACTTACTAGTAGCAGCTAGTGTTGCAATACAAATAAAATCTTTATTTGGTATAAAGTGGGTCTGCATTTATTTTCATATAATACACTAATTGAATAGATTATACACATATACATATACATATACATATACATATATATATATATATATATATATATATATATATATATATATATATATATATATATATATATATATATATATATATATATATATATATATATATGTTCCCATAATTATGTGGCTTCATAGAGGGCTGCTCATAGGGGGCAGTGAAAAGTTTGACTGAGTCAATATAATTATTATTGACCCAGTCAAATATTGTCAACACTTGATGGAAACAAATCATTAAATTTTCAATGATCACAGCATTCCAGTAAAAGGGAATGGATCAGTACGGATTACATTGAAGAAAAGCCATACGCTTCTATGCAATCCATACAAAGCTATCTTCTCCTAGTATAATTATTATGTAATCAGATCCACTTTCCCAGGGAAAAGCCTGAAAAATCTGAGAAGAATAAAAATTGAGACACTCAGGAAACCAAAGTATTTGGAGTCAACGTCATATTGCTTTTTTCTTAATGCTTAGTGTTTAAAGGAAAAGACACATTTGATTTCAATTTATAGCAAATAGTTTATTCTAAAAGTACATGTTTATAAATACAATGTTATTTGCTACCATCACTAACATAATTTTTACAAATTACAAAGCAGCAAAACTCATCTATTACTGATAAAAAAGAAGCCTAAAAAGGTTTAAGATGATTTGGCTAAAACTTGTAAAGTAAATTGTAACACAGCGTGTTGGTTACAGGGAGAGAGAGAGGGAAGGGCCGAGTCTGTGAATAAACATTAAGCTAGTTGATGAGTTGATGTTATGGTTATTCAGTCTGTCTGTGTAGACACAGATCTGGTAGATTTCAGAGGACGCTTCCTAGCAACAGGTATGTGTTTTTGTTCACACAATAAGTGGCAGTCCAGCCAACAGCGTTCACAAAAGTACTAAAACATGAAAAATACACTCATTGTACTTCATAAACAAAATAAAGGCTGACCTTGAAAAGGACATGTGAAGCCATATGACGTAAATATATTCATATTTGCAAAATATGCCTACTATGTGAAAAATAGAAGAAATCTTCAACCATTAGCACTTTAGTAAGACTGGCTATGTATCTATTGTGTGGTAATAATTCAGAAGTATAAAGACATTGGCTATTGGGCATTTTACCTCAAAGCATGACGAATGTTTACAGAAGTAAGGTCCCTCTCTCAACATACAATTACCACAGAGAGAATCTTTTACAATGTGAGGATTAATCTGTATCTACAACACAATTTGCACTTGAAATATTTTACAAGAAATATTGTAGAGCAATAAAAATAAAAATAGCAAACTATTGAATAAAGGATTGAAATTATTGCAACATTGCCAAATTATTATAGTTAGTCAAAAGCTAATTAGAAAAATTACGGCTAAGCTAAATATACAGCCAAGTTACTTGTCAAACTACCTTTTTTTGAAAGCCTATCGTGTTAATAAATAGACATCCTTCCTCCACAGCCATTTTATAACTATTTTTGCATAGAAACTGCACTCGACCAGAACCTGAAATATTATCATATTTACTTTGCACCAGTAACACCACGTTACAGAGTAACACATTATTTTAATGTTTATTTAGATTATAGTGTATATGTTTGCAAACTGCTTACATATAAACTTTATGTAAATAACTACAGGAGGTATATATTAAATTGACTTAAGTATGAGGGTCAGTCTTACCAATTGGGTATTTGTTTTTATCAGTGTCGATGCTCGCTGATATTACCCTCCCATAAACTTCTTTCATTATTTTTGCCAACATGCTGGCCGTAATCTTTCCATGTAATCCGCCTACAAATATGCTGTTCCCTTCTCCAATATTTTTTCTAGTTGTGAGATGAAAGTTATTATTTATATCCCAAGGAATTATCTCCACCTGGTAAACATTAAACTTTTCAAGTATATGGCATAGTCATTATAATTTATAAACACAACTATACATTACAACCACTACACACATTTCATGTAAGGACAAATAGAATAAATAACTGTTTATTCACCTTTTTACCCCTAATAGTAATTTTCCTTTCTCCATATTCTGATTGAAGCAATCTCAACATACTACCCACAGTCTGACCATCTTCAAATACTGCGTAAGCATATCCTTCAAGTACAAAAAGAAATAATATTGTGCAAAAAAAGACTGTAAAGTGTTTTCTTGCACCAGACTGGATTTGGGGACTGCACTTCACCTGGGCTAAAGTTGCCTTTATATAGCTTCGCGATTTTCGGTTAGAATTTCAATTTGGCCGGGTTGAAAATTCTCCGGGTTGCATTGCATTGTAAAAGCCACTCGTAGAAATTTTTATACTGTGATAACTTAATCGGCCAATTTTAGAATATAGGAGTAATAACTCCTTGTAAACATCGTTATTTAGTTATTACTTTGGCGATTAGACAACGTACTCTGGTAGTAGTTGGGATAGCTATAAATAATATAGCTATTATTGAAAGTAGAAAAGCTGATTGGGTTTATTAGAAATATAGCCGCATTGACGGTACGAAACATGGAGGGGTGTAATTTCATAAATTTTTATCAATTCTGCCCAGTCTACCAGAGAAGTTCAAAAACAACTAAATTTAAGTAGTAACTTCTGCATATAAAGTATAGATCAGGGGTGGGCAATTTCTTATCGTTGAGGACCAAGTTAAGAAGTCAAACAAAGTGATTGCATGCACACATAATAGAACCTATGCTGATCGGGGTGCTAATCAGAATAGCAATGAAACTGAAAAAGGTCACAAGTGGCAATTGGGCTCCCAGTTGCCCACCCCTGCTGTAGATGAAAAATTAATTATAATATTATATATTTGAGATGTGAAAATGTTGTCCTCACTGGGATTCAAACTCTAGGCGTTTGACTAACCATTACACAAAGAGATTCCTAACAACATGATACTATTAAGATATTATATTTGCTATCTTACCAGATAATAAACCTTTGCTAGGTAGTTGAAGTTGGACTTTTCCAAATCTCTCCAATGCTAACTTTATCTCATCTGAAATGTTTACATATAACAATAATAATGTTATTCATAACTAACATTAACTTCGAAATTCACTCTCACAGCTAACCTATAAACTAGATTTACAGCTATTTTAAAAGACAACATTAAACAATTAAACAGACCTTTAGTTACATGCTTTGGTATTCCTCCAAGAAAAACTTTGCAAGAAAAACGTGGATTTTCGTTTTCAATTGGCATCTCACCTCGCCATTCGTGTGTTGCTGTCAGAAATTCTACAAAAATATTTGACAAATTAAATTAAACTTAAGTCTATAGTGTCACAAGGCCAAAATGATACATAATGTTGATGGAAAACAAGAAAACCTGGTTGTAGTGGATTATTAGACATATGAAACTACTGCTAGCTTACACTTGTTTTAAATGAGCTGCTTTATATAAATTAAACAAAAAACAGACTAAAACTATTATTGCACTGCTATAATGAAATATAATATTTTCTGGAGTATGACTTAAAAAGTTGCTATTAAAATTGTTTCTGTTGTCTTTGCAATAGAAAATATATTTCACAAGCAAATTCAGTAAAAACAAATGTGATTTCAATTTTAAATATTTGTTAAACTTTCTTTAACTTTCTGAAGTTACATATACCATACAAAGTATATAATCTATATACTCTAAAGTATTTAATATGTAACTTTATGTACTATACTGAGTCTTACCAGCCATATTGTACTGTGATGGTGATTCTAGGATCTGTTGGTAAACTCTGAGAGATGTATTCTTTGCTGTAAGAAGTCAAGAACTGAAGAGATCTCCCAGAAGACCTCCATTATATATAGGTACTGATCACCTCAATAGGGCAATTATCTCTTGGAGTCAAATCTTTAAGAACTCAATCACAACATAAGAACCAGTAATTAGAGGTACTCAGAGCAACAAAGAAAACTCATCTCTCAGGCTGGTAGGATTAAGAAAGTGTTACAAACACCAGAACCTGTAATTAGAGGTATCAAAAGAAGCTCATCTGAAGAAAGAGTTACAAAGTTGCTTGAGGTAATAACGCACTATACTGAGAGCACTGAGTTTTGGGGTAATTTAAATATTGTGATGACATATTATAAGTAGACAAACCTTTTCCCTATAACACTTTTTGATTTGAGTTTTACCTTTATTTTAACAAATTTACCAAATATTTGCTTTACCTCAACTAAAAGTATTTTTACGGAATGCTTATCAACAGTTTAATATTATTCAACAACCTGATTGAAAAAGCAAGCAAAGTGTATTTAGAGTTCTTTGCAAGTTGTTTATGGTGTCTTACCCTGAGCTACTATCTCTAAATTAACTACAACATATATAACAGAAGGAAGCACACTAATAATGGCAAAATTTAGGACTGAGTTGTAAAAAGTCCAAAATAAAGAAAATTACTTCATGTTTTGTATATGTCTAAAACTAATGCAAAGCAATTTTAAGCCAGTGTATTTTTATTCCTTTATAGCTGATTTTAGCACGTTGTTCACTATTATATAGTTCAAATAGTATATATACTACTTGCTTTGCCTGTTTTCTTCTCTTTGTAGACATATTTTTAATTATTTTGGCATAATTTCTCAAGTTTCTTCAAATTTATGGGTACTTAGCGCAGAAATAAATTTCTTTGATCTAAACTAATTTATTAATTTTGCATTTTCTATACTTCTTATTTGAAAAAATAAGATTTCCATAAGAAGTATTTGTTAAAAACGATGTCTATTGTAGGCTAATGTATTTCTGTTTTCCATCCCACACAACTTTGTGAAAATTGGAATACAATTCCATATAATATTCATAATTAATAAATGTTATTTTGAGCTTAGCAATTAATACAACAGCTATATATGTATATATAAGTATGTTACTATAAGTTATATATTGCACCAAAATATAAATAGCATCTAACCGGGAAGTGTCTATATCTGGGATGAAACTCTTTCAGATAGCTACAATGTAAGAGTTCAACAAATAGTCTAGTTTAATCTCGCAGGAGATGAAGTTTTAGCATTAATTATCTTGAACTTTTTGCACCAGAATTATAATTATGTAATAAGATCTTCTTTCAAAGGACTCTCTGTACTGGAGAAAAAACTGTATAATTGCTGACCAATCAGAGAGGATTAAAATTTGAGAAACTCAGAGAGCTAAAAATCAAAGGCTGCAGTTAAAGAATTACATAATAGAGTAGCTGTCATTAGCTGGTAATTATACAGTAAGTTTTGGGTACATGCACGCAGAGCTGAACATAAATAACTCTTTTTAGTTTAGGGTACATACATGTGAGCTCAACATAAATAACTCTTTCTCATTAAACAAGAAGTAGGTTCATAAAGAGCAGTCTGAGGTGCACAGGTTGTCTTCAACACTCAAAGAGTTATAGCCTATACAAAGAAGTAGTTGACTGAGTCAATATAATTATTATTGACCCAGTCAAATATTTTCAACACCTGATGGGAACAAATCATTAAATTTTCAATAATCACAGCATTTCCATGAAAGAGAATGATGCCCGCAGGGATTACATGGGAGGAAAGTCACACGTTTCTATGCAATCCGTAGGAAGTGATCTTCTCTTAGTATATACCATAATATCTACTATAATGTAATTTTATAAATTTATTTGTTGTGCCCTTGAGGGCCCTGAGGTCATTTGTTAAACAGCCTTAATCTAAACTATCACTATAACTTGCTTGTTTTTGAAAATGTGAAAAAATATTAAAAGGAAGAATGAGTGGCATATAAGAGTAGTGGTTTATAATAATATTATAAACCAGTACTCTTATATGCCACTCATTCTTCCTTTTAATATTTTATATATTATATATACATATATGTAAGGTCAGTGTTTCAAATACTAGCACAGAGTTTGGGGTCAGCTGATGATAAATTTGGGGGAAATTATTTTGTGTACAATGAAAGATAGTCTTGGTTTAAAATCTCCTGAGATTAAACCAGCTCTAAGCACCAACTTGTATATTCTTATGGATAATTTATTCACCACTATTAGTCGTAGATGTATATTAGAACTTATAAGTGAAATTAAGTTTTTATTTCGCTCCAAGAGATACAAATATAGTTGAATTTACGGCATGCACTAGATTACTAGCAGAATTTAGCCAATATATGCTAGTTTCAGGTATAAATCATTCAGTGCTTCAACATACCTCTCTTATGTTATAATTGATTTCATAAACAGTAACTATTACTACACAGGTTATAGACTGCACATTAAGGTCTTGGAAGCATCCACATTCATAATATTTCACCTATAACTTAAAATAACTAGTATTAGCAGCAAGATTTAAAAGACATAAAAGTGGATTATCAAACTAAAGGAGTTGTGTTTTTTGGCTCTTACAACACAGATAGAAATTACAAATGAGAAGAGAGAACAACTCCCAGTCAAACTACGAGTCAGTTTTCAGCATGTTTTGCATAAGAATCGTAACTCTACATGTACAAACATATTATAGACACTGTTTATTTTATATGCAAAGACCAGGCATTTCTTTACATATTTGTATATAATCAACATATACAATGTGACTAGCAAAATGAAACACTGTCCAAATAATAAAATATGTTATAGTATAAACATAAGTCCATTATTGAAAAATAAACGAAGATAAAAAGTACAATTTGAAAAAAAAACATTCAACAAGATACAATATAGACCAGCAGTATATTATCAAATTTTAATATTAAGCTTTTGCAAAATAAAGAAAATATTAAGAATAATTGTTGAATATTTTATAAATGGTAAAAACCAAGGCAGATGTCAAAGTGAATCTTGAATCCAGTAGAGAGGAATGGTATGACACATTGACACACACTAGCAGGTGATGTAGGAATGGTATGACACACTGACACACTCTAGCAGGTGATGTATGAATGGTATGACAAACTAGCAGGTGATGTAGGAATGGTATGACACACTGACACACACCAGCAGGTGATAAAAATAAATGGTAGTATACAAAGTTTAGTTCACAATCAACACATTACGGAGTCACCAACACTGATGAAGCCAGGCTCCCCATCTAGCACCAGATTCATGCCGAACATAGGAGAAGATTTACTATACTGCTTTAATAGTCTTGTCCTGTAAACAGCAGGTAAAATCTTAACACAGGTCAGTATGCCGTAATGTTGTGTGGCTAAAGGCTAGCCAACTCTATGTGCACCCATACAGTAGTCTAAGTTGTTGTGTCTGTCTGTTTAGAGCAGTTGAGTTGAACAGTTGAATTTGACAATGGAAAATTCATAATTAAAAAATCGTTGCAAAGTTTCATATAATTTTGACTTGCACTATTGCATGTACTGCACTCATGAGATACAGCCTGGAGTTGGTTTTAGCAGCAGTCACCAGTCTCTACTGAAATTCTGAGGAAACAAATGCTGTATCCTAAACAGCAAGCAACAGTTAGGCTTTTGCAAAATGTTAACTTTGCACCACAAACTATGCTTAAGAGCTTGAGCTATTGAATTTCTTTGTTTATGTATGTATATATTATATATGTATACCTGTGTGTCTGTATGTACTTGTTAAAAAAACTCACGCATCAAATAAAACTATCTGATGACAATTGTGAAAAGGTTAGCCAACTTTTGCTATGACTATTATATTATATTATGTTATACTACATTATATTGGAGATATTATATATTATACTACATAATACTATATTAACCTATATTTTATATATTATATTACATGCAGCATATCTTGCATTGCAGTGTTGTATTGCATATATATACAAGTTTTAGCAATGTCCGATGGTATAGTGTTTTATTTTAATCACTGTATATTACTTATTATAGCTTTTAAATACAATTAATTGAATGTTCTTTTAAAAATTAATACCCTATTTTTATTTAATTAGAATAGTATCTTATAATTATGGCTTTTAGCAGGATATATAATAACTTATTGTATAATTATATATATATACATGTTTATATATATAGTTTATATATATATTTTATACATATAATAAATATTATATATACGTATATATACGTATATATATGTATATTATATATATATATATATATATATATATATATATATATATATATATATATATATATATATATATATATATATATATACATTCCCATATTTATGTGGCTTCATAGAGGGCTGCTCATAGGGGCAGTGAAAAGTTTGACTGAGTCAAATAAAACTGTTGACTGAGACATTTAATTATTATTGACTCAGTCAAATATTGTCAACACTTGATAGAAACAAATGAATGAATCAGTACGGATTACATGGAAGAAAAGCCACACATTTCTATGCAATCCGTACGAAATTATCTTCTCTTAGTATAATAATAATTATGATTATAATTATTGTTATAATAATTATTAATGTAATTAAATATTTTTATAATTATTATGTAATAATATCCACTTTCAAAAGACTGACACCAAGGGAAAAACTGTATAATTACTGATAAATCTGAGAGGAATAAAGATTGGGAAACTCAGAGAGCCAAATATTTAATAGTGCTGGTCTAGAATATGTGCAATTATGTAAAGTCAGCACTTCAAATACTAGCTAGAGAGTTTTGTGATGCCAGGAAGAACAGCTGATTATAAATGCATCTAATCTACAGCAAAACTCCAAATAAGTTGCCAACCTATATTATAGAGAGATGGTATTTGGATGACACTAGCTGCAAGCACCAACTATTATGTAGATATTGTTTGTCATGAATAACTACCTAGTACTATTATATATGTAGCAGCTGCAGTATGTTATAAGTAAAATTGAGTTTCTATTTCACTCAAAGACAAATTTAATTGAATTTATAGTAAATGCATAGTTCAAAAAACATAAGTCTTTGCTTACTTGAACTTTTTGCAAACTTTAATAAAGCATATTTTTGAGCAGCACAGTAAAGGTGAGTGTGAGGAAAGAGATTAGTTAGATCATTGTACTTTTCACTATAAGATGATAAATATAGTTGTTGATTTCTCATTTACATTATGGCACTATATCATTTTGTCATGTAGACAAAATAAGGTTTAACAAAGTTTGGACTGTTTGAAGTTGATGAAATCATGCTAACTAACTCTAAGCTGATTTTTCTGTCATGTATTTAAATACTACACTATTGTCATCCTACAATCTGCATGTACATTAGCCATTTATCTCTCTACATGTATTTTGCTTTGCTTTGAAAACTCCCTCATTCCTCTTTAAAGTATTTGAAGTCAACATCATATTGCCTTTTTCCTAATGCTTAGTGTTTAAAGGAAAAGACACATTTGGTTTCAATTTATAGCAAATGATTTATTCTAAAAGTACATGTTTATAAATATAATAGTATTTGCTACCATCACTAACATAATATTTACAAATTACAAAGCAGCAAAACTCATCTGTTACTGATGAAAAAGAAGCTAAAAAGGTTTAAGATTGTTTGGCTAAAACTTGTGAAGTAAATTATAACACAACACGTTGTTTACAAGGAGGGAGGGAGGGGCAAGTCTGTGAATAAACATAAAGCTAGTTGATGAGTTGATGCTGTGGTTATTCAGTCTGTCTGTGTAGACACAGATCTGGTAGATTTCACAGGACGCTTCCTAGCAACAGGTATGTGTTTTTGTTCACACAATAAGTGACAGTCCAACCAACAGCTTTCACAAAAGTACTAAAACATGGAAAATACATTCATTGTACTTCATAAACAAAATGAAGGCAGACCTCGGAAAAGAAAGGTTTTCACGAACATGAGAAGCCATATAACTTAAGTATTTCTATATTTGCAAAATATGCCTACCACATGAAAATTAGAAGAAATCCTCAACCATTAGCACCTTAGTAAGACTGGTTATGTATCAATTGTGTGGTAATAATTTAGAAGTATAAAGATTGGCTATTGGGCATTTTACCTGAAAGCATGACGAGTGTTTACAGAAGTAGGGTCCCTCTCTCAACATACAATTACCACAGAGAGAATCTTTTACAATGTGAGGATTAATCTGTATCTACAACACAATTTGCACTGTTATAATCAGTATAGAAACAACCGACATAATATTGTTGCACCTTGAAATATTATACAAACAAGAAATATTGTGGAACAATCAAAATAAAAATAGCAAACCATTGAATCAAGGATTGAAATTATTATAGTTAATCAAAAGCTAATTAGAAAAAATTACGGCAAAGCTAAATATATAGCCATTTCAAGTTACTTGTCAAACTACCTTTTTTTGAAAGCCTATCGTATTAATAAATAGACATCCTTCTTCCACAGCCATTTTATAACTATTTTTGCATAGAAACTGTACTCGACCAGAACCTGAAATATTATCATATTTACTTTGTACCAGTAACACCATGTTACAGAGTAACACATTATTTTAATGTTTATTTAGATTATAGTGTATGTTTGCAAATTGCTTACATAGAAACTTTATGTAAATAACTACAGTAGGTATATATTAAATTAACTTAAGTATGAGGGTCAGTCTTACCAATTGGGTATTTGTTATTATCCGTTTCTATGCTTGCTGAAATTACCCTCCCATAAACTTCTTTCATTATTTTTGCCAACATGCTGGCCGTAATCTTTCCATGTAATCCGCCTACAAATATGCTGTTCCCTTCTCCAATTATTTTTCTAGTCGCGAGATGAAAGTTATTATTTATATCCCAAGGGATTATCTCCACCTGGTAAACATTATTTTTTTCAAGTATATGACATAGTCATTATAATTTACAAACAAAAGTATACATGACAACCACTACACACATTTCATGTAAGGACAAATAGAATAAATAACTGTTTATTCACCTTTTTACGCCTAATAGTAATTTTCCTTTCTCCATATTCTGATTGAAGCAATCTCAGCATACTATCCACAGGTTGACCATCTTCAAATACTGCGTAAGCATATCCTTCAAGTACAAAAAGTGATATTGTGCAATGAAAGACTGTAAAGTGTTTTCTTGCACCAGACTGGGCTTGGGGACTGCATTTCACCTGAGCTATAGGGTTTCTCCACTCAACTTCAAAGCTAGCTTGACTCAAACCAAGCAAACTTTTTTTTGCAGATTGAATGCAGCTTATTTATTTTAAATTTCAACCACAGCGTTCTTTCTGGTAGTAGTTGGGATAGTTATAAATACTATAGCTATAGCTATTTATGAGAGGAGAAAAGCTGATTGGGTTTATTAGAAATATAGCCGCATTGAAGGTACAAAACAGGGAGAGGTGTAGTATCCTCTGCATAGTCATAGATCAGGGGTGGGCAATTTCTCATCTTTGAGGACCAAGTTAAGAAGTCAAACAAAATGATTGTACACATAATAGAACCTATGCTGACCTGCTAATCAGAATAGCAATGACACTGAAAAATGGGCAAAGGGTCACAATTAGTAATGGGGCTTCCAGTTACCCACCCTTGCAGTAGATGAACAGGTAATTATATATATATTTGAGATGTAAAAATATTATCCCCACTGGGATTCAAACCCTAGGCGTTTGACTAACTATTACATACAAAAAGATTCCTAACAACATGATACTATTAAGATATTATATTTGCTATCTTACCAGATAATAAACCTTTGCTAGGCAGTTGAAGTTGGACTTTTCCAAATCTCTTCAATGCTAACTTCATCTCATCTGAAATGTTCACATATAACAACAGTAATATTATTCATAACTAACATTAACTCCAAAATTCACTCTCACAGCTAACCTATAAACTAAATTTACAGCTATTTTAAAAGACAACATTAAACAATTAAACAGACCTTTAGTCACATGCTTTGGTATTCCTCCAAGAAAAACTTTGCAAGAATAACGTGGATTTTGGTTTTCAATTGGCATCTCACCTCGCCATTCGTGTGTTGCTGTCAGAAATTCTACAAAAATATTTGACAAATTAAATTAAACTTAAGTTTATAGTGTCACAAAGCTAAAATGATACATAATGTTAATAGAAAACAAGAAAACCTAGTTGTTACGGATTATTAGACGTATGAAACTACTGCTAGCTTACACTTGTCTTGAATGAGCTGCTTTATATAACTTAAACAAAAAACAGACTAAAACTATTATTGCACTGCTATAATGAAATATAATATTTCCTGGAGTATGACTTAAAAAAGTTGCCATTAGAATTGTTTCTGTTGTCTTTGCATTAGAAAATATATTTCACAAGCAAATTCAGTAAAAACAAATGTGATTTCATTTTCAAATATTTGTTGAAACTTTTTTTAACTTTCTGAAGTTGTATATATATACCATACAAAGTATATAATCTATATGCTCTAAAGTATTTAATATGTAACTTTATGTACTATACTGAGTCTTACCAGCCATATTGTACTGTGATGGTGATTGAAGGATCTGTTGGTAAACTCTGAGAGATGTATTCTTTGCTGTAAGAAATCAAGAACTGAAGAGATCTCCCAGAAGACCTCCATTATATATAGGTACTGATCACCTCAATAGGGCAATTATCTCTTGGAGTCAAATATTTAAGAACTCAATCACAACATCAGAACCAGTAATTAGAGGTACTCAGAGCAACAAAGAAAACTCATCTCTCAGGTTGGTAGAATTAAGAAAGTGTTACAAACACCAGAACCTGTAATTAGGAGTATCAAAAGAAGCTCATCTGAAGAAAGAGTTACAAAGTTGCTCGTGGTAATAACACACTATACTGAGAGTACTGAATTTTGGGGTAATTTAGTAATAGTGAGGAGTGACGACATAGGTAGACAAACCTTTTCCCCAACACTTTTTGACTTGAGGTTTACTTTTATTTTAGTTGATCTAACAAATATTTGCCTTACCTCTAAAAATATTTTTATGAAATGTATTATATTTTTGCTGAAACCTGCTGTAATGTTTTAGCTGATAATCGGTTTTTGATTTAAAATGGGTTTCCTACCAACTATTATATATTTTTCAAACATATATCCTAATAAGTATTATATTACTTTTTAAAACTTCACCCCAGATAACTGCTTGCCACTTAGACACTATTAAATAATTTATTTATTTTATTACAATAAAATTATATGTGCTTTAGGTGCAATTTACTTGAATATGGTTAAAATATATGTATTATATTTAAATAAATTTGGTTCGATTGTTTGCATTATTCAGCACATAAATAATTTTTTTTAATCTGAATTAACTTATTAATTTTGTATTTTCTCTACTTCTTCTTGTTTGAAAAATAATATTTCCATAAGAAATATTCATTAAATACAATGTTCATTGCAATGTATTCCTGTACATTTTCTGTTCACACAATATCCTAAAAATTAGAATACTATTTCAGATAATGATTATTAGGTATTATTTCACGTTTAGCAATCAATACAACAGCTATGTTTTTTGTATATATAAGAATATTACTATAAGTTATATATTATGCACCAAAATAGAAATAGCGTCTAACTGGGAAGCCTCCAAGAGAGAAACGTATAAGTGTGAAACATTCATATCTGGGATGAAACCTTTTCAGATAAATAGAATGCAAGGGTTCAGCAACTATTCTAGTTTAATCTCACAGGAGATAAATGGTTTAGCATTAACCTTGTACAACTTATACTATAACTATTATGTAATAAGATCTTCTTTCAAAGGACTCTCTGTACCAGAGAAAAAGCTGTATAATTGCTGACCAATCAGAGAGGATTAAAATTTGAGAAACTCAGAAAGCTAAAAATCAAAGGCTGTAATTATAGAATTACATAATAGAGTAGCTGTCATCAGCTGGTACTTATACAGCTATAGTACATGTGAGCTGAACATAAATAAGTCTTTCTCATTAAACAAGAATTAGTAGGTTCATAAAGAGCAGTCCGAAGTGCATAGGTTGTCTTCAACATTCAAAGAATTATCACCTAAATATAGAAGTAGTTGACTTTAGTTCTGTTTCTCTGAATAGTGATACTCGATACTGCATCAGACTTGTTGAGCAGCTCTGCTTGAGACAAACTGTTAATTTACATATTTATTAAACCACTAGATACAAAATATTAATGCGGATAAAATACACTGCAGGGTGTGTGCTTTATACTCTTAAATAGCAGGATATGAAATTCCTTCTGGCCAGAGTGTTGTATACATGCTTTAATATCTAAAACAGGGGTGTCCAACCTTTTCAGATCGAGGGGCACTGAAAGAGCATATTCCGATAGCAAAGGCCACATTTTAGACTTTAGTTTGAGCTGGGGGCCACAGCATCAGCAATTTTCAAACTATACTTTATTCTAAATTCTTATGAATCATTACAATTAAGTTATTTGTTACAATATGTATACAAATAAGATATTTAAACGGTGGCTTTTTACTCTAACTCATAGGTGTGTAAAAAATAATTTTATTCGTTGTGCTCTTGAGGGCCACATAACTGTAGGCTGTCCCCCATCCGGCCCTGGGGTCATTTGTTAAACAGCCCTAATCTAAACTATCACTATAACTTGCTTGTTTTAAAAAAATTGAAAAAATATTAAAAGGGAAAATGAATGGCATATAAGAGTGCTGACCTATATAATATATATACATATATGTAAGGTCAGTGTTTCAAATACTAGCACTGAGTTTGGGATCATCCAATCATAAATTTGGGTTTGAATCCGAGTGGGGGAAATTATTTTGTGCATATTTATAGACAGTCTTGGTTTGAAAATCTCCTGGGATTACACCAGCTCTAAGCACCAACTTGTATATTTTTATGGATATTTTAATTTAATTTAATGATTAGTTGCACTTGTATATTAGAACTTATAAGTAAAATTTAGTTTCTATTTCACTCTAAGAGATACAAATTATATAATTGAATTTACAGCATGCACTAGATTACTAGCAAAATTTAGCAAACATATGCTAGTTTCAGGTATGAAATCATTCAGTATTTTAACATACCTCTCTTATATTATAATTGATTTTATAAACAGTAACTATTACTACACAGGTTAAAGACTGCACCTTAAGGTCTTGGAAGAGTCTACATTCCTAATATTTCACCTAAATCTTAGAATAACTAGTATTAGCAGCAAAATTTAAGGCACATAAAAGTGGATTTTTAAACTAAAGGTATTGCGTTTTCATGGCTTTACAACACAGATGGGAACTACACATGAGAAGAGAGAACAAATCCCAGCCATAAACTATGAGTCAGTTTTCAGTGTCTTGCATAAGAAGCGTAACTCTACATGTATAAACATATGTATATATGGTACATTGGTTTGTGTGTTTCTATAATTCGCAGCAGATGTGGCAATTGATAGACTGTCAATTTCATGAGTCTCATTTCTATTTATTTGACATGAAACATCACAAACCAATTTGCTGTTTGTTTAAATTGTTTGTTCATAAGTTTCTTTCACCACTGTTTGTTTGAAAGCTGCTGCAGTTCTTATTGGTGGCTTTTCTTTTGTCAGAATAACATCAACTAAAAAATTAGCAAAGCTTTTAATAAGCAAACAAACATCGTTGTGCATAAACAGAATCTACTGAGCAAAAAAGTGAAATACATCTTTGCATAGATCATTTGCTAAGTCACATTTCTGATTATAAATTTTTCAAATATTTTTTATTATTTATACATTTTGCAACACTAATAGATTCAATTAATAAGAACGCTAAATCCAAAGACCTCTTTCATTAAATTCTTTAACTTTTTTGCAATTTAGTATGTAATATTATGTTATACTTATATATGCAACTAATAAAATCAGAATATGATGGATGCAAATAAATTCAATCAGAATAGTATATTATTATTCTTATAATAAAATAATATAGAATCATATTACTACATTACATAAATACTACATGTAACATAATATATTGCACCTATAAAAATAAACTACTATGAATAAAGCAGTATACAAATAAATGTACAACAACATTATAGAAATTAGGAAATTTACCTTCCAATGTGTTTGGAATATGTGGAGGTTTAACATCATAACTAAAATATTAATAAATAAATAAGGTCTACAATTCCTAGTTGTGAAAGCTAGCAGCCAACAGATTTAGAAATTTGCTTTATAAGTAATAAATTTAAGAAAAATTGTGTTGTTTTTAGAACCATCATATCATAATTTTTGAGCATCATTATTCACACCTATTTAATATATACAAGAGCAGCCTGTGAAATGACTGATTCCTATAATACAATATTAGAATAGTAGCTGCCTTTATAATTTGTGCAGATGTACGTAAAGTTATAGTTGAAAATACTTACAAATATCCCATAAGCCTTTGCAGAACTGTCTTTGGTTTCTCAACAAGGAAACATTTATCTGAAATTATAACAGAAGAGTATCAGTTTATGTTGAGGTAAACGCCTTATATTTCTCATATGCATATAGCATATTACTATAAAATAAAGAGGATGTTCGTGTTTAATATGATATGGATAAACTGCATGTTGGACTCTATCAACAAGTATAAATTAAGGCGTCACCAGACTATCTTTGAAATGTAGTATAATATATACTGTATAGTTTTGACTCAACAGGTTTAGTTGGTATAAATTAAAACTAGAAGAATTATACCTACGCGTAGGGAATCCAAAATCACCCTAGCTTACATAACTATTGAACATACAGCTGCAGTAACTGAAGAAATACATTATATGGAAAAAGTTGTAGCAATGAATAGGTTGCTTACCCAGTTCTTCAAGGTTTAGTATGCTGTTCAAAATACAGAACAGGTGAGAAAATAATACAGAGAAATCCATTTTAATAATACATTTACATCAATATAATCATGGCAATTAATATTGTACATGTTGAGATAAAATCTACTAGCTGTGTATACAAAATTTCTGCAAGTGAAGTGGGCAACAATGGTTTTAAGAATCAACATTGAGTTTAAGTTATTTATGTTAATCTTCAACAATCATTTTATATTCATGTGTTTGAATTGTTGTAGAAATATTTGATGAAATATATTAATTTATTATTTTAACTGTTTAGTAAAGTATTTTGTTAAAAAGCGTGATGTTTTTACATGGTGAAAGCCTTATCATACGTTGCCATAGGTTTTAGATACTAGCTGATTGTTGAAAAAAATCAATTAATTTGTGAGGTAGCAAAATTTCAGTTCAAAAAATATTGAAAATATTCAATATGTAAGATGTTCAATTAGAGATGTAAAAATCTAAAACCGGTCTTTTCACTGAAAAATGATAAATATAGTTGTTGATTTCTTATTTACATTATGGCACTAAATCAGTCTGCCATGCATGTGGACAAAAATTTAATAAGTTTTAAAAGTGTTTGAACTGTTTGAAGTTGGTTAAATTAGACTCATTTATCATATAAGCTGATTTTTATGTCATGTATTTAAATACTGCTATGTATAATTATAGCCTTTCTGATTGTAAAAAAGTTCATTCAAATGAAACGGAGAAAAGTTTCACTTATTTGTTAGAGAGCAAGCTACATATAATATAAAATACATATATAACATATATCATATAATATTATAATATAAATATAGTCAGCTTGAAAAAATATCTCAGAGATAAATTCAAGCCATTACAAGCTTTGCACTCTGTCAAGATTTTTCTGCTAAATACTGCTTAAAGCTATGGAAACAGCCATGACTATCTAAAAGCTATAATGGAAACAGCCATGACTAGCTGAAAACTATGGAAACAGCCATGACTAGCTGAAAGCTATATGCTGACAACTTCTATAAATATAAAGATTAGATGTCCATAGATTAATAAGATCTGACATGGTGATAGTGTTGGTGTATTATATGGCTAGTCACTGGTGAAGCTTGCATTGCATTATATTATTGTGTTATATTATATTAATATGCTGCAAGATACTTTATACTGGAGATACAAGTAAGTAAAGATAGTTATATGTTCTGTTTATTGTCTATTATTTTAATGATAACTCTCAACTTTTATAACCATTTATTCGAATTGATTTGTAAACTAACTTTATTAAATTTAACATTCAGTATATTTATGTTTTGTAACTTTTACTAGAGTGCTAGCAAGGAGTAATTATATTACCAATATAAGATCTTTTAAACAGATGCAAACAAACTTCAATAGTTTTAAAAAAATTATTTTAGTGATGAATCAAAAAATTTAGGAGAGTTTACTCAAATAGCTAATATACACTCTTCCATTGCATTTTTTTAAACATATACTTTGCTTATAACAAAATTTTCAAAGGTACAACTAATAAGCTTTTTAATGGCTTCTATTTTATTGGAATTAATCCAAAATAGTGCAAAATAAAACAAAAAAATCTATATGAGCTGCATAAAGCATTTACATTTTTTGTTGTAGAACTACAATAAAACTCTACTATCCTTGAATGTGGTGACTCATCACAGTACTATGAAGTAACTATACCAATTAGAGGTTTCCTACAAATATACTATTCTCTCTGCATCTTCTTGCTTTCCTCTTTGGAATGTAGGAGTTGTCTCTATCTTAGGGGATTATCTCCACCTGGTAAAAATTTTGCTTATATTAAAAAGAACTATTTTATTAGCATTCTACAAAGTCTTTTAAATTAAAAAGCAATAGTTGTTTAATGGTTCTGATGTTTATTATTTTACTGTTTAATCTAAATTTTTACCATAGTTAATTCAAATAGCTTACATACACTGTTTCACCATAACCACTTTTTAGAAAAGTCTTGTTGGCTCATAAAAAATTTTCAAATTATACTATAAGTTAAAATTAATGGTATTGTTTTGATTTCATTAAAATTAAAACAATGTTCCTAGGAATAAAATGAAAAAATTTATGCACTGATTAAAGCATTGTATTTTTTTTATTTTAGAGCGACAGAAAAACTCCAAAGTGTTGGTGGTTCATTCAGTTTATCACTAGTATATATTGAATTAACTTGAGTATGAGGGACAGTCTTACGAATAGGATATTTATTTTTATCTGTGTCAATGCTTGCGGTTATTACAGTCCCGTAAACATCTTTCATTATTTTAGCCAACATGCTGGCCGTAATCTTTCGATGCAGCTGAAATATTGAATATTGAAGAGTTAATTACATTCCAATAAGTTATCTCCACCTGGTAAACAATAAAGTTGGTAGGGAGGACCTAAACAAATGCCAACTTCTGCTGCAACTAAAACTTTTCTAAATTAAAGTGTATACTTCTTTCTAGGAGGCAGCTTCTTGATATATTAAATTGAAATATATTATCATGCAGTCTTTGGATCAAATTTTGTGTATTAGTGTCGAGAGTTCTCT
Source organism: Bugula neritina (assembly GCA_964035545.1). Taxonomy (NCBI): domain Eukaryota; kingdom Metazoa; phylum Bryozoa; class Gymnolaemata; order Cheilostomatida; family Bugulidae; genus Bugula; species Bugula neritina. Next base: position 15,060,710 of record OZ037767.1, read on the forward strand.
TTGCATTAAAAAGGCTTTAATATACTTATCAGTAAAGCAGTACTTAGTCTTTATATTTAAATGTGTCTACTTCAAGCAAGATGATCTTTGAGTTTTGCTGCACACAGTGAAGAGTTATCTTCTCAAGATTCCGCCTTATAATAAAGGGTGGTGGAGGTATGTTAAATTTTCTCCATATCAGAGTATACCTCTTTTTAGAGTCTAGAATCAAAAAATATAGTATTATGCAAATTTATATATTGTATTTTGTGTTATCTACACTATTTTCATCCTAGAATCTGTACTCTAGCCATTTATCTCTCTACATGTATTTTGCTTTGTTTTGAAAACTTTCTCATTCCCTTTATGGTATGTGTTGACATTTGTAAACTTGAAGCAGTAGTTACTATATACTAAATTACTAACTTACAATAAATTCAAAGCTCAAACTGTAAATTTTCTTTGCATGTAAGTTTTAGTAATGTGAAGTTTTCAAAGTGAAAATGAGGTATTTGTAGTTTGTGAAGTTACTTTCTTTCTAAAGCTTGGTGGCTTGATAACCACTGGTGCTGCCTTTATTGTGTTTTGAGCAATACGAAGTTATCTTATCTTGATTCACGTACAATTTCTCTGCATGTAACTTTTAGTAGTATAAAGTTTTCAAAGTAAGAATAAAGTATTTGAAGTCAACATCATATTGCCTTTTTCTTAATGCTTAGTGTTTAAAGGAAAAGACACATTTGATTTCAATTTATAGCAAATAATTTATTCTAAAAGTACATGTTTATAAATACAATATTATTTGCTACCATCACTAACATAATATTATTTACAGATTACAATTAGCAGCAAAACTCATCTGTTACTGATAAAAAAGAAGCCTAAAAAGGTTTAACATCATTTGGCTAAAACTTGTGAATTAAATTGTAACACAACGTGTTGTTTACAGAAAAGAAGGATATTACCCTCCCATAAACTTCTTTCATTATTTTTGCCAACATGCTGGCCGTAATCTTTCCATGTAATCCGCCTACAAATATGCTGTTCCCTTCTCCAATTTTTTTTCTAGTTGTGAGATGAAAGTTATTATTTATATCCCAAGGGATTATCTCCACCTGGTAAACATTAAACTTTTCAAGTATATGGCATAGTCATTATAATTTTATAAACAAAACTATACATTACAACCACTACACACATTTCATGTAAGGACAAATAGAATAAATAACTGTTTATTCACCTTTTTACCCCTAATAGTAATTTTCCTTTCCCCACATTCTGATTGAAGCAATCTCAACATACTATATTCACAGTTTGACCATCTTCAAATACTGCGTAAGCATATCCTTCAAGTACAAAAAGAAGTAATATTGTGCAATGGCAATAGCAATGACACTGAAAAATTGGGCAAAAGGTCACAAGTGGCAATGGGACTCCCAGTTGTCCACTCCTGCAGCAGATGAACAGGTAATTATATATATCTAAGATGTAAAAATGTTGTCCCCACTAGGATTTAAACCCTAGGGGTAATACTAACCATTACACAAAGAGATTCCTAACAACATGATACTATTAAGATATTATATCTTACCAGATAATAAACCTCTGCTAGGTAGTTGAAGTTGCACTTTTCCAAATCTCTCCAATGCTAACTTTATCTCGCCTGAAATGTTCACATATAACTATAATAATATTATTCATAACTAACATTAAATTTGGAATTCACTCTCACAGCTAACCTATAAACTAGATTTACAGCTATTTCAAAAGCAGTATATATTTTCCTAGAATGTTGTTTAGAGACATAAAAAAACTGCCTATGCACAACATACTTTGCATCTGTTTAGTATCTCGTAATTAGACATAAAAAAATCAAAGCCAATTATAAGGCAAAAGACCATAATACTGTACTATCATTGGATAGTTCTTCATCAATAAACAGGTAGTCGCCAGTGGTGGATATGAACCCCTCCTAGATGTTTCTCGTACTTCTTCCTCAAAAAACATTTTCATTAAGCCAAAAAGAAATAACAATACACCTTTTTAGTTGACACTTTTTAATTTCTGACTGATATTTCACCTTATTTCCAATTATAATTAACTTTTAACCGGCACTTTTCTTTGTAGTAATTCCTACCCTTTAGACTGTGTACTTTGAAATGAGTCTGTTTTACTCGTTGCATAAAGTATAGTTGCACTGGCTACAGGTTGACACAAAAGCAAGCCTATCTTGATAAAATCATGCGCAAATGTAGAAACTACCGAGGAGTTTGTTCCTCATAATTAGAAATTGACAAATTATTTTTAATCCGTTTAAAAGCATCTGGTTAGGGAAGCATATGCCGTGTTCAATTTGTTATTCTAGCATTAACAATAACAGAATGCAATAATTATAAGATTATGAAAGTAATTTGTTTTCTTTCTAATTACAGATATAATATTTTAGTATATATTGTAAATTTATAAGGCTTGCATTAGGAATAACGCAGCTAAAACATCATTTTCCTTAAAGTCTTAAAAATATATAAGTATAACATAATACACTATGCCAATCAACTTATTAAAGTACCAAGCAAGCTTAGCTAGTTTAAGAAAAATTACACTAGGTAAATTCCCATTATTTATTATAGAATGCTTGCTGATATTAGCTTTTGATGTAATTAAAGTAAATTATTATTTATCTTTCTACCTAAGGATTTCTTGCCGTAAGTTTTGCTTTTATGCATGGAGAAATGTCGTAACAAACGAGTTAAATTTTTATAGCACATAAAAATGTAATCTATAAGTCGAAGATATTTAAACTTAGCCATTAACTCATTTTAATTAGCAATGTAGCCTAAATCTAATAAAATACAAAATATATACCAGTATATATAATATATTTTTACCATGCTGTTAATTACAGTATTTGTAAAACAAATTTTATGCTCATTAATTAAATGCAACAAATATTTATAAAATACTAATAATGTTGAATAAATAAATTCAATAATTCCTTTTCTATTTAAATGGCTGCATAATTTCTTGCAAGGTTGTATAAAGGAGTTGTGGCCCACAACTTATTATGTGTTCAATTGCCACATATGTCTTAGGAAGAAGAAAACTCCCCAAAATTTCTTGGTTTGAAAATTCTAGTATAATTAAAATCACTTAATATATGTCTTTGAAATGCATTTTGCCACTCTGCAAAATTGCAGGAACAAATATTGCATGAAGTAATAAATGATTTATGAAGTAATTAACAAACCAATGTAAAAACTGTTGTTGTATATAGAACACAACATATTGATTTTCTTCAATTTCCACATCAAATCTATATATTCAATTATATCTAACCAATGCTAATAAACTAAACATGCATGCATACAAATATTTGCATCATATGCAAGTAATATTAGCTAATTAGCAACTATAGCATTTTTTTCATTATCTTTATTGCTTGCATATGTCTAAGTATTATTAAAATAAGGTTTTTATTTGCAACTTTGCACCACAAATTACATAAAATCTAAAAACTTGAGTTGTGACATGCATTAGGGCTACCTATACACAAATAGACCTTCATAAAACTCTCAATGATTTTATTCAACTCATGTATGCAAAAGTTTTGCATTAAAACAATTCTTCTAAACCACCCTAGAGCAGGGAATTATTACAAAAACAGATTCTCATATATAGTCTTTCCCCAGATTAATTTTTTTTCCTGTATTTAAACTAACTTAGCAAGTGAAGATTGTGATATCACTCAGGTAATCACATATATATTATTCATAGCTGTAATACTTTAGCAATGAATAGATCATGTTTAATTTCCACTCTACCTAGCAGTTTTTCAGAATTATAGAGCTATGTATATCGTGAAATTGGAATAGCCTAATAGTTTTACATGTGTTTATAGCTAGTCAAGTTAACTTAAAAAGCTTACAATAATTAGATGATATTTGCATTCTTTTGAAGGTTATGGTGAAGCTACTGCAAAACTGGCCATTAGTTTAGCATAATATGCAATGCCACGCAAAAGCATGCCAAACAAGCAATGTTTATTTACCTTACCAGTGCAATTTTATCACCTTAAACACAAAAGCAAGTATAAAATACACATCCATATTAGATTAACTGTCAAGTTAAAAAAAGACAACATATATTCATGAGCTGGTTCTGTTTGCACAAGTACAATTTAGACCAGCTTATTATTTAGATTGCCACAAAAATATGACGTAAAATATGTCTTTAACAATTATTTTGATATTCACTGGTTGAAGATATTTTTTATATCCTAATATGTAAATATTGTACATAAATCTTAAAAATTAACTAGGTGAATAAGGAAAACTGCTAATTTTATGAAACTGTTATGTTAATAAAGACAATGGCTATCAACAAATCCCACCAGACTACAAACTAATTGTAAATACTAAAGCAATTATATAGTGCTATGTGTTGATCTAGCCTAGTCAATACACCACAAATATGTATTATGACATACCACATTTTAAGTACTGGGTTACCATTTATTCTAATGGGTATTTGTTTAAACTGTTATATACAGCTTTTTGCACTACCAATATGCAAGCCAGTTGTTATTCTGTCACTTTTTATCTACATCTCTTTTTAATGCCAGTTACTTGTTAGCTTCAGTACAAACAGCTAAACATTCTACTCTACAGCCAATCTTACTGTTAACTCTTGTTTAACAATACTACAAGAATCTAAAAATTTGAGTGTGTTTTAAGTATAATATTCTATCATTATAACTTTTAAATGAAACAATAATATGATAAATGCATTATAACTTTCTGAAAAGTTTTTTTGCAAAGTATATGTTTTTGGAAAATAGTTTTACAACATTTGCTAGGAGCATTATATTTATTCCTATCTAAAATAATTTTGTTTGAACTGCTATGTTTGTAATCATGTAATCAGAAGTAAAGCATCAGTAAAATGAGTATAAATAGAAGCTTGACAGCTACATTAGGCATTGCTACATAGTACATAAATATATGGCCGTATTAAATACTTAGCTGCATTCACAGATAAATGCATGGCTTGGAATTACAATACCATGAATACATTATTTATTTAGCTGGGTAACTATACAATTATGCCAAAGTGAAAAGCCTTTGGTTATTAATGCCTGAAATGTCTAACAATCTACTTGGGAGACCACCTTGTTGTTACAGAGTGAATGAGTTATTTGTTTGGCATTTGGATGATGGCACAAAGAAAGGCTATTTGGTTTGTTACTTGAGACTAGTAGCAAACTGCTACAGTCATAGCATCTTAGAAGATTTTGCATCACTTGCTAGAATTGTACATCATTTTAATGTAGCTATTGAAATTAATATCGCACTGAAAACACAGTATTGCAAAATCTTAAGCTGTACATAATTATATTATGCATCAAAAAGTACTTCTGCTATTCGACTATCCCAGGTTTATTTTAAACTAGCACTGCCAAAGTGCCTTGACTCTATTACAGTGTTTACTAGCTAATTTTGTTCTTCTCAATAGTGAAATAGATCTATTGCAAGAAATTAATGACTAGATATAACAATAATGATTTTTAGGCAAGACTTTCGCATCTATATTGCTCATCTGCTAGCTTGAAATACCCCTCTCCTTGGACTAATCTCAGGCTTTTCATTGTTGTTTAAACAGTTTTTAAACTCCTATTTCAATAAATCATTACCAACACTGCCTGCATGTATTAATATTCATTAGTGCCATCAATGCACTGTGGAGACAGCACCTGATGTTCTGTATATTACATTATAGTACAGAGATACTAAATCCAAAACATCTAAAATAATTGATGCTTCTACCAGATTTTTAGCACACCTATAATATGTATTCCTGTAGTAAATATTAATAAGATGTTTTAACTGATAGTTTTTATGCCATTATAATAGTTTGATACTATAACTACAACTTGAAACTCTTTAACCAGCACATTGGTTGGTAATATTGCTTCTTGATATTTAATTGCTGGTTCACAAACTATCAATAATAGGGATGCATATCAAAACTTGACTGCATTCATAATATGATTTTAATGCTAGGTAATGACTAAGCATGTCTGGCTGATATGAGGTGACTATTTTGTACACTGTTTAACAACATCAGCTTTTTGGGTTCATTTAAAGCATCTGCAAATCTGTATTATACATAATTACTGTTAGGGCCAATTAATTAAATTGTTAACCCTGAAATGCTTTTTACACTGTAATACTAAGTAGAAAAAGATATGTATATATATATAAACTGATTGTAATTTATACATAACATTGTACATTTAAAAAAAATCACAAAATACATAATTTATTAGCTAAATTTCAAGGCTTTTTGTAGGTAGTGGGTTAATGTCAATAAAGTAGAATCCGGGAAGTTGAGTAGCTTTATTCAAGAGGAAGGCTCTCCAACAGTTCTACCAAAGCCTAAATAACATGTATAAAATAAAGGTTATATGCACAATTTTTTTCCAAAACAGCCTGCAACTGTTTTGCTATTGCATATGCCCTATGCCATTCATCAAGTAGAACAATTTTAACCAGGATATCTAGAAAAGTTGACACAAGGGCTTTATAAACTATGTAACAGTAAAACTGTGAGTAGAAATTAATTGACACTAATGAATAATGCTTTAGGTGCTGGCAACAACCATAAAAGAAAAGTTATATAACAAACAAATAGAAAAAGCACTAAACCAATCAACAGCATTATATACAATTGGGGCACATACATGAAAACAGCAGCTAGTGTCATTTTCTTAAGACAGTACTATTTTAGGTATAAATTTAAGAAGTATTAGAAAATGCAGAAATTTACTGCAATTGGTTCATTTTATTTAAGTTAGTACATACTGAAGATCTCAAGTTTTTGCTAATGAACATGAGTTTTGGCCCGAAACTAAAAAAATATCAATAAATACACCTAAATAATCAAGGCTCTTTTTAATTTTCTTTGATTTCCTATGCTTTTTTTCTAATTACAGCAACTTCTGACTGGGGATCGCCACGGTTAGTTTGTAACAGTAGGGAATCTAAATGAAATGAATAAATAGGAAAAAACATGAGAAATCATGCAAAATTAGGAAGAACCTTGATTATTTAGGTGTATTTCTTGATGTCTCACTAATTTTAAGCAAAAAGCATTGTTCATTAGCAGCTAAAATGTAAAAATGGCTAAAAACTGCAGATTTCCAGTGTGTACTAAATTAAATAAAAGGACTCAATCACCTTTGCAACATAATTCAATAATTGCATGGTCAAGCAGAATAAACTACAATTAACAGCAACAACAGTGTAATAGTTGCGTAGAAAAGTTGTACTGCAAAAAACTAAAAGAATGCAAAATCTATAAATGTGTGCTACCAAGTAAATGCTGAACAGACATCATGAAATAGTGTACGAAATACAAACTATTAAACTTACCTGTTGATCTAATGCAGCCAAAACCTTAAGCTTAGAGTAGTGAAATTGTGCTGTTCGATGTTGATATGCTACAAGTAGCTAAGATGACTCAAATTCTTGCCTTTAGGAGTAAGAGGCCTCAGCTCAGTTTCAACAAAACTTCCAATAATCTCAACGGATGCGCTCAATTAGGAGCCACAACAAAGCACACCCATGTCATTTTAGTAAACTCTAAAAAATGAACGGAAATAAAACTGTTAGAGAGTAAACATGCAAGAGAAACATATAGTGATGGGGGAAAAACCTGTCAGCAAAGGTTATATACACTCATAGCCATAACACGAAGAAAAAGATAATGAATAACAACCTATTCAAGATGACACAAGAAACCAAACAAATTTCTTTGAATAAAAAATATAATTAAATACTATATTACTTGGCAAAAAATATTTGTTTTGAACAACGTATTATTGGGAAGAATTGCCAGTGTCTTAAATTTTGATATTAAAATTTCTGCCTTATAGCGGAAATAGAGAGGCAATCAATAGTGTACAAAACATGTTTTCAGTCATTGGCTGTTGACTAAATTGACAAAGTTAAAGAAAGCTTCCATATCATTATTTATTTTGTTCTCAAGTGTGTGGTTACAGTTTCATGAGTCAGAAATATAATTATTTGAGATATGAAATCAAATGTAGTCAAAAGAGTGTCATACAATTTAAAATGTAGTAATAGAGCTTTGACAATAATTTCTTCTGCTAAGTAAAACAGGTACCATTATGTGCTACTTATCTTTTAGAGATGAACATCAAGGATGTTGAAAACAAAATAGTTGTAAATTACAGCAAATACCTTTCTACTTACCTAACCAGAGAAAATAAGTTTTCAACCTTGCATGCACTCAGCTGGTTTTCAATGTTTGGATCAGTGACATCTTTATAACTGATAGCAGCATTATGTGATAGCTTTAGGAATTGTTACCTTAAATCTAAATTATATAGAACAAGAAGTGCAAAAATATGGCATTAGTACTCATTGCACAATACACACTTGCTAGAGTAGCTAATCTAGCATCACATTAATTTAAGAAAGACAAAATTTTATTACTGTTCACAAATGATGAATATTAAAATTTGAATAATTAGACAAATTAACAATGATATTGATGTTACTTCAAACATTACTAATGGTAAACACCAAAATACTAATAGGAATAGTCATGTTAACATCAATTAGAAAAGTAAAGACAGTTTATAGGTCTAACTCTTATAGTTGACAAGCAATTACAGGGCAGTCATATTGATGTAGGCTACCCTCAAAATGTAGCACTTTAAAAATATTAAAAAGACAGCACATATAAGAACATAATCTTAAAAATAGGCATATGTGACACCTATATTTTGATTAACAAAGAAATCTTCTTTACTTTATTAATCTAGCTCATATAATGGTATTCTGTCTTAGTATGTTATTTTAATACTTGAAATCTAATCAGCTACAGAAAAGTACTTCAATTCAAAGGCCTTCATAATTATTCTTTAGTTTGCTATTTAAATAGACAGTAAGGTTGATGAATAAAATAAAAGTTAGTAAAGTAAAAACTAAATAAATTGAGAATAATATCTCCACTCTAAGGTTATAATCCTTATAAATTAACATTTTAATACTCCTGTTATCCTTAGGTATAGTTGTTAGCAATTTAACTATGAGCTCAAAGCCAAATGTCAGTATCAGCATCCCCATTACATTGACTAAGACTGACTTTATAACCCTCAAGCTGTGGCACTCAATTTCTATAAGTAGTAACTAATAACAAATATAAAATTATTTATTTGCTACTGATAGTGATAATAATAATAATTAAAAATAATAATATGATCCATTAAAATAGAACTAATAAAGCCAACGACGTTAATGGTATGTCTAACTAAACATGGCATGTCTCGTCTGGCAGTGGGTATGTGGAGGGCCAGGCAACCTACGGCCGTCAACCCGTTAATGGCACAACTAGAAGAAGATACTCAAGAGAAGACAACAAAGTTGTCATGAAATGCTGCTTCAAAAGTACACCCAAATTGAGAGGTTATAGAAAAACAATGTATGAGCTCTGTAGACCCGGATCAAAGAATTATTTAAAAAGAATGTGCAAACGCTGGAAAACAGAGGAGAGTTTAACATCAGCGAATAGAGACTAGCGGATTAAGCAAGAACTATGAAGAAACACAAGCATTTTATGGAAGAAGAACTCCATAAGATTGAAGAAGGAACCTTGCAAGAACTAGGCACATCAATTGGTGAAGAAGATAATGAAGAGCTAAATTTGCAAATAGAGGATGTTATAGTACAACATGAGATAGCATATAAATCAGCCATGAGAATTTTAAGAGTACCTAGTTCAGAGGTAGAAAAAGTGTTAGTAGAAAAATTATGAATGAGCATAACAAACTATCTAATGATCGACCAACACTAAGAGCCCTTAGGCACATTGAGAGGGTCAAATTACTACAGGCAGTAAAACAGATTAATGATGTGCTAAACTGTGTTGAGATTATTAATACCATTGAGCTTAATAACACCACCATGGCTTGTGCGAAAAATAGTAACAGAACAAGTGTGTAACAAAAAGGAAAAAGAAAAACTGACAATGTACAAGTATGGAAAATACGACTGCAGAAGAAATAAAAAGAAATTAGATCAGACTTAAGTAAAATAGCAGAGTGAAAAAGTAGAGCTTACAATGATTCATTGAGAAGAATGGTTGAAGAAAAATATAGGATAAAGAACAAAGAGTGTGGTGTAGTGATTGAAAAACTGAAGCAAAACCTGAGAGCTGTAAGCCAGAAGATAAACAGATATACAGAATGAGTTGATCAATATAATCAGAACACAATGTTTACAATGATAAGCGCTTTTATCAAGAATTACGAGGAAATGAATACGTACATCTAAAGAGGCACCTGACAAGGAAATCAAAAGCATTATGATAAAATATATGGGGTCAGCCAACTAAAAATAATACCAATGCAGAATGACTAAATAAAGTTAGCAACAAATTGGAGCATATGTAAAGACAAGGAAATTAGATCTTAGAAACGATGCAAACAACTGGAATAGCAATTAATGTCATAAGGTTGATAAGAAAAAGCATGAAACCTGGAAAACACAACTGAAATACCTGGAAGAAAAGATAGGAGAAATAAAGATCAAACTAAGAATTTTCCAAGGAGACTCTTTATCTCTATCCCTTTTCTCCAACTACCGATTCGCATGACAGAAGCGGCTCAATGATGCAAATTTCGACGAGACAGAAAACAAACCATCTCCTATATGTGGATGACCTGAAGGTAAATAGGAAATCAAAGTGGGAACTGGAAGCTTTGGTAAACACTGCCGGGATCTTCACAAGGAATATAGAAATGAAATTTGGATTAAAAAATGTGCCACACTGGTTATGAGAAAGGGAAAGAAAATTAAGGACACAGGAATCAGTTTGCCTGATGAACAGGTAATCAAAGATCTGGGTGAGAAGCCGTATAAATATCTAGGAGTTCTTGAGATTGATGGAATACAAATATATGAAATGAAAAATAAGATCAAGGAGTACTACAAACAAATAAGAAAAGTTCTGGATTCAAAACTGAATGGTGAGAACACAATCAAAGCAATAAACACATGGGCAGTAACAGCAGCGCATTACACAGCTAGAATACTTGACTGAACTGTTTCATGAGCTAAAAAATATAGACTGAAAGACAAGGAAGCTAATGACAACAAACCGTGCACCCTATCCGAGAGCAGATGTAGGCAGGCTGTATTTTAGCAGAAGGGAAGGCGGTAGAAGAATGTTGTCAACTGAAAAATGCATAAAGATTGAAAACTGCAGCATGTCAGACTACATAAATATAACATAGACTGATAGAAACACCACACTGAATACCTTCCTAAAAGACAGAACAGCGGTAGAACTAAATAATGATAAAGTGATAGAAAGAACTGATGAGTGTAAAGAAAAGCTTCACGTGGTCAATACATCAAAATGGTGGAAGACATGAAAGCATTTTCCTGGAACTGGTTAAAGTATGGTTGGCTGAAAAAGGAAACAGAAGGACTGCTGACAGCTGCGCAAAATCAACTATTCACTACTAGAAATTATAAAGTGGCTATGATGAGAGAACAGGGTAGCAAGAAGTGTGGAATGTGTAACGCAAGAGACAAAACTTCGATGCACGTATTGAGTGAGTTTGAGAAGGTAGCAGAAGGAGAATATAAGAAAAAACACAACCTTTTGGCATTGATAATTTGTATAGTAGTTGTGTGAACTTCGTGGGTTTCAGAAAAGTAAGAATTGGTACGGCCATCAAGCAGAATAAGTACTGGAAAATGATAATGTGAAAACCTTGTAAGATTTTAACATACACACTGACGTAGTCATCAAAGTTAGGAGACCCGATATATTAGTAGTTGACAAGCATAATGCTGAAACAACGATAATTGATATCACAGTCCCTGTTAACTACAGAGTAAAAGAAAAAAATTCGAAAAGTTAGGAAAATATCAGAATTTAGCACTAGAATAAACCCGCCTTTGGAAAACATCAAAAAAGTCATCCCATTGTAACTGGAGCCTTTGGAGCTTTATACAAGATTGTAGACTGGCTGACACTACTTGCAGTAGCTGAAAACAAATGCTCATTAATTCAGCAGACACCCTTACTAGGATCAGGATAAGCTCACATCCTGAGGAAAGTTCTATCCATTTCAGCCTAGTATAACTAGGCCAATGGTAAAAGGTTACACCAGCTAAAAAACTACGGTCAATCAACAATAATAATAATAATAGTGCAGTTGGTTCTATTATTAGATTAGCATATTGATTATGACTTTTCGATTGCCACCCTGATACTATGAGTAAAATGTACAAGCATACGTGAAAGTATAGATATGATCATAAGTATAAAAATAGGTATAAGTATAAATATAAATATAGGTACAAGTATAAAATGAATGATTATATTATTAATAATATTAGTCAGTGATACCTATAACCGTAATGGTTTTTAGACTTACAGTTATCATTAACATTAGCTGAGTAATATGATTAGTTAAAATAATGGTATTCATTATTATATCATAGTTATAAGTTATAACTCTAGTCTCTAAAGAGCAACAGCAAGTGTAACTGGGATATTCATATTAAATTTCATATTCACATGGTGCAATGTTTATGTTATGAACTAATTTATTCCTTCAACATTTAACTATAAATATGATTAACACTAACTTTGACCAGCAGTATTACTAAAAGAAGCGTATTACAAATATAAGATAATAAAATTCTAGTAGTAGGACTAATAGTATTACTAGGTCCAGTATTATTCTTGTTATCTTATTCATCATTCATGAGTTATCAAATTTAAAATTACTACTTATTAGCATCAGCATATAAAAAGTAAGATCATTAGGAATAATTATCATGAGGTATGATCTATGATTTGCATTATCCATATATAGTTTAATATCAATATGATATATTATTATTGCTGATAGTCTATGTTATAGTTAAATTTATACTTATCTTTACAGTTACCTATAGTAGCACTTATTAGTTATTTGTGGTAGCCAAACTAATGTTTAATATTAATAAATTAAACTGAGTATCATAAAAGTGTTACTAAGAATTTTAATTATAATCGTAATGGTGATCATATTACTTTATTATAATTATTATATTTTATCATTAATGCTAAACTGAGTTAATGTATATACTTTGAGTTTTACTATTACTCATTATATTTACACTTATAGTAAAACTAAATATGTAAAAGTTATACTTATACTATTATTATTCGTATTTCATTAGACTTACATCTAAGATCGCAGTCCTATTACTACTACCACTGATACTAGTACTACAACTAGTACTAGTACTACAACTAGTACTAGTACTGCTACTAGTACTAGTACTACTAATAGTACTGTTACTACTACTACTACTAGTACTACTACTAGGTCTACTACTGTACCAGTACAACTACAAACTTTGAAAATAACTGCAAGAAAGGTATGACTTACTCTTTTTCTTAGTCTTACTGTGACTCTCAGTCGTAATGTAAAATAAAATTGTGAACTGTAAAGTTAAACCCAAGGCTGAAATTTATTTAATTAAATTTAGACAATCTGAATCATTGGCTCAATCCTTGAGTTTGACTATTACTATTATTGTTACGATTGTGATTATCATTGGCATTATGCCATTATGATTATCATTATGATTGTAATTGTGGTAATTCTAACATTAATTATAATCATAAATTAAAAGGTAATGATTAATGATAATTATTTTCATTTTGTAATCATAATGATAATCATAATGATGTAAATTTTGATGTAAAACCAAAATACTAAAACTAAAAGTAAAAGTTATAAAATTAAATGATAAAATATTATAATGATAATTATTATATTAATATTTATTATATTATTATTGAATATATTATTTCATTAGAAAATAGGTTGCAGCTTAGCATGATTAAAATTCAGTAAAAATTAGTTTACCAACAGCAAACATGCATGCGTCTTGTCAACATTCAATTCGTAGTGTCATAGCGAAGCCAGATTACTGGTAGTACGACTACTAGAACTAGTCAACTACTACTACTAGTGATGGATTACAGATCCTTGGCGATTTTAGCTGTGAGTGACCTTCACCTCACATTCTCGTCATGTGCGCCGCAGAGTAGAGGGTATAAAGCACTGAGCTGGAAAAGAAAGAATATATTTTAATTATAGGTAATACTAATAGTAATATAATTTATGGTAATATATAGGTAATATTATTGAGTTCATTGGTATGGAGTATAGACCTATCACTGATAGTATCAGTATCAACTACCACTTACGTACTACTTCAACTTATAACTTACCTTCAACTCAAACTGAAACTGCTTGGAATCATTTGTCTTTGATCATATTGGCATTGTCATTGTGATTGTAATAACTATTAATATTTTTAGTTCAACATCAATGCCGAACATATTGTAATAACTAATAAGATAATCATAAGGTTGATATATTTTGCTAATACTAATACTAATACTAATAGTTATAGTAATAGTTATAGTATTTCAGTGTCACTCTCACTCTGGTGGAGTGAGACTCAGACTTAGAGTTAGAGACAGAGTCAGAGTGAGTCCGAGTAAGTCTGAGTGTTGGTAATAGTAATAGTCATATAAATTTAAATTATATTTACTTATTTCTAGCAATCACAATGGCAATAGTTATAGTAACTTTCACTCACTCTTAAATCATTGAACCTGAACTAAAAGTAAAATTAAGCATTATGATTATCATTATGATTATACCTATGATTTTATTATGTTTAAATTAAAAATCACTATCATGATAATATCATAGTGATAGACATATTATTGATAAATGATAATATAAAAGTAATTTGATAAATTATACATTGATTTTGAATTAAGGTGATACTGATACTAGACCGGTACTGAAAGTGATAGTAATACTAATAGTAATAGTAATAGTCATATAAATTTAAGTTATATTTACTCATTACCGGCAATCACAATGGCAATAGTAACTTAAACTGTAACAGTAATGGTATGGGTATATTTGAAATTGTCACTATCAGTATTGCTATGAATCAAAATATAATGCTATCATACCAATAATTTAAAATAATATTACAAAGCTTCAGTAGCAACTTTTACTTGTACCAGTTTGGAATTTTGAATTATACATATTCTTAGTTAAAGTCTTCAAGTTTATTGTCAAAATGAACTTGAAATTAAAGACTTAGTAGTAAAAATTAAACTAAGACTGACTGTAAGTGACTAAGATTAAAAATAAGTAATTTTAAATATCGATTTAGTATTTTTCTTACTCTTTGTCTTAAAATTGACTTTTATTTTGCACCTACTCCTGGTCAATGATTCTTTTTTCTATTTATATTACTATTGCTATTAGTATAATTGACTTAAATTTAATAATAGATATGATTATATCTTTATAAATGTGATATTTGATTTTATGAATAGTAATTCGAAAACTCTTTGGTATTATTTATTTTTGATCATTGTAGTTATCATTATATTTGTATAATAATTATGATTATCAAATTCATTATCGATATTTGTATTATGGTATGGATATCTGCCTCCATCCCATGTTCTATTTTGCAGTGCCTTTTTACATTTACGTCTAGGTTCACATTGCGATGGTCATACTGATAGCACTTGGGGACAGTGATGACCATAATGATTATCACTAATATTAGGATTATCGTTATTAGGATTTAGAATAATTTAATAAACAAGCAACTTAAAACAAATGTTTTTACTAATATACATATTAATTACTAATATAAATATACTACTATGAATATTATAATTATTATACTTTACAATTCAAAGTAAGATAATCATAATACGAACTGGTAAAACTAAATATAAAGTAAATGTAATAATACTAATAGTAGTTATCCATTCCCCTTTGGTTTCACATACCAATAATTGGAAACCTCTGTCCTAATATTATTTCTATTAATATTGCTCAAAGTTTGATCCCTATTTAATTTTATAGTTCACTCACCAGCTACATAATTTTATTAAAATACATGTGGTATTGGTTATAGTACTAGTGAAACTTGAAGTTGAATAGCATGCTTATTACTCACTGCTCTTTGCTTACATTATTAGGGTTACTCTTTAGTCTTAGAGATACCCTAACATAAACTTGAAAGCTGGAGGTAGTACTAGTCTGGTGCTGTGTTAATCCTACACTGTTGACTTATCAACACTGTGACTATAATTATGAGTCATTATAAGTCATTTTCATATAGTAGTAATCACTATGACAGACTGAAAGTCAGAAAGACTAAATATAATGGTAAAGTGTGTAAGAATAAATCATACTTAATCAATTACTTTTAGTTTTGTTACCAGTGTTGGGTCAACTTTCAGAATAAAGAATAAATATAATTATAAAAATAAATGGATAAAAATTCCAATCATGGTTTAATGTGCCTATTTTAAGCTGTTAATTTAATTACTATAATATAAGTGCTCAAAATACAACTTTTGATTTTCATAATTATGTTTTAATTTAATACAGATACCATAGCATCATATACGGTAGAATCAGTTGTATCTTATTTAATAATAAAGTAACTTTTTGCAGCTTTCACAGTTATTAATTATTCACTTGTTAGTCTTTGAACTGGGACAATGTTTGAAACTTGAAGTAGGATGAAGTTTGATTTCAGTTACCGCAATGGTATCTGCAGTCACAATAGGAATACGCATATAACTATGTTTATATTTGTGAAAAATATATAGTCAAAACTAGATAAGGTAATAGTAATTATAATTGGTTTCACTTTTAATATATTCCTATAAACTGGAAAATAGACAGAAGCATTTAATCATGAAAATAAACCTAGTGGAAGTAAATCAATTCACTAAGTATAGTAAAATATTTACTATTCAGTAAGTTTATTTACTTTAGTTAATTGTACTTGATTATTTCTGTCGGTTTTTCAGTTGATTTTTCTACTTTTTGCTATAGCATATCAAACTACCACAAAGTCATGCTTCCGTATTACAATTATAAACATAGTGTTCCTGTGTAATGTTATAGTAATGTAATAGTAATATTTGGATCATTGTAAGTATTTCTGTTGTTGTACTGATTGATAAATATTTTTTAGCTTGCATGGATATTTGCAACGATCAAGATGCCATTTGAACCTGGACTGGAATAAAGATGGCAAATCGAGAAGCTAGCTACAATTATTCTGCTGAAAGAAACTTGGTAAGCAAAAATAAGCTGCAGCATTAAGCAGTAAGCAATATGACGATGAACTTTGCTTGATTTTGATTGACCTTAAAATATCTGGTCACCTTTCACCAACGTGGTCCTGCGCGGGTGGCGGGTGACCTTAAAATGTCTGTTGCACGTAAAATAAATTTTGTGACAGTCAAAAGTATGCTGATCTTTTTCGTATTTCAGTGCATCGGTGTCTTAGCTTAAGAGCTGAACCCAACAATTATGATCTAAAGCTGTTTTTTACTAGAAAGTGATTTTACTGTCTTTCTGATTATTCTTGGTTTTTCAGCTTGATGAATTGAATAAATGGATTTGATTTCGGGTATTATGTAATGGATGAAAGAAATTTTTCTTAAATTTGTACTGAGCAATTTTTGCTATTGCTATGATGTTTAGTGATAAAATTGCACCCTTAATAACCCTGAAAACTTTCATTACTAGCATTTGTTTATGTTCATTTTTAGGAAATTAAAATGAAGACACAACTCACCGATGCTATCTCACTGTGCCTGCATGCAGTTTATCTAAAAAGGTACTCCTATTAGCTGGCTCTTGCCCAATACCTGGTTGTCTCTGTAACTATTTTTTGCTCGCAGATGAGTTTTTTGAACTTGACATTTTATTGATTTTGAAAGTTATAGTGAGCTTTGAACTTGCTAGCATCGTTTTTTAAAGACTTGCTGCAGTTTTTATCAACATTTTTTAAGTCAATGGTGTTAGTTTGGAAGCTCTCTCACTCCTCTCTCTGTCTCTTTCTCCCACACCTTCCACTCAATCTCTCTCTCTTTCTCCCCCTCTCTCCCACCCTCCCTCTCTCCCACCCTCCCTCTCTCCCACCCTCCCTCTCTCCCACCCTCTGTCTCTCCCACCTTCTCTCTCTCCCACTCTCCGTCTCTCCCACCTTCTCTCTCTCCTAACCTTTCTCTCTTCCCTTTTCCACTATCTCTCTGACTCTCTCCCTTTCTCTCTTCTACCCCATCTCTCTTCCATCCTCTCTCCTAACCTTTCTCTCCCACACCCCCCCCCTCTCCCACTCTCTTTCTCTCTCTAGTTTGCATGGCTTTACCCAATTTTGGTTTATTTTTTTATCTTGTTTCAGAGTATCCAAAAGGAAAGCTAAAATTTATTTAATATATATTATACCAACTTGAGCTTTACATATAATATCAAATAAATGCTGTGTTTTGTTAAAACAATGTTTGCAACTTTGTAGTATATTCAAATTCATAATTTATTTGTAGAGTCACACAACAAGACACTACTCTGACACACTCACAAGTTGCCACTGATCCAGCAGTATAGATGATTGTTTTCTCCACTGGCTATGCTGTCACGCTTTACTGTTGTGGTGTTTGAAACAAACCAATTGTTTGCCTACGCAGATTAGGGTGAGAAAAAAAGTGAGAAATGAAAGCTGTTTTTAATACCAACTACACTTAGTTTTTATTGAATGAAAAACAAAGTGAAATCATTAGTTATCCGTTAAATGACTAAATCATTGTTTATAAAGATGAAACACAAATAATCTTATAATATGCTAATGAAATTTGGCTTTCAAATAGCTTTTTTCTGTATATTTGTTGAGGAAGTTTATCTTCAACAAAACTTCGTAGCTGTTGAATATGTGGAGAGTATTTTATATTGCATAAATTTATAGAGTAAAAGGTTCTCATCAAACTTTTACAACTTAGCTCATCGACGGTTTAAAAGTGTGAGTCACCCTTCACACTAGAGTTTTATAAAGTTTTAATGAATGTGCAGTATTTTATAAGATATTGTGTGTCTCGTAAATTTAGCTATTTCTACCTTTTCAGTGAGATTGGAGTAAACACACCTCAAAATTCACATCTGGTATCACATTGATTTATCGCAAGTCAAAGTACACCTACTAACTCTTCCTTCCCTAATACCTGCTTGCTTTTGCACTTCTACTCATTTCATATACCTAACATTTCTCTTGCAGATGAATTACATCTTTTAAGTTGTAAAAGCCTTAAATAGCATGAAATTAATGAAGTTTAAACCGTGGCCACACTAACTATTGATGCGTTTATTGATGGGTTAAATTACACGAAAATATTGTCTCTTTCTTTTTAGTTTCACCTAAAGTATTACATACTATTGATGGAGGCTTTGCTGAAGTTTTTGGGTGATGATTTGTCAATAATTTTCCAGAGAAGCTGGCTGGCATCATTATGCAGTTTCCAAATTTCTTTCGGCTTTGCTCTAGTGAAAATGTTGGAAAACAATCAACAAAAAGGTTTGTACCATAAACGAAGTTATTGTGTGCGTGTTGTCAAAGCATAAAGTGTGCTGGAAATTTTTGGGTTTCTGTTGAGATGCGTTTTTGCTTTTCCTGCATGAAAAAAGTTCCAGTTTCAGTTAATATCACTAGCGGAGTGCCCACCTATATTTTAAATCATATTGATGCATAAGTTCTTTTTGTAATATTAAAAGTATAACTTGCTTAATTGCTATTCAATGCCCTTTGAAGTTTCCAACTGTAATTAATTAGTTGATTTGGCAGCATAGTATCGATGATTGATGAAGGCAGCCGATATAATTATAAGCATAAATATCTATATCTACATGAAGATGTCATTCCCAATGATTGTTATTCTGAAATCAGCTGATTAAGTTATCACAAACTAAACATTTTGACCAGCGGCTTGCAATGCAACTTGGTGAAATTTCAGACCTAGATAAATTGAATTTCTTACTGAAAATCGTGAAGGTATTAAAGTTTAAAGTTAAAGTTTAAAGGGTCATCTCTCTGCGAATTCTAATAGCATGGTGCCAATTAGACTTGAAAAAATTTCAAGGCACTACAAAGCACTAAGCCCATTCTTACAAGTAGTTTCAAAGTGCACTGGAATTTCAGTTTACTTGTCATTGTATAGAATCCTGATCTACACTATATAGCATTCACTATTGCCTGCTTCTTTTAAGCATCTATAATGTATTAACTACAGTTTGCTTTGAGAAGTGAATTTCTACTTGGTATTTTTTCCTTATCATTCCGTTGTTTGCCAGTAGTCTTAATTTAATGGATTTTCCCTTTTCAAAAGTGGTTGTGACAATCAAAACACATCATGCAGCCTGCAACTACACAATCAGTTAGTAATTTCTTCCATTAAAGTAGCTCTTCTGGTTACTCTTGCTCACCTAAAAGCCTGAGCCTCATTCAAATTGCAAGTTTTTAGAGTTGTTAATTTTTCATGCAGTCCTTCATTTTTTTTTTGTTAGGCACAAAATTAGTATTCACTAGACCTAATCTTTCATCTGCATGTATGCCTATTGTTTGTTCATTAAAGAAAAACCTCTGCTAAATATTGAACTAATAATGAAAATAAATTCCCTGAACTAAAAGTAGCAGTGTGATTTTGGTATTACAATTAGTTGTTAGCATAGAGTCAAGTTATTGACAGGAATTTTCAAATTGAAATGAATGAATTTCATTGTAAGTCAGCAAGATTTAGTCTAAGTAAACATAGCATTACATTGTGTTTTATTTAGCATTTGCAGAAGGCAACATATATTTTAAGGATTATTGTAAACTTAAATGTAATTTTAAGTACTTTCCATGTTTGTTATTGTAGATGGTCTTGTTCTTTGGGATGAATGTGACAACTCCTTGTGTCAAGCTTAACTGATTGACTACTGAATCCCAATCATATGTTTTGCCAAAAAATGTGAAAATGGAGTGCATGTCTACTTTGTTTGAAAAAATATTAAAAATACTTTTGAAACTTCATCTAGCCAAACAATACAACAGTTTCATTTCATTAAAAAATATCATTTGCACAAAAATGTATTATGTAATCAAACAATTTCTAGAAAAAAAGTGCTTTCCTCCAGTTTTGCTAATGAACTAAATTTTTCATTATATGCTTGTCTTTATAATTTTATTAATTGTTTTTTCTGGTGAGTCAATTAAAGTCAATTCAACCTAGAAAAGTCTGAATTTCAGACTTAATTTCAAGCTAGAATATTCACATTTTTAGGTCTGCGTTTGCAAACATTGTTGTGTTACTTTACTTTTTATATTTTTTGAAATAAATATCTTTTTAGCTTGTGCCTATTCATGATTAGAATAGTATAATAATATTTAACTTTTCTTCAATTTCAATAGATGAAAATGTTGATCAGTTGGAGTATTCAGTTTAGCTGAATTTTACTTGCTTCTGCGAAAACAATCTTTTGGAGTTGTCTGCCCTCTCTTTAGGTAATTTTTTGACCTATGGTCAACGCAATAATTATAACTTTTTAAAGATGCTTGTGAACCTAACAATATAGCATAACTATCAAACCACATTATTCAATATCTGCATAAAATTTAGCCGATAAGCTGCCACCCAATGAGCTTGAAAAGATATTAGAATTCTAGCTCAGTGCTGCCATCAATGTAGATATTTATAATGATATAAAGCCAAAACTCATTATTGCATGAAATTATCTAACCATTCCTGACAAAGAATCGAGATAATAACTCCAAAGTTGGTCAGTTGAAACCACAGCAATAATACTTTAATCTTTATAATTGTCAGGTTTAATTTTATACCAAGCCCCAATAAGTACATATAACTATGACAACACAGCCTAAGCACCTCCAATGCAAGAAATTGAGTATTGTGGTGCTGCAAATCCTCCAGTTACAAATGAGTAGAGCTTTCATGATTATTGGTCTACCATAATGTTTATTTAGTTTTAAGGACTAGCATAAATGCTATTATATGCGGGAGGTATTTGAAAAGCTTCCAACTCCATCTTCAACTACGGGCTATTATAATTATGCCGATAAACGAGATACTACACTCAGACTGCCCTGTTATAGTACTATGATTGGCTACTGCAAAATTTTTGCCGATAGACAACATTTAATTATGATGTAATGTATCTCGTATTGGTACATAAGTGTTATGTCTGAGGACGAGATACTGTGAAATTATGCCCTGTTTAAAAGACAAAATTAAACAATTAAACAGACCTTTAGTCACATGCTTTGGTATTCCTCCGAGAAAAACTTTGCAAGAATAACGTGGATTTTCGTTTTCAATAGGCATCTCACCTCGCCATTCGTATGTTGCTGTCAGAAATTCTACAAAAATATTTGGCAACTTAAAGTAAACCTAAGTCTATAGTGTCACAAAGCTAAAATAATACATAGTGTTAACGGTAAACAAGAATACTTGGTTTTTGCGGATTATTAGACAAATTAAACTACTGTTAGCTGATACTTATTTTGAATTTTAAATTGCTTTATATAACTTAAACAATAAACATACTAAAACTATTATTGCACTGCTATAATGAAATATAATATTTTCTGGAGTATGACTTAAAAAGTTGCTATTAAAATTGTTTCTGTTGTTTTTGCAATAGAAAATATATTTCACAAGCAAATTCAGTAAAAACAAATGTGATTTCATTTTCAAATATTTGTTAAAACTTTCTTTAACTTTCTGAAGTTGTATATACCATACAAAGTATATAATCTATATGCTCTAAAGTATTTAATATGTAACTTTATGTACTATACTGAGTCTTACCAGCCATATTGTACTGTGATGGTGATTGAAGAATCTGTTGGTAAACTCTGAGAGATGTATTCTTTGCTGTAAGAAGTCAAGAACTGAAGAGATCTCCCAGAAGACCTCCATTATATATAGGTACTGATCACCTCAATAGGGCAATTATCTCTTGAAGTCAAATCTCTAAGAACTCAATCACAACACCAGAACCAGTAATTAGAGGTACTCAGAGCAACAAAGAAAACTCATCTCTCAGGCTGGTAAGATTAAGAAAGTGTTACAAACACCAGAACCTGTAATTAGGGGTATCAAAAGAAGCTCATCTGAAGAAAGAGTTACAAAGTTGCTTGAAGTAATAACACACTATTGAGAGCACTGGGTTTTGGGGTAATTTAGTAATTGTGATGACATTACAAGTAGACAAACCTTTTCCCCAACACTTTTTGACTTGAGTTTTACTTTTATTTTAGCTGATCTAACAAATATTTGCTTTTCCTCTAAAGATATTTTTATGAAATGTATATTTTTGCTGAAGCCTGCTATAATGTTTTATCTGATAATCGGTTTTTGCATAGTATAAAATAACTTTTATATACCAACTAGATTTTTCAAATACATATATCTTAATAAATGTTATATAACCTTTTAAAACTTCATAAATATAATCATAATTAACTAGTCATTATGGTTACTAGAGTTTGTTAGAGTTATATGAATTTTACAAATATCTCATTGATCAGATGAAAACATTTATATAACCAAAACCAAAGCATTGACTTATAAAAAAAATACTGAGTCTCAGCTGTTCTCGAGCCAACACAAAAGTAAATTATTGACTCGTAAAAGTTTTGGTTAAGACTTGGAATAAGCTTTTATAGTAATATAAAATTAAAAAGGTAACTAAAAATTTCAACAGCTGAATATTATTTAACAGATTAATTGAAAAAGCAAGCAAAGTGTTTTTAGAGTTCTTTGCAAGTTGTTTATGGTGTCTTACCCTGAGCTACTATCTCTAAATAAACTACAACATTTATAACAGAAGAGAACACAACAATAATGGTTATAACATTTACATAGGGCTAAATTGTAAAAAGCCCAAAATAATAACTATTTTATATTTTGTATGCTTAAAACTAAAACAAAGCAATTTTAGGCCAGTTTATTTTTATTCCTTTTATATATAAAATTTTGCACATTGTTCACTTTTGTATAGTTCAAATAGTGTATAATATTATACTATTTTCTTTGCCTGTTTTCTTCCTTTTGTAGACATTTTACTTATTTTGGCATTTGCCAAAGTTTTTCAAATTTAAGGGTGCTTGGTGCAGATCTTTCCACAGTGTCATCCCAGATAGACGCTTCCCACATGAAGGCATCCCACTCAGACAATATATTTACTTATTTTAGTACAATATAATTATGTGTATTTTATGTATTATTATTTGAATATTATTAAAATATAGATATATTTAACTAAATTTGGCTCAATTGCTTGCTATTTAGCACATAAATAATATTCTCTCATCTGAATTAGCTTATTAATTTTGCATTTTCTCTACTTCTTGAGATTGTTTGAAAAAATAACATTTCAATAAGAAGTATTCATTAAAGACAATGTCTATTGCATGTAATGTATTCATGCAGTTTTCAATTTTGTGAAAATTGGAATACTATCCCATATAATATTAATAATTATTAACTGTTATCTCGAGCTTAGCAATCAATACAACAGCTATATATGTATATATAGGTATATTATTATAAGTTATATATTGCACCAAAATATAGAAATAGCTTCTTACTGGGAAGCCTCCAAGTGGGAAAAGTTTAAGTGTGAAACGTCCACATCTGAGATGAAACCCTTTCAGATAAATAGAATGCAAGGGTTCAGCAACTAATCTAGTTTAATCTCAAAGGAGATAAAGTTTTAGCATTAATTATCTTGTATACTATAACTATTATGTGATAAGATCTTTTTTCAAAAGACTTTCTGTACCAGCGAAAAAGCTGTATAATTGCTGACCAATCAGAGAGGATTAAAATTTGAGAAACTCAGATAGCTAAAAATCAAAGGCTGTAGTTAAAGAATTACATAATAGAGTAGCTGTCATACAGTAAGTTTTGGGTTCATACTTGTGAGCTCAACATAAATAATTGTTTCTCATTCAAACGAAAAGTAGGTTTATAAGGAGCAGTCTGAGGTGCATAGGTTTACTTCAACATTCAAAGAATTATAGCCTACATACAGAAGTAGTTGACTCTATTTCTGTTTCTCCAAATAGTAATACGATACTGCATCAGACTTGTTGAGCAGCTCTGCTTGAGACAAACTGTTACTTTAGTTATTAAACCACTAGATACAAATTAATGCAGATAAAATATACCGGTTGTGTGCTTTGATTAGTTCTACTCTAAAATGGCAGGATATGAAATTTCCTCTGATCAGAGTGTTTTATACATGCTTTAATATCGAAAACAGGGGTGTCCAACCTTTTCAGATTGAGGGGCACTGAAAGAGAATATTCCGATGGCAAGTGTTACATTTTAAACTTTAGTTTGAGCTGGGGGCCACAGCATCAGCAAATTTCAAAATAATTTATTCTAAATTCTTATGAATCATTACATAATTAAGTCATAATTTGTTACAATATGTATACAAATAAGATATTTAAACGGTGGCTTGTTACTCTAACTCATAGGTGTGTAAAAAATAATTTTATTTGTTGTGCCTCCACGGGCCGCATAAATGGTTTGAAAATATTTTGGGATTACACCAGTTCTAAGCACCAACTTGCCTATTTTTATGAATAATTTAATAACCACTAATAATCGCAGATGTATATTTTAACTTATAAGTGAAATTAAGTTTCTATCAATTCACTCCAACAGATACAAATATAATTGAATTTACAGCATGCACTAGATTACTAGCAAAATTTAGCAAATTTCAGGTATAAAATCATTCAGTATTTTAACAAACCTCTTTTATATTATGATTTATTTTATAAACAGTAACTATTACTACACAGGTTAGACTGCGTATAAGGTCTTGGAAGACTCCACGTTCATAATATTTTACCTATAACTTAGAATAACTAGTATGAGCAGCAAGATTTAAGGCACACAAAAGTGGACTCTTAAACTAAAGGAGTTGTGTTTTCATGACTTTACAACATAGATGGAAACTTTGCATGAGAAGAGAGAACAACTCCCAGTTACAAACTATGAATCAGTTTTCAGCATGTCTTGCATAAGAAGTGTAACTCTACATGTACATACTTATTATAGACACTGTTTATTTTATATGCAAAGACCAGGCATTTCTTTACATATTTGTATATAATAAACATATACAATGTGACTAGCAAAAGCACTGTCCGAACAAATAATAAAATATGTTATAGTATAAACATAAGTCCATTATTGAAAAATAAACAAAGATAAAAAGTACAATTTGAAAAAAAAACATTCAACAAGATATAATATAGACTAGCAGTATATTATCAAATTTTAATATTAAGCTTTTGCAAAATAAAGAAAATATTAAGAATAAATGTTGAATATGATGTAAATGGTAAAAACCAAGGCAGATGTCAAAGTGAATCTGGAATCCAGGATAGAGGAATGGCATGACACAGTGACATAGACTAGCAGTTGATAGAGGATGGCATGACACATTGACACACACTAGCAGGTGATGTAGGAATGGTATGACACACTGACACACACTAGCAGGTGATGTAGGAATGGTATGACACACTGACACAGACTAGCAGGTGATGTAGGAATGGTATGACACACTGACACACACCAGCAGGTGAGAGAGGAATGGTATGACACACTGACACACACTACCGGATGATGGAGGAATGGCATGACACAGTGACATAGACTAGCAGGTGAGAGAGGAATGGTATGACACACTGATACAGACTAGCAGGTGATGTAGGAATGGTATGACACACCAGCAGGTAAGAGAGAACTGGTATGACACACTGACACACACCAGCAGGTGATAGAGAGGAATGGTAGTATACAAAGTTCAGTTCACAATTAACACATTACAGAGTCACCAACACTGATGAAGCCAGGCTCCCCATCTAGCACCAGATTCATGCCGAACATAGGAGAAGATTTATTATACCGCTTCAATAGTCTTGTCCTGTAAACAGCAGGTAAAGTCTTAACACAGGTGAGTATGCCGTAATGTTGTATAGCTGAAGGCTAGCCCACTCTATGTGTACCCATATAGTAGTCTAAGTTGTTGTGTCTGTCTGTTTGGAGTTGAACAGTTGAATTTGACAATAAGAAATTCGTACTTAAAAAATTGTTGCAAAGTTTCACATAATTTTAGAATTGTAAATTATGAAAAACATTATTTTTATTTTATGAATCGTTCTTACTTTATTGCAGGCTTTTAGCGAGTCAATAAAAAACTCTGTTTCATCCACTCCTGCACTTGTTGCTTGCAATTTTTAGTTACATATTAAACATTTATTTTTACACCAAAGTTTAAAAATGCAGAATAACATGTTTTAGTTGAAATGATATATTGAAGAGCTGTAATATTGAAAGAAGACAACTACAAACTTGTAGAGAGTGTTATATGGCTCTGCCTTGGGATTTCTCTCCCCTGTCTGTGGATTTACATTAGGAAAGGAACATCTGCCACACGGTTTTTCACCGAAAAGTTGAACCCCACTGATCTCTATTTCTCTCCATTCATCCTTTAAACAGTGAGTATTCAATTGTCAACTGAGATGAGTATGTGAACACTCACGGAAGTGTTAATAGTACTAGCAGTACTATTTCAAATATATACTTTAAATATTATATATATCTCAAATACTACTAACCCTACTACCACTAACACTACTACTACTACTACTAACACTAATACACTACTAGCACTATTAGATTATTAGTACTGATAGTGCTAGTACCTTTACTATTATTACTAGACTGATAGTACTACTACACCAGCATTTTAAAACCAGTAACACTACTATATTATTAGCACTACTCCACTACTGATGAAATACAATACTAGTACCACTACAGCACTGATACTATATTAGTACTACTCCACTACTAGTTTTACTATTTCAATAATATACTACTGGGAACGAGGGTTATATACAAACTAAAACTACCTCTACGTAAGGACCTTGAGTCGATGTGACTAAAATGTTTGGCCGGAAGTTTTCCCAGGTGGCTAAATCTTTCCCAACATCCTGATTGATTTGGTCGACAGAGCGATCATTACAGAGTAGATACGGATACCCGTCTGAGTACATTGTCTGCGTATAGAAAGATATACTTTTAGTATTGTGAGTATACCATGATATATACTTGTATGTAAGCTCTCTAACAGTTGCTACATTCTAGCAAATAGATCACTATAGGTGGGGAAGCTAAAGTGTAACACATGCAGCAGTGAAATGGTAAGTCAAACGGCATAAAAAATTATTAAGGATAACATAAAATTCAATAGGAATTTTTATATGAAACAACTTAGTATGGCATGAAATTATGTTATATTAAATGAAATGAAGTGAAACACCAATATTGATGTAAATCAGTTTAATATAAAACAAAAATGTACCAAATCCAGAGTGAATTGTAACTATTATTGATAATTCATTAGACATCAATGCCATTAGCATCAGATGCAAGCTGATCAACCAATAAGATAAATGTTATTATTAGAGAACTACTGGAGAACCAATCAGGTAAGGGCTAATATTATATAACTATTGAACAACCTATCAGATGAGGGCTAATATTAGGTAAATCAGGACATCAGCTCACTTTAGCATTGCTCTCTACTGGTCTGCGGTGTCTAGTAAAGGCACTACCATCCAACTTCTCTAGAGGTCTTATAAAACTGTCCATATCAAAGTAGAGGAGTTTCACTGGAGAGTTCAAGTAGCTGCTGAACCAATCAGAAGCCTCCTTTCCACAATCCAATCCAAACACTTGACTGTCCCACACGCTATAGGAAAATAATGTCTGGTTAATGAAACCTGAGCACAGAGCCTAACAGCTGTCTGATTTTAATCTCTTTGCCTGTAGCCTATGCTAAACATAGTATTCAAATGCCGCATGCAATGTGATACTAAATGTAGCGCAATATACAAATGTCAATTTAGGAATTGGAAATATTGATGCAAATGCATTATAAATACAGCACATATAATAAAACCAAGCTATTGTCACACATAGATGTGACAGCAAGTTTTTACCAGCTGCTTGTAATAAGCTTTCAACTGCCGTGAATTAAACACACTGTTTCTAAATTACTGGTGTGTATTTTGATGAAATACTTTCTAATTAACAAAACAGCTGAAGACACCAAAGAAGATATAACCAGTTAATGAGTCAGACCTCCCATCAATGACGACTCCAGACGGCGGAGCTCCAAGGGGTAGCCTCAGTTCCTCCTTACCGGGAGCCGATATGCACAAATTCTTAGCCTCATCGTCTATACTGGAGGTGACAAGAACTAATTTAGGGTGAGTTCTGGCAGAGACAAACTTTCCCGTGTCAGCCTCAGCTACCATGTATTGTCTGCAAGTGAAAACAGGCTCGTACGAGTAAAGCAAAGACACTAAGAGTTGAGACAATATACTGTATAACTAAGATTATTGAATGGTTCTATAAGCAGCTCCCAGTTGGGGGTGACTGAGTGCAGTAGTTTGCGGTCCTCGAGTTTGGAGTTGAAGTGTATAAATTGGAACTTGGAACCTACAACACCAAAATCGAGAACTGCAAACTATTTCACTTAGTCACCTCCAACTCAGAGCTGCTTATAGAAGCATTCAAGATTATTGAGATAAGAACTGAGGGAGATGAATCTCCAGTTCTTTACCTATCTCTTAGCTCCCCAGATACGAGACCGAGTGCGGTGCATTCCGCTGTTGTAACTTCAATTCCTTTACATGATTTGATTGGATAGATGACAAGTTTCGAGATGACGGCAGACTTCTGCTTGTGTCGAGGTGACCTTGAGAGGAATCTCCACAGTGCAACTGCACTCAGAATACCAACTCCTCCGAGAGCAACCAATTGCCCAGTAGAAAGTCTATTCATTTCCAGTTGTGGGTACAACAAGCAGCATCAGACCAGTTTAAAAGATATTGAGTTGTATGTAGCTAAAAGTTAAAACGGAATGGTATTGTAACATTGAATTTATATCAATTCTAATTTTCACTAATAGTAATAGTGTGTGCTAAATATATTGATTAGCCATGTTCTCAGAAAAGCTAGAAGAGTAATAAATATCATAATCTAAATCATAATGAACTTGATTACGTATTGAGTCTTAGAGTTAGTCTATATTATTATTAACATTATTTAGCTTGACGATTGCAATTAGTAATACATAGTATCAGTATGCCTATGGCAGGTGAGTATGGCTATAGGCATAGGCATAGCATTTACTGATTTATTTTTAGCTTTACTAAGACTAAAAGTAAGACTTAGACTATGAAAATTGATGTCACTAAAATAAATACTATTAACCAATAAGTATTAGTATTATGTGATACTGAAATCATATTTATATTAATATTCAATTTCATATTCATATTATTCAGAATATCAATAAACTATTCAATATGAATATCAATATGAAGATTAATTATTTATAATTATGTTCATCATATAAGGGGAAATTGTTATGCGATATTTTACATAAATAAACATTGGAGTCGCTAATTTCTTGCATCATACTTGGGGAAACTTGCATCATGATATCAATATGATTATAATAATGATGACTATTAGTCACCGTCCTACTGCTACCTGTGCTTGAACTTGTAAATATGGACTTTGGAACCTCACTGCTAGCGAAAAGACATTGTTTGAAGAGCTGTGAGTTACTTTTCATGTCTGCCAAAGAAGCGAACGAAATACGAATGAATTTACCGATAGTTTAGGGGATTAAAAATAAGTGAATTTGGTAGCGAATAGTGTAGCTTGAAACAGATGCAAAAAGATATCGAGTCATTTTTTGTTTTTTCTCAACTAACTAAACTACGAGGAAAGACGCCGAGATATAATAATTATAATATATACCTATCCTATGGCTATACCCTAAACTTTTGAGTTGAAGTAGAATTCTAGATTTCTATTAACCACAAAATTGTGTTCTTTTACTTTTACTAGGAAATTATTTTGTGCAAAAAATAACAGCGAAACATATCTTTTTAATATGGAAACTGTGACAGGTTTGTATTTCACCATTAGTATTACATTAGTATTTCACTATTAATATTTGTAAGACTAATACTAATAGTAATAGTAATTGTATATTTTAAATTATTTCTTAGTAGTTATAATTTAATTATTTAAATAAATAGTAGTATATGTAATTTTAATTGATATTTATAATAATTCAATAATAAATAATTGAATTATTAGGTTTAGCTACAATTAGTAGTATTGTACTTAATAAACTGTTGTTTTTTCTCTTATAATTATATTTATTAATTATGTTAATTAATATTAATTCTCTAACTATCAACTATATCTATTGATATAAATATTGGTATAACTGTAAGTATTCATATTCATATTGGTGTATTATGACATCAAGTATGTACTAATTATTTTTACAATAAAATAAAATAATTCATTGAATAAGTTATTTAATATTAGCCTATAGTTATAGCTATCAGTCCAAGTTGCTGTAATCTATTTGTAGTATTTGTGATTATAAGAATAATTAAAATATTAATAATAATATCTTTTTGTTGAATGTCAATTTCAGTTTTTTCTATATTCAATGTTTAATATCATAATTATGCTTAAAAATTAAAATAACCTTTTACTGGAGTGCTGAAATTTTTGATTTATATCAATATTACTTCCACAGCCACTGTTACAGTTAGACTTGGTGTTACTCTTTTAGTTATACTTAATTTTGCATTTGAAAGTTAATTTTACCCTTTAGTTTAAGGTAGTGTTTCACTTTCTGTTGCTGCAAGATTTGGGTGTTATTCTCAAAGTCAATCTTTAGCACCTAATGTACTCCTATTCACACACTTTATTAACCTCAATGATGGAAAATAACTGAAAGTTGGTATTGCTTATTGCACTGTGACTGAGTAAATCTAAATTACTTTAATTTTCATTGCATATATAATTTTCATTAACCTATTAAGAATTTTTTTTTTAGTTTGAAAGTTTCTGATACTAGGATGAATTTTAACAGTTTAAATGTTGTAGTCTATTTTTGTGTTTTCTTGTGTTATATGTCTAGTTTGATTTGATATTTTGTCTCTTGGTTGTGAAGGGATTCGCCAAGTTTCTTAAATTAAAATCTAATCCCAGCTTCACAGATAGGAATTATTATTTTAGCTCAAGAAAAGAGTGATAAGTCATCACAACAATCAGCAAAGAAAACGCAGTTTAATGTCAACAAAACATCATGTAGTGATCGAGTCAATTCACTCCTCAGGTAGTTTGTAGCTTCTAGCTTTAAAATATGCTCATGACTGATAATCAGTAATTTGGTTCATGGATTTTTTCAATTGTTATCCCTGCATAAATCCTAAGCTAATTTATGTTTTACAGGAGTCGTTTTACTTAAATTAGTACACACTCAAAATCTTCAGTTTTTAGCTATTTTTTACAATTTAGCTGCTAATGTACATAGATTTTTGCTCTAAACTGATAAAAATTTAAAAATACAACATAATGATCAAAATTATTTTTAATTTTCTTTGATTTTCTATGTTTATTCCTAGTTATTTAGTTAATTTGGATTTGGATTAAAAAACCTTGATGGTCCACAATCCAGATTACCTAAATAATTAGGAAAAACCATCGGAATTTAAGCAAAATTAAAAAGAACCTTGATTATTTTGTTGTATTCATTGACATTGTATTAGTTTTGGGTAAAAACCCATATACATTAGCAGCTAAATTGTGAAAAATAGCTAAAAACTGAAGATTTCGAGTGTGTACTAAATTAAGTAAAATGACCCACATTTTGTTTGGGTACTAACCCTAATTTTTGAAGAATGCTCAACATTCCTTTAATATATCAAAAAAATTAAAAATTTCAACTTGACTGTGTTGATTTTATTTAAGCTGAGATAATTGTTTAAAGTTTAGTTATATTTTGTTCATGTAGGTGTATGTTCCGCTCTGTTTTAGGTACCTTCTAGTCAAATCGGTAGACCTGCTGTTGTTTCTCGTGCTGTTTTTATTTGTTCTCGCTCCCCTGACAGTTAAATTATTTCCGGGAATGGGCAAGCACTTCATATATCTCAATGGCTGTGAGTGATTCTCAAAACAAATTACCAAAACCTTTATAAAAGTTTCAATAATTATATATCAACCGGTGAATATTTACCAATGAAGTATTTTTAGTATTTAAATTATACCACACACATAACTATCTGTTTTCTAGTTTAAAGTTGGCTGAGTGATTTGTTTCCAATTATCTGTCTGTGTACTATATTAATTTATTCATTCTTTTTAGTGTCGTTACCCTCATACTTCCAGGATTTGTCTAACCCTGCTTTATATGGGTTGAATAGCACTAAGAATTTCTACCTCAGCACAGATAAGAATGTAGTTATTGGTGCTTGGTAAGTATGACATGGTTATGATCTACAATAACAACTTCTATCCGAAGCTTTGAAGCTATTATTTTGTCTTGTTTTATTACTGGTGGTCATGTTGATAATAAATTTTGCCAATTTTTTGTCTCAAAAAACAAGCTGAAAAAGTACCGATTTTAATGTAATTAGGTTTTTGCTTCAACTGATGTTTACCAAGACTCTAAGCATAATATGTGAAGCCACATTAAAGAACAATTTCAACATGAGTGGATGTTATCACAGCTGGTGTAGCAACTATTAGACAGTTGGTCCAAATTTCAGACAGTTTTTAGTTATTACAGATGTTGAGTTTTACTGAATCTATATGCACATTTTTATGCGCAATGCTTCCTTTATAATGACATTAACTCTTGTTACTAATATGCGCCGCTGCAATGTCAATGTTACTAACTGCCGTTTTCACTACTGTACCATTGTAATATCAGGCACACTCTACCCAAGCAGCTGGAAGGCGAAGGATACAAACACGAAGAATATGAATCATTATTAGCAGGAACTAAGCATCCTATTTTCTTATATTGCCATGGTAACGCTTTCACCAGGTGAATAGCTGCTTTCTATCCTATTTCAGTCTAACTACTAGGAATATATGAGCTAGCTGTACTGCTTACAATAGTTCAGCTCACTGTTGTACTATTTTTTACACTAATATGTTTTCATCACAAATCACAAATGTTGTTAGGTCACCTGACCCTTAGGATTTCAAACATGTTTGCGCAAGCATGTGAATGTGACATCTTTGCACATCTGTTTTATATTAATATGATATTTGAAACTTAAAGGCCCTTCTATAAAGGATTATTTCCAGTGATGCCTCATGACTCATCAATATGTATCCATTTCTTGTTTCCTGTAGATCTACGAGTCACCGAGTTGCTTTGTACAAGCTTCTGGCCTCCTTGGGCTTCCATGTTATTTCGTTTGATTATAGAGGTAAGTTTGTACTCGTAATATATAACGTGTATATACTTACACTCATAATATATAATATATATATACTTACTCTTACTTATACTCATCATATATAACATGTATATACTTACACTCATAATATATAACACGTATATACTTATGCTCAAAATATAGAATTGGTATGAATGTGTTACAATAAGTTATGAGTTAAAATAATATTATGACTTGGCTAGATTAGATTTTACAGGAGAGCCATGAAGTAAACTAAACTTACATAACCGAGTATTAAAGTCTTCCACTACCACAATTCACCATTAGGAAGCTATAGGCTGGCTTTTTTAACCATTACAATGTGTTGTACTCTGTAATAATATATTATGTAATATTTAATAACAAAAGTGTTTGAAAACACCATTTAGCATTCAAAAGACTACATTTTTTTCATACAATTAATTTTTTTTGCTGGTGTGCTTATAATAATTTAGAGTAAATCTAGTTTCAAACAAGATGGCAGAAGACATTAAGGAAGTTTAGAAACTTTAAATATTTTAGCACAGTTGTGGATGAAACGTTCAAACTGATTGCTTTACTTGTTTTTTTGGAGTTGTCTCATTTTATCCCTGCTTGTGGACTAGATAGCCTGTAAATTCTAGTTTATAATCATTTTATGTGCAGGTTATGGGGACTCATCTGGCACCCCCACATCTGAAGATGGTTTAGTAACAGATGCAGTTACTTTATATTTATGGCTGAGAGAGAAAGCTGGGTCAGATGTTCCAATATATGTGTGGGGTCACTCACTGGGCTCTGGGTTGGTACACCGCTAATTGGAGTTGTCATTTCATTTGCTCTAGTTGAAGAAACTACATATATTTAAACCTATACACTCTCATCACCAGTTAGCTTATAGAATTGATAAAATTGAGAAATTCTGTTGGAATTTAATTAATTACCTCAAGTTTATAGTTCCCATCCCTGTGAGAACCTCTGAGGGAAAGTTTTTTCTTGATAAATTGGGCTAAGGACTTATTCGCTACCGTATCTAGGCTAGTGGGCAGGTATTAAATCATAATGTACTATTAACATTAACTGCACTATTATATATCTTGTTGAGGTAATTATTTGGGGAGCAGCTGTGGTTTAGGGGGTTGGAGCGTTTGTCTAGTTGACACAAAGTAATGAGTTTGAGCCCCATTATAAGCCAGTGGTGATGTTAGGAAGAGCATCTAGTCATACTTTTTCCTGTGCCCCATCTGAATAAATCCTTAGCCCGGTTTAACAAAAAACCCTTTCATCAGGGAGTTTCTCACAGATATAGTGACAATAAGCTTGCGTGAGTTTTTTTGTCTATAAATACACTTTATGTCTTCTATAAACACACTGGTTTTCTCTAGGGTGGGCACTAAAGCTGTGAGATATCTCAACGAGAAGAAGGAGTATCCAGCTGGACTCATTCTAGAAGCTCCTTTCAACAGCATCTACGATGTGGCTCGGAGTAATCCTCTCCTGAAGGTGGTGTCTCGACTCTGGTGGTACGAGGGCGCTCTACAGACTACTATGGAGCTGAACAACATCTACTTTAAAACAGATGAAAAGTGAGTAGCTGTTTGGTCCAAGTGTAGAATGACTATGTCAAGGTTGACTCTGTGTGACAGTTTACCTACGGCTGTCTTTCTGGCCATGATTCAATGTTGAAAGACAGCTCAGCCGCTGCTTTTACGTCTATACAAGTTATGGGGAACTGAAATAAGTATTCCACTTTATCTAGGGAATATTGGAATCATTGAAATTTTATGATGCTATCAACTGTAAAATGCACTTTAACTGCTGGATTGTTTAGAGCTAAGGCTATTACTAAGAACTATTACTAAGTCGCACTTTTATTTTAGCATATGCCACGTTGAGACTCCTGTGCTGATTCTACACGCAGAAGACGATGAAATAGTTCCTGTAGAGTTGGCTTACAAGGTACTGTCAGTCTACAGTGACACTACAGCCCTTTTAGGGGGAATAACTCCTTATAGAAAATATTTTAATGCTTGCAGCTACCCATTAATTGTGATAACAGATACATGTATAGTCTAATGCCAATCTGAAACATTGACAATAAATGTTTTTAATTGTTTTATTGCACTATTAAGAGATCAAATCCCACTAGTTGGTAAACTAAAAGTGTATATCTTGCTGAACCGTGAATATTTAAACCAACTTTTTTTCAACCATTCAGAACAATTGGCTAATTTGCAATGAAATGTAAACTGATATACAAGATTTTTACACTACAATAATTCGGAAAAACATATAAATTGGTGCCCAAAATTGGATGGCCTATTACTGTAGACTATCTACCTGACCATTGAAACATTCTTCACGTGCTATTTGGTATATTAACAGTTGTACGAATCCAGTAAGAGGAGACCTCCCACCTTCCCCTCAGTCACTCTGCACGTGTTCCCTTATGAAAGAGGACTGTTACACAAATATATATACACAGCTGAAGAACTTCCTTCTCTTATACGGTAAGTGTCACTATTCTAGGAAGTTGGTTTTTGTGTTTGCGGCAAACATTGTTGTTTACTAGCAAGTGTAGGTGAAGTTAGATTTTATTCATTCATTTGTATTGTTTTTTTAGAACTTTCATGGATGATTCTAGAAGAAATTGACAGAACAGACAGACAAAACAGTTATAATCCTAATATCCCACGAAAGGAACTATTACCTAGCTATAATATAAAAATAGACATTTAATAGACGTTTTTACATGCTTTGATATAAAATTAATTTATTTATATTTGTGTATTTAAAAGTTACTTTTTATAAATGTGAAATCATTGAACAATCGTATATAGTTTTACTCAATAAATTATATATATACACATTTTAATTTTCATTAGTTGGATAAATTAGATAAATGTTGGATCACTTTCTCTACAATAGTGTCTACTTCAGCCATAGCCCCATAGCCTACTTCTCCACAGGCTAGTTTCTTTGAACAGGTGGGTATATAGTTTTACTCAATAAATTATATATATACACATTTTAATTTTCATTAGTTGGATAAATTAGATAAATGTTGGATCACTTTCTCTACAATAGTGTCTACTTCAGCCATAGCCCCATAGCCTACTTCTCCACAGGCTAGTTTCTTTGAACAGGTGGGTATCTCTATGTGGCCCCAACTAATGAGGGTATTTATCTGTGGCCGAGTTATTGGATGCTGTAGCATGAGAGTGTTCATAGCTGGCGCAAATAGTAGAGGTTTCTTAGGATCCCAGGCTCTCACCACACAAGTCTGTAAGACAACTCCAATAAGTTTTGACACTATCATATCATAGCTCCTACTTAGTAATTTAATAGAGAACATATTTTTACAGTTATTTACCAGTAAATTGTCGCACAATCCGTTGGATATCTTTGCTAGGGAATTTGCACTCAAAGGAGCTATAACAAAGATGTCTGCCCATTTTCTAAGCTCTATATGTAGTACATCATCTCCCATTTTCGTCCATGTCTAAAGCAGAAACCATTTGCAAGCTGTTCAACTATGTTTCTATTTAAATATTTTATACAATATGTAGTTCTGGTGTATATGAAGTGTGGGTGTATATGTAATACAGGGTGAATAAGTTTGTAGTGTGGTTGTATATATGTAGTGTAGGTGAATAGACAGTGCAGGTGGAATATATATTATAGTTTGAGCATACAAACTGTAAAGGCAGCTGTTTTCTACTCACTTTATATTCATCAGCATCTGTGTAGTACTGCAGCACGTCAGTAGAATCTTCAAATTGTGTGAAATGTTGAGCGTGCTCAGTTAGAATCACCTTTATCACCGCATCAGGAACTCTGCTTTGCAAAGCAGCTAAAAGAGGTTTGAGTTTGACTGTAGCTACACTTCCGCAACAACCTATCAGTATTTTAGGAGCCATTCAACTAAAGCTAGCCTGGTTCTAAAAAATTGAATAAATTTAGCAAAATATTTTTTTCAAAAAATGTAGTTTAATTTTGCTGCATTACTGAAACATCAACCACGAATAATGTGATGCTTATATATATTATGTTTCGATGTCCAAATAAATGTTATGCAGTAAAAATAGTATGTGCATCAGTCATAGCAAGATAAATTAGAAAAGTTAGCTAATCCCATTCACTAGTATCCATTGTTTGCAACTAATTCCGCATAAGTTAGAAGTAATATGTAATAATAAGCAAACTTGAGTGGTATGCTTATAAAAGCAATTTTATCAAATATGAATGCTTTTATTTTGATGATGATCAAGATAGTTTAAATTTCTATCAAAAATTATAAATAGAATTTAAATTTAAACAGTAAAGAACAAATAGAGTAAATTAAAGAAACTATTCAAAACAGCTTCAAAATCAATAATTACTCACAGTCAATCAATTCATTCAAATAATAATCATAATGTAATTATAAGTTCGGCTTTACTAAAAACTATACTAACTTAGTAAGAGTTCAGCTGTAAAATTATGTCTACATAAAACATTAAATCTAGCCTAAGTAGCTTCATTTTTTAAATTCAGCTGTCAATAAAAGTTACTCAAGAAACTTGAATAAATTAAAATTGATAAAAGTAAAACTAAAACATCGGTACCCAATTTCATTATTATTACTGATTATGTCTTCCGACACCACTGCATTGTGATTAGGTGTTGAAGTGAAAATTTCACTTTTAGGCTTTTTGTTGGGTTTTTCTCGTCTTCGGTTATAAACTTGGTCGCAATAACAATATTATGAATAACTAAACTAAAATAACTATTGACGTTCAACATAGCGGAAACAATTAAGCGGAAACAATTAAAAAGAAATTATAAGTGGTTACGGTTAGCGATTATGCGTTGTAAACTGTTGTTTCATTGGCTGTATTAACAATAGTAATAAACAATTGTATAAGAAGATAACCCTGTCCAAGCCATTAAATCGAATCTTTAGAAAATAATGAACAGCAATAATTAATAATAACCGATGAAAGGTACCGTTCCAAAATTTCACATTGGTCAACTAATAAACTGTAAATTTTAAGCTGATCAACAATATTTCCACCAGCAACGCTTGATACTCAATATTCATGAAGACTTTTAAACTTCTTTTCACTTGGCATATAATTAAAAGGTTAGACAATATTATATTACATTACATATATTACAATATTATATTACATTTCCATAGTAAGTGCCACAAAAAATTTTCTTGTGATTAATAAACCAAAAACTACAAAAGTCATATCAACATTTTAGAGACTGCATGGTATGCTGTTAAATCCTGTGATATATCTCTTTTGAAACATTACTGCATTTGTAGAAAGCATTACTATGGTGCTATGCAGTAATATTTATGTACATAATTCTATTTTCTCCTCTAACATGTCTAGCTGTTTATTTTTTATTAAAGACCTTTTAACTCTGCATGCACTTAAAAAAGATTGAACCTTCATATATTATGTTTTACTGTGTATGACATAGTTTTGTTACAGTATATATTTTCCTAGAATGTTGTTTAGAGACATAAAAAAACTGCCTATGCACAACATACTTTGCATCTGTTTAGTATCTCGTAATTAGACATAAAAAAATCAAAGCCAATTATAAGGCAAAAGACCATAATACTGTACTATCATTGGATAGTTCTTCATCAATAAACAGGTAGTCGCCAGTGGTGGATATGAACCCCTCCTAGATGTTTCTCGTACTTCTTCCTCAAAAAACATTTTCATTAAGCCAAAAAGAAATAACAATACACCTTTTTAGTTGACACTTTTTAATTTCTGACTGATATTTTACCTTATTTCCAATTATAATTAACTTTTAACCGGCACTTTTCTTTGTAGTAATTCCTACCCTTTAGACTGTGTACTTTGAAATGAGTCTGTTTTACTCGTTACATAAAGTATAGTTGCACTGGCTACAGGTTGACACAAAAGCAAGCCTATCTTGATAAAATCATGCGCAAATTTAGAAACTACCGAGGAGTTTGTTCCTCATAATTGGGAATTGACAAATTATTTTTAATCCGTTTGAAAGCATCTGGTTAGGGAAGCATATGCCGTGTTCAATTTGTTATTCTAGCATTAACAATAACAGAATGCAATAATTATAAGTTTATGAAAGTAATTTGTTTTCTTTCTAATTACAAATATAATATTTTAGTATATATTGTAAATTTATAAGGCTTGCATTAGGAATAACGCAGCTAAAACATCATTTTCCTTAAAGTCTTAAAAATATATAAGTATAACATAATACACTATGCCAATAAACTTATTAAAGTACCAAACAAGCTTAGCTAGTTTAAGAAAAATTACACTAGGTAAATTCCCATTATTTAGGCCTATAGAATGCTTGCTGATATTAGCTTTTGATGTAATTAAAGTAAATTATTATTTATCTTTTTAGCTAAGGATTTCTTGCCGTAAGTTTTGCTTTTATGCATGGAGAAATGTCGTAACAAACGAGTTAAATTTTTATAGCACATAAAAATGTAATCTATAAGTCGAAGGTATTTAAACTTAGCCATTAACTCATTTTAATTAGCAATGTAGCCTAAATCTAATACAATACAAAATATATACCAGTATATATAATATATTTTTACCATGCTGTTAATTACAGTATTTGTAAAACAAATTTTATGCTCATTAATTAAATGCAACAAATATTTATAAAATACTAATAATGTTGAATAAATAAATTTAATAATTCCTTTTCTATTTAAATGGCTGCATAATTTCTTGCAAGGTTGTATAAAGGAGTTGTGGCCTACAACTTATTATGTGTTCAATTGCCACATATGTCTTAGGAAGAAGAAAACTCCCCAAATATTCTTGGTTTGAAAATTCTAGTATAATTAAAATCACTTAATATATGTCTTTGAAATGCATTTTGCCACTCTGCAAAATTGCAGGAACAAATATTGCATGAAGTAATAAATGATTTATGAAGTAATTAACAAACCAATGTAAAAACTGTTGTTGTATATAGAACACAACATATTGATTTTCTTCAATTTCCACATCAAATCTATATATTCAATTATATCTAACCAATGCTAATAAACTAAACATGCATGCATACAAATATTTGCATCATATGCGAGTAATATTAGCTAATTAGCAACTATAGCATTTTTTTCATTATCTTTATTGCTTGCATATGTCTAAGTATTATTAAAATAAGGTTTTTATTTGCAACTTTGCACCACAAATTACATAAAATCTAAAAACTTGAGTTGTGACATGCATTAGGGCTACCTATACACAAATAGACCTTCATAAAACTCTCAATGATTTTATTCAACTAATGTATGCAAAAGTTTTGCATTAAAACAATTCTTCTAAATCACCCTAGAGCAGGAAATTATTACAAAAACAGCTTCTCATATATAATCTTTCTCCAGATTAATTTTTTTTCCTGTATTTAAACTAACTTAGCAAGTGAAGATTGTGATATCACTCAGGTAATCACATATATATTATTCATAGCTGCAATACTTTAGCAATGAATAGATCATGTTTAATTTCCACTCTACCTAGCAGTTTTTCAGAATTATAGAGCTATGTATATCGTGAAATTGGAATAGCCTAATAGTTTTACATGTGTTTATAGCTAGACAAATTAACTTAAAAAGCTTACAATAATTAGATGATATTTGCATTCTTTTGAAGGTTATGGTGAAGCTACTGCAAAACTGGCCATTAGTTTAGCATAATATGCAATGCCAGGCAAAAGCATGCCAAACAAGCAATGTTTATTTACCTTACCAGTGCAATTTTATCACCTTAAACACAAAAGCAAGTATAAAATACACATCCATATTAGATTAACTGTCAAGTTAAAAAAAGACAACATATATTCATGAGCTGGTTCTGTTTGCACAAGTACAATTTAGACCAGCTTATTATTTAGATTGCCACAAAAATATGACGTAAAATATGTCTTTAATCATTATTTTGATATTCACTGGTTGAAGATATTTTTTATATCCTAATATGTAAATATTGTACATAAATCTTAAAAATTAACTAGGTGAATAAGGAAAACTGCTAATTTTATGAAACTGTTATGTTAATAAAGACAATGGCTATCAACAAATCCCACCAGACCACAAACTAATTGTAAATACTAAAGCAATTATATAGTGCTATGTGTTGATCTAGCCTAGTCAATACACCACAAATATGTATTATGACATACCACATTTTAAGTACTGGGTTACCATTTATTCTAATGGGTATTTGTTTAAACTGTTATATACAGCTTTTTGCACTACCAATATACAAGCCAGTTGTTATTCTGTCACTTTTTATCTACATCTCTTTTTAATGCCAGTTACCTGTTAGCTTCAGTACAAACAGCTAAACATTCTACTCTACAGCCAATCTTACTGTTAACTCTTGTTTAACAATATTACAAGAATCTAAAAATTTGAGTGTGTTTTAAGTATAATATTCTATCATTATAACTTTTAAATGAAACAATAATATGATAAATGCATTATAACTTTCTGAAAAGTTTTTTTGCAAAGTATATGTTTTTGGAAAATAGTTTTACAACATTTGCTAGGAGCATTATATTTATTCCTATCTAAAATAATTTTGTTTGAACTGCTATGTTTGTAATCATGTAATCAGAAGTAAAGCATCAGTAAAATGAGTATAAGTAGAAGCTTGACAGCTACATTAGGCATTGCTACATAGTACATAAATATATGGCCGTATTAAATACTTAGCTGCATTCACAGATAAATGCATGGCTTGGAATTACAATACCATGAATACATTATTTATTTAGCTGGGTAACTATACAATTATGCCAAAGTGAAAAGCTTTTGGTTATTAATGCCTGAAATGTCTAACAATCTACTTGGGAGACCACCTTGTTGTTACAGAGTGAATGAGTTATTTGTTTGGCATTTGGATGATGGCACAAAGAAAGGCTATTTGGTTTGTTACTTGAGACTAGTAGCAAACTGCTACAGTCATAGCATCTTAGAAGATTTTGCATCACTTGCTAGAATTGTACATTATTTTAATGTAGCTATTGAAATTAATATCGCACTGAAAACACAGTATTGCAAAATCTTAAGCTGTACATAATTATATTATGCATCAAAAAGTACTTCTGCTATTCGACTATCCCAGGTTTATTTTAAACTAGCACTGCCAAAGTGCCTTGACTCTATTACAGTGTTTACTAGCTAATTTTGTTCTTCTCAATAGTGAAATAGATCTATTGCAAGAAATTAATGACTAGATATAACAATAATGATTTTTAGGCAAGACTTTCGCATCTATATTGCTCATCTGCTAGCTTGAAATACCCCTCTCCTTGGACTAATCTCAGGCTTTTCATTGTTGTTTAAACAGTTTTTAAACTCCTATTTCAATAAATCATTACCAACACTGCCTGCATGTATTAATATTCATTAGTGCCATCAATGCACTGTGGAGACAGCACCTGATGTTCTGTATATTACA
This sequence comes from Bugula neritina, assembly GCA_964035545.1. Lineage (NCBI taxonomy): Eukaryota > Metazoa > Bryozoa > Gymnolaemata > Cheilostomatida > Bugulidae > Bugula > Bugula neritina. The sequence continues at coordinate 15,104,514 of OZ037767.1, forward strand.
TTATAGTACAGAGATACTAAATCCAAAACATCTAAAATAATTGATGCTTCTACCAGATTTTTAGCACACCTATAATATGTATTCCTGTAGTAAATATTAATAAGATGTTTTAACTGATAGTTTTTATGCCATTATAATAGTTTGATACTATAACTACAACTTGAAACTCTTTAACCAGCACATTGGTTAGTAATATTGCTTCTTGATATTTAATTGCTGGTTCACAAACTATCAATAATAGGGATGCATATCAAAACTTGACTGCATTCATAATATGATTTTAATGCTAGGTAATGACTAAGCATGTCTGGCTGATATGAGGTGACTATTTTGTACACTGTTTAACAACATCAGCTTTTTGGGTTCATTTAAAGCATCTGCAAATCTGTATTATACATAATTACTGTTAGGGCCAATTAATTAAATTGTTAACCCTGAAATGCTTTTTACACTGTAATACTAAGTAGTAAAATATATGTATATATATATAAACTGATTGTAATTTATACATAAAATTGTACATTTAAAAAAAATCACAAAATACATAATTTATTAGCTAAATTTCAAGGCGTTTTGTAGGTAGTGGGTTAATGTCAATAGAGTAGAATCCGGGAAGTTGAGTAGCTTTATTCAAGAGGAAGGCTCTCCGACAGTTCTACCAAAGCCTAAATAACATGTATAAAATAAAGGTTATATGCACAATTTTTTTTCCAAAACAGCCTGCAACTGTTTTGCTATTGCATATGCCCTATGCCATTCATCAAGTAGAACAATTTTAACCAGGATATCTAGAAAAGTTGACACAAGGGCTTTATAAACTATGTAACAGTAAAACTGTGAGTAGAAATTAATTGGCACTAATGAATAATGCTTTAGGTGCTGGCAACAACCATAAAAGAAAATTTATATAACAAACAAATAGAAAAAGCACTAAACAAATCAACAGCATTATATACAATTGGGGCACATACATGAAAACAGCAGCTAGTGTCATTTTCTTAAGACAGCACTATTTTAGGTATAAATTTAAGAAGTATTAGAAAATGCAGAAATTTACTGCAATTGGTTCATTTTATTTAAGTTAGTACATACTGAAGATCTCAAGTTTTTGCTAATGAACATGAGTTTTGGCCCGAAACTAAAAAAATATCAATAAATACACCTAAATAATCAAGGCTCTTTTTAATTTTCTTTGATTTCCTATGCTTTTTTTCTAATTACAGCAACTTCTGACTGGGGATCGCCACGGTTAGTTTGTAACAGTAGGCAATCCAAATGAAATGAATAAATAGGAAAAAACATGAGAAATCATGCAAAATTAAGAAGAACCTTGATTATTTAGGTGTATTTCTTGATGTCTCACTAATTTTAAGCAAAAAGCATTGTTCATTAGCAGCTAAAATGTAAAAATGGCTAAAAACTGCAGATTTCCAGTGTGTACTAAATTAAATAAAATGACTCAATCACCTTTGCAACATAATTCAATAATTGCATGGTCAAGCAGAATAAACTACAATTAACAGCAACAACAGTGTAATAGTTGCGTAGAAAAGTTGTACTGCAAAAAACTAAAAGAATGCAAAATCTATAAATGTGTGCTACCAAGTAAATGCTGAACAGACATCATGAAATAGTGTACGAAATACAAACTATTAAACTTACCTGTTGATCTAATGCAGCCAAAACCTTAAGCTTAGAGTAGTGGAATGGTGCTGTTCGATGTTGATATGCTACAAGTAGCTAAGATGACTCAAATTCTTGCCTTTAGGAGTAAGAGGCCTCAGCTCAGTTTCAACAAAACTTCCAATAATCTCAACGGATGCGCTCAATTAGGAGCCACAACAAAGCACACCCATGTCATTTTAGTAAACTCTAAAAAATGAACGAAAATAAAACTGTTAGAGAGTAAACAGAGAAACATATAGTGATGGGGGAAAAACCTGTCAGCAAAGGTTAGATACACTCATAGCCATAACACGAAGAAAAAGATAATGAATAACAACCTATTCAAGATGACACAAGAAACCAAACAAATTTCTTTGACTAAAAATATAATTAAATACTATATTACTTGGCAAAAAATATTTGTTTTGAACAACGTATTATTGGGAAGAATTGCCAGTGTCTTAAATTTTGAGATTAAAATTTCTGCCTTATAGCGGAAATAGAGAGGCAATCAATAGTGTACAAAACGTGTTTTCAGTCATTGGCTGTTGACTAAATTGACAAAGTTAAAGAAAGCTTCCATATCATTATTTATTTTGTTCTCAAGTGTGTGGTTACAGTTTCATGAGTCAGAAATATAATTATTTGAGATATGAAATCAAATGTAGTCAAAAGAGTGTCCTACAATTTAAAATGTAGTAATAGAGCTTTGACAATAATTTCTTCTGCTAAGTAAAACAGGTACCATTATGTGCTACTTATCTTTTAGAGATGAACATCAAGGATGTTGAAAACAAAATAGTTGTAAATTACAGCAAATACCTTTCTACTTACCTAACCAGAGAAAATAAGTTTTCAACCTTGCATGCACTCAGCTGGTTTTCAATGTTTGGATCAGTGACATCTTTATAACTGATAGCAGCATTATGTGATAGCTTTAGGAATTGTTACCTTAAATCTAAATTATATAAAACAAGAAGTGCAAAAATATGGCATTAGTACTCATTGCACAATACAAACTTGCTAGAGTAGCTAATCTAGCATCACATTAATTTAAGAAAGACAAAATTTTATTACTGTTCACAAATGATGAATATTAAAATTTGAATAATTAGACAAATTAACAATGATATTGATGCTACTTCAAACATTACCAATGGTAAACACCAAAATACTAATAGGAATAGTCATGTTAACATCAATTAGAAAAGTAAAGATAATTTGAAAATGAGACAGTTTATAGGTCTAACTCTTATAGTTGACAAGCAATTACAGGGCAGTCATATTGATGTAGGCTACCCTCAAAATGTAGCACTTTAAAAATATTAAAAAGACAGCACATATAAGAACATAATCTTAAAAATAGGCATATGTGACACCTATATTTTGATTAACAAAGAAATCTTCTTTACTTTATTAATATAGCTCATATAATGGTATTCTGTCTTAGTATGTTATTTTAATACTTGAAATCTAATCAGCTACAGAAAAGTACTTCAATTCAAAGGCCTTCATAATTATTCTTTAGTTTGCTATTTAAATAGACAGTAAGGTTGATGAATAAAATAAAAGTTAGTAAAGTAAAAACTAAATAAATTGAGAATAATATCTCCACTCTAAGGTTATAATCCTTATAAATTAACATTTTAATACTCCTGTTATCCTTAGGTATAGTTGTTAGCAATTTAACTATGAGCTCGAAGCCAAATGTCAGTATCAGCATCCCCATTACATTGACTAAGACTGACTAGTAGTAGTAGGTGGATGGTCCTAGGACAACCCTTCCCCCGTCGAGTCTTTGACTCTCCGGTGTCAGGGATTGTCCTAGGACGCATCCACCTACTACTACTCTATTAGTTTTTTTTATTAAGTTTTAGAAATTGTGCATTTTAGGACAGTTTATTATTTTATTGTCCTAGAATTGTACATTTTTTAGGGTAAACATTAACTTTTATTTTAAAATGTATTTACTCGTTACTATTAGTAATAGAAATAAATTATTATATTCTTAACGTATAATAATTTATTATTAATAGCATTTAAACGTTATAACTTGAAAATACTGGTAAAGATTCACTAGATTCTACTATATCTCCATCACTCGTTGATAATATTAATTTATTACCCGTTGCGTCTTGTAATTTAGGAATAGCGTGATTATTTATATTATTTATTGTAATAATATCGGTAATATTTATATTGGTTTCTACAATATTACCATCACTCGAAAGCATTAATAATTTACCTCCGATTGACGGTTGTATTTTATTCATAGCAAAATTATTTATATTACTAGTTGTAACGACATCGCTAACGCTTAAGCTACTTTCCGCAATATTACCCGAAGTAGTTGAAACGGTTAATTTTTCATTCGCGGGTTGTATTTTATTTATAGCGAAATTATTTATATTACTAGTCGTAACAACATCGCTAACGCTTAAGCTACTATCTACAATATTACCCGTATTAGTTGATACGGTTAATTTTTCAGTTGGGTCTCGTATAAGAGGTACGGCGTAATTAGATACATTAGTTTTTGTAACGACATCATCAACTTTTAAATTACTATCTATAACGCGTCCATCATCAGTTGATATAGTTAATTGGTTAATAGGGTTTTGTATAAGAGGTACGGCGTAATTAGATACATTAGTTTTTGTAACGACATCATCAACTTTTAAATTACTATCTATAACGCGTCCATCATCAGTTGATATAGTTAACTGATTAATAGGGTTTTGTATTTTAGGCATACTCGTATCATCAACGTATTTTTTTGTAGCCGCGTCTTGATCGTCAGCCGGATCAATGACTCTAGATATTTTATTTTCCCCCATATCTAGCGTACCCGTAAGAGTACTACTACCGTTTATTAAAACGAATTTTTTCGTATTTATTTCCGTTTTTCCACTTCCTCCGAATTTATAAACACTCATTTATTACGGTATATAAAATTCGTCTAACCCGTGTCTATACCTACCATTATTTTTTGAGGAAGAAAGATCTAAAGTAATAAAGCCGTGAGGTTTTTGCCATCCTTTATAACAAAAGTTTTTAAATTCGTTTAACGTTAAATCTCCGTTTACGTGATCTTGATATATATGATTTAAATTTTTTCCATCTTGAGGAAATAAGCAAATAAAATTAGCGTTTTCTCGAATAGTGTTTCTAGGCAGCTTAAAATAATTTTGCGACAAATAAAAGCAATCGACATTATTGTGTCGTCCTCTTACGTAATAACTTTCACAAGTTTTTTGTTTTTCCAACATTAAATCATCGAATATTATTAAATTTTTATTATTAGCGTCTAATTTGCTAGGGTCATAAACGTCGTCACTAGATTCAATAAATTCGGCGTCTATATTACCGTTACCCTTACTATTTTTTAAAACACGAGTTACATTTATACCCGAATTTATTATCGCGTCACTATTTTTAAAAAAATTTAAAATTTCTTCTTTAGTTAATTTACGTTCAAAAGCCTTCCTCATATTTATATATTCGGGTTGAGAAAGGCTTTTACCGTAAATCATAAGTTTATCGTAATCGAGCCAATTAGGTTGTAATAATAAATTACAAAGTAAAGTAGTTTTACCGCATCCAGATTTTCCAACGATAAGACCTCTTATGCTTTTAGGAAGTAAAGGATTATTATTACGATTAATTTCGTTTTTCCACGAAAGATTTTCTATTTCCATTTATTATAATAAATGTATTGTTGTAAGTGTAAAACTAAAACGAAAACTCTTAATTATGAAAAGAGAGTAAGTAAAAATAATAGACTAATGGGTTACGGTAATTGCGGTCAATGCGGATGTAAAAAGACTACATTCGTTGGGTCGGGTTTAGCTAATAATTTAATAAATAATTTACCCTTTGAATTGCATTATCCAGGCCATAATTTTTTAGGACCCGGTACTAAATTAAATAAGCGTCTTAATGACGACATGACTCCTAAAGAATGGAGTAAACCGGTAGATCGAGACGACGCTATAGCCATGAGACACGACGTGTGTTACGCGCTTAATAAAGATACTAAGACTAGAAACGAAATATGTGATAAAAATATGCTAGACGAATTGAAAGCTATACCTAATCCTACGCCCGCTGAACAGCGACACAGTCGTTTTGCTTCAGCAATAATAGGAGCGAAAAAGCGCTTAGGATGGGGGTGGACGAACGAGTTAGCCGAAGAACTGCATAAACCCGTACAAAAAAAATTTCGTAAAAGACGAGTTTGGGTATCGGGTATTGATAATATTTGGGCGGCCGACTTGGTTGATATGACTGAATTCGCTAAATTTAATAACGGTTATAAATATTTATTAACGGTAATAGACGTGTTTTCAAAATACGGTTGGATAATACCTTTAAAAAATAAAACCGGTAAAGCGACGGCTTTAGCTTTAAAAACAATTTTAACTCGTCGTAAGCCTCAACATTTATGGGTTGACAAGGGAAAAGAGTTTTATAACAAAGACGTAAAGTCCTTAATAAATTTATATTCTACGGAAAATGAAGAAAAGTCTAGCGTAGTAGAGAGGTGGAATAGAACTATGAAAGAGCGAATGTTTAAATATTTTTCGGCTAATAATACTTATAAATATATAGACGTACTAAAAGATTTAGTAAAACGGTATAACGAGACTAAACATTCGTCTATTGGAATGACACCGATTGAAGCTAGTAATCCTTCTAATGAAAATAAAGTACGCGTGAAATTATATCCAAACTTACCAGCGCCTTCTAAACCTAAATTCGCTATAGGTGATAGAGTACGTATACCTCGTAAGAAACGAACGTTTGAAAAAGGTTATACCGTTAGATGGACGGAGGAGGTGTTTACTATAAGTAAAATATTATATACTAATCCGACTACTTATAAATTAACCGACTCGGGTGGAGAAGAAATTCAAGGATCTTTTTACGAACGGGAATTACAAAAGACGAGTCAAGAAATGTATAGAATAGAACGCGTAATTAAAAAGAAAGGTAAAAAGGCTTTAATAAAATGGTTGGGTTATCCCGATTCTCAAAACTCTTGGGTAAATTTAAACGTTTTAGAACGATTATAGTGGACACAAATGTGTTTGTGTCCTAGACACAAATGTGGACACTAGACACAAAAGTGGACACAAAAGTGAATACTAGACACAAAAGTGGACACAAATGTGAACACTAGACACAAAAGTGGACACAAATTTGTGTTTATATAAATGAGTTACTTAAAGATTCACGATCCTATAAAAAGAGATAAAATTGTACAAGATTTTATTTCTCAAAAGAATAAATTAAAAGAAAATTTTAAACGAGAACGCGAGCGAGAATTAAATGCGGCAATGGCTCAAGAAAAGTTTTTTGAACCCGTAACGACTTCGCAAGCTCAAACGACTGACGCGTTAAAACAATTGCTTACATTACCCAATTATAATGTTCAACCGGCTATAACGGATGGAGTTATAAATTTAGACGAATTTACACAAAACGCTTTAGCTGGCTTAGAACTCGGCGCTTATAACGTAAAGTGGGATGGTAATAGACACGTTATTGGTACGAAACCTATAAGCTTTAACGATGGTAAAATAATGTTTGACAACGAAGAATATCCGGCGACTAGAGGACTTTTAAGTCTTTTAACGCGTAAAACGCCTATAGGATATGATGATAATGATTTAGCGAATTACGCTAATATACTCGATAATAGCGGCGCTATATATCAAAGTAAACACGGTCCTATAGATAAAAATAGTGACAAGTGGAGACGTATTGTTAGACCTATTTGGGAACAATTATATCCTCAGAGAGCGAAACTCGCCGATAGTAAAAAAGCTAAAAGACAAGTCGGTGATGGAGTAGTATATTTATCGTCTGATCCTAACGCTTTAGTAGAACGACTCGAACTTTTAATTTCTAGCGCTAAAGCCGGAAATACGGGAGTACGAAACGAAATTGTGTCTATATTAGACGAATTACTTAGAATGAAAATTATTACTCGTGACTATTATAAAAGTATTCTCGTATAATAAATGTATGTTTACGATAAAAGACAACGATTACAAAGACACTACGCCGGTGGTGGAATATTCGATACCATTAGGAATGTAGTAACTAAAATAGCTAGTAATTCCAGCGTAAGAGAATTAGGTAAAAAGGCTATAGCTAAAGCGGGTACTGCGGCCGGTGAAAAAATTGTTAATGCGATTAAAAAAAGAAGGCAAAAAAAGTTGAATGCTAAAAGTCAAGCTATATTACAAAAACTTAATTTAGCTAAAAATGTATTAAATAATAATAATATAAGCAATATTTTAGAAGGTTCTGGACAAGCTATAGCTTATTAAGAAATTATTTTACTATAATAAATGGACTCTCTAAACATTACACAAAAAATTGTACTCGATACGAGCGTAGAGCGCGATCAGGTACACGAATACGAACCCGTAACGGGAACGAATTTAAATTATCCCGGTGAAATTAGAATAGTTATTAATCAGCAAGATTTGTACGTTCAACCGAGTAAAAGTTATTTAATTATTGAAAGTCGTTTAACTAAAGCCGACGGAACCGCATACGCCGACGCTGACTTAGTAACGTTAACGAATAACGGTATGGCTTATTTGTTTAAAAGTATTAGATATCAACTCGACGGACACGACTTGGAATATATAAATAATCCCGGGCACGCTTCGACCATGATGGGTTTACTAACTTACCCCGACGACTACGGCAAGTCGAGAGGTCTTAATCAGTTGTGGTCAAAAGATACTACCGCAGCCGCCGCTAATTTAGGTTTTAACGCGCGTCAAATTTATATTATACAAAAGCCTGACCCTAAAGGTACTTTTAGTATTAAAGTGGATCTTAGACATTTGTTTGGGTTCGCCGACGATTACGAAAAAGTTTTGTACGGTATAAAACATCAACTCACTCTCGTACGCGATACTAATGATAATGCCATATTTAGAGCTAATGGCGTTGACGCCGGTAAAATAACGTTGGATAAAGTATCGTGGTGGATGCCTCACATAACACCCGACTTCGAAATGAAACATAAGCTTTATAAAATTATAGAGAGTAAAACGCAGCTTCCCATAATTTATAGGTCTAGATGGTGTGATAGTATCGCGGTGCCGCAAACTACTAATTTTACGTGGCGTTTAGGTTCTAGAGGAGATACCGAAAAACCTAAATATATTATTATAGGTTTTCAAACGGATAAGGCTGAAAGTCAAACGACTAATCCAGCAGTATTTGATCACGTTAATGTTAAAAGTATATACACGATGTTAAATAGCGAGCGGTATCCCGAAGTTGATTACGATATAGATTTTGCTAAAATGAAGTTTAGTAGAGTGTACGGAGACGCTTCAAAATTTTGCGGAGAATATTACGGTATAAACGAGCTAATCGCTTATTCAAACGTATTACCTTCGGAATATAAAGATCTTTACGCTTTGTTCGTAATAGACGTTAGTAAGCAAAGCGAGGCTCTTAAAAGTAGCGTAGCCGATATTCAATTAAGAGTACAGTTTAGTCAAAACGTACCGGCTAATACTCAAGCTTACGCATTAATTCTATCGGATAAAACTATGTCTCTTAGTTCCGATGGAAACAATTTAAAAGTTATATAAATGGATAATAGAATTTTAAGAGAAATTGCCGATAATACGGCCTCTAAACAAACGATGACTATAGGAGTTACAGATACTAAAACGAGAATAATTACTCAACTTAATCCGCCTATAGAATTAAATAAAAATAAAAAATACGAAATGTGTCTTATTAGTTTGGATACGTTTTATTCTTTTCCAAACATTAGTACCGATAGAAATTCCTATAGATGGTCTAAAGACGGTGGTACTACGTGGCATTTAGTTTCGTTACCAGTCGGAGTATACGAATTAGATCAACTAGAAGAAGCTATTCAAGACGAAATAGTAAAAGAGGGGGGTAATAGAAACGGTATTACTTTACAAGCTAATAAAGTAACTTTTAGAATTATACTTAAATTAAAACCTAATTATCGAATAGATTTTAACGTTGAGAATTCTCTAAGAGACGTTTTAGGTTTTGACGCAGCAATATACGATCAACCATATATCGAAGCTACGAACATAGTAAATATTTTAAATATAAACGCTATACACGTACAAGTTGATTGTATTAACGGAAGTTATATCGATGGTACTTATAAACCCGTTATTTATTCATTTTTTCCGAGCGTTAGTCCGGGATATAAAATAATAGAAAAACCTCATAATTTAATATACTTGCCCGTTCACGTTAAATATATTAAGACGTTAACCGTTACGGTAACCGATCAAAAGGGTAATTTATTAGATCTTAGCGGTGAACAACTTTCAATAAGATTTCATTTGAGAGAAGTTTAATGTGTTATATAAATGGGTTATTGCGAAATTATAGGAAATGTGCCACAGGCGCAAAAACAAAAAATAATGAACGCTTATAGAGGCGGTAAGGGTTGCGTTATTAAATTGCCTCTCGAAAGCGGAAACGATAAACTACTCGTTACAAAAACGCAAAATGATAATATTTTAAAAGCGTTAAACGCGAATAAAAAAAATATAACGCTCGAAATGTCTCCGTCATTAGTAAAAACTAACGCGTCAATGAGCGGAGGATTTTTAGGAGCTCTATTGGGTATAGCTACGAGAGTAATACCTACGCTATTAAAAACTATTATACCGGGTGTACTTTCAGGAGCCGCTAGCGCCGGAGTCGAAAGAGCTATTAAAGGTAAAGGTCTTTATTTGAAAAAAGGCGGATGCGTATGTTCCGTAGAACCTAATTTAAACGGTTCTATTACTTTAAAACCAGTCGCGTCGTCTAATTTAATGAAAGGTAATGGTTTATATTTAAAACAAGGTTCTAGTTATATAAAAGGCGAAGGTTTAATTTTAGGTCCGAATAGTCCGTTTAAAAACATTCCTCTTTTAGGTATGCTGTTATAGTTTAAGAAAATATATATAAATATTAACAGTAATTACTTATAAGCACCTTAATTACCAAAACGATATATAAAAATAATGATTATAAAAAACGAGTATATGAAGGCGGTGAATTATATATAAAAAATTTAATATATTAAACGAATGCGAATTACTTATTATAATAAAAAAGAAATTATTTATAAAGAAAATGATGAAAAATTAAAAATAAAAACTATTTACAAAAGTAAAGAAATAATTCAAGAACTTAACGTAGGTTTAATGACGGCTAAAATACCATTATTCTTTACTAAACTAAAATACGCCGAAGACGAAATGACGCTTTACATTAAAATAAAATATATTATAGTTAAAGAAAACATATATAAATGTGTGTATAATACGGCACACGTAATTCGCTCTTAGGACCGATTATTACGCGCTATTAGCAGCCTATACGGATATTTTTGTATTGAACTCCTTTTTTTAATTAATTATAATATATAATTAATTAACAAACGTTGTTACGAGCGATTATTATGTCACTTTTTTTATCCGATATTACGCTATTATTATTTTTATATTTTTCGGTTATAGCATCATACTCTCCTTCGTCTATATGAGAGTCGCTTAAAAATTTTGAGAACATAGAATTAATTTCTAATTTTGAATCTTTTATAAACGTATATATATCTAAATACATTAACGTAGATTTAATTAATTTAGTATCTTGAGAAGAAATAGAAGTAGTAATTACACTCATTATACTTACAATTATAGATAATGGTAATAACGTTTGTTTACTAACGTTAGCGTTTAATAACGCCGTAATAATAACACCGCATATTAAATTCGTTGTACCGCATAATCCCGAAATTATTTTTAACGATTTTGATAACCAATTAAAACGATTAAGTTTTTGTTCGTATTCGTTTTCTAATTTAATAATTTCATCGTTTAAAAGTTCTAATTTTTCTCGTCGAAAGTCCATTTATATAAAAAAATGATTTTTATTATTTTATTATTTTATAATATGGAATTTACTATTGAATTACTCGATAAACTAATCACTCAAGCTAAACAAAAAAAATATATACCTCTTCCCGAACATACATTTATGCGATTAACCGATTATTCTACCTTAAATATTAATTCCGTGTCGAATGAAGATCGAGATAAATTATTTAAACATTTTAATAAAAATTTAACATCGCGGCGTAAAGTAACTAAACTTAAAGCGCAAATAAAAAAAATTCTCGAAGACGTATAAAACCTATTTTTTATTAAAAAATTGATTTTATAGTTTAAAGATTTTTTTACTATATAAATGGAGTTTAATACAAAAATTACCGTTAAAGCTTTAAAGGCTTTAGCTAAAGAAAGAGGATTGAAACGATATTCTCAATTAAAAAAAGCCGAACTTATACGGCTATTATCGCCTATGGACGAACCCGTTCCGAATATAGGACAAGCCCCGTTAATACCTACACCCGTAATAAAAATTATGCGAGAAATATTTACGCAAACTACGCGTAATATAAAAAAATGGGTTAAGGGTATTGTAAAGCCAATTGCAAAAATTGTAAATCCAATTAAGGATAAAATTATGGCTTTATATAATCAGCCTAAGCTTAAAGAACAAGCCGCTAAAGGTTGGTTTCAAACTTATGAAATTAAGGGTTTACCCAAATACGATATAGATTCATTTAGTAAACTAGTAAAATTAAATGTAATAAAATTATTAAAACCTACTATAAAAGTTAAAATATTTATGTATTGCGAAATGGAAAAAATTAATGTACGTACCGGAGAAACTATTGTAGAAATTATGCCATTTACATCAAATATTGAAACTATATTAGAGTCTACAAATATTAATGAAATATACGATGAAATAATTGAACGTATAAAAGAAAATTTTGCTTCGTTAAACGCGAAAGGAAGTAGCTGGACGTTTAAAGCCATTAAAAAAATGGAAATTAGTATTAATAAATATCAACCTCTTAACGGATCATCGTGGATTGATCTTCCAAAAGAAATTAAATTAAAGAAAGCCGTAATAAATCCTAAAAATGAGGATAATAAGTGCTTTATGTGGGCCATTTTAATGAGTATTCATACGCCTAAAAACCACCCCGAAAGAATTAGTAATTATAAAGAATACGTTAATAAATTTTCGTGGGAAGGAGTAGAATTTCCCGCTACTAAAAAATCTATTGACGCTTTTGAAGAGGTTAATTTCGATTTTGGAATTAATGTATTTACGTGGGACGGTAAAACAATAAATTTATGGAAAAAAACTAAAAATCAGGGTAAAATTATAAATTTATTTTATATAAGCGACGACAAAAAAAGTCATTACGCTTATATTAAAAATTTAAATAAATTACTCGGTTCGCAAATAAATAAACGCGTTAGCGCTAAACATATTTGCGTAAATTGTATGAATTCGTTTCGATCTAACGAATCTTTAAAAAAGCATCAAAATTGGTGTTTAACGAATGACGGTGTAACTACGGTTTTTCCGAAAATAGAAAATAAAATAAAATTTCAGTCTAGTCATTATTGCCGTAGTATGAGAGTGCCATTTACAATATACGCAGATTTTGAGTGTTTTACTAAACCAATATACGGTTGTAAACCTAATTTTAAAGAAAGTTATACTAATCAATATCAGCAACACGAACCATCAGGCTTTGGATATTATATAGTAAGCATTACCGGCGAGTGTAATTATAGAAGTTATACCAAAGAAGCCGAAGACGAAGATATTGGCGAACAATTTATAAGATTATTAGAGTTTGACATTAAAAACTTGTATAAAAAACATAAGTTTGCTAAACCAATGAGAATTACGAATAGTGAGCAAGAGTCTTTCCAATTAGCCGAAAATTGTTATATATGCGAAGAAAAATTAGGCGATGACAGAGTGAGAGATCACTGCCACTTAACCAGAGACTATAGAGGAGCGGCTCATAATAATTGTAATTTAAATTATAAAATTCCAAAATTTTATCCAATATTTATTCATAACTTGTCGGGTTATGACGCCCACTTATTTATTAAAAATTTAGGCGGTGAACCTTCGTGTATACCTAATACCGAAGAAAAATATATATCTTTTAGTAAAAAATTATTAGTAGACGAATTTACCAATAATAAAGGTGAAAAAATTAAAGTTACGCGTGAAATTCGCTTTTTAGACTCGTATAAATTTATGAGTTCTAGTTTAGCGAGTTTAGTGGCGAATTTAAAACGCGATGACTTTAAACATTTGCAAAAACATTATATAGACTGTCAAAAGCATTACGCGGAAAAACAATTAGACTTATTATTAAGAAAAGGAGTATTTCCGTATGACTATTTTAATAACGTAAACGTATTGAATGAAAAATGTTTACCGCCTAAAGAAAAATTTTACTCGAGTCTAACCGAAAGTAATATATCGGACGAGGATTACGAGCACGCTCAAAAAGTTTGGCGAGAATTTAATATGAAAACGTTTAAAGATTATCACGATTTATATATGAAAGTCGATGTATTACAGCTAGCCGACGTTTTTGAAAATTTTAGAAACGTATGTTTAAAACATTACAAGTTAGATCCCGCTTGGTACTATACGGCTCCGGGTTTAAGTTGGGACGCTATGCTTAAAACCACTAAATTAGAACTAGACCCAATTACCGATGTTGACCAATTACTCTTCTTTGAAAAGGCTATTAGGGGCGGTGTAAGTATGATCAGTCATAGATACGCTAAAGCCAATAATAAGTACATGGAAAATTATAACGCTAGCGAACCTAGCAGTTATATTACTTATTTAGACGCTAATAACTTATACGGTTGGGCTATGTCCAAAAATTTACCCGTGGGTAATTTTAAGTGGATGACTGAAAAGCGATGTAAAGACTTGGAAAAAAGTTTAAACTTTCCACCTAGCTTTTTAGAAGTAGATTTAGAATATTCTAAAAAGCTGCACGACTCGCATAAAGATTATCCATTTTGCCCCGAAAGAATAATAATTAACAAAGTAGAAAAGTTGGTGCCAAACTTAAATAATAAAAAGAATTACGTTATACATTATAAAGCGTTGAAACAATGTCTTATGTACGGCTTAAAATTAACGAAAATTCATAAAGGTATAACCTTTAACGAATCAAATAAGTTAGAAAAATATATAAAATTAAATACCGAATTAAGAACTTTAGCTAAGAGCGATTTTGAAAAAGATTTCTTTAAGCTAATGAATAATTCCGTGTTTGGTAAAACGATGGAAAATATACGAAATAGAGTTAACGTTAAATTAGTTACTAGCGAAAGCGAAGCTAAAAAGCTAACTAATCAGCCTAACTTTAAAAACTTCACTATATTTTCTGAAAATTTAATAGCCGTTCATATGAATGTAGTAAAATTAAAATTTGACAAGCCTATATATTTAGGTGCGGCTATATTAGACATTAGTAAAACTCTAATATATGACTTTCATTATGGTTATATTAAACCAAAATATAATAAAAATGCGCAATTATTATTTACGGACACGGACAGTCTAATGTACCACGTAAAAACGAAAAATTTTTATGAGGATATATTACCAGACATTACTAGAATATTTGACACGAGTAATTATCCTAACAATCACTCGTTACCAACGGGTATAAATAAAAAAGTAATAGGTATGTTTAAAGACGAAGCCGGCGGTAAACAAATTACGGAATTTGTAGGCCTAAGAGCTAAATTATACTCTTACAAGATGGATGGTATGGAAGAGAAAAAATGTAAGGGTATTAATAAGACTACTCGTAATAATTGTATAACATTT
The DNA here is from genome assembly GCA_964035545.1 of Bugula neritina. Lineage (NCBI taxonomy): Eukaryota > Metazoa > Bryozoa > Gymnolaemata > Cheilostomatida > Bugulidae > Bugula > Bugula neritina. The sequence goes on from OZ037767.1 coordinate 15,119,946, forward strand.
GACGATTATAAAGAGTGTTTATTAACACGACGAGATCAGCTTAGAACGATGAACGTTTTGAGAAGTCATAAGCATACAATGTACGCTGAAACAATAAATAAAGTAGCTCTGTCGGCCGAGGATGATAAGAGAATTATACTCGAAGACGGTATAACTACAGTCCCTTACGGTTATATAAATGATTAAAATAAAAAATATAAAATTACAAAATAAAGCTCTCTCGAATATTGAATTAGAGTTTGCGATTAAAAAGTTAAAAATACCATTTTTTAGAGGAGTATTTTCAAGAAACGATTTACCCAATAAACCGCGTAAAAAAGAGTGCGGTATATTAAATTTAGACAATTTAATGGGTAACGGTACTCATTGGGTAGCTTGGTATAAAAATAACAATAAAAAATATTATTTCGATAGTTTCGGATTACATCCACCGCTAGAAATAATGAAATATTTAAAACCGCCTATATTTTATAACACGGAACAAGTACAAGAATTCGGTACCGTTATATGCGGACACTTGTGTTTATATTGGCTTAAAGAAATGTCTAAACGCGAGTCGCCTCAATTAATTATAAATAAATTACTTATATAAATGACTTCAGTTTATATTTTTGGAAATTCGGCTAATATAATAAATGAACAACCGTATATTACGAATATTATAATTCCGTCAGAATTTACGTATTATTTAGGAGGATTTACTACTACATTAATTAAAGATTTTTTAGTCGATGAACTGATTGAAATAACGGATATATTAATACAATTTTACGGTGAACAAGCTCATAATACTAAAAAACTTTATTGGACTGATAAGCGAATAGGCTTACATATTAGAAATAGTACTGAATTATTTAATCCATCCAATGAAAATACTTTTTATAATATAAGCGGTAATGAACACAATCTTCCGTTTAGCGAAATAAACGCTAATAAAATTATTGAAGCTAATAAAAACTTTAAATTAACAATAGCGTTATCAAAAAATTATCCTAGTCATAAACCCAGTGACGTAATTTTAATCGACACTCCCGCTAGCGAAATAACCGATGCGGCATTACCCTTTCATTACGTATTAGTAAAACTTTATTATAATTATAAATGAATTCAGTATATATTTTTGGAAATTCGGCTAAAGCCAATATAATAAATGAAAAACCGTATATTACGGATATTATAATTCCATCATATTTTTTATTTGATGGTAGATTTGATAAATTTGAAGGAATATTAATTAGAGATTTTTTAGTCGATGAACCGATTGAAATAACAAATATATTAGTACATTTTTACGGTGAACAAGTTCATAATACTAAAGAACTTTATTGGACTGATAAACAATTAAGCTTAGAAATTAGAAATAGCGCTGACACATTTAAGTATGGTGCAGTCACTGAAAATATTTTTTCTTATGATATAAGCGGTGCTGAACATAATGTTCCGTTTAGCGAAATAAACGCTAATAAAATTATTGAAGCTAATAAAAACTTTTCACTATTATTAACATTATCAAAAACTTATCCTAGTCATAAACCTAGTAATGTTATTTTAACCGATACTCCCAATAATGAAATAACCAATACAGCATTACCTTTTCATTACGTAATAGTAAAACTTTATTATAATTATAAATGAATATTTATAAATTTAGTAAAGTCGATATAACGACTAATAAAGCGTTTATTTCAGGTCTTATACATAATAATAGATTTTATTATTACGAAAATATTAATAGCTTTACGGTAGATTTAATTAACGATTATTTAGTAGATAAACCTATAAAAATAACGCACGCGTTAATACAATTTTATGGTGACCATTTTACTTGGGCTAAAAAAAGAGTATTATATTGGACCGATAAAAAAATAGGTTTACATATTCGTAATAGCGTAAATCCTTTTGATGAATCTAAAGAAAATTTATTTTATACTATTAGCGGTGCCGAACATAATGTTCCGTATAGTAAAATAAATATTAATAAAACCGTTAACGCTAATAATAATTTTTCTTTTACAATAGCTCTTTCGAGTGATTATCCAAGTCATAAACCCAATGACGTAGTTTTAATTGATACTCCCGCTAGCGAAATAACCGATACAGCATTACCTTTTTTTTACGTATATTTTAAACTTTATTATAATAGCATTCATGAATAATCTACTAATAATTATTTTTTTTCTTAAAATAAATAATTTTACACTACTAATAAAATAATAAAAAAGTAAATTATTGTTATAATATTCTTCAAAAAAAAGTGAGCTAAAACCATCCACCCTAAAAATATTTTTTTTATTTTTAAAAATAAATATTTTTCTAAATAATATTATACTACTTTTTTATAATATTATACTACTTTTTTATAATATTTACTAATAGAGTAGTAGTAGGTGGATGCGTCCTAGGACAATCCCTGACACCGGAGAGTCAAAGACTCGACGGGGGAAGGGTTGTCCTAGGACCATCCACCTACTACTACTCTGACTTTATAACCCTCAAGCTGTGGCACTCAATTTCTATAAGTAGTAACTAATAACAAATATAAAATTATTTATTTGCTACTGATAGTGATAATAATAATAATTAAAAATAATAATATGATCCATTAAAATAGAACTAATAAAGCCAACGACGTTAATGGTATGTCTAACTAAACATGGCATGTCTCGTCTGGCAGTGGGTATGTGGAGGGCCAGGCAACCTACGGCCGTCAACCCGTTAATGGCACAACTAAAAGAAGATACTCAAGAGAAGACAACAAAGTTGTCATGAAATGCTGCTTCAAAAGTACACCCAAATTGAGAGGTTATAGAAAAACAATGTATGAGCTCTGTAGACCTGGATCAAAGAATTATTTAAAAAGAATGTGCAAACGCTGGAAAACAGAGGAGAGTTTAACATCAGCGAATAGAGACTAGCGGATTAAGCAAGAACTATGAAGAAACACAAGCATTTTATGGAAGAAGAACTCCATAAGATTGAAGAAGGAACCTTGCAAGAACTAGGCACATCAATTGGTGAAGAAGATAATGAAGAGCTAAATTTGCAAATAGAGGATGTTATAGTACAACATGAGATAGCATATAAATCAGCCATGAGAATTTTAAGAGTACCTAGTTCAGAGGTAGAAAAAGTGTTAGTAGAAAAATGATAAATGAGCATAACAAACTATCTAATGATCGACCAACACTAAGAGCCCTTAGGCACATTGAGAGGGTCAAATTACTACAGGCAGTAAAACAGATTAGTGATGTGCTAAACTGTGTTGAGATTATTAATACCATTGAGCTTAATAACACCACCATGGCTTGTGCGAAAAATAGTAACAGAACAAGTGTGTAACAAAAAGGAAAAAGAAAAACTGACAATGTACAAGTATGGAAAATACGACTGCAGAAGAAATAAAAAGAAATTAGATCAGACTTAAGTAAAATAGCAGAGTGAAAAAGTAGAGCTTACAATGATTCATTGAGAAGAATGGTTGAAGAAAAATATAGGATAAAGAACAAAGAGTGTGGTGTAGTGATTGAAAAACTGAAGCAAAACCTGAGAGCTGTAAGCCAGAAGATAAACAGATATACAGAATGAGTTGATCAATATAATCAGAACACAATGTTTACAATGATAAGCGCTTTTATCAAGAATTACGAGGAAATGAATACGTACATCTAAAGAGGCACCTGACAAGGAAATCAAAAGCATTCTGATAAAATATATGGGGTCAGCCAACTAAAAATAATACCAATGCAGAATGACTAAATAAAGTTAGCAACAAATTGGAGCATATGTAAAGACAAGGAAATTAGATCTTAGAAACGATGCAAACAACTGGAATAGCAATTAATGTCATAAGGTTGATAAGAAAAAGCATGAAACCTGGAAAACACAACTGAAATACCTGGAAGAAAAGATAGGAGAAATAAAGATCAAACTAAGAATTTTCCAAGGAGACTCTTTATCTCTATCACTTTTCTCCAACTACCGATTCGCATGTCAGAAGCAGCTCAATGATGCAAATTTCGACGAGACAGAAAACAAACCATCTCCTATATGTGGATGACCTGAAGGTAAATAGGAAATCAAAGTGGGAACTGGAAGCTTTGGTAAACACTGCCGGGATCTTCACAAGGAATATAGAAATGAAATTTGGATTAAAAAATGTGCCACACTGGTTATGAGAAAGGGAAAGAAAATTAAGGACACAGGAATCAGTTTGCCTGATGAACAGGTAATCAAAGATCTGGGTGAGAAGCCGTATAAATATCTAGGAGTTCTTGAGATTGATGGAATACAAATATATGAAATGAAAAATAAGATCAAGGAGTACTACAAACAAATAAGAAAAGTTCTGGATTCAAAACTGAATGGTGAGAACACAATCAAAGCAATAAACACATGGGCAGTAACAGCAGTGCATTACACAGCTAGAATACTTGACTGAACTGTTTCATGAGCTAAAAAATATAGACTGAAAGACAAGGAAGCTAATGACAACAAACCGTGCACCCTATCCGAGAGCAGATGTAGGCAGGCTGTATTTTAGCAGAAGGGAAGGCGGTAGAAGAATGTTGTCAACTGAAAAATGCATAAAGATTGAAAACTGCGCACGTCAGACTACATAAATATAACATAGACTGATAGAAACACCACACTGAATACCTTCCTAAAAGACAGAACAGCGGTAGAACTAAATAATGATAACGTGATAGAAAGAACTGATGAGTGTAAAGAAAAGCTTCACGTGGTCAATACATCAAAATGGTGGAAGACATGAAAGCATTTTCCTGGAACTGGTTGAAGTATGGTTGGCTGAAAAAGGAAACAGAAGGACTGCTGACAGCTGCGCAAAATCAACTATTCACTACTAGAAATTATAAAGTGGCTATGATGAGAGAACAGGGTAGCAAGAAGTGTGGAATGTGTAACGCAAGAGACAAAACTTCGATGCACGTATTGAGTGAGTTTGAGAAGGTAGCAGAAGGAGAATATAAGAAAAAACACAACCTTTTGGCATTGATAATTTCAATAGTAGTTGTGTGAACTTCGTGGGTTTCAGAAAAGTAAGAATTGGTACGGCCATCAAGCAGAATAAGTACTGGAAAATGATAATGTGAAAACCTTGTAAGATTTTAACATACACACTGACGTAGTCATCAAAGTTAGGAGACCCGATATATTAGTAGTTGACAAGCATAATGCTGAAACAACGATAATTGATATCACAGTCCCTGTTAACTACAGAGTAAAAGAAAAAAATTCGAAAAGTTAGGAAAATATCAGAATTTAGCACTAGAATAAACCCGCCTTTGGAAAACATCAAAAAAGTCATCCCGTTGTAACTGGAGCCTTTGGAGCTTTATACAAGATTGTAGACTGGCTGACACTACTTGGAGTAGCTGAAAACAAATGCTCATTAATTCAGCAGACACCCTTACTAGGATCAGGATAAGCTCACATCCTGAGGAAAGTTCTAGCCATTTCAGCCTAGTATAACTAGGCCAATGGTAAAAGGTTACACCAGCTAAAAAACTACGGTCAATCAACAATAATAATAATAATAGTGCAGTTGGTTCTATTATTAGATTAGCATATCGATTATGACTTTTCGATTGCCACCCTGATACTATGAGTAAAATGTACAAGCATACGTGAAAGTATAGATATGATCATAAGTATAAAAATAGGTATAAGTATAAATATAAATATAGGTACAAGTATAAAACGAATGATTATATTATTAATAATATTAGTCAGTGATACCTATAACCGTAATGGTTTTTAGACTTACAGTTATCATTAACATTAGCTGAGTAATATGATTAGTTAAAATAATGGTATTCATTATCATATCATAGTTATAAGTTATAACTCTAGTCTCTAAAGAGCAACAGCAAGTGTAATTGGGATATTCATATTAAATTTCATATTCACATAGTGAAATGTTTATGTTATGAACTAATTTATTCCTTCAACATTTAACTATAAATATGATTAACACTAACTTTGACCAGCAGTATTACTAAAAGAAGCGTATTACAAATATAAGATAATAAAATTCTAGTAGTAGGACTAATAGTATTACTAGGTCCAGTATTATTCTTGTTATCTTATTCATCATTCATGAGTTATCAAATTTAAAATTACTACTTATTAGCATCAGCATATAAAAAGTAAGATCATTAGGAATAATTGTCATGAGGTATGATCTATGATTTGCATTATTCATATATAGTTTAATATCAATATGATATATTATTATTGCTGATAGTCTATGTTATAGTTAAATTTATACTTATCTTTACAGTTACCTATAGTAGCACTTATTAGTTATTTGTGGTAGCCAAACTAATGTTTAATATTAATAAATTAAACTGAGTATCATAAAAGTGTTACTAAGAATTTTAATTATAATCGTAATGGTGATCATATTACTTTATTATAATTAGTATATTTTATCATTAATGCTAAACTGAGTTAATGTATATACTTTGAGTTTTACTATTACTCATTATATTTACACTTATAGTAAAACTAAATATGTAAAAGTTATACTTATACTATTATTATTCGTATTTCATTAGACTTACATCTAAGATCGCAGTCCTATTACTACTACCACTGATACTAGTACTACAACTAGTACTAGTACTGCTACTAGTACTAGTACTACTACTACTACTACTACTACTACTAATAGTACTGTTACTACTACTACTACTAGTACTACTACTAGGTCTACTACTGTACCAGTACAACTACAAACTTTGAAAATAACTGCAAGAAAGGTATGACTTACTCTTTTTCTTAGTCTTACTGTGACTCTCAGTCGTAATGTAAAATAAAATTGTGAACTGTAAAGTTAAACCCAAGGCTGAAATTTATTTAATTAAATTTAGACAATCTGAATCATTGGCTCAATCCTTGAGTTTGACTATTACTATTATTATTAGTGTTACGATTGTGATTATCATTGGCATTATGCCATTATGATTATCATTATGATTGTAATTGTGGTAATTCTAACAATAATTATAATCATAAATTAAAAGGTAATGATTAATGATAATTATTTTCATTTTGTAATCATAATGATAATCATAATGATGTAAATTTTGATGTAAAACCAAAATACTAAAATTAAAACTAAAAGTAAAAGTTATAAAATTAAATGATAAAATATTATAATGATAATTATTATATTTATTATATTATTATTGAATATATTATTTCATTAGAAAATAGGTTGCAGCTTAGCATGATTAAAATTCAGTAAAAATTAGTTTACCAACAGCAAACATGCATGCGTCTTGTCAACATTCAATTCGTAGTGTCATAGCGAAGCCAGATTACTGGTAGTACGACTACTAGAACTACTACTACTAGTGATGGATTACAGATCCTTGGCGATTTTAGCTGTGAGTGACCTTCACCTCACATTCTCGTCATGTGCGCGGCATTAGACTAAGTAGAGGGTATGAAGCACTGAGCTGGAAAAGAAAGAATATATTTTAATTATAGGTAATACTAATAGTAATATAATTTATGGTAATATATAGGTAATATTATTGAGTTCATTGGTATGGAGTATAGACCTATCACTGATAGTATCAGTATCAACTACCACTTACGTACTACTTCAACTTATAACTTACCTTCAACTCAAACTCAAACTGAAACTGCTTGGAATCATTTGTCTTTGATCATATTGGCATTGTCATTGTGATTGTAATAACTATTAATATTTTTAGTTCAACATCAATGCCGAACATATTGTAATAACTAATAAGATAATCATAAGGTTGATATATTTTGCTAATACTAATACTAATAGTTATAGTAATAGTTATAGTAATTCAGTGTCACTCTCACTCTGGTGGAGTGAGACTCAGACTTAGAGTTAGAGACAGAGTGAGTCCGAGTAAGTCTGAGTGTTGGGAATAGTAATAGTCATATAAATTTAAATTATGTTTACTTATTTCTAGCAATCACAATGGCAATAGTTATAGTAACTTTCACTTACTCTTAAATCATTGAACCTGAACTAAAAGTAAAATTAAGCATTATGATTATCATTATGATTATACCTATGATTTTATTATGTTTAAATTAAAAATCAATATCATGATAATATCATAGTGATAGACATATTATTGATAAATGATAATATAAAAGTAATTTGATAAATTATACATTGATTTTGAATTAAGGTGATACTGATACTAGACCGGTACTGAAAGTGATAGTAATACTAATAGTAATAGTATTAGTCATATAAATTTAAGTTATATTTACTCATTACCGGCAATCACAATGGCAATAGTAACTTAAACTGTAACAGTAATGGTATGGGTATGTTTGAAATTGTCACTATCAGTATTGCTATGAATCAAAATATAATGCTATCATACCAATAATTTAAAATAATATTACAAAGCTTCAGTAGCAACTTTTACTTGTACCAGTTTGGAATTTTGAATTATACATATTCTTAGTTAAAGTCTTCAAGTTTATTGTCAAAATGAACTTGAAATTAAAGACTTAGTAGTAAAAATTAAACTAAGACTGACTGTAAGTGACTAAGATTAGAAATAAGTAATTTTAAGTATCGATTTAGTATTTTTCTTACTCTTTGTCTTAAAATTGACTTTTATTTTGCACCTACTCCTGGTCAATGATTCTTTTTTCTATTTATATTACTATTGCTATTAGTATAATTGACTTAAATTTAATAATAGATATGATTATATCTTAATAAATGTGATATTTGATTTTATGAATAGTAATTCGAAAACTCTTTGGTATTATTTATTTTTGATCATTGTAGTTATTATCATTATATTTGTATAATAATTATGATTATCAAATTCAATATCGATATTTGTATTATGGTATGGATATCTGCCTCCATCCCATGTTCTGTTTTGCAGTGCCTTTTTACATTCACGTCTAGGTTCACATTGCGATGGTCATACTGATAGCACTTGGGGATAGTGAGGAGCATAATGATTATCACTAATATTAAGATTATCGTTATTAGGATTTAGAATAATTTAATAAACAAGCAACTTAAAACAAATGTTTTTACTAATATACATATTAATTACTAATATAAATATACTACTATGAATATTATAATTATTATACTTTACAATTCAAAGTAAGATAATCATAATACGAACTGGTAAAACTAAATATAAAGTAAATGTAATAATACTAATAGTAGTTATCCATTCCCCTTTGGTTTCACATACTAATAATTGGAAACCTCTGTCCTAATATTATTTCTATTAATATTGCTCAAAGTTTGATCCCTATTTAATTTTATAGTTCACTCACCAGCTACATAATTTTATTAAAATACATGTGGTATAGAGGGGTTTCAAACATCCCTCTAGGGGATTTTGTATTTTAAAGTTGTCTCCCCCTACAGGGATTGGGGGCAGTCTCGATGATATATAGAAGGCCCATAAAATAAGTAGAAATGTAAGGTTTGAGTGAAGACTACTACTAGTATAAGTTTCATTTTTTCTGAGATTAATATTTTGGCATAGGTACACATATGAGCAGTTTCAGAAATTTTCTAAAAAATTTTGTTAATGATAAATGGCACAAAAACAAAACTTCAAAGCATATTTGTGGTTTTGGTTATTGAGCGAATCTGAAGCTGGCAGCTGTCATTATTATTTTCTTTGCTGACTGTAACCAGTCTGTTTAAAGCTGCTAACCTTTCAACTCTTAGAACAATAATAACATGCTCGTACACAATTTAGCTGCACTAGTGGGCTCTGTCTTACTAAACTCCAAATGCTCCAAATTATGGGTTGGAACACATGCCTGTACGTTTATGAAGGCACTGGCTCATTTGTATTAACACGTTCACGTACTTACACACCTATACTATGAAAATAACTAAGCCACCCTACTATCTAATATTTCTATATATAAAAAAATGATTATAAATATAAAGATATGTATTAAAATAGATAGATTAAATTTGTAATTTTAAACAACATCTTATCTAAAAATGCTAAACACTGTATAACTTTATATATGTTTTAAAAGCATTTGTTTACATGGCATGCCTGCAAGTCAATGAAAATATTTAGAGAACAGTAAAAAAAAGCATATACATTTCTGAATAGTTTCTTCTTTTCTGAGATGAATATTTTGGAAATGTCCCACAATTCAACATTTAAATTAAGTCTGTAAAAGAATTTTTCACAGTGTATTCTCAATGAATTATTCTTGCAAGGTGTTTGTATACTAACATTCCTAATACAGAAATGTTTTTGGAGCATTGTAAATTATATACTGCTGCATTGCAAAAAAAATCATAAAAAAAGCACTTTTCAGCCAAAGCAACTTGGCTTGTTTCCAAAAAAGAGTTGAAATGTACATTTATTACCAGCTGTAAAGTATAGAGAGAACGAACTATGTCATAATGACTGCATTCTTATGACACTAATGAAATTAAGATTTGCTTTACTCCATACGGGTCTTGCTCAAAGGTGGAGTTTTAAATAATGCTACAAAGTTTCACTAAATTCCCAGATAATACTTTTTATATCAAATCATTTGGCTTTGCTGATTTAGCTATATTATGTACATTTTGTACTTATTTATCTCTAGGTCAGTTTTCAGCCATATATTTGACCACATTGCTATACTTCCTTTGTGCCAGCATTCTCTCCTTTATATCTTTTCTGTGGTTTCTAATAGTTTTTAGTGGTATGTCACTGTGTGTAAACTATGTGAACCATCAGGCTATCTCTTATACAATGCATGCTGCTATAAGAATAACAGCAGCTGTTTTGTATTCAATCAACCTTGTTGCGAGAATTTTGTTTGCTTGAAGCTCTCTGTTGAGTAGCTGTCTCTCTATATTACATAACTGCTTGTTCAAGAAAGTGCACAATAAGAACTGTCCAACTTTAGCTGTCTAACTTAAATTACATGATATAGGATTACAACACTACATAATAAGCTGATTAAACAGCACATATAAATCGGCCAAAAAACACCACACAGTTGACTAACTCTAGTTTGACTCATTTATATTTCGAGTTTTTCACATTACTTGAACATGCTTTAACCAATTTGTTGCATCATTTTTCATCCATACATGTAATACAAGGATTTAGTATATTATTTTTTTAGGTTTGGATTGTCTACTATAGGCAGATATTTAATCAGACTGTGAAGTTGCTTAGAGAAGCTCTAAAGTCTAAATCCAACGATAGTATTTTATCAACACACGAAGGTTAATAAAACAATTCCACCTCAATGAACTTTGACCTAGTTAACTCGACCACTGTAAAATGGCATGCCAGAACAAACGCAAACCAGCTTGCAAGAATAATTATTCATTGAGAATACACTGTGAAAAATTCTTTTACAGACTTAATTTAAATGTTGAATTGTGGGACATTTCCAAAATATTCATCTCAGAAAAGAAGAAACTATTCAGAAATTTATATGCTTTTTTTTACTGTTCTCTAAATATTTTCATTGACTTGCAGGCATGCCATGTAAACAAATGCTTTTAAAACATATATATAGTTATACAATGTTTAGCATTTTTAGATAAGATGTTGTTTGAAATTACAAATTTAATCTATCTATTTTAATACATATCTTTATATTTATAATCATTTTTTTTATATATAGAAATATTAGATAGTAGGGTGGCTTAGTTATTTTCATAGTATAGGTGTGTAAGTACGTGAACGTGTTAATACAAATGAGCCAGTGCCTTCATAAACGTACAGGCATGTGTTCCAACCCATAATTTGGAGCATTTGGAGTTCAGTAAGACAGAGCCCACTAGTGCAGCTAAATAGTGTACGAGCATGTTATTATTGTTCTAAGAGTTGAAAGGTTAGCAGCTCTAAATAGACTGGTTACAGTCAGCAAAGAAAATAATAATGACAGCTGCCAGCTTCAGATTCGCTCAATAACCAAAACCACAAATATGCTTTGAAGTTTGGTTTTTGTGCCATTTATCATTAACAAAATTTTTTAGAAAATTTCTGAAACTGCTCATATGTGTACCTATGCCAAAATATTAATCTCAGAAAAAATGAAACTTATACTAGTAGTAGTCTTCACTCAAACCTTACATTTCTACTTATTTTATGGGCCTTCTATATATCATCGAGACTGCCCCCAATCCCTGTAGGGGGAGACAACTTTAAAATACAAAATCCCCTAGAGGGATGTTTGAAACCCCTCTATTGGTTATAGTACTAGTGAAGCTTGAAGTTGAATAGCATGCTTATTACTCACTGCTCTTTGCTTACATTATTAGGGTTACTCTTTAGTCTTAGAGATACCCTAACATAAACTTGAAAGCTGGAGGTAGTACTAGTCTAGTGCTGTGTTAATCCTACACTGTTGACTTATCAACACTGTGACTATAATTATGACTCCTAAGTCAAAGTCATTTTCATATAGTAGTAATCACTATGACAGACTGAAAGTCAGGAAGACTAAATATAATGGTAAAGTGTGTAAGAATAAATCATACTTATTCAATTACTTTTAGTTTTGTTACCAGTGTTGGGTCAACTTTCAGAATAAAGAATAAATATAATTATAAAGATAAATGGATAAAAATTCCAATCATGGTTTAATGTGCCTATTTTAAGCTGTTAATTTAATTACTATAATATAAGTGCTCAAAATACAACTTTTGATTTTCATAATTATGTTTTAATTTAATACAGATACCATAGTATCATATACAGTAGAATCAGTTGTATCTTATTTAATAATGAAGTAACTTATTGGAGCTTTCACAGTTATTAATTATTTACTTGTTAGTCTTTGAACTGGGACAATGTTTGAAACTTGAAGTAGAATGAAGTTTGATTTCAGTTACCGCAATGGTATCTGCAGTCACAATAGGAATACGCATATAACTATGTTTATATTTGTGAAAAATATATAGTCAAAACTAGATAAGGTAATAGTAATTATAATTGGTTTCACTTTTAATATATTCCTATAAACTGGAAAATAGACAGAAGCATTTAATCATGAAAGTAAACCTAGTGGAAGTAAATCAATTCACTAAGTATAGTAAAATATTTACTATTCAGTAAGTTTATTTACTTTAGTTAATTGTACTTGATTATTTCTTTCGGTTTTTCAGTTGATTTTTCTACCTTTTGCTATAGCATATCAAACTACCACAAAGTCATGCTTCCGTATTACAATTATAAACATAGTGTTACTGTGTAATGTTATAGTAATGTAATAGTAATATTTGGATCATTGTAAGTATTTCTGTTGTTGTACTGATTGATAAATATTTTTTAGCTTGCATGGATATTTGCAACGATCAAGATGTCATTTGAACCTGGACTGGAATAAAGATGGCAAATCGAGAAGCTAGCTACAATTATTCTGCAGAAAGAAACTTGGTAAGCAAAAATAAGCTGCAGCATTAAGCAGTAAGCAATATGACGATGAACTTTGCTTGATTTTGATTGACCTTAAAATATCTGGTCACCTTTCACCAACGTGGTCCTGCGCGGGTGGCGGGTGACCTTAAAATGTCTGTTGCACGTAAAATAAATTTTGTGACAGTCAAAAGTATGCTGATCTTTTTCGTATTTCAGTGCATCGGTGTCTTAGCTTAAGAGCTGAACCCAACAATTATGATCTAAAGCTGTTTTTTACTAGAAAGTGATTTTACTGTCTTTCTGATTATTCTTGGTTTTTCAGCTTGATGAATTGAATAAATGGATTTGATTTCGGGTATTATGTAATGGATGAAAGAAATTTTTCTTAAATTTGTACTGAGCAATTTTTGCTATTGCTATGATGTTTAGTGATAAAATTGCACCCTTAATAACCCTGAAAATTATCATTACTAGCATTTGTTTATGTTCATTTTTAGGAAATTAAAATGAAGACACAACTCACCGATGCTATCTCACTGTGCCTGCATGCAGTTTATCTAAAAAGGTACTCCTATTAGCTGGCTCTTGCCCAATACCTGGTTGTCTCTGTAACTATTTTTTGCTCGCAGATGAGTTTTTGGAACTTGACATTTTATTGATTTTGAAAGTTATAGTGAGCTTTGAACTTGCTAGCATCGTTTTTAAAGACTTGCTGCAGTTTTTATCAACATTTTTTAAGTCAATGGTGTTAGTTTGGAAGCTCTCTCACTCCTCTCTCTGTCTCTTTCTCCCACACCTTCCACTCAACCTCTCTCTCTTTCTCCCCCTCTCTCCCACCCTTCCTCTCTCCCACCCTCCCTCTCTCCCACCCTCCCTCTCTCCCACCCTCCCTCTCTCCCACCCTCCCTCTCTCCCACCTTCTCCCTCTCCTAACCTTTCTCTCTTCCCTTTTCCACTATCTCTCTGACTCTCTCCCTTTCTCTCTTCTACCCCATCTCTCTTCCATCCTCTCTCCTAACCTTTCTCTCCCACCCCCCCCCCCCATCTCCCACTCTCTTTCTCTCTCTAGTTTGCATGGCTTTACCCAATTTTGGTTTATTTTTTTATTTTGTTTCAGAGTATCCAAAAGGAAAGCTAAAATTTATTTAATATATATTATACCAACTTGAGCTTTACATATAATATCAAATAAATGCTGTGTTTTGTTAAAACAATGTTTGCAACTTTGTAGTATATTCAAATTCATAATTTATTTGTAGAGTCACACAACAAGACAGTACTCTGACACACTCACAAGTTGCCACTGATCCAGCAGTATAGATGATTGTTTTCTCCACTGGCTATGCTGTCACGCTTTACTGTTGTGGTGTTTGAAACAAACCAATTGTTTGCCTACGCAGATTAGGGTGAGAAAAAAAGTGAGAAATGAAAGCTGTTTTTAATACCATGACTACACTTGGTTTTTATTGAATGAAAAACAAAGTGAAATCATTAGTTATCCGTTAAATGACTAAATCACTGTTTATAAAGATGAAACACAAATAATCTTATAATATGCTAATGAAATTTGGCTTTCAAATAGCTTTTTTCTGTATATTTGTTGAGGAAGTTTATCTTCAACAAAACTTCGTAGCTGTTGAATATGTGGAGAGTATTTTATATTGCATAAATTTATAGAGTAAAAGGTTCTCATCAAACTTTTACAACTTAGCTCATCGACGGTTTAAAAGTGTGAGTCACCCTTCACACTAGAGTTTTATAAAGTTTTAATGAATGTGCAGTATTTTATAAAATATTGTGTGTCTCGTAAATTTAGCTATTTCTACCTTTTCAGTGAGATTGGAGTAAACACACCTCAAAATTCACATCTGGTATCACATTGATTTATCGCAAGTCAAAGTACACCTACTAACTCTTCCTTCCTTAATACCTGCTTGCTTTTGCACTTCTACTCATTTCATATACCTAACATTTCTCTTGCAGATGAATTACATCTTTTAAGTTGTAAAAGCCTTAAATAGCATGAAATTAATGAGGTTTAAACCGTGGCCACACTAACTATTGATGCGTTTATTGATGGGTTAAATTACACGAAAATATTGTCTCTTTCTTTTTAGTTTCACCTAAAGTATTACATACTATTGATGGAGGCTTTGCTGAAGTTTTTGGGTGATGATTTGTCAATAATTTTCCAGAGAAGATGATGCCACGGTGGCTGGCATCATTATGCAGTTTCCAAATTTCTTTCGGCTTTGCTCTAGTGAAAATGTTGGAAAACAATCAACAAAAAGCTTTGTACCATAAACGAAGTTATTGTGTGCGTGTTGTCAAAGCATAAAGTGTGCTGGAAATTTTTGGGTTTCTGTTGAGATGCGTTTTTGCTTTTCCTGCATGAAAAAAGTTCCAGTTTCAGTTAATATTAAGTTTCCAACTGTAATTAATTAGTTGATTTGGCAGCATAGTATCGATGATTGATGAAGGCAGCCGATATAATTATAAGCATAAATATCTATATATCTACATGAAGATGCCATTCCCAATGATTGTTATTCTGAAATCAGCTGATTAAGTTATCACAAACTAAACATTTTGACCAGCGGCTTGCAATGCAACTCGGTGAAATTTCAGACCTAGATAAATTGAATTTCTTACTGAAAATCGTGAAGGTATTAAAGTTTAAAGTGAAAGTTTGAAGGGTCATCTCTCTGCGAATTCTAATAGCATGGTGCCAATTAGACTTGAAAAAATTTCAAGGCACTACAAAGCACTAAGCCCATTCTTACAAGTAGTTTCAAAGTGCACTGGAATTTCAGTTTACTTGTCATTGTATAGAATCCTGATCTACACTATATAGCATTCACTATTGCCTGCTTCTTCTAAGCATCTATAATGTATTAACTACAGTTTGCTTTGAGAAGTGAATTTCTACTTGGTATTTTTTCCTTATCGTTCTGTTGTTTGCCAGTAGTCTTAATTTAATGGATTTTCCCTTTTCAAAAGTGGTTGTGACAATCAAAACACATCATGCAGCCTGCAACTACACAATCAGTCGGTAATTTCTTCCATTAAAGTAGCTCTTCTGGTTACTCTTGCTCACCTAAAAGCCTGAGCCTCATTCAAATTGCAATTTCTTAGAGTTGTTAGTTTTTCATGCAGTCTTTCATTTTTTTTTGTTAGGCACAAAATTAGTATTCACTAGACCTAATCTTTCATCTGCATGTATGCCTATTGTTTGTTCATTAAAGAAAAACCTCTGCTGAATATTGAACTAATAATGAAAATAAATTCCCTAAACTAAAAGTAGCAGTGTGATTTTGGTATTACAATTAGTTGTTAGCATAGAGTCAAGTTATTGACAGGAAGTTTCAAATTGAAATGAATGAATTTCATTGTAAGTCAGCAAGATTTAGTCTAAGTAAACATAGCATTACATCGTGTTTTATTTAGCATTTGCAGAAGGCAACATATATTTTAAGGATTATTGTAAACTTAAATGTAATTTTAAGTACTTTCCATGTTTGGTATTGTAGATGGTCTTGTTCTTTGGGATGGATGTGACAACTCCTTGTGTCAAGCTTAACTGATTGACTACTGAATCCCAATCATATGTTTTGCCGAAAAATGTGAAAATGGAGTGCATGTCTACTTTATTTGAGAAAATATTAAAATTACTTTTGAAACTTCATCTAGCCAAACAATACAACAGTTTCATTTCATTAAAAAATATCATTTGCACAAAAATGTATTATGTAATCGAACAATTTCTAGAAAAAAGTGCTTTCCTCCAGTTTTGCTAATGAACTACATTTTTCATTATATGCTTGTCTTCATAATTTTAATAATTGTTTTTTCTGGTGAGTCAATTAAAGTCAATTTAACCTAGAAAAGTCTGAATTTCAGACTTAATTTCAAGCTAGAATATTCACATTTTTAGGTCTGCGTTTGCAAACATTGTTGTGTTACTTTACTTTTTTATATTTTTTGAAATAAATATCTTTTTAGCTTGTGCCTATTCATGATTAGAATAGTATAATAATATTTAACTTTTCTTCAATTTCAATAGATGAAAATGTTGATCAGTTGGAGTATTCAGTTTAGCTGAATTTTACTTGCTTTTGCGAAAACAATCTTTTGGAGTTGTCTGCCCTCTCTTTAGGTAATTTTTTGACCTATGGTCAACGCAAAAATTATAACTTTTTAAAGATGCTTGTGAACCTAACAATATAGCATAACTATCAAACCACATTATTCAATATCTGCATAAAATTTAGCCGATAAGCTGCCACCCAATGAGCTTGAAAAGATATTAGAATACTAGCTCAGTGCTGCCATCAATGTAGATATTTATAATGATATAAAGCCAAAACTCATTATTTATAATGATATAAAGCCAAAACTCATTATTGCATGAAATTATCTAACCATTCCTGACAAAGAATCGAGATAATAACTCCAAAGTTGGTCAGTTGAAACCACAGCAATAATACTTTAATTGTTATAATTGTCAGGTTTAATTTTATACCAAGCCCCAATAAGTACATATAACTATGACAACACAGCCTAAGCACCTCCAATGCAAGAAATTTAGTATTGTGGTGCTGCAAATCCTCCAGTTACAAATGAGTAGAGCTTTCATGATTATTGGTCTACCATAATGTTTATTTAGTTTTAAGGACTAGCATAAATGCTATTATATGCGGGAGGTATTTGAAAAGCTTCCAACTCCATCTTCAACTACGGGCTATTATAATTATGCCGATAAACGAGATACTACACTCAGACTGCCCTGTTATAGTACTATGATTGGCTACTGCAAAATTTTTGCCGATAGACAACATTTAATTATGATGTAATGTATCTCGTATTGGTACATAAGTGTTATGTCTGAGGACGAGATACTGTGAAATTATGCCCTGTTTTGTTATTAGAAAATTAGCTCACATTAATTGTAAAACATAATCTGTTTTGTTTCACAAAAAGAAACAATTTAGCTTGCATTACAACTATGTTGTTCTTTTTATTGCCATTACATATTATAATTTGTAGTTCATCAAAAATAGCTTTTAATGGAGAAAAAGCATAAAGCCTGGTGTGTCAGCCATTTTACACAATATTCTTATTGACTATTTAGCTATAAGCTGTTGGTCATCTGGCTTTCATGTAGCTTTAACCTAAATACCTGGCTTGTGCTAACTCATTAGTTTGAGTAATTTTTAGAGATTAGACAAATCCAAGAAGTGCATAATAAAATTTTGTGCAACATTTACGCAAACATGCAGTTATAAGCTATAAAAAATAAGTATACTAAAGATATACAGTGATTTCAAAATATTCTACCATAATTTCTTATACTGCAGTATGTCATAGCATTCATTTCAACCGTGGCAAAAAATTATAAATACACTTTTCTATTACGATAATTAATCCTAAGTTTTTGAATTTAAAATGTTTTCAATGTAGGAAATGTCCAACATTGAAAACGATTTATATTTAGAAATGAAAAAAATTGTATAATTTACATATGATCAATGACAAAATGCTGCAGCCATGGCAATATAAATTTAATAAATGCAAATTTGTAATACAATTGTATATAATAATAATGGCTGCATGTGGTAGCCTACCTTCAGGATGTAATAAAGTAAGACTAATAAGATGCAAACAGAAAATATAAAGAAAACCATGCAGACTGCAGTATCAAATAAGTTTCTCAAAGTATCTCATGTTTTACAAGAATCAAGCATATAACAACAAAAGTCTAATTCTATCATTTTTTCAAATGAGAGAAATTATTGGTAAAATATGCACTGTGCCTACTCTAAGCGTGCTCTCACTGACTGCAAGCATAATCTACTCAAGATCTATACCTTTTCTATAACAAACTCTATAAATACTCTGTACTTACTCTATACATATTCTATACACACCACACAAACTATATATACATAACCTGCATCTATGCTATACCATAATCTATATATTATATTTGACATATTATAATCTATACACTCAATCAACTTCTGTTCTATATATTATTTGAAATACAACAGTTTTTTTGTAAATTTGAGGGTGTCATTCTAGTTTAATGCTTGGCTTATAAATTCCCCACTTGGACTATTTATTTATTTTGTTACAATATATGTATTTTGTTTAGGGTTTGGGGTTTGGGAAGCCTCTAACTGGGATGAAACAAATTGAGACTGCATAACTTGTCTATATATCTATAAATAATTCACTACACAAAAATTATCCGGTGTGTCCCAAACACAATCAAGTTTGCTCATTTTTTGTCAAAACAATCTTTAACTTTAAGCTATATCAACTGACTTTAACAGAATATACAGCTGATTTGTAGGAACAGTTGAGTTAGTATTTTAAAGCTGTGTTTATTTAATAACGAACTTTATGCTCTACGGTATAATATGGTATATCAAAATATTTTAATGCATGTTAAAAGCTATATAATATATATATTATTCCAACTCTAGCCACGCAAATGAATTGAGGTTGCATAAAATATGTCCCATAAATTATATTTTATCATTTATTTACATGTTTCAAACATATATAATTAATATCATTTAAAGTACGGAATGTCCTAGAACATTTTCATTACATTACTTTTTACCTAAACAGTTTTAAAAACAAAGCTCAGCCTAAAGCTAAAATATTAACTTATTCACAAGCCTTTTTTTGGCTTCATTGATATTGCTTACAAAAATTTAACTATAGTCATTTCCAATATGTGTATAAGAGATTAGACTTATGCACAGCCCAACAAGCTAACAGCTGGTTACAAAAGCTACAGCTAGCTAAAAGCTATCTTCCCACCAACTACCATAAAAGCATGACTTCTTAGACATGTTTTCATTGGAGTTACCAATCCGTATCTGAAGAGTGCCAGCTGACCAGCCTGTTTTTTTTGCTTGAAATTTATACTTGTTTTAGCTAGTTTTACCTAAATAGTCTTTATACTCAAATTACATAATGGTAAGTTATTTTAAAGTATTATTTGCTGTTAAATTTTGTCTTTTAATCACAAATTAATATTTTCTGCTGATTGGTCTTGTATGTACTTGTTGACCATTTTTATCTCAATTTTTTATTACATTTTTATTTTATTTGAGGTTTACAAAACACTTGATTACATTTTTATTAAATATTTTTATTGCCATGGCAACAGTCTATTTTTTTATTTTTTATGCTTACTTTGATAATATAATTGAAGTTATTCTACAGCTAACATGCATGTTTTGATTTTTCAGAATGAAAATTTCAGTAAAGTACTCCGAAGTGCAGGGGAAGGTAATTCCCTTCCAAATCCAAACCACCATCCCAGTGGATCTTTTATCACCAATGAATCGACGACTCCACCAGGTAGTGTTAAATTGTAGCACTAAATTTTACTAAACATTGATTATACTAAATATCTTGTTGCATAGAAATCTTTAGTATTTTCAGAATTAAGGAGCAGCTGTGGTCTAGGGATTAGAGCGGTGGCCTAGTAAGCACAAAGTCATAGGTTCGAACCCCAGTAAAGGCCATTGTGATGTTATGATTATGATTATATACTCCTGTGTCACTTATGAATAAGTCCTTAGCTTGCTTTAAAACAAACCTTTCCATCAGGGGTTTCTCCCAGGAATAGTGACTATAAACTATAAAAAAAAATTAATAGATACTTGACTGTTTCTAAATTTAAACTTGTAATTTATGCAGGCTGTGGGCTGGGATCATTTGCTTCCAGTATTACTAACAACATGGTGTACAGTCACTGGAATGACTCTGTCAATGGTAGTAGAGTTAGGCAATTGGCTGGTAAGAATAAATAATCAAACTATCATTTAGGTGCAGTAGTGGAGAAATTGAAATAGCCTTAGCTCTTTATATTTCTTTATAGAATTTGGTTTGGGGTGCGGTTGAAACATAACCCTTTTTTACTTCATTTCTAATCTAAAACACAGGCTTTTCTCAATTTTTCATCAATGCACCTACCTCTTGTAGTCATAAGAAAGTCAATTTGGAGAAAAGTTTATTTTAGACTTTATAATTCACAACTACCATGATGTTGTATTGTCAGCTGATGATGTTGTATTGTCAGGTGAAGGAAAACCTAATGGGCTGGACTCTTTGGATCAGAATTTTAACACCACTGCTGTGAGAAGACTGCAGGACTTCCTGCAACTGTACCATGCAGCAGAGGCTAATGCTCTTATCAACCAGCTAGTGCAGAATATGCCACCTTTTCAGCAATCTTCGGGTAATGGTGGACTTTCGCAAAACCTCGCACCTCCTGGAAGGTTGCTGAATGCACTCAGTTTGGTAAGCAGTACAGAATACAGTTTGTAAATTTTATAACTAGTTTTTGTATTGTTAGCAAAATTATCATTCTGTGGTTTAATTGTGATTTCTCAGTAGTCCATGTAGTTTTAAAGAGGACTGCGGTTCCATCTTTGGTGTGGCAGAATTTTTTTACAGATTTCAAAGATTTTTTTTCACAATTTTATAACAATTTATGATTAAAAAATAGGAAGATGAACTACTTTTCGTAGTTTATTAGTTATAATAAGTTTCTATGCCACCTGTAGTTTCTCTAACAGATGCTGCATGCATAAGGACATATGAAAATCATTTAATAAGTTGCAAGTAAAACTAGATGAACAAAATATATTATAATGCTATTTTTCAGTATAGAGTGTTTGACAAAGTTTTCAAATCGTCTTTGAAACCTAAAAGAATTCGTTATAACATGTTTCAGAGTACAGAAGGAGATGCTTCTGCAATTTATCCTTCCTCCCAGCAGTCTAAATCCCCGACTCTCATCAGAGGGACTTATTCCAACCGAGTGCTGGAACACCACTATTTGCCGGCCAGCAGTACTTCCACTCACTCCCCCAACGACTCCGGTGCTGAAGGAACATTTAGTAGTGGAGTTGGGGGGCCGCCATCCTCTACCAACATTTACGATAGCCAAGAAGACTGTGTCTGCGAAAATCACAGCTACACTAACCAGGCTGACAAGCTTCAGGGAAAAGAAAATCAAATTGAGAAGTAAGTTTTTGATTTAAATTATTTATTAAAAAGTAGGGAAACTCTTAAAACATTTAGAAAACTAAGGAAATCTGGAAAAATATTTTTGTAAAAATAAAATTTAACAAGAAAATGTATAACAGTTTAAATCATACACCAAAGTCAATTAAAAAAAACATTGCTTGAAAAAGAAAGAAATGTCTTTTGATGAGCAATGCAAGATTAAATTTGTTTTCTGGAAACAACACTGTAAAACACATGCAGTATCATTTATGTCAATCTGTGGTAGGTCTATGACTCATCTTTAACTAATGCTCCAACATCTGTGGTCTGGGTTCACCTGCACCCAAAGATGTAAGCATGCTTCTGTGTTTCAGGTGGCCAATGAATCCCGTTATGAGCTCCACCATTCTGGATAACAAGTACATTCCAGACTGCCCCCAGAGGATCGCCAACAACAGCGCTCGCTCAAGGTTTATGGAGATGCCAAGTTCTCTGTTTGAAAGCAAGGCAAGCTCTGAGAATAGTGGAGAGTTTATTTTTGGTAACAAAGCTTCTAACACGGGCATTGCATCATGCAGTTCTGCATCCGAAGGAAGCCTATCCAATAAGAGGAAGTACCAGAGCTCCAGCTCAGACGACTTGGAGTACAGTCTTTGGGTAAATAATTTTAGAAAGTACAGAGGCAAAGATTTTTTGAATGTAGAATTAGAGTTTATTTTGTGGACTCAGAGTACTTTGTTTGGGCACTATTAAGCATAAAACTTTACAAAAAATATTTAACCTTTATGCTGCAGCAATGAGTATAATTGTCATTTCATTTGTTGATTTTCTGTTTTCGAAGATATTAAACGTTCTTATGCTTATGCAACGTGGCATATAATTTCTACTAAACGCAATAAAAAGCTGCCTCCGTATTATAAGTATATTCGCGATGCTCAGTTTTGACGAAGTTCTGTTGTCCTTTAAATAGGGGCTATAAAGTTTCACTGGCTCGTATCTTTTTACAGGGGAAGCTGAACTTAAGTAACCCACTAGTTTCTAAGCCCGAAAGTGTAGTACATGAAATACAGAAAGAAGATGGCACGTTCTTCCGCTACAACACCAAGTAGGCAATTTCAAGTGTCTAAACAAAGTACAAACTGTTTTAATTATCATGCATTGTGCTTATCACTCAAGATCTCATTATATTGCCTTTAACATCTTTTGAAACCGTGACAAAGTCAATGTGATACTGAGTTTATTAAACGCGCAAGGCCTACATTTATTTATATTAATTATTTCTTGTGTCTTCTCTTACTCTTTTAGTAAAGGAATGCCTTTAGAAACTATTGGTGAAGATTTTGACACACCCAGGGCTCCCATAGGTAAACTTTATTTTACTTTTTAAAAAATTGCAATTGCCTTGTCATCATGAACAGAAACAAACTTGCTTAAATCCTCATTTACCCAGAAACTGAAAGTATAAGAATGTCTTACAGAGCTAATGATTGTATTCTATTAAATTGTGTTTCTATAGAACCTTGCTAAAGGAACATTCTAGAATAAAGCAGCATGTGATGTGTACCTCACTAAAGATTTTCAGATTTTTTTAGAAAGTGACAAACCTGAACTTTGAAATTCTACTGAATACACATTTAGCTATCTGGTATAAATATGTGCTTCAAACACCATACATGCTGTACTATAGTTAATTCCAAATGTTTATACCTACTTGAAATTTCTTACTGAATTTGTTTCTTATTCTCCCAGGTGATGTAAGGGGAAGAAATAACGCTAACCAGTACCGAGGTAGACTCAGGCCCTCTGTCAACTTGAACCCAATGTACGACGTCTTAGCTCCGCCTACAGATATTGACATTGCTGCTGAGCTGCACAGGCATTCTGCCCGTGAGTGATTAAGCAAAATTGATTTAAAGAAATTTGAATTATGACTTGCTATTGCTAATATTACACTTAGTAAACCTTTGGGTCATTTAATGAAAGCTTTTGTTATAATTACTAAAAATGCTATTGAAATTTATGCTCATGATTCACTTCTATTGCTTAATCTACATAAAAGTTTTTGTTGTGCTTGGAAGAATTATATAAACTTCCACAGTTGAAGTTTTTAGCATTTATTTTTAAATTTGCCTTCTGAAATTTTACTAATTTATATGATTAGGATTCGGTTTTAGGAGAGGTTTTTGGTGCACTCGACAAAATTATTAACTCCAAAAACTTATAATCTTCAGCAGTTGAAGTTCTTATAGTTATTTTCAAGTTTTGTTCTCTGGAATTTTAGCTATGAATGCTGCCTCTTACACCTGGAGTGGTGAGCTGCCACTAGTTTTTTACGGAGATCCACATTACTCTTGCAAAGTGTTTCTCGGTGGAGTTCCTTGGGACATCACCGAATGTGACCTCAGAGTGGCCTTCAGACAGTTTGGTAAAGTTCAGGTTGAATTTCCGGGGAAGTCCGGCACTCTGAAATACCCAAAGTTTGCTTGCAAGGGCAGACAGTGCAGCTACGAAGGCGCACCAAGCTCATCTTGCTGTGGTAAGTAATGCATTATAGTCGGTGTTTATGCTGCGGTTATCATTGTCGCATTATAACTAAAACCGTATAAATGGGACTGCGACATTCTGTTGTAATCTGGTATGGAATTTTGAGGTATTGTTCTAAAGCAGCAATGTCTTGGTACAAGAACCTAAATAGATTGACACCCAACTAAATTTGTAGGCGGCAAAACCATGGAGAACAAATTGTTACATATCAGACATCTACATGTGTTCCAAAGAATACTTGAGTATATATTATATAATGTGTTTCAAAGAGTACTTAAGTATATATAATGTATTTCAAAGGATACTTAAGTATATATAATGTATTTCAAAGGGTACTTGTACGTCATCTTTGAGAGTGATGAGATGGTGAAAGCCATGCTGAACGCCTGCAAGAAGCATGAGTCATACGAAGGAAAATACTACCACGTTGTTTCCAGCCGAAAGCTAAAGCACAAGGAGGTACAATATGGATACTATTGGCCAATTGTATGCAGAAAGGATATTATTTTGTAAGCTTTTTACATGTTTTAGAGTATCATTTACTTTCTGCCAGGTACAAGTAATTCCATGGGCGATTGAAGGAAGCGACTATATGTCTAGACGCGGTTACGCCGACTCTAAATACCCGGCTAAGCTAAGCACAGACACCACAATATTTGTGGGAGCTCTGCATGGTATGCTGAACGCGGAAGGACTAGCCTGTGTTATGGAAGAACTGTTTGGCCCAGTCATCTATGCCAGCATTGACACGGACAAACACAAATACCCAATTGGTAGGAGCTTAATCTATGTTTTGACACAATTTTTGGACTTCTTTAAACATGCAGCTGGTGTTAGGATATCAATTGATATGCTTTTCTTGAACTTGTTCCCAATTTCAGCTCTATTATCATTACATTGTAAACTATTTATGCTTTATCTATTATATATCATGCCATGCCTTGTTATTTTACTATAAATGCATTGATGTTTGCAATATCTGTAATATTGTAACTTATAAGTACACTGTTTGTATACTGTCAACACCCTATTAGATTTCATTGATATATTACACAGTATGAATAATTTAATAGCAGAACGTGGCTGTATCTGTTGTAGGTTCTGGCCGTGTGACTTTCAGCTGCCATGACAGCTACAGAAATGCACTTGGCGCTGCTTTTGTGGAAATAAAAACCCCAAAGTTTACTAAAAAAGTATTTACCACGTAAACATGCTCCATAACTGTTCTAGTGGTCACATTTATGTTTTTGTGTAAATTGTTATAATATATTTAATTGCATTTTTGGTTTAAATTACTAAATATTTGAATTTTGCAAACTTGTAGTGCAATTATGAAGCTAAACTGTGTATTTTACTTGAATGATTTGCAGGTACAACTTGACCCTTACTTGGAGGAATCTATCTGTTACGTGTGCAGGATTAGTTTGGGGCCATACTTTTGCAGACATCCAATGTGCTCTAAGGTAACACAATTCCTCGATTATATTGAGGAAAAGTAGCTCTGCTTCTAAACCATGAGGAAATGTATATTTTGACAACTTCAAGTATTTAATTATTTAATTTAGGTTTTTATTTAATTTTAATAATTATTTAATCTAATTTAAATTAATTTAATTACCTAATGCTATAAGGTTTGATAAGACTTTTTAGCAGCTTAAGAATTGCGCATAAAATTAATTTGATAATCTTGAAAGTTCAACTGCTATAATTGTTACCATAATACATTATCTGTTGGTGAAAATATACTTTTTCATTAAAAAAATCTTTTAGCATGTCACTTTTCCAAATTTACTGCAAACATGGTCATGAAAAATGTTTACTGCATGAGAGCTATTATAATCTCATTTAGTTCAATTGAAGTGATGGTTTAACTGAAAATAGGACCTGATGAGGTGATGTCTAAGTTGTTGAATAGTTTAAGGAATAATTTTTAGTATACTGTAAAAAGAGTAGTATAAGGTACAAGATTATTATTAGTAAATTAACATACAAATGCATTATTAATAATAAAAAATCTTCAACATATCAGATTTTGAAAGAACATTACACTGCATGTCAATTATTTATTTGTCTGACTCCGCTAACTTTGCAATTCGATTTTTAATAAAGTTGTCTGGTTTTATTCTCCCAGTACTTCTGTGAACTCTGTTGGCGCTGGCAGCACGCTGACTTGGGGGAAGGAGCCCAGGCCCATCATCCTCTTACCAGAAACTCTAAAAAGAGTCGTGGTTTCTCAGAAGGAGGCTCTAGACTCGCTAGAAATGGCATTTAAATACGAAACTGTTGCATATATCTTATATGGAAGTTATGTTTAGTGTCTCATTGTTGTTTGCTCTTGTTCTGTTTATTTTGCTGTTTTGTTTGCCGCTATATTTTTCCAAGCTTTATTTTTTTAAGCCAATGGTTTTAAGTAAAACTTCCTTTATTTCCTGTTTTAAATCCTTGCTTAGTGAACATCAAAAACAAACAAAAAATGATTAAAGGCTCCCTATAGTGAAGTATGTGGATTTTAATAATTTAGTGAAGGATGTTTGAAGGTATTAGAGCTGCTTATTTGCCAGTCTTAGGGGTGTAGTTTTGTATTTTGTAGAATAATATTAGCTGTTATATTATATTAAACATAAATAAAAAAATCTCTCACATGATTTATTCGCCAACAATCAAATCTGCACCCAATACTTGAATAAGATCATAAGGAACTATATATAGTATGATATATAGGTGCACTGTTAAACCAAAGATGCTTCATTGTTACTCGAACATATTTATTTCTCTTTTTTAATGAAAATAATCAATAGAAAATATTCAGATAGTTTACAAAAAGCAGCAAAGCTCAGAATTCAGAATAATATTTATATTCTATGCAAGATGCATTACATAATACTGTTTATTGAAAATGCATGTTGTATGTCGAGTGTTGATTACCAATATAACTGAAATACAAAATCAGATATATATATATCATATAGCTAAATATTTAGAGTTATACACAGTTAACTCAAATGTATATAAAGAGATATTACAGAAGAATAAAATGAAACTTTTGTTTAAAGAAATTAAAAAGAACATTTCAATATATTATTACTGTAAGAATTAGGTTCAAATCCTAAATAAGTTCTAAACGAGCACATAGCAAGTAGAACTTGAAGAATTTTCAAACACAACTGAAATCTCATTATGAATATAACATCCCGCTGTAGAGGTTATTGAAAATGCTGCACAATTTAGATATTGCACACTGCAAGCGTAGGCACATGATTCTATTGAGAGCTGTTTGAAAACCCCAACAGATTTACTGCTACACATGCGATCAGATAACGCTGAGAATCTTTTATGCTTTGGATGACTCATGTAGTAAAAAGTTTGAGAGGTTTTGCTGTAGACGAGGAAATTATTCTCAGTTGATGTGGCGGATATGAGGTCAAGGTCAGTGTTCAGACCAGTCACCACAACATCTACTAATCCAACATGGCCACTGCTCACTTTGACTCTCTTCAGTTTTCCTTTGTTTACAAACAGCTGCTGCCCATCCACAACAACAGGTATGCAATTATTGCTGCACTCAAAGCTGACAGTGTTGGTGTTTTTGATAACAAGAGATTTAGCTTTGCAGGTTTTAATATCACTTGTAAGTGAAACAACTCCAAATGATTGAACTGTCGGATAATAAAAGTTGCTGGCAAAGCCAGTTACAAAACCAAACTGAAGACCGTAGTAGCCATGTATGATAAAATATGAGGGATAGATGTTTAAAATTACAGAGTAGACATTATTGTTTTTCACACAATTTATGATTAGTCGTGTAACGTCTGCAAAGTATAAAATTGCCAGGTGAGTTGGTGAATCAAGTCTAATATTAGAGATTCGAGAGTATGTTTGATATGCAATGAGGGTACCTGCTTCACCGCAGTGACCAATCATAGCATAGTTTACATTTAGTAGGTCAGCAAGATTTACTGCTTTTATACAGTGCTCTAATTGGTCCGCTACAAAAATAGACTGGTTCTTGTAAGATTCTAAAAGGCTGAGTTTAGACAGGTTTGCAAAAATAATATGACTAATTGAGGTAAATGTGTAGGAATTTTGCATATAGGCACAACCTTGTAGCTGCACACCAGCTACTACTGTACAGTCTCCATGGTGATTGATCTCTACAAGTTGTTTTGATGTAGCTGTTATTATTTTAGTAGAATCAGTTGGATGTTCAATAAAGGATATGATGTCATCAGTCATTTTCTTGACCCCAATGTGACTAGTGGCCTGGTAAGGAGTGCTGATTGAACCATCTGCCGAATCAGTTATTAACCTTTGACCTACAAATAGGTACACATTGTTTAAAACTCAGGTGGGTTTTATATATCTGAAAAAACTACTGATGGAAAAGCTTTTTAAACGGACTAAAGACTTGCTTTTTATTAGGGCACAAGGGCAATTATGACTAACATTACCAATACAGCATTTATATAACAGAAAATTGCTGTTTAACCCATATATATAATAATATATTCAACAATTTTAGCAATTTATGAAACTGTTCATGTAAAAACCAAATTTAAGAATCTTATCAAGTAATGCTGTAATTTTTCGTAAGTTTTGTTAGTTTGTTGAAACTTCATCTTTTCGTATACCTATATAATACTTTAAACGGACATTGCATGTGGCTTGAATATTGATTAGCGCTACATGAATTAGCTTAGGACTTGTTTGACAAAGATCAAATTCAATAATTAAACTATAATTATGTGTTAAATATTGGACTATGATATGTTCAAATTTGTTTTATTATGCTAAAACTTGTTTGATTTCATGCAAGTTCAACATTTTGCCCTATAAGGTAAACGAACAATTTTCATCATATCAACAAAGCGCTTAATGCAATAACTACAATTATTCTTAGCAAAATGGCAACTTTTAAACATGAGAACATATTATGTGTTTATTCTTAACTTTTAAAAAGCTGTAACAATAAACATTTCCTTGATAGCACTTTTGCAATGTAGAATATTTAATTTAAATTGCGGTACCTTTTATGGACTGCGGTAGGCTTATATAAATTAAGTTTTGCTTATACCTTAACGATTTCCAGTCAGAGATTCAATTTGGCAGAGTTGAAATTTTTCCAAGTTGCATTGCATTATAAAAGTCACTCATAAAAAAAATTGTACTGTGATAATTTAATTGGCCAAGTTCAAAATAACAATCAAAAGGATTGATAACTCTTTGTAAACATCATTATTTAGTTATGACTTGAGCGGCTATAATAGATGACATTCCAATATGTTTATAATTGTATTGTCAACGCTTTCCCAATTATTGCTTTTATGTTGTCAACTTTATTAATTCAGGACGTTTTCAAAGGAAGTCAAATAGCAACTTTCTTTTATAATAATATTATAGTATAACATACTCTGATGACAAGTCTATGATCTAAACTGCGATAATTTATGGTTACGCAGATTGTGAATCTAAGTTGCATGGCAGGAACAAATATATTATAACTGCTTTTAGAATATAGGCTTTTCCATTATTACTGGTCTTACATAACACCTGCAGTCTTATATTACTGGTCTTATAAAGCGGGTCCTATATTAAACTCCTCCTTTATCACTAGTCCTATATAATACCAGTCTTCTTAAAATAAGCTGGTCCCATAATACTGGTCCTATAATAATTATACTGATCCCATATTTCCTACAATAGGCCTATTATAGTAAGCTGGTCCTATATTACTTATAGTCCTACATTAATTACTGGTCCTATATAATATAATAAACTGGGCCTATATAATACTAGTTCTATAGTGTTGGTGCTACAATACTGGTCTTATAATAAGCTGGTCCGATAGTACTGGTTCTATTAAACTGGCTCCCTAACATTAGTCCTATCACCCACAATATATTTATAAAAATAATTGATTTATATATTATATATAGCTGAATGATCAGCATATCATGGTTTATTATACATAGAAACAATAACAATTAATTTGAAGGACAACTGTTTATAAACCAATCACATTACCTGGGAAAGTCTTGTAGATACTGTTCCTCCATGTTCCACCACACATTTGACTACTGTTCCCTCTGCATGCTCTACGACACTCAGTTTCCCCTGCTTCACCATGTTTGTTGTACTCAACACCACAGTAACACTGGTCAGTAGATTGTACTCCTGCGTATGGCTGCCCTGGAATTAGTAAATTACTAATTGATCTTCATAAATATAACAAGACGCTAATTAAATCACAAAACACAATTTTTTTATAGTTCAGCTACAATTGGCAGATTCAAACTTATATATGCCTTTGTCGTGTTAAAATGGAAAAATACTGAAATCAATAAAAATTAAAAATAAACGTTTTCAAAGAATCAACATCATTATCAGGTATAGTAGGTTCTTACACAATATTTTTGGTATACTGCAGTTATTTTTGGAAACATTTATAAAACGATTTACCTTGTATAGTGCAGTAGCCAATACAAAGCTCTACGGTCATCAAATGAGTAAAAAATGCTATGGGTAAGGCTCTGTTCCTAGAGTCCTTGTAACAACCAATCAGCTGGTTGAGAGTGTACACCAGATGCCAACACAGCCAGAGTTGCAGAAGCACTTAAATTATACAACTAAATTAGTCAATATTTTGTAAAAAAAAGTTTGAACTAACAGACGCAAGTATTTAAAAAAAAATATAATTTAGAATTAAAAGTTTTGAATAGATAAAATTAAAGCAAAATATAAAAACATAAAATATTCACATTGTAAGTTAAAACATATTTAAAAAAAATAAAATTTAGAATAAAAAGCTTTTGAATGAATAAAATTAAAGCAAAATATAAAAACATAAAATATTCACATTGTAGGTTAAAACATAACTTTTTAGTTTAGATATAAAAAGCAGATATAATAAACTACATTGCAATAATTGACAATTTGAATTTTTTTAAGCTAATGAACATGTTTTTCATATTTCAAATCTTACGAAGCCAACTGAAGCAAAGCATATCTTACCAAGCCTTAGCTGGCAATATTTCATTATTACTATGTCTAGCCAATTCAACTTTTAATCATGCAGTTAATTGGCTTTGAGTTTGTAATAACTTTTATTTCTAGATTAGAGATTTATTTTGGAATGCAAAATACTTTAATTAGTTTGCACATATGTAAGATACACAACTTGGTTTGCCTGTGAAATTGTAACACTACTCCAATCTCATCCTAAAAAGCCTAGACTATATATTTATTTTATGAATTTATTTTCAAATATAAGGATACAACTTGTTTGGAAAAATAGATCATATTGTTAATGAATCGCAAAGTAAACGGGGAAATCTAATTGATTACAAAATGCAAACATCCCACATCCTATATATATACTGCACACTTAAAGCCGCACAATTATGAATTGTATAAGTAGTTTTAATTTTACTTTAGGTAATATTTTAAACAATTTTTTGTAGCAAAATAATTTCTTATAGACATTTTCTTAAATTAATTTTCGTCGACATGTGTTATAATGAATGATATATTTTGATGTTTTTAATCATATGTTACTTTAGGTAACATTTTAACAACTCATATACTATAAGTATTTGTTTATAGATCTGTCTATAATTTAGAATGAATCGGGATAAATTGTGCTACATTGTATAGGTATGCTGCTTTAAGATGGCAATCTTATATTTTTGCTATAGTTGGTGCTAATTATAAGCATAACATATTATTATGATTATCGATATATTTATTATTATAATGGTGTTGTAACATTGACATATATAAAATAATATAAATATTGACTATTTACATCATTTTAGATTAATGTTGAAACAAAGATTATACGTAAAGATATTACTTTTATAGTTGTTTTTCATTAATTGGTGTATCTATTATGACAACATGCATTGAAATTATTCGCCCACTCTCAGTTACACAACAACTCTATCATAACATCAAGAGAATCACAATGAAACAAGATACCAACATTTTATCATCTATTAACATGAAATATTTGACAAAGTTAAACATTATCAGACATATTCATATGTTTACTGTCACCATTAGCATGAATATAGATTTTTCCTACTTTTTATGACACTAATAGCATGAATTATCTTTGTATTCTGTTTATTTATTATAAATAATACATTAACTTTACCAGTTTTCTATATTCGACGATCTTGCTCTTATAACACACTTTATGTTACTTGATAATTGCAAAGTAAATATTATAAGGGTATCTCTTAAGTTGCCGGCACTTTAAACTGTAAGAACAAAATTTTCAACATGAGAATAATGAGGAAAAATCTATAAATGAAATTTTTTGTTATATATGACGGCATTGTTATAGGCTCTTTCAATAAGTTCACTTCGTAGATGCTACAACAGTAAGTTACTAACAAACTTTATTAATTTTATAGTGAAATATCATTTTCTTAAATTACATAATTCGAACAGTTTTAGTTTCTATGTGGTATATAGCTGATTAAAGCACTACATACACAGAGAGAAATATTAGTGTTAGAGTGAACATTAGCTGACAACTAAAACCTCTCGTTTTTTGGATCCCTAAATTGACCAGCAGTGAATAAAAATTAGTGTCAGGTACTGTTCACAGTGAATAGTATGTTAGATCAATGTTGATATAAAGAGTTGTGAAGTTGATTCCTTGTATTTATCACAATGAGCCAAGTTATGTTCAATGGTGAGCTTATATATTTTCAATGGTGAGCTTATATATGTTCAATGGTGAGCTTATATATTTTCAATGGTGATCTTATTTATGCTCAATAGTGATATTATATATGTTTAATAGTGATCTTATTTATGCTCAATAGTGATATTATATATGTTTAATAGTGATCTTATTTATGTTCAATAGTGATATTATATATGTTCAATGGTGAGCTTATATATATTTAATGGTGATATTATTTATGCTCAATAGTGATATTATATATGTTTAATGAGGATCTTATTTCTGTTCAATGATGATCTTAGATATGCCCAATGCTGAACTGAGTTATATTCAAAGCTGAACTTATAAATGTTCCATGCTGCTCTAATTTTTGTTGGAATTAAGCTTCTAACTTCTAACAAGTATTAGAGTATAGTAATGTGGATTTTATTGTATGTGATAGTTGAATATAAGAAATGCAACAAAAAATAACTTCTAAAGATTAAAATAAGAAAAAAAACACGAAAATAAACATTTGCAGAATTTTTTTACGACTGTAAATTCAGTTAACTTTTCTCAATATTAGCAGAAACTGCTAAGACCATAGTGTGTGTCATTACATTCTTGCTCTGTAGTGTAGCGATAACCAAGCAGTTGTGGTGTGTAATGGTTAGCACACCTGTGTGCAAGTCCGAGGTCTGTGATAGTAACCCAAGTACAGGAGGGGGGGGGAGAGGGAAGTTTTATAACTAATTCCAGCGGTTAGTAAAGTGTGGTAGTACTCCGAGAGGAGCTGAGTGGTCAGGGAAGCTTGAAGCAGTAGTATAAAAAAAGGCAGCTGAGTTCTTGAAAAGTGGGTAAGGTGTAGTGTCGAGAGCACCCAGTGACGCTTGTAATGTAGTGGTGAGTGCGTCTGCTTGCAGGCTGAAGGTCTCAGCATGATTCAAAGTTTTGTAGCGGTCAAATTCTTTTTTGTGCTCCTATTCAGCATTTTTGAGTGCATGTTCTTAAAAAATCTTATGGGATCTACAACAAAAGATAAAAGTTGGGTAATATTTGAACTGTATTAGTACAAACAGTAAACATTTGGTCAAGATATACAATCACAAGCAGCGTAAATAAATTAAGTTCAACTTTGAAGAAGCTGAAGTCTAAGGCCAAAACTAATAGTATCAATGGTGTTAGCTATGAAGCTTTCAGCATATTTTCAGCACTATCGGACCAATCAATTGACTCTGAATAACCATACAGACTTTGGCAAACTGATGATCATTATGTTGAGTAGCGTTTGGGTTAGTTTGAGCTTATCAAAATTTAGTAACAATTTTGGCCATCATTTTATTTTACTTCTTTCTTAATTACAAATGCAAGAGCTGTTGGGCATAATTAGTTTAGTTAATAGAAGCTTCTCTGCATTAAAATTATCTCAAAATGTCAGTGAACCACAATTTAAGCTAGAGCCAGCATTTTATATGGACCCCTCATATCAAAATAACAGATATTGATAAGTTTCAGTATGTCTATAAATTGAAAAACAAATAAAGTACTACCAAGAAAAATATTGTTACTTAAACATGTTTTTATATTTAATTGTGCTGTGCAAAGATAAATAAAAGAATAAACTGGTAGCACGGAAGTTAATAAAAAAAATTGCCAACTTTGCCAACTCACCACTAATATTGGCATTTTGGTACTTAGCTATAAAACAAGAAGCTAGCTTGGCAGCTGCTTAAGGCTGATAACTACTTGTAGTAGGCTGCTAAACTGCATTATTAACAATACTTCTACAATGGGGGGGAATTCAAATTAATGAATTTAGCACAAATTGCTAGAAGGTGAAGTGAAAATAAAACGCTAAATTTTTTGAAAATAGATTGTTACAGGAAAACTCGTATCAAATTGATATAGGAATAGAGTAGCTTGGGAAATATTAGTCAATGTGGTCTCCTAAAAGTTATAGTTGCACAAATTCAATTATCTGTCTACAGCAATAGTCATACTGTCATTGTGATATAAAATGACAACGTTAAGCAAATGATTGAGCTTACCTTTTGCTGCAATGACAACTTCAGTTCCTAACTCTGAAAGAAAGTGATCATCTTCTATCTCTGAGAGGTAGCTGCAATCTTTACCCATGTAATGAAATGATTCAATGTTTTCCATGTTGTGAGGTTGTTTGGAAGCACAAATTCACTGAATCTCAAAGCACAACCTCTTAGTTTGAGCCTCTGGTGTTCACTATGCCGGCAGAATATTTCTTCTGTCAATAGCCGTGAATGAAAACTATGTGCTGTTATGTAATAACCTTTGTTTTGCTCTTTCGATGCTTGGTAAGCCAGTTTCTTGCCTTTGAATTACAATTTAAATATTTCCTTACTATAGCTCTGTTATGCAACATCTTCTTTTGTTCCACCAGGTAGTTTACACAAGTTACTTAGGCTTTTGAAGTGGTTCACCTGATCCACAATTGACTATTCAGTAGCTTGTTTCATTGTTAATTTTAAGCTTCTTGTTTGAAACACATTTGCCAATAACTGAGTACATTGGAGTTTAATGGTGCATCTCCCTGATCTCTCTTTTACACACATTTTAAATTAGTTGGCTTTCCTTTCCATGAATGAAATTGACTAGTGAAGCCTAAACTACCCATGCAAGAGATATGTGCAGTTGAAATTTTTTGTTGATAAATTCAACTTAAATCTTTGATAAACGGAGTGGGGCAATGTTTATTAGTAGTCTGGTAACAAGCTATTTGAAAATGTCTTGGGTTCATAAAAATTTCTAAATCATAAACAGCTAGTAGGTTGAAGGAGTTTCATTCCACTTATATGCTCCCCAGTTAGGTTGTATTTTTTGTTTTGGTACTAAGTTTTATATACCTATATACTCTTATATAACTTTCATATCAATTGCTAAACATAAAATAACCATTAATATGATATATTTGCAATAATATTTAAATTTTCCCAAATTTGTGTTGAAAAAAACCATTAAATGCATTAATAATAACATTTTTTCAAAAAACAAAAAATATAGAAAATGCAAAATTAATAGGTTTATGCAGAGCAAAGAAATTTATTTGTGTGCCAATTATAAAAAGCAATTGACTCAAATATATTTAAATACACGTATATATTTTAATAGTGTTCAAATAAATTGCACGTAAAACGTATAAATAGCATCTAACTGGGAAGCACCAATTGAAATGACCTAAATGTAGGGTTCAACTTTATCCTAGCTTCCTAAAAAGGTTTGTGATCATCGTTAGTGCACACGTGTACAAATAATGTTGTTAGGTGAACAACTGCCAATTGTTCCATAATTCTTCTGTAAATAAAATTTTGCTTGAACATATGTAGTTGTAGCATTGATCTCACTTTCTGCTCCTATCAACTACTGTTTAGCTTCATTCAGACCTAGGGATGATGATTACGTAATACTTGTGAAAAGTAGCGTTGACTTAACAACTAAGTGGTTTCAGAGCTACTACAAAATATTTTTCAGCTTACACTAATCGGATTAATTTTCAATTTCATCAAAATAAGTGCAGGTCTAACAACTATTAGAGGTGTGGTGCAGGCTATACCGACAATAAAAAGCTCTTTGAACAACTTTAGTGCAAGCACTGCACTAATATTTCTCTCTGTGTAGAGCTGAGAAGCTCTGAACTTTAGTGAAATTAGTATTTCATTATCAGAAGTGGTTGGTGCGTGTATATGACTGTGCTGTACTGTACTGACTGTACTGTATTCCGTGTGTGCATATAACTCTTGAAAAGACTCTAAAATTATATATATATATATATATATATATATATATATATATATATATATATATATATATATATATATATAAATATATATATTGAAGTAAACAAAGAACTTGTTATATCAAAGTAGAGATGAAGAATATTCTAGAAATATACGCTCTGATTCTGCTGATACAAGTGACTACTTCAGAATACATGGGATGTTATAAAGATAAAGGAGAGAGAGCATTGCCTTTAGTCACTAAAGTTACTAATATGACAGTAGACTTCTGTATAGGCTACTGCATCTATAGAGGTAAAGAGAATATGACGTAAATCTGTTTTTCTATTTAATATATTTTACCGTAATTATATAAACTTTATTACATATGTAATGTATTAAAATTGTGATTCTTTTACACCAATTATATGACTAATATTATCTTTTTCTCAAATATAATAAGCATATAATAATATTATATTATATTCTTAAACAGCAATTATATTTTTATTATGTTGCTCTCATCCAGTTATATAATACTTATGGCATCTTGATATTTTATTATTCTTGTACAGCAACTATATAAACATTATATAATTCTTGTATATAGTAATTATAAAAATGTTTCATTATTATTGTACATTAGATATATAAACATTATATCATTATTCTATTGTAATTATATAAATGTTATCTGTATATTTTAGGCCAGATGTATGCTGGTTTGCAGGATGGCAGAGAATGCTTCTGTGGTACAACCTTTGACCTCTATGGAGCTCTAGACGAATCAAGTTGTAGCAGTAGTTGCACGGGAAATGCGAGTCAGATATGTGGGGGAAGTTGGGCAAACAGTGTATACAGAGCACTGTCAGGTAAGATGAGAAAAATGAGATGAGATGAGATAAAATGAGAAAAGTTTTTTAGGTAATACATGAAATTGGAGTTTTTTAATCTTCACGATACTTATCAAATTTTATTTAACCAAATATTTACTTTTACAGACGATTGTTATTCTAAAAAATTGGCTGATAGCGAAATAGCTTTTAAAGGAATATTAAAATAATTAAACTCAATTAAGAAACTTTGAATGATTTGACCTTAATACTTCTGACAAAAAGTATTAATACCATGATTTTTTAATTATTAACAACTAATAATTTGTTTAATCTATAGCTACATTGTTTAGTTTATTTCCACACTCTTGTAAGTAACAGTATGGTATAGTACAGTATATAACATGTTTTTTGGTAAATCGGGTAAAATTTTTGTAACCTTATGATAAATTATAATAACTTTGCTCTTTTTGATATGCTAAATAAGTGTACATATCTTTATTATGTTAAAGCTTGCTAACCTAAATAACTATGTATGTTTTAAGATATATGTAATACATATTTATTTATTTAGTAATATTTACTTCTGTGTTTTTATGAGTTTCTAGAATCATACTTTTATTGTTAAATTATTTATTATTATGCTATTTTTAGAAAATGTCAAAACACGAAAAAACAAACCCGCAAACTTAGTTCAAGTCAGAAATATTGAAGTTAGAGAAATAAGTGATGACATCATATCCTTTATTGAACATCCGGCTGATTCTACTAAAATAATAGCAGTTACATCAAAACAATTTGTAGAGATCAATCATCATGGAGACTGTACAGTAGTAGCTGGTGTGCAGCTACAAGGTTGTGCTTATAAATCAAATGGGTTTTACTTCTTCTCAATCAGCCATTTTATCTATGCCCATTTCACCAAACTGAAAGTCTCTCACAGTCTTTTCAACAAATCAGCCATTTTGGTTGCTGATGAAGGCAATCACTGCATAAAGTTTCTCATTCTAAAAGACTTATCATCTTTTGTGTTTGACAATTCAATAAATGACTACCATGTTGGTAAGTGTGGATCTTTTAAAAAAGAACTTTTGACTGAAAATCTTCAAAATTTAATTGATCCTAAAGAAATGGAGCTGAACAGCCCAAAACATCTTTCTCTGTACCATGACTCTGAGACTATTAGACTAGTTGTTAACTGTGTACTGACTGAAGTATACTCTGTTATTGTTAGTATCTATCCAACTCACACTGTAGCATATGAGTACAGTGGACACCCTGGGTATGTAACTGATGTTTCTGAAAATCTCTATTGGCCATTATTTCGATCAAAAGGATTGAAAAGTCTTTCAGCTGATAACAGCACTTCAATAAACCAAATCCTTATCATTAATGGGAGTTACTCAACTACTGCAAATTATTATTGCGATTCCAGGAACAGTTCTGCTATTCCCAGACTGTTTCAAAGTTGGCCTTTAGTAATTGCAAATGGTGAATTGAAATCCCTGGTTTATAATTCGACAAGCAGTGAAATCAAACTAACTAATATAAATATTATTAATCTTTCTACAAAAACACCCCCTGAGTTTAGCCAGTTTACTACAACAAAGGAATCCAATCATATTATTCTCTA
Organism: Bugula neritina; assembly: GCA_964035545.1. Lineage (NCBI taxonomy): Eukaryota > Metazoa > Bryozoa > Gymnolaemata > Cheilostomatida > Bugulidae > Bugula > Bugula neritina. The sequence continues at coordinate 15,159,812 of OZ037767.1, forward strand.
CAGTCAAAGCCTAAAGAAATTTTATTATGCAAAGGCATTTTCTCGCTATCAGAAAATTCTGGAAATGTCTTGTAGTAAATATGTTATAGAAAAAGCAATTGTGGGTGGACCTGAAAGTTGTGCTTACATCTGCAGTAAATATGGTAGTCAGTGTGTTGCTTTTTCTGTTAATAATTATGATAATTCTTGCTACATTCATGACCACTTTGACTTGGCCGATGCCTACATATCTAATGACTCAGCTTGTTATTTATCTATATCATAATTATAACATATAATTGCATAGTTGAACACCACTTTCTGATGACAACATTAATGATGCTTTACTCTAACTTATGTTAATTTTTAATAATCATAATCATAATTATTATTTTCATTCAATTAAATAATTTCGGGAAATGATACACAGCGGTTTTTGAAAATTATATCTCCATATATATATATATATATATATATATATATATATATATATATATATATATATATATATATATATATATATATATATATATATATATATATATATATATATATATGTATATGTATGTATATATGTATATATATATATATATATATATATATATATATATATATATATATATATATATATATATATATATATATATATATAAATTACTATATATACAGATTCTGTATTTATTACAGACTGTAGATTGCTACATTATATTTGTGTATCAACAATTCAATAAAATAAAAATCAAAGATATTGCTTATTTGTAGCTTATTTGGAAATTTATTATAAAATATTTGTAGGTTGTGTAATTACTGATTTATAAATAATATTTATAACAGATGGTTTTATTATAATTTTTAGGTGACATTGTTTTAAAGAACATAATATGTATTAATTCAATCAAATTTATTTGACCCACAAGAAAATGCAGCACAATTATTTGTAAATTAAAAACTTCTTATTAAATAAAGATTGAGTAATAACCAAATCAGTATATTTTAACTATTGATATACTTATATAAGAGAGTAAGTTAAACAGAAACGTTCATCTTTGCACAGATACTTGCAAGAATATCTATAGTGTATATAGAACTTTATAGATATAGAAAAGTTATAGATATAGAAAAGTTATAGATATAAAATAGTTATAGATATAAAATAGTTATATAGATATAGAATAGTTATAGATATAGAACAGTTTTAGATATAGAATAGTTTTAGATATAGAAATGCTGCAGTCAATAAATTAAGCAGATCTACAAACACATTATTCTATATAAACAATCCTTCACCATATTATTGATATTAAAACGATCCAACATGCAATTAATATTGCAAATATTTATTTTTTTTAAATGCATTAATACTAATATTGTTTACATAAGTGCATTTGTTGAAAATAATGGTAATAGTTATAGAAAACAATTTAACGTTTTTTACTCGGTTATGTAATACTTCGTTTATCTGTTTTTTTTTCTACCAAATATATAAAATAATATTTTAATAAACACAGAATCATTCACCGTTTTTACACATTTTGCTTTTTTATAATTTAAAGTTTTTTCCACGCTTTTTAAATCTGCAATCTTCAAGTGTTTTCCTACAAAAAAATTTCTAAATTCATCAACTTAATAATAATCACTGTCTATTCTTTTTAAAATACACGATGTTTATCTTAATTATTTTTAAAAAACTTAAGTAAAAAGTTAATTATTAAAAATTGAGAAGACATCGCCAAATCCAAGATATACATCAATTTAATATTGCATTTAAGTTCATAAAACAAACATAAGCCATTACAATATTACATCTAAATTTATGAAATATATTATTTTCTGTTTTTGATAATAGACTTTTTTGTTTCAATACAAACCATTTTTAACAAAAATGCTTTTGGTTATTTTGAGAATTGGTTAAAGTTTTAAAAGTGGTCAAATTCCTGCAGCTGCAAGGTTTCAGTAAAATCACTTTTATTGCCTATAGCTAATGGGCTTTGAAAATATGTTTGTAAAAAAATTAATAATGTGAATATCTATTATAGAAGCTAGAGTAAGACTTATATAGTGCCTTGTAATTAAGTATCATTTTACAGGCATCCTCAGCACTGACATATAACTCACAACAAAAAAGATATTCTTTCGTGTTTGAATATTGGAGCTAAAAATTATTGATTAATTTTTAATTTATAATATAAACAAAACATGGAGGTTTACTATATACATTTAAGAACTTTAAGCTACAAAGTAACACTAAGCGAAAATGCAACAATTTCACACCAGCTATAGAGATCAAAATCTTGAAGACTAAAATTATCCAATCTTGTCAAGATACTAAAATCAGGTATATATACCTACATTTAGCTTTCTATGTTTCACCTTTTACATACAGTTTATAGGCTTTATGATTTATAAATTTTATTTTATATTCCACATTTTACACTCTATATTTTATATTCTGATTTTTTATATTGCATATTTAGTATTTTACGCTCTACGTTTCACCTTCCAGGTGTGACATTCTACATTTTAAGTTTTACATTTTGTATTCTAAATACTGTATCATATTAGAAGTAATGTTTTATATATTTTAGTGAAGCGATCGTAATATCACAGCCTTGCACTTAGAGTATAAATTTAATAGGAATACAAGATGTTATAAAATTAGTTGGGTGATAAAGTTTGAAAATGTACAATAGCCTAAAGTTATTGATTATATTAGAAATAATGAGCCATGAGTTTATTTTACAAGTTGCTTTTATTATGTTTTCCTCTGTACATTATTAAAACGAGACCCTGAAATTATTAATTTAAAGTTTTTTAGGAGTTTATTCAAACTTGATATAGTTTTATAAAACAGGTTTAATAGTTATTATGTTTAATTAACTTGGGAACCAAAAAAACTTTTATTTAATAATAAATTTCAAAATGTTGAGATATTATCCTTTACTAAAATGCCTTCACTCATGTATGAGATAAAGTATAACATGTCACAAATTGTTAGTTGGTAGGTGACGAATGAAATACCAATGCTGTTATATATATACAGTGTATTAAACAAACTGCTTTTATTAACAAAATATACTAATACTTTTATATATATAGTATAATGGTTTTATCCCAGATAGACCCTATTTTTATTTCAGTTTCATGTAATTATATAATATTATATAGCTATATATAGCTATATATAGCTATATAACTGTTTTATTAATTGCTAAATAGCTAAAATGCCAATCACTATATTAGCTAACATGAATTATTTTGAATATCATTCTAATTTTCACAAATTTGTGAGAGACAAAAAACAGTGTAATACAATAATAATAGACATTACATTTAATTAATGACTACCCATTAAAAAATATCTGTTCAAACAAGAAGTAAAATATATTCAAAATTATTGTTTATGCAAATCAAAAAAATTATTAATGTGCTAAATATGTGCTTTATTTAAAAATATATATTTTTTAATAATATTAAAATGAATTGCACATAAAATATATATTGTACCAAAATAAATTAGTAGCGTCTAACTGGGCAGTGTATATCTAGGATAACACAAGAACAAACTGTTTTTATTAACTGCAGCAGCTGTCTAGAAGATGCATCAATATCTGATGTTTATTATAGCACTGGTTCCTATAGTTTATGGTTCAGTGTACACCCGAACCAGAGCTCTACCATTGAGGTATGATTCCAATGACATGACAGTCGACCTTTGTATTGGCTACTGCATTTACAGAGGTAAGTATTTCATTCACTTACTATAAGTTGATTTTTTACAATATAGTGAAAATGCAACCTATAAAGCAAAGCTATTAAATTAGCCATCATTTTAAGAGTAACTCACAATATCTTGGAACTTCAAAGGAATTGCAATTATCCTGAAATAAGATTGCTACATACTTATACGTAAAATAATTGTGCTTAACTGCTTTAAAGTTTAGACATTTTACCTGAGCTACAAGTATTTAAATAGGGCCATGCAGTTGGTATCTATAGCATAGTAAGTCGCAGTGGTCTAGGGGTCAGAGCGTTTGCCTACAAGTAAGCACAAAGTAATGAGTTTGAGCCCCATTATAAGCCAGTATAGTGATGTTAGGAAGAACATCCAGTCATAATTGCTCCTGTGCCTCATATGAATAAGTCTTAAGCCAGCTTTAACAAAAACCCCTTCTATCAGAGATCTTCTCATAGGTATGGTGACTATAAACTTGTGTGAGTTGGTATATATTAGCATGTGTGCACATAATAATATATCCAAAAAAACTTGCATGTCGCAATATATATTGAATATCTATATAACTTTGAAATCTTTAGCTACAGTCAAAGCCTGAAAACATTCTATTTCACAAAGAAATATTCTAAATATCAGAGAGTTAGTGAGAGTCAGTGTAGTCAGTCTATTATACAAAAGTTACAGGTGAATGGAGCTGAATCTTGTGCTTATATCTGCTTTAAATATGGCGACCTTTGTGTTTACTTTTCATTTAATAGTGTAGACAACCTCTGTTATATTCATAATGAGGTCAGCAATACTAGTTTCATTACTACTCCAGGTTTCTACTGTTACACATCTTTAAATTATATACTTTAAATGTTTAATAAACAATTTGTTTGTTCTTTTAACAACGATATTACATCCCAATTTTAATTTAGTAAGTTATCACACAAATAATAACTTATTGAATAGGTTTTCTGACAAAGAACATAATATCTTTTTGATGCTGGTAACATTTACAATTATATTTATGTTTACAGTCTAATATCTATGTTTCGTACAATATTTTAGTTATGTTGACATTTATGCTATAGCTGTTGTGAATTCAATAAACACTAATCTCGGTTCTATAATGTGTTTTATCTCAATATATAACTAGATATACCATTTTAATAAAAAAAAGCCATAATCAAAAAAGGAGAACAATGATCAGTTAAGGTAATTGAAAGGGCACAACAGAAACCTATATTATATGAAATGGGCAAAAGAGGACAACTCTAGATATTCATAATATCCCAGTGATAATTTCACTTATTGACTGCAAATGCATATTATTTGTCTGATTAGCCAATTAAAAATCAGTGACTATGTTTTCAACAGCCATGCTTGTGTTTTACTAAATCAGCCAATCAAATAATTGCTAAGGTAGCATTCAATTCTCTTAACTAACTTATTATATTATTTCGTCAGATTAAAATTTTAAAGAAGCATCCAATATGTTATAAAGGATAATCAGAAGTGGTTCTTGTAACATGTGACAGCATAAACTGTGATTGGTATTGCTGACTGTATTATTACTAAGTGAAAAACATTGAGGCACCAAAATAGCAGTGAGCTTTTTTACACTCAGCTTTATTTGATATCTGTATAGCTTTAACACATTCTATAATATATAATATATATTTAGATGCTGAGTAGTGAATTTATCACTGGAACCCATGCATGCAAGATAACAAACAATATGTATGAGGCAAAATTTAAAAATATGATGAAGTAATTTAGCGAAGCAGTAACAGAATTAGTATAATATAATAATTGAGATATATAGTAAGAATTATTGTTATTGTGGGCTATAATAAACTATTTTAGAATTAAACTAATGCATGTTATATATTCATAAATCAATCAAGCTCTATAACATATAACAGCCTAATTGTTATACACATAATATTTCTATTCATTATAAAATGCAAGGTGCTTTCTTTAATATAGTAATTTGATAGCAAAAACGAACACTATATAATAATGATATGCTGTATCAACTGTTATAAAATGATAATAACAAACTAATAATATATAATATAAAGTAATATAAATGCATAATCAAACAAGTCAGGTAAAAACTAAACAATAATAAAGTCTAAAAAGTTTATCAAAATACAGCACAAAGCTATTACAAAGTACATTTCCTTCAGCTATCATGATAGTATACATGGTTGAATAAATAGAGAGACTTCAGGATATAAATCTATTATAAAAGTTATAGCTTTTATGATAATAGTTTTAAAGCTAATAGTACATGCAGCTTATAGCCAATTAGAATGTCAACGTAGGTGAGGTAAAGACATTTACTGTTGAAGAATTATTCACTTGTTTTTCTTCATCCCAAAAATGGTAAGCTTTCCATCATTTGCTGCTTTTACCACTTTTGACAAATCAGTAGCTTCCTCACATAATTTGCCAAGCGCAGACAAGCCTCCTTTCTTTGCACTGTCCATCCATTGTCCAATTATCTGAAATTTATATTATGGGGGAAATGTCAATGAAAATGCATATATAATACCAATGTCTATATATTATTATAAAACAAATATAGGAGTGTATAATACTATAATCCCATGTTTTGAGGCTTCAATAAAACATAAAATGTTTAGGCAACTGGTACTCAAAGCTTTTTATGCTACAGTCATCAAAAGATTGGCAAAAGAAACAATTTTCTTCTGCGTTTTCCTATATTTTGTATTATATGTTTTATAAACATGTAATACCTGATACACTTTAATTACAATACATAAGATGTTTATATGTAAATACAACTCCAGTTTGTCACATGACAAAAAAGTATGAGCTCGTTTGAAATAAACAGTGTATAATTGTGCTATATAGCTCATGTTTGTAGTATCACAGTTTTATAATATCTTTCAATACACTAACTTGTTTATACAAGATTCCTGTGTTATTATAACAGCACAGCTTTTCATGTTTTGTTTATATACTACTTCAAAAAACTCAAAATGAAAGAGTGCTTAAACAAAATGCTATAGCAGGTGTGAATGCAATCAATGCTTAAACAAAAGTGTTGATTTTGCTTTTATTATATAACTAGGATATAATATAAGTTAAAAGTCTACCTCATCTAACTTATCTTTATCCAGTACATTCAGGTAGTAGATGTATCTGAATCTGTCAATAGTTTTACGACATTTCCCTGTTGGTTTAAGAGCATCATTAATAGACTTGGCTCTCTTACTTGTCAGTTGATTATGTACGTATTCCATCAACTGTATAGCCTGTTCAGGTGTTTGTACTGCAAGGAACACAGGGTAAAATATTTACATATTAAGCTATGAGAAGATATGAGTATTAGTATTATATTTCTGCTATAGGGGATAGTACTAAGTGTAATATAACAGCTGGTCATATATATCAAACTCTATAGTTGCCTCTTCATCTTATATATAGTAAGGGTTGTCTCATTTTATTATATATAGTAAGAGTTGTCTCATCTTATTATATATAGTGAGAGTTGTCTTATCTTATTATATAAAGTAAGAGTTGTCTTATCTTATTATATAAAGTAAGAGTTGTCTTACCTTATTATATATAGTAAGAGTTGTTTTATCCTATTATATAAAGTAAGAGTTGTCTTATCTTATTATATATAGTAAGAGTTGTCTTATCTTATTATATACAGTAAGAGTTGTCTTATCTTATTATATACAGTAAGAGTTGTCATACCATATTGAAAACTTGTTGTAGCATTAGGAGCAGACAAATCTTGGCCAGCCTGCTTGTCACTGACTCTTTCTACAAAATACACAAAAATCATGCATGCTATCATAATGGCTAGCCTCAACGTATATAGGAAACTTAATAAAAACATGTTAAATTAAAATGTAAATAGAATGTTACATTTTTATTCATGATTACTATAATTCATTTCAACAAACCTGTAACCAGTGTTTCTTGGTTCTCAACAAATATTGAGAATGGGACATCCACTAATCCAAGTCTGAGACAGTCGGAGTACCTCGATTTATCTGAAAAAAATACAAGTTGATCAACAAATAAAACCTAAAATATCCAAATAACTCACTTTTACCTGCTAGGCAAAGATTACAATAAAACAAGTATACATTACCTTCATCTAGAATGCGAGTCACACCGTCCTTTCCAATAAAACGTTTGAAATCTTCAATAGTCATGTGATCTTCAAATGGATAAACTATATTCTCTTCTTGAATTTTTACGGTTACTTTACAGTTTTTCACTTTACCTGCATGAAAAACCCGTCACATGATCATAAAGCTAACTTTAATCCTAGCGTAGTTACACATCAACAATGTAACAAATAGGTATGTTTAGAGGCAAATATGCAATTAACTTACTCTTGAATGGCCCATCTGATCTGGTAGGAAGTGAAACTGCTTGGTGTACCGATACAGTAGCAGGTATATCTTGATGTGGTGCTGCAACCGCTGTATCTATCAGATAAGGAACCTCAGTTGGCTGCGCCATGTTCTCCATTGTGTTTTCTGCTGGCACATGTTCATGTGGTGCTGCAACACTTGGAAAAGCTTGGTGTGGTGCCACAGTGTTTAACTGACTTAGTTGTGATGATCGTGTATCTGACGTTAAATCATGTGAGAGAGTAGTCGACTGAGTTGGTACTTCAACTGTAAAGATAATACAAATAAAATTCTAGCTATTATAAATGTTGAGGACATTGATTCACAAAAATAATTTATTTAGTAAAAAAGCTTAATATATGGCAGTCAATTATCATTTGTTTAACAACTCAGTAATTATTTTATAATTTTTGACATTTGGGACGAATAAATTTTTATAGTAAACTGCAAGAATCAGCAAAGACTACCAGACTACCAACTTATATAACTTACATGCAGTCCTTCGATGTTTATTTGAGGGTAAAACTGTCATAGCTGTTTCTGCAGGTCTTTTGTTCTGTGAAACTTTGTTTGTTTGCTTTTTCAAGTCAAAAACTTGAATAAACGAATTGCTTTCTTGTGCGAAATCAATAGCAGGACAATTTGCACTACTTTTCAATTTCAAATCGGATTTGTGTTCATTTGCTATTTCCCTGCTTCTAAAACTTCCTTTCTGCATTGGTACTTCTGGTGGCGCATTGTTAGGAAAGTTGGAGATTGAAGGTGGTGGCTGTTTGAACTGAGTGTCTGCTTCTCTGTGGATGTTGCTGTCACCATTTAAATGCGAAGGGTTTGTAGAAGGCATGTTGAAAGATGGAGGGTTGAAGAGAGACCAGTCCTTTGAATGGTTGAAAGATGGGGCATTCAATTGAAGAGGCTGAGATGGTAAGTTGGTTGTGAAATTCTCTGATCTAGGAATCCACTGTGGTTTTGATGGTGTGGGTAGATACGGCATAGAAAAAGAACCATCAGTATTGTTTGGTGGCTGAGCATGCATGTGTTGTGAAGACAGTTGAAACCAAGGTGGCTGAAGATGGATCAACTGTGGCGCCGTTTGTAGATAAGATGGTTGTCTTAGGTGTGGTGGTTGCAGCCAGTGCTGTGGAGATGTTGGTTGATGTGGCAAGCCTGGTGATGACTGTGGAAACTCATCAATCTGCAAAGGATGGTGACGTGTCTGCTCTTTCCAGAAATCTGCGTTTAAAAAAATGGTAAACATGTATAATAATAAATATGTGAACGGACCATATTGGGCTTTCAAATTTATAGATTATTGTTATAGGCACTTAAATAGAATGAGTACAAAAATTAATTACAGTAAAATGTTACATACGAATAATTGTTTCAGTTTGTGAGATAAATAATTGTTATATAATTTATTTTTTAAAATTTGTCAAATTAGCAGTTTCTTTGTAGGGGTGATGGGGGGGGGGGGGGGCACAACGGTCATAGGGTACAAAAAGCCAGTCAAATTGTGAGAAAACTTATTGACTAGAGTTGTGAGTTTTTTTAATAAAAAGGTATTGACATAATGACCGGAACCGAGAAGTTGTGAAAGAGATAAAAACAATCAACTGATTTTACTTATAATAGTCCACTGGTGTAGCATTTAGACTAGAGATTATTGAACTAGTTACTCAAAAAACAGACGAATGAGAGCGAAAAACTTAACAAGCGGCCGTTGTGTCCCCCTCCTGTAACCCCTATTTATTATGGAATATTAATTTCACTCTTTTGCATTATGCATCATATTTCTAAATTTCAGAAACGCATCCGTATTTGTTTTAATAATAGCCAAATTGCACTCTTTTATTGACCTGTTCTGTTTAACTTAAAAATGATCAATCTATTGTTACCTGTGACAAAGCATAACGAAAAAATTCCTGTCTTTATCCAATTTTGCTTTTTAGTCATTGGAAACATTTATTTAGCATGCTACTTAAATCATAGATGGGGAATATAAAAGCAGCTATCTGTTGAAACTTTATAATTTACTTATCATTTTTGCATGAGATTTCTTTGTACTGCTAACATAACACAGTTATATTATTTTAAGGTTAGTTGACCTTAATTAAAATAGCCTTTTTAAAAGTAAGTAATTCTACCTGGAACTTGACTCGTTGCATCAGCTCTTTGTTCTGTAGAAGCAATTCTCTGGAGTCCAAATATTTCATTATTTACGCCAACATCTATAGGTATTCTTTCTGCATGGTTTGATATACTGAAAAGTTTTAGCTGCTGCTCTGCTGTCAGCTGACTCATCAAAAGAGTGAGAATCTCTGTTTGGTTAGTCTTACCTGCTTCCTGTATCACTGTATTACCATCTCTATTCTGTATCATGAGTAGCTCTACCTTCTGTTCTACTGATACACCATCTAGTAGACATTTGATGGTGTCAGTATGTCCTCTCCATGCTGCACAGTGTATAGCTGTCTCTTTAAGGAAACTCTGAGTCTGTATCCTGAGTAGCTCTACCTTCTGTTCTACTGATATACCATCTAGTAGACATTTGATGATGTCAGTATGACCTCCCAATGCTGCACTGTGTATAGCTGTCTCATCTTCACTGTCCTGTCTCTTGAGTAGCTCTACCTTCTGTTCTACTGATACACCATCTAGTAGACATTTGATGATGTCAGTATGACCTCTCAATGCTGCACTGTGTATAGCATAAGACTCAGTTGTCTTGAGTAGCTCTACCTTCTGTTCTACTGATACACCATCTAGTAGACATTTGATGATGTCAGTACGTCCTTCGCATGCTGCACTGTGTATAGCTGTCTCTTTAAGGAAACTCTGAGTCTGTATCTTGAGTAACTCTACTTTCTGTTCCACTGATACACCATCTAGTAGACATTTGATGATGTCAGTATGACCTCCCAATGCTGCACTGTGTATAGCTGTCTCATCTTCACTGTCCTGTATCTTGAGTAGCTCTACCTTCTGTTCTACTGATACACCATCTAGTAGACATTTGATGATGTCAGTATGACCTCTCAATGCTGCACTGTGTATAGCATAAGACTCAGTTGTCTTGAGTAGCTCTACCTTCTGTTCTACTGATATACCATCTAGTAGACATTTGATGGTGTCAGTATGTCCTTCGCATGCTGCACTGTGTATAGCATAAGACTCAGTTGTCTTGAGTAGCTCTACCTTCTGTTCTACTGATACACCATCTAGTAGACATTTGATGATGTCAGTACGTCCTTCGCATGCTGCACTGTGTATAGCTGTCTCTTTAAGGAAACTCTGAGTCTGTATCTTGAGTAACTCTACTTTCTGTTCCACTGATACACCATCTAGTAGACATTTGATGATGTCAGTATGACCTCCCAATGCTGCACTGTGTATAGCTGTCTCATCTTCACTGTCCTGTATCTTGAGTAGCTCTACCTTCTGTTCTACTGATACACCATCTAGTAGACATTTGATGATGTCAGTATGACCTCTCAATGCTGCACTGTGTATAGCATAAGACTCAGTTGTCTTGAGTAGCTCTACCTTCTGTTCTACTGATATACCATCTAGTAGACATTTGATGGTGTCAGTATGTCCTTCGCATGCTGCACTGTGTATAGCATAAGACTCAGTTGTCTTGAGTAGCTCTACCTTCTGTTCTACTGATACACCATCTAGTAGACATTTGATGATGTCAGTACGTCCTTCGCATGCTGCACTGTGTATAGCTGTCTCTTTAAGGAAACTCTGAGTCTGTATCTTGAGTAACTCTACTTTCTGTTCCACTGATACACCATCTAGTAGACATTTGATGATGTCAGTATGACCTCCCAATGCTGCACTGTGTATAGCTGTCTCATCTTCACTGTCCTGTATCTTGAGTAGCTCTACCTTCTGTTCTACTGATACACCATCTAGTAGACATTTGATGATGTCAGTATGACCTCTCAATGCTGCACTGTGTATAGCATAAGACTCAGTTGTCTTGAGTAGCTCTACCTTCTGTTCTACTGATACACCATCTAGTAGACATTTGATGGTGTCAGTATGTCCTTCGCATGCTGCATAGTGTATAGCATAAGACTCAGTTGTCTTGAGTAGCTCTACCTTCTGTTCTACTGATACACCATCTAGTAGACATTTGATGGTGTCAGTATGTCCTTCGAATGCTGCACTGTGTATAGCTGTCTGACCCTCCCAGCCCTGTATCTTGAGTAGCCCTACCTTCTGTTCTACTGATACACCATCTAGTAGACATTTGATGATGTCAGCATGTCCTTCCTCAGCTGCACAGTGTATTACATCACACTCCTCACATAATAGTCTATATCTCTCTTCTAATGATATGAAAGGAAGGCACTTCTTCAGCTTAGTCAGAATATTTCCCTCATCATCTCTATATATAATACTAATGAGTAATTGAGTGAACTTTAGCACTTCATTCTGATTCATTTCAACTGACCTTTTAGTAAGAACTCTCCATCTTTAGCAGCTCCTCAAATAGACTAATATGCTAGACCAGAAAACTCCACAATACACAATGTTTATCCTCAGACTATATGTAATACTATATTATAACTTATTTTTTCATTTTAAGCTTTAAACTTTCACACGAGTATAACAGTAGTCGTTAACTTTCTGTAAATTACTAACCAGAATCTTCTCAATATGGGGTGCCTACTTGTGTAGCGCTTATCTATCAACTATAACTATAACTAGCCTGTACAATATGCAGTTCCGTAGTACAGGGAATTCACGACGAAATAGATGGGAAATTCCATTCACTCCCATTACTCATTTTAAATCGGCCTGTCAACAAACAATTGCGTTAGGTAACGCGTCAAAGTGGAGAATACTCATAGAAACTATTATAATTATTGTTAGGATAACACAACTCATATTACTCAGCCTGTTGCATTCTGTAAATATTACGGCATGCTATACAAAATTATAACATGTATACATAAGCTGTTCATAATATTATAATATTTGGAGTAATATAAACTTTTAACTTCTTATATATGAACTTTTGTACCATAAATGTAATTCTACATAAAATTAGGCTTAAGTGTTATAAAAATCCAATTGAAGTCAGTTATTGTCTTGACGCTAAATAAAAAGCAATAATTAATTGAAGACTTAGAATGTTTACAGCCTTATGTTATTTGTACTATTGTGATATTTATGTTTCCGACTATTATATAATATATGGTGCGAATGTTAATCGGTAATTTAATTTTGCAAATGCAAGCAAACAAGCATGTGTAAGAGTAGTTTTCTCTCAAATCTACTCTTACACATGCTTGTTTGCTTGCATTTGCAAAATTAAATTACAGATTAACATTCGCATCATATATTATATAATAGTTTTGCGGTGGCTTATAATATGTTAGCTTCATTCAAAATATCTGGCAAAAAGTTTATCATGAGCTAAATGATATGATCTCTAATGATCATCATAATTTTAACTCAATATATATTTATAAAATAATTGCTTCCAATAAAAAATGAAAACTTCCATATGCATAAAACACTTGCATGACATAAAAGATGAAATGAAATACCCGGCTAAGCTAAGCACAGACACCACGATATTTGTGGGAGCTCTGCATGGTATATGCTGAACCCGGAAGGCTTAGCCTGTGTTATGGAAGAACTGTTTGGCCCAGTCATCTATGCCAGCATTGACACTGACAAACACAAATACCCAATTGGTAGGAGCTTAGTCTATGTTCTGACACAGCTATGCAACTTCCTGAAACAGTTTGTGCTAATAATATATATAACGGAAAAAAGTATTTCTATGTGAACTCATTTACAATTCCTCTATTTTATTATTATCACCTTTACATAACTCTACTATAATAACACACAATTGTGTACTATATATACAGTTCCATTGTTTTCCTATAACTATACATTGATATATATGCTATCTCTACTATCTATATACTGCAGTCAACACTCTATAAGGATACATTGATATATTACATAGTGTAAATAATTTAGTAGCAGAACATGGTTGTATCTGTTGTAGGTTCTGACCGTGTGACTTTCAGCTGCCATGACAGCTACAGGAATGCACTTGACACTGCTTTTGTGGAAATAGAAATCCCAAAATTTACTAAGAATTAAAGTATTTGTGCTCTGCAACTATTATAGTTTTTAAAATCATGCTTTTATGTAAATTGATATAATATATTTCATTACCTTTTTTGGTTTAAATTACTATATTATATTTGAATTTTTGCAAACTTGTAGTGAAATTATGGAGCTAAACTGTGTATTTTACTTAAATAATTTGCAGGTACAACTAGACCCTTACTTGGAGAAATCTATCTGTTACGTGTGCAGGATCAGTTTAGGGCCATAATTTTGCAGACATCCAATGTGCTCCAAGGTAACACAATTCCTTGATTATCTTGAGGAAAATTAGCTTTGCTTCTAAACCAAGAGAAAATATATTTGACAAGTATAAGTATTTAATTATTTAATTTAGGTTTTTATCTAATTTAATTATTTATTGCTATAAATTTTTATAAGACTTTTAGCAGCTCAAGATTTGCACATAAAATTAATTTGATAATCTTGAAAGTGTAACTGCTACAATTGTTACCATAATTTATGTAATTATGATACATTATCTGTTGGTAAGAATAGACTTTTTTATTAAGAAAACCTTTTGGCATGTCACTATTCCAAGTTTACTGCAAACATGGTTATGAAAAATGTTTGCTGCATGAGAGCTATTAGAATCCCACTTAGTTTAAGTTGTTGAATAGTTTATAAAGAATAATTTTTAATATACTGTAAAAACATTAGTATAAGGTACAAGATTATTAATAGTAAATTAACATATAAATGCATTATTATTATTAAAAAATCTTCAACATATCAGACCTTGGAAAAACATTACACTGCATGGCAATTATTTATTTGTCCGACTCCGCTAACTTTGCACTTCGATTTTTAATACATTTGTTCTGGTTTTATTCTCCCAGTACTTCTGTGAACTTTGTTGGCGCTGGCAGCACGCTGACTTGGGGGAAGGAGCCCAGGCTCATCATCCTCTTACCAGAAACTCTAAAAAGAGTCGTGGTTTCTCAGAAGGAGGCTCTAGACACGCTAGAAATGGCATTTAAATACGAAACTGTTGCATATATCTTATATGGAAGTTATGTTTAGTGTCTCATTGTTGTTTGCTCTTGTTCTGTTTATTTTGCTGTTTTGTTTGCTGCTATATTTTTCCAAGCTTTATTTTTTTAAGCCGCAGTGGTTTTAAGTAAAACTTCCTTTATTTCCTGTTTTAAATCCTTGCTTAGTAAACATCAAAAACAAACAAAAAATGATAAAAGGTTCCCTATAGTAAAGTGCGTAGATTTTAATAATTTAGTGAAGGATGTTTGAAGGTATTAGAGCTGTTTATTTGCTAGTCTTAGGGGTGTAGTTTTGTATTTTGTAGAATAATATTAGCTGTTATATTATATTAAACATAAATAAAAAAATCTCTCACATAAATTATTTGCCAACAATTAAATCTGCACCCAATACTTGAATAAGACCATAAGGAACTATATATTATAGTGTGATATATATATAGGTACACTGTTAAACCAAAGGTGCTTCATTGTTACTCAAACAAATTTATTTCTCTTTTTTAATGAAAATGATCAGTAGAAAATATTCAGATAGTTTACAAAAAGCAGCAAAGCTCAGAATTCAGAATAATATTTATATTCCATGCCAGATGCATTACATAATACGGTTTATTGAATATGCATATTGTATATGTCAAGTGTTGATTAAATATAAATGGAATACAAAATCAGATTTATAAATAACATATAGTTAAATATTTGGAGTTATACACAGTTAGCTCAAATGCATATAAAGAGATATTACAGAAGAAGAAAATGAAACTTCTGTTTAAAGAAATTAAAAGAACATTTCAATATATTACTGTAAAAATTAGGTTCAAATCTTAGATAAGTTCTAAACGAGCGCATAGCAAGTAGAACTTGAAGAATTTTCAAACACAACTGAAACCTCATTATGAATAAAACATTTAGCTGTAGAGGATATTGAAAATGCTGCACAATTTTGATATTGCACACATTATTGTTCTTTTATGATTAGCAGTGTGACGTCTGCAAAGTATAAAATTGCCAGGTGAGTTGGTGAATCAAGTCTAATGTCAGAGATTCGAGAGTATGTTTGATATGCAATGAGAGTATACCTGCTTCACCGCATTTACCAATCATAGCATAGTTTACATTTAGTAGGTCAGCTAGATCTATTGCTTTTATACAGTGCTCTGATTGGTCCGCTACAAAAATAAACTGTTTCTTGTGAGATTCTAAAAAGGCTGAGTTTTGACAGGTTGGCAAAAATAACATGACTAATTAAGGTGAATGTGTAGAGATTTTGCAAATAAGCACAACCTTGTAGCTGCACACCAGCTATTACTGTACAGTCTCCACGATGATTGATCTCTACAAGTTGTTTTGATGTAGCTGCTATTATTTTAGAAGAATCAGTTGGATGTTCAATGAAGGATATGATGTCATCAGTCATTTTCTTAACCTCAATGTGGCTAGTGGCCTGGTAAAGAGTGCTGATTGGACCATCTGCTGAATCAATTATTAACCTTTGTCCTACAAATAGGTACACATTGCTTAGAACTCAGGTGGGTTTTATATATCTGAAAAAACTACTGATGGAAAGGCTTTTCAAACGGACTAAAGATTTGCTTTTTATTAGAGCACAAGGGCAATTATGACTAACATTACCAATACGGCATTTATAACAGAAAATTGCTGTTTAACCTATATATATATAGTAATATATTCAACAATTTTAGCAATTTATGAAACTGTTCATGTAAAAACCAAATTTAAAATTTTTATCCTGCAGTATTGCTGTAAATTTTCGTAAGTTTTGTTAGTTTGTTGAAACTTCATCTTTTTGTATATCTATAATATATTACTTTAAACAGACATTACATATGACTTGAATATTGATTAGCGCTATACACGAATTAGCTTAGGACTTGTTTGACAAAGATCAAATTCAATAATTAAATTGTAATTATGTGTTAAATATTGTACTATGATATGTTCAAATTTGTTTTATTATTTTAAAACTTGTTTGATTTCATGCAAGTCCAACATTTTGGCCTATAATGTAAACGAACAATATTTATCATATCTACAAATCGCTTAATGCAGTAATTACATTCTTAGCAAAATTGCAACTTTCGAACATGAGAACATGTGTTTATATGATTTTTAAAAAACCATAACAATAAACATTTCCTTAATATCATATTTGCAATATAGAATATTTTATTTAAATTTTGATACCTTATATATGGACTGCGGTAAGCATTATATGAATTAAGTTGTATTTATACCTCAACTGATCCTATATTACCTACAATAGGCCTATAGTAAGCTGGTCCTATATTACTTATAAACCTATATTACTTATAGTCCTACATTACTAGTCCTATATAATATAATAAACTGGGCTTATATAATACTAGTCCTACAGTGTTCGGGCTACAATACTGGTCTTATAATAAGCTGGTCCCATAGTACTAGTTCTATTAAACTGGCTCCCTAACATTGGTCCTATCACTCACAATATATCTATAAAAATAATTGATTTATAAATTATATATAGCTGAATAATCAGTATATATCATAGTTTACTATGAATAGAAACAATAACAATTAATTTGAAGGACAACTGTTTATAAACCAATCACATGACCTGGGAAAGTCTTGTAGATACTGTTTCTCCATGTTCCACCACACATTTGACTACTGTTCCCTCTGCATGCTCTAGGACACTCAGTTTCCCCTGCTTTACCATATTTGTTGTATTCAACACCACAATAACACTGGTCAATAGATTGTACTCCTGCATATGGCTGTCCTGAAATTAGTAAATTACTAATCGATCTTTATAAATATAACAACACGATAAATCACAAAACACAATTTTTTTATAGTTCAGCTACAATTGGCAGATTCAAACCTATATATGCCTTTAAAATGGAAAAATACTGAAATCAATGAAAATTAAAAATAAACGTTTTCAAAGAATCAAATAATTATCAGGTATAGTAGGTTCTTACAAAATATTTTTGGTATACTGCAGTTATTTTTGGAAACATTTATAAAAAGATTTACCTTGTATAGTGCAGTAGCCAATACAAAGCTCCACGGTCATCAAACGAGTTGAAAATGCTATGGGTAACGCTCTGCTACTAGAGTCCTTGTAACAACCAATCAGCTGGTTGAGAGTGTTCACCAGATGCAAACACAGCCAGAGTTGCAGAAGCACTTAAATTATACAACTAAATTAGTCAATGTTTTGTAAAAAAAAGTTTGAACTAACAGACTCAAGTATTTAAAAAAAATAATATTTAGAATAAAAAGTTTTGAATAGATAAAATTGAAGCAAAATATAAAAGTATAAAAAATTTACATAGTAAGTTAAAACACATTTTTTTGTTTAGATATAAAAAACGGATATAATAATCTACATTGAAATTAACATTTCGAAATTTTTTAAGTTGATAAACATGTTTTTCATATTTTAGATCTTACGAAGCTAACTGAAGCAAAGCATATCTTACCAAGCCTTAGCTGCAGCAACATTTCATTATTACTATGTCTAGCCAATTCAACCTTTAATCATGCAGTAAATTGGCTTTGAGTTTGTAATAACTTTTATTTCTAGATTAGAGATTTATTTTGGAATGCAAAATACATTAATTAGTTTGCACATATGTAAGATACACAACTTGGTTTGCCTGTGCAATTGTAACACTACTCCAACCTTATCCTAAAAGGCCTAGACTATATATTTATTTTATGAATTTATTTTCAAATATAAGGATACAACTTGTTTGGAAAAATAGATCATGTTGTTAATGAATCGCAAAGTAAATGGGGAAATCTAATTGATTACAAATCGCAAACATCCCACATCCTATATATATACTGCACACTTTAAGCCGCACAATTATAAATTGTATAATTAGTTTTAATTTTACTTTAGGTAATATTTTAAACAATTTTTTGTAGCAAAATAATTTCTCATAGACATTTTCTTGAATTAATTTTCGTTGACATGTGTTATAATGAATGATATATTTTGATGTTTACTTTATGTAACATTTTAACAACTCATATACTAGTATTTGTTTATTATAGATATGTCTATAATTTAGAATGAAATGAGATAAATTGTGCTACATTGTATGGGTATGCTGCTTTAAGATGGCAATTTTATATTTTTGCTATAGGTGGTGCTTATAAGCAAAACATATTATTATGATTATCAATATAATTATTATTATAATGGTGTTATAACATTGACATATGTAAAATAATATAAATATTGATTTTTACATTATTTTAGGTTAATGTTGAAACAAAGATTACGTAGAGATATTACTTTTATAGTTGTTTTTCATTACTTGGTGTATCTATTATGACAACATGCATTGAAATTATTCGCCCACTCTCAGTTACACAACAACTTTATTATAACATCAGGAGAATCACAATGAAACATGATACCAACATTCTATCTTCCATTAGCATGAAATATTTGACAAAGTTAAACATTATCAGACATTCAAATGTTTACTGTCACTATTAGCATGAATATAGATTTTTCATACTTTTTATGACACTAATAGCATGAATTATCTTTGTATTCTGTTTATTTATTATAAATAATACATATACTTTACCAGTTTTCTATATCCGACGATCTTGCTGCTATAACACACTTTACGTTACTTAATAATTGCAAAGTAAATATCATAAGTACATCTCTGAAGTTGCAGACACTTTGAACTGTAAGAACAAAGTTTTTAACAAGGGAATAATAAGGAAAAATCTATAAATGAAAGTTTTTGTTGTATGTGGGCATTGTTATAGGCTCTTTCAATAAGTTCACTTCGTAGATGCTACAACAGTAAGTTACTAACAAACTTTATTAATTTTATAGTGAAATATCATTTTCTTAAATTACATAATTCAGCAGTTTTACTTTTTATGTGGTATATAGCTGATTAAAGCACTATATAGAGCTGAGAAGCTCTGAACTTTAGTGAAATTTCTATTTCATTATCAGAAGTGGTTGGTGCGTGTATATTAGTAAATGACTGTACTGTATTCTATGTGTGCATATAACTCTTGAAAAGACTCTAAAATTATATATATATATATATATATATATATATATATATATATATATATATATATATATATATATATATATATATATATATATATATTTGGTACTGATACAATTTTGGATATAAAAATAAACTTGGATCTTCATTTTAGCGACTACAATATTGTTTCACGCAGTGCAAGCTACGATCATCAGGTCGTTGTGTGTACGGTTGAGTGCTTTTGTTTTGAAATTACTCAAGCGTACACACAACGACCTGATGATCGTAGCTCGCACTACGTGAAACAATATTGTAGTCAATAGAATGAAGATCTAAGTTTATTTTTATATCCGAAATTGTATTAGTACCAAATATATATATATATATATATATATATATATATATATATATATATATATATATATATGTGTGTGTGTGTATATATATAGATATATAGATATATAGATATATATGATAAAGTAAAATATGCCATCACACCACTTTCTCTAAATAGATATCATATATATAACACTATATACAGTCACATGTTAAGTAAACAAAGAATGTGTTATATCAGAGTAGAGATGAAGAATATTCTAGAAGTATACGCTCTGATTCTCCTTATACATGTGACTACTTCAGAATACATGGGGTGTTATAAAGATGAAATAGAGAGAGCAAATTGCCTTTAGTCGGGGAAATTACTAACATGGCAATATACTTTTGTATAGGCTACTGCATCTATAGAGGTAAAGATAATACGACGTAAATCTGTTTTT
Source organism: Bugula neritina (assembly GCA_964035545.1). Classification (NCBI taxonomy): domain Eukaryota; kingdom Metazoa; phylum Bryozoa; class Gymnolaemata; order Cheilostomatida; family Bugulidae; genus Bugula; species Bugula neritina. The sequence continues at coordinate 15,180,893 of OZ037767.1, forward strand.
CTATTTAATATATTATGCCATAATTATATAAACTTTATTAGATATGTGATGTATTGAAATTGTGATTCTTTTACATCAATTATATGACTATTATTATCTTTTTCTCAAACATAATATAAGCATATTATAATAATATTATATTATATTCTTATACAGCAATTATATTTTTATTATGTTGTTCTCATCCAGTTATATAATACTTATGGCATCTTGATATTTAATTATTCTTGTACAGCAACTATATAAACATTATATAATTCTTGTATAGTAATTATAAAAATGTTTCATTATTATTGTATATTAGATATATAAACATTATATCATTATTCTATTGTAATTATATAAATGTTATCTGTATATTTTAGGCCAGATGTATGCTGGTTTGCAGGATGGCAGACAATGATTCTGTGGTACAACCTTTGACCTCTATGGAGCTCTAGACAAATCAAGTTGTAGCAGTAGATGCACGGGAAATGCGAGTCAGATATGTGGGGGAAGCTGGGCAAACAGTGTATACAGAGCACTGTCAGGTAAGATGAGACATTTTTAGATAAAATGAGAAAAGTCCTTTAGGTAATACATGAAATTGGAGTTTTTTAATCTTCACAATACTTATCAAATTTTATTTAACCAAATATTTACTTTTACAGACGATTGTTATTCTAAAAAATTGGCTGATAGCGAAATAGTTTTTAAAGGAATATTAAAATAATTAAACTCAATTAAGAAAGTTTGAATGATTTGACCTTAATACTTCTGACAAAAAGTATTATTACCATGAATTTTTAATTATTAACAACTAATAATTTGTTTAATCTATAGCTACATTGTTTAGTTTATTTCCACACTCTTGTAAGTAACAGTATATGGTATAGAACAGTATATAACATGTTTTTTGTTGACTCGGGTAAAATTTTTGTAACTTTATGATAAACTATAATAACTTAGCTCTTTTTGATATGCTAAATAAATGTACATATCTTTATTATGTTAAAGCTTGCTAACCTAAATAATTATGTATATTTTAAGATATATGTAATACATATTTATTTATTTAGTAATATTTACTTCTGTGTTTTTATGAGTTTCTAGAATCATAGTTTTATTGTTACATTATTTATTATTATACCATTTTTAGAAAATGTCAAAACACGAAAAAACAAACCCGCAAACTTAGTCCACATCAGAAATATTGAAGTTAGAGAAATAAGTGAGGAAATCATATCCTTTATCGAACATCCGGCTGATTCTACTAAAATAATAGCAGCTACATCAAAACAACTTGTAGAGATCAATCATCATGGAGAGTGTATAGCAGTAGCGGGTGTGCAGCTACAAAGTTGTGCCTATCGATCAAATGAATTTTCTTTTTCCTCAATCGATCATTTCATTTATGCCCAGTTCACCAAACTGCAAGTATCTCACAGTCTTTTCAACAAATCAGCCATTTTGGTTGCTGATGCAGGTAATCACTGCGTAAAGTTTCTCATTCTAAAAAATTTATCATCTTTTGAGTTTGACAATTCAATAAATGACTACCATGTTGGTAAGTGTGGATCTTTTAAAAAAGAACTTTTGACTGAAAATATTCAAAATTTAATTGATCCTAAAGAAATGGAGCTAAATAGCCCAAAACATCTTTCTCTGTACCATGACTCTGAGACTATCAGACTGGTTGTTAACTGTGTACTAACAGAAGTATACTCTGTTATTGTTAGTATCTATCCAACTCACACTGTGGCATATGAGTACAGTGGACACCCTGGGTATGTTACTGATGTTTCTGAAAATCTCTATTGGCCATTATTTCGATCAAAAGGATTGAAAAGTCTTTCAACTGATAACAGCACATTAATAAACCAAATCCTTGTCATTAATGGGAGTTACTCAACTACTGCAAATTATTATTGCGATTCCAGGAACAGTTCTGCTATTCCCAGACTGTTTCAAAGTTGGCCTCTAATAATTGCAAATGGTGAATTGAAATCCCTGGTTTATAATTTGACAAGCAGTGAAATCAAACTAACTAACATAAATATTGCTAATCTTTCTACAAAAACACCCCCTGAGTTTAACCTGTTCACTACAACAAAGGAATCCGATCACATTATTCTCTACAGTCAAAGCCTAAAGAAATTTTATTATGCAAAGGCATTTTCTCGCTATCAGAAAATTCTGGAAAGGTTCTGTAGTAAATATGTTATAGAAAAAGCAATTGTGGGTGGACCTGAAAGTTGTGCTTACATCTGTAGTAAATATGGTAGTCAGTGTGTTGCTTTTTCTGTTAATGATTATGATAATTCTTGCTACATTCATGACCACTTTGACTTGGCCGAGGCCTACATATCTAATGACTCAGCTTGTTATTTATCTATATCATAATTATAACATATAATTGCATAGTTGAACACCACTTTCTGATGACAACATTAATGATGCTTTACTCTAACTTATGTTAATTTTTAATAATCATAATTATATTATTTTCATTCACTTAAATATTTTATGGAAATGATACACAGTGGTTTTTAAAAATTATATGTCCATATATATATATATATATATATATATATATATATATATATATATTTATATATATATATATATATATATATATATATATATATATATATATATATATATATATATATATAAATTACTATATATACAGAGTCTGTACTATATATTACAGACGGTAGATTGCTATATTATATTTGTGTATCAACAAATCAATAAAATAAAAATCGAAGATATTGTTTATTTGAAGCTTTTTTGGAAATTTATTATAAATATTTGTAGGTTGTGTAATTACTGATTAATAAATAATATTTATAACAGATGGTTTCATTATAATTTTTAGATGACATTGTTTTAAAGAACATAATATGTATTAATTCAATCAAATTTATTTGACCCACAAGAAAATGCAGCACAATTATTTGTGAATTAAAAACTTCTTATTAAATAAAGATTGAGTAATAACCAATTCAGTATATTTTAACTATTGATATACTTATATAAGAGAGTAAGTTAAACAGAAATGTTCATCTTTGCACAGATACTTGCAAGAATATCTATAGTGTATATAGAACTTTATAGATATAGAAAAGTTATAGATATAGAATAGTTATAAGTATAGAATAGTTATAGATATAGAATAGTTATAATTATAGAATAGTTATAGATATAGAATAAGTATAAATATTAAATAGTTATAAATATAGAATAGTTATACATTAGATATAAAATAGTTATAGATATAAAATAGTTATAGATATAGAATAAGTATAAATATTAAATAGTTATAAATATAGAATAGTTATAGATATAAAATAGTTATAGATATAGAATAGTTATAAATATATAGAATAGTTATAAATATAGAATAGTTATAGATATAGAATAGTTATAATTATAGAATAGTTATAGATATAGAACAGTTATAAATATAGAAGTGCTGCAGTCAATAATTTAAACAACTTTACAAACACATTATTATATATATACATAAACATTCACCAGATATATTTAATAATTTATGATGCACATGGTCAAACATGCAATTAATATTACTAATATTTGCTTATAAATACAGTCATACTAATATTGTTTACATGACTGCATTTGTTGAAAAGAATGGTAATAACAGTTTTAAAAGACAATTAAAATTTTTTACTGGGTTATGTAATATAATTTGTTTAACTGTTTCTTTTAATTACCAAATATCTAAAATAATATTTTAATGAACACAAAGTTATTCACTGTTTTTCCACTCTTTTTAAATCTGTAAAACAAAAATTTTTAGATTTAATAACTAAATAATAAACAGTGTCTGTTTATTTTTTTAAAAATAGACAGTGTTTATTTTAATCCTTCTTAAGAAACTTAATTAGGTAAAAAGTAAATTATTAAAAATTGAAAAATAATTGCCAAATCCAAGATACATCAATTCAATATTACATTTAAATTTATAAGACAAATGACTTTTTGTTTTTGATAATAGATTTTTGTGTTTCATTATACAAGCTCTTTTGTAAAAAATGTTCTTATAATTATTAATATATTTTAAGAAATGATTACAGTTTCAAAAGTGGTCAAATTACTGCAGCTGTTTGGCTTCAGTGAAACGACTCTTGTTGCTTAAAGCTAATGGGCTTTGAAATTATGTTTGTTATAGAAGGATTATTAATGTAAATATCTAAAGAAGCTTATAGACTAAGACTTAGTGCCTTGTAATTAAATATTATTTTACAGATATCCTATAAACACTGACATATAACTCACAACAAAAAAGGTATTCTTTCATGTTTGAATATTGGAACTCAAAATTATTGATTAATTTTTAATTTTTAATATATAAACAAAACATGGAAGTTTACTATATACATTTAAAAACTTTAAGCTACGAAGCAACACTAAGTACAACAATTTCAGACCAGCTATAGAGATCAAATCTTGAAGAATAAAATCCAATCTTGTCAAGATACTGAAATCAGGTATTATGAGAATTAAATATATATACCTACATTTAACTTTCTATGTTTCACCTTTTACATGCAGTTTATGCTTTATGATTTATAAATTTTACACTCTATCCTTTATATTCTGTTTTCATATTGCATATTTAATATTTTATGCTCTAAGTTTCACCTTCCAGGTGTGACATTCTACATTTTAAGTTCTACATTTTGTATTCTAAATACCGTATCATATTAGAGGTAATGTCTTATACATTTTAGTAAAATGATCATAATATCACAGCCTTGCACTTGAAGTATAAATTTTATAAGAATATAAGATGTTATAAAATTAGTTGGTGATAAAGTTTGAAAATGCACAATAGCATGAAGTTATTAATTATTCTAGTATTGATGAGCCATGAGTTTATTTTACAAGTTGTTTTTATTATGAGCTGATACATTTTCTATAAGCTGTAAAAGTGTTAGGATTGTTAGAATAACAAAAAAATAGTTTTTTCCTCTAAATGTTAAAACGAGACCTTGAAATTATTAATTTAAAGTGTTTTAGGAGTTTATTTAAACTTAATATATAGTTTTATAAAATAGGTTTAATAGTTATTATGTTTAACTTGAAAAACAAAAAAACTCTTATTTAATAATAAATTTCAAAATGTTGAGATATTATTCTTTACTAAAATGCCTATATTGTATAAGGTAATAACATTTTGCAAATTGTTATTAGCAGATGACAAATGAAATACCAATACGTTCTTATTCACAGTATAATGGTTCCATCCCAGCTAGATAGACACTACTTTTTATTTTGGTACCATATAATTATATAGTAATATATACCTATATATATATAGCGATATAACTGTTTCATTGATTGCTAAATAGCTAAAATGCTAATAACTTTATTAGCTAACATGAATTATTTGGAATATTATTCTAATTTTCACAAATTTGTGAGAGACAAAAGACAGTGTAATACAATAACAATAGACATTACATTTAATTATTGACTACCCATTCACAAAATATCTGTTCAAACAAGAAGCAAAATATATTCAAAATTAATGTTTATGCAAATTAAAGAAATTATTAATGTGCTAAATATGTGCTTTATTTAAGTATATATATATTTTTTAATAATATTAAAATAAATTGCACATAAAATATATATTGTACCAAAATAAATTAGTAGCGTCTAACTGAGAGTTGCTATATATATCTAGGATAACACCCGAACAAACTGTTTTTATTAACAGCAGCTGTCTAGAAGATGCATCAATATCTGATGTGTATAGCACTGGTTCCTATAGTTTATGGTTCAGTGTACATGGGTTGTTACAAGGACACCTCAACTAGAGCTCTACCATTGAGGTATGATTCCAATGACATGACAGTCGACCTTTGTATTGGCTACTGCATTTACAGAGGTAAGTATTCCATTCACTTACTAAGTTGATTTTTTACAATACAGTGAAATTGCAACCTATAAAGCAGGGCTGATAAATTAGCCATCATTTTAGGAGTACGTCACAATGTCATGAAACTTCAAAGGAACTGCAATTATCCTGGAATAAGATTGCTACATACTTATACTTAAAATAATTGTGCTTGCTTTAAAGTTTAGACATTTTATCTGTGAGCTACATGCAGTTGGTATCTAGCATAGTGACCCGCAGTGGTATAGGGGTCAGAGCGTTTGCCTACAAGTAAGCACAAGGTAATGAGTTTGAGCCCCATTATAAGCCAGTAGTGATGTTAGGAAGAGCATCCAGTCATAATTGCTCCTGTGCCTCATATGAATAAGTCTTAAGCCAGCTTTAACAAAAACCCCTTCTATCAGAGATCTTCTCATAGGTATGGTGACTATAAACTTGTGTGAGTTGGTATATATTAGCATATGTGTGCACATAATATATCCAAGAAAATTTGCATGTCGCAATATAGATATTGAATATCTACTGTACATAACTTTGAAATCTATAGCTAACTAATTGTTTCATTGGCTATAAATATCATATTACAGTAAGTTATTTAAAGTGAATTGATTATATCAAATTAATATGTTAGCAAGCATAAAGTTAACTAATTTAATAATCGCCTTAGTTGTAAACTGATTCAACAAATGTAAATAAATCAATAGAGAAAGTTTATGCATACAAGCAATTAGCTGCTTGTTATATTTGTTTAGTAAGTGTAAATATTATACATGTTCAGAAACTGCTTGCTTAAATTTAGCTAATTAATAGCAAGTATAAACATTTTGTTATTTATATAAATGCTTATATGATATTAAGTTTGTCAAAGGATAATTCAATTACACAATTATTTGACAAGCCCTAAAAAAATTTATGAATATTAAGATTAATTGAGAATACTCAAATAATAGTTTATTATTCAAAGTCTTATTCACATTAACTAGAAGGCCCAGCTCTCTATCACTATATAGCCATGATATATATTTGCTAAAACTTTGGGAAAGAGTAACTATGTTATAATGGCAAAAATGCTACTTATGTTTTCTAGTACATATATATGCTCATTAATTCATAATTTTTATTCAAATAAAATGTTGACATGAATATTAATCAGTATATATTTTCCTAGAATGTTGTTTAGAGACATAAAAAAACTGCCTATGCACAACATACTTTGCATCTGTTTAGTATCTCGTAATTAGACATAAAAAAATCAAAGCCAATTATAAGGCAAAAGACCATAATACTGTACTATCATTGGATAGTTCTTCATCAATAAACAGGTAGTCGCCAGTGGTGGATATGAACCCCTCCTAGATGTTTCTCGTACTTCTTCCTCAAAAAACATTTTCATTAAGCCAAAAAGAAATAACAATACACCTTTTTAGTTGACACTTTTTAATTTCTGACTGATATTTCACCTTATTTCCAATTATAATTAACTTTTAACCGGCACTTTTCTTTGTAGTAATTCCTACCCTTTAGACTGTGTACTTTGAAATGAGTCTGTTTTACTCGTTACATAAAGTATAGTTGCACTGGCTACAGGTTGACACAAAAGCAAGCCTATCTTGATAAAATCATGCGCAAATGTAAAAACTACCGAGGAGTTTGTTCCTCATATTTAGAAATTGACAAATTATTTTTAATCCGTTTAAAAGCATCTGGTTAGGGAAGCATATGCCGTGTTCAATTTGTTATTCTAGCATTAACAATAACAGAATGCAATAATTATAAGTTTATGAAAGTAATTTGTTTTCTTTCTAATTACAAATATAATATTTTAGTATACACAGAGAGAAATATTAGTGCAGCGCTTGCACTAAAGTTGTTCAAAGAGCCTTTTATTGTCGGTATAGCCTGCACCACACCTCTAATAGTTGTTAGACCTGCACTTATTTTGATGAAATTGAAAGTTAATCCGGTTAGTGTAAGCTGAAAAATATTTTGTAGTAGCTCTGAAACCACTTAGTTGTTAAGTCAATGCTACCTTTCCCAAGTATTACGTAATCATCATCCCTAGGTCTGAATGAAGCTAAACAGTAGTTGATAGGAGCAGAAAGTGAGATCAATGCTACAACTAAATATGTTCAAGCAACATTTTATTTACATAAGAATTATGGAACAATCGGCAGTTGTTCACCTAACAACATTATTCGTTCACATGTGCACTAATGATGATCACAAACCTTTATAGCAAGCTAGGATAGAGTTGAACCCTACATTTGGGTCATTTCAATAGACCATGTAAAACTCAGCCAATCAGCGAAGTGTACCAGGTCAATGTTTTACCATTGTAACTGATATAAAATTCTGCAAGTTCAATTGCAAAATGCATGCTTCTAAAAGCTAGTTGTGCAACTTTTTTTTTATGCATTATTTAATTTCATATCTTAAATTGATGACTCTTGAAATGATTTTTCAAAATGTCTAAATTAAGTGTTTATAAAACGCAATTAAAAATTGCATGTCTAGAAAAATGACCTGGTACACTTTTGCAACTTAAGGCCAATTATTACATAACTGCCAGCTTAGTAGTTATTTGTTGTTGCAGCTTGAATCGGTTATTGTTTAGCATTGGAAGCTTGCAGTAAACATCTGTGAATTTGGTACATGACTTCGATTGGCTGGTTTTTGAATGGCCCTTTAGTATATGCATCTGGATGGCTGGGTAGTGTAGACTCCGCCTACATCTAGCTAATGTACAGTAGCCAATCCACAGTAGTATTACAAAATTTCTGTTTAACAAATGAAATATTCTGGTCATTTGTTTTGTACTTTACAATAGTAAATATTCTATTCAACTAGAATTTTATTGTATGTAAGCCATGGGAACTACTAAGAGGTAAAATCAACCACCCATCCTGGTAATATTGTTGCTCGCAGTAATAGCAAGTCCACATCATATAAATATACACATAAGCTATTATGTGCAGCTTATGAATGCTGAAATGACCCCATTTCTTACTTTCAATTTGAAAAAAATTGTATTACATATTCTGCCACTTCTGCACCAAGAATTTGTTTTCCTTTTAAATTTTGAAAATAGTAGTCAGTCTCTGCAGCAGTCAACTGCATCCACAATAAACAACGTAAGCTTTCAAATAAACTATAAATATATGAAATATTAGTGTGGAAACAATGTAATTTAGTTCTTGCTATGATGAAAAATTACAAGAATATTATATAAAAGCTAGATATAGATTTCTATAAAATGGCACAGGTAAAAATAACACATTTCTACTTCAAATTCTAAATTTCATCAGTCACCAATGGTGGCTGTAGATTACAGAGAGCATAGCAGACTATCATAATCATAAGGATGGTCAGTCCACTGAGCAAAATCCAACTCCAACCTTTCATTTGGGTTACCAAAGCACTAAAGCATATAATGTAAGATGCACAAAAAACAGTGGTTTTAATGAAACATGTGAAAGAAGCAAACAGAAAAACGTTATCAACAGAGTCAGCTGATATAGAGCAACAGAACTCATCTGACAGCCATCCTCATAGTCAGACTTCATCAGAAGTAACTGAGTTACCAGAATCATCAACTACTCAGAAAAAAGATCTGCACATTCTATTGATAGACGAAAATCAAAAGTTGGAAGAAAAGGCTCAAAAAGTTCCACGTTTAAACAAAAAGCAACTATTGAAAAAGTAAAAGTTTTTAAAACTTTCACCACTACAGATGAGCAAACTAAATTCTATACTGGAATACCTACACGTTCTCTATACTATTTTTTAGCAAGGTGAAAATTATAATCTTCTTATTGCAAAGATAGACTATGGTTTATTACAAATAAACAATGCAAGTCTCACTGCTAAAATTTGTACATTGATTAAATTTGATGTGTAGTAAAACTGTCATTTTAATTAAATTTGTTGCAGTGTGAGTACATCATTCATACATTTTTTATTAAAGATCTATGTTGTTTTATGTAAGATATTCATAAATACCACAGTGGTCATCTGTATGCTTTGACTTATTAAGTTTAGGGTTTTATTTAAACAAGCAGCAGTCTTTTATTTGTGGACAAATTGACTCCCTTTCTCCAGGAAAAGTAAATTGTTTTGACTTAAATTTTCCTTTGTTATTTTAAAGCTTATCAAAAGTGGCCTCCTAATCTAATTTTTAGCTGAAACTAACTCAGTGAGTGTTTAAAACTAAAATGGTTTACACTTGTTACTAGTTTCACTTATTCACAAACATTATTAAATGCTATTCTAGAAATAATATGGGTTTGAATTAGTTATAGTATAATTATAAAATGAAGTAATAATTGTTTGTCAACACTATTTGTTTAAACTACTAACTTCATTCAAAGCATGTATTCATACAACTAGCTTACTATGTACTGTTACAGTATTATGTAACACATGTTGACACACATTACATTCTGTTTGGATGGTGATATATTGGGTCAAGCCTTCAGCTAGCAGTTCTTGAACTTCATAGTTGTTGCAAAATATGACTAAAGCTACTTACCAGAGGGTAAAAACTGCTGAATGAATACAAACTAAGCACAAAATTTATTTAGCACATACATTATAATTTGAATCATAATTTAATTTTCATTCTTTATTTTCTATATTTAGATTTATATGTCTGAAGATAAAGTTCTCACTCTCAGAAAAAAGTTAACAAGACAAGATAAACTTTTATTGGCTTTGATGAAGCTGCGTCAAGGTTTACAGTTTCAAATACTTGCTGGCTTTTTTTACATCTCTAGATTGCTAGCAAGCAAAACTTTCAAAAACACATTAGATATTTTAGCAAGAGAACTGAACAATCTAATAGTTTTTCCAACAAGAGAGAAGCTGAACATCTCTCTGAGCTTTCAAAGCCAATATGCTACCATATATTTATAGTTTATTTGAAAGCTTACATTGTAGATGTTGACTGCTATAGAAACTGACTACTATTTTCAAAATTTAAAAGGAAAACAAGTTCCTGGTGCAGAAGTGGCAGAATATGTAATACAATTTTTTTCAAATTGAAAGTAAGAAATGGGGTCATTTCAGCATTCATAAGCTGCACATAATAGCTTATGTGTATATTTATATGGTGTGGACTTGCTATTACTGCGAGCAACAATATTACCAGGATGGGTGGTTGATTTAACCTCTTAGTAGTTCCCATGGCTTACATACAATAAAATTCTAGTTGAATAGAATATTTACTATTGTAAAGTACAAAACAAATGACCAGAATATTTCATTTGTTAAACAGAAATTTTGTAATACTACTGTGGATTGGCTACTGTACATTAGCTAGATGTAGGCGGAGTCTACACTACCCAGCCATCCAGATGCATATACTAAAGGGCCATTCAAAAACCAGCCAATCGAAGTCATGTACCAAATTCACAGATGTTTACTGCAAGCTTCCAATGCTAAACAATAACCGATTCAAGCTGCAACAACAAATAACTACTAAGCTGGCAGTTATGTAATAATTGGCCTTAAGTTGCAAAAGTGTACCAGGTCATTTTTCTAGACATGCAATTTTTAATTGCGTTTTATAAACACTTAATTTAGACATTTTGAAAAATCATTTCAAGAGTCATCAATTTAAGATATGAAATTAAATAATGCATGAAAAAAAAGTTGCACAACTAGCTTTTAGAAGCATGTATTTTGCAATTGAACTTGCAGAATTTTATATCAGTTACAATGGTAAGACATTGACCTGGTACACTTCGCTGATTGGCTGAGTTTTACATGGTCTATTGGTGCTTCCCATTTAGATGCTATTTATACATTTTACGTGTAATTTATTTGAATGCTATTAAAATATATGTGTATTTAAATGAATTTGAGTCAATTGCTTTTTATAATTGGCACACAAATAAATTTCTTTGCTCTGCATAAACCTATTGATTTTGCATTTTCTATATTTTTTGTTTTTTGAAAAAATGTTATTATTAATGCATTTAATGCTTTTTTTCAACACAAATTTGAAAAAATTGAAATATTATTGCAAATTTATCATATTAATGGTTATTTTATGTTTAGCAATTGATATGAAAGTTAAATAAGGGTATATAGGTATATAATACTTAGTACCAAAACAAAAAATACAACCTAACTGGGGAGCATATAAGTGGCATGAAACTCCTTCAACCTACTAGCTGTTTACAATTTTGAAATTTTTTTGAACTCAAGACATTTTCAAATAGCTTGTTACCAGACTACTATTAAACATCGCCCCACTCCGTTTATCAAAGACTTAAGTTGAATTTATCAACAAAAAATTTCAACTGCACATATCTCTTGCATGGGTAGTTTAGGCTTCACTAGTCAATTTCATTCATGGAAAGGAAAGCCAACTAATTTAAAATGTGTGTAAAAGAGAGATCAGGGAGATGCACCATTAAACTCCAATGTACTCAGTTATCAGCAAATGTGTTTCAAACAAGAAGCTTATAATTAACAATGAAACAAGCTACTGAATAGTCAATTGTGGATCAGTGAACCACTTCAAAAGCCTTGTGTAAACTTGTGTAAACTACCCGGTGGAACAAAAGAAGATGTTGCATAACAGAGCTATAGTAAGGAAATATTTAAATTGTAATTCAAAGGCGAGAAACTGGCTTACCAAGCAGTGACAGAGCAAAGCAAAGGTTATTACATAACAGCACATAGTTTTCATTCTTGGCTATTGACAGAAGAAATATTTTGCCGGCATAGTGAACACCAGAGGCTCAGACTAAGAGGTTGTGCTTTGAGATTCAGTGAATTTGTGCTTCCAAACAACCCCACAACATGGAAAACATTGAATCATTTCATCACATGGGTGAAGATTGCAGCTACCTCTCAGAGATAGAAGATGATCACTTTCTTTCAGAGTTAGGAACTGAAGTTGTCATTGCAGCAAAAGGTAAGCCCAATCATTTGCTTAACGTTGTCATTTGATATCACAATGACAGTATGACTATTGCTGTAGACAGATAATTGAATTTGTGCAACCATAACTTTTAAGAGACCACCTTGACTAATAATTCCCAAACTACTCTATTCCTATATCAATTTGATATGAGTTTTCCTGTAACAATCTATTTTCAAAAAAATTAGCGTTTTATTTCCACTTCACCTTCTAGCAATTTGTGCTAAATTCATTAATTTAAATTCCCTCCCCCATTGTAAAAGTATTGTTAATAATGCAATTTAGCAGCCTACAAGTAGTTATTAGCCTTAAGCAGCTGCCAAGCTAGCTTCTTGTTTTATAGCTAAGTATCAAAATGCCAATATTAGTGGTGAGTTGGCAAAATTTTTCATTAACTTCCGTACCACCAGTTTATTCTTTTATTTATCTTTGCACAGCACAATTAAATATAAAAACATGTTTAAGTAGCAATATTTTTCTTGGTAGTACTTTATTTGTTTTTCAATTTATAGACATACTGAAACTTACCAATATCTGTTATCTCGATATGAGGGGTCCATATAAAATGCTGACTCCAGCTTAAATTGTGATTCACTGACATTTTGATATAATTTTAATGCAGAGAAGCTTCTATAAACTAAACTAATTATGCCCAACAGCTCTTGCATTTGTAATTAAGAAAGAGGTAAAATAAAATAACGGCAAAAATTGTTACTAAATTTTGATAAGCTCAAACTAACCCAAACACTACGCAACATAATGATCATAAGTTTGCCAAAGCCTGTATGTTTATTCAGAATCAAACGATTGGTACGATGGTGCTGAAAATATGCTAAAAGATTTGTAGCTAACATCATTGATACTATTAGTTTTGGCCTTAGACTTCAGCTTCTTCAAAGTTGAACTTAATTTATTTACGCTGCTTGTGATTGTATATCTTAACCAAATGTTTACTGTTTATACTAATACAGTTTAAATATTACCCAACTTTTATCTTTTGTTGTAGATCCCATAACATTTTTTAAGACCATGCACTCAAAGGTGCTGAATAGGAGCACAAAAAAGAATTTGACCGCTACAAAACTTTGAATCATGCTGAGACCTTCAGCCTGCAAGCAGGCGCACTCACCACTGCATTACAAGCGTCACTGGGTGCTCTCGACACTACACCTCACCCACTTCTCAAGAACCCAGCTGCCCTTTTTTAGTACTTCTCCTTCAAGCTTCCCTGGCCACTCAACTCCTCTCGGAGTACTACCACACTTTACCAACCGATGGAATTAGTTATAAAACTTCCCCCTCCCCTCTCCTGTACTGGAGTTACTATCACGGACCTGGACTTGCGCACAGGTGTGCTAACCATTACACACCACAACTGCTTAGTTATCACTACACTACAGAGCAAGAATGTAATGACACACACTATGGTCTTAGCAGAAAAGTTAACTGAATTTACAGTCGTAGAAAAATTCTGCAAATGTTTATTTTCGTTTTTTTTTTTCTTATTTCAATCTTTAGAAGTTATTTGTTGTTGCATTTCTTATATTCAACTATTATATACAATAAAATCCACAATACTAGACTCTCATACTGGTTAGAAGATATGACAAGTTAGTTCAGAGTGATCAGTAATAATTTTTGCAGAAGCTTATTTCCAACGAAAATTAGAGCAGCATGGAACATTTATAAGTTCAGCTTTGAATATAACTTAGTTCAGCATTGAGCATATCTAAGATCATCATTGAACAGAAAAAAGATTATCATTAAACATATATAATATCACTATTGAGCATAAATAAGATCACCATTGAATATATATAAGCTCACCATTGAACATATATGATATCACTATTAAACATATATAATATCACTATTGAGCATAAAGAAGATCACTATTGAAAATATGTAAGCTCACCATTGAACATATATAAGATCACCATTGAACATAATTTGGCTCATTGTGATAAATACAAAGAATCAACTTCACAACTCTTTATATCAACATTGATCTAACATACTATTCACTGTGAACAGTACCTGACACTAATTTCTATTCACTGCTGGTCAATTTAGGGATCCAAAAAACGAGAGGTTTTAGTTGTCAGCTTATGTTCACTCTAACACTAATATTTCTCTCTGTGTATATTGTAAATTTATAAGGCTTGCATTAGGAATAACGCAGCTAAAACATCATTTTCCTTAAAGTCTTAAAAATATATAAGTATAACATAATACACTATGCCAATAAACTTATTAAAGTACCAAGCAAGCTTAGCTAGTTTAAGAAAAATTACACTAGGTAAATTCCCATTATTTATAGAATGCTTGCTGATATTAGCTTTTGATGTAATTAAAGTAAATTATTATTTATCTTTCTAGCTAAGGATTTCTTGCCGTAAGTTTTGCTTTTATGCATGGAGAAATGTCGTAACAAACGAGTTAAATTTTTATAGCACATAAAAATGTAATCTATAAGTCGAAGATATTTAAACTTAGCCATTAACTCATTTTAATTAGCAATGTAGCCTAAATCTAATACAATACAAAATATATACCAGTATATATAATATATTTTTACCATGCTGTTAATTACAGTATTTGTAAAACAAATTTTATGCTCATTAATTAAATGCAACAAATATTTATAAAATACTAATAATGTTGAATAAATAAATTCAATAATTCCTTTTCTATTTAAATGGCTGCATAATTTCTTGCAAGGTTGTATAAAGGAGTTGTGGCCCACAACTTATTATGTGTTCAATTGCCACATATGTCTTAGGAAGAAGAAAACTCCCCAAAAATTCTTGGTTTGAAAATTCTAGTATAATTAAAATCACTTAATATATGTCTTTGAAATGCATTTTGCCACTCTGCAAAGTTGCAGGAACAAATATTGCATGAAGTAATAAATGATTTATGAAGTAATTAACAAACCAATGTAAAAACTGTTGTTGTATATAGAACACAACATATTGATTTTCTTCAATTTCCACATCAAATCTATATAATATTCAATTATATCTAACCAATGCTAATAAACTAAACATGCATGCATACAAATATTTGCATCATATGCAAGTAATATTAGCTAATTAGCAACTATAGCATTTTTTTCATTATCTTTATTGCTTGCATATGTCTAAGTATTATTAAAATAAGGTTTTTATTTGCAACTTTGCACCACAAATTACATTAAATCTAAAAACTTGAGTTGTGACATGCATTAGGGCTACCTATACACAAATAGACCTTCATAAAACTCTCAATGATTTCATTCAACTCATGTATGCAAAAGTTTTGCATTAAAACAATTCTTCTAAATCACCCTAGAGCAGGAAATTATTACAAAAACAGCTTCTCATATATAATCTTTCTCCAGAATAATTTTTTTTTCCTGTATTTAAACTAACTTAGCAAGTGAAGATTGTGATATCACTCAAGTAATCACATATATATTATTCATAGCTGTAATACTTTAGCAATGAATAGATCATGTTTAATTTCCACTCTACCTAGCAGTTTTTCAGAATTATAGAGCTATGTATATCGTGAAATTGGAATAGCCTAATAGTTTTACATGTGTTTATAGCTAGACAAATTAACTTAAAAAGCTTACAATAATTAGATGATATTTGCATTCTTTTGAAGGTTATGGTGAAGCTACTGCAAAACTGGCCATTAGTTTAGCATAATATGCAATGCCACGCAAAAGCATGCCAAACAAGCAATGTTTATTTACCTTACCAGTGCAATTTTATCACCTTAAACACAAAAGCAAGTATAAAATACACATCCATATTAGATTAACTGTCAAGTTAAAAAAAGACAACATATATTCATGAGCTGGTTCTGTTTGCACAAGTACAATTTAGACCAGCTTATTATTTAGATTGCCACAAAAATATGACGTAAAATATGTCTTTAATCATTATTTTGATATTCACTGGTTGAAGATATTTTTTATATCCTAATATGTAAATATTGTACATAAATCTTAAAAATTAACTAGGTGAATAAGGAAAACTGCTAATTTTATGAAACTGTTATGTTAATAAAGACAATGGCTATCAACAAATCCCACCAGACCGCAAACTAATTGTAAATACTAAAGCAATTATATAGTGCTATGTGTTGATCTAGCCTAGTCAATACACCACAAATATGTATTATGACATACCACATTTTAAGTACTGAGTTACCATTTATTCTAATGGGTATTTGTTTAAACTGTTATATACAGCTTTTTGCACTACCAATATACAAGCCAGTTGTTATTCTGTCACTTTTTATCTACATCTCTTTTTAATGCCAGTTACTTGTTAGCTTCAGTACAAACAGCTAAACATTCTACTCTACAGCCAATCTTACTGTTAACTCTTGTTTAACAATATTACAAGAATCTAAAAATTTGAGTGTGTTTTAAGTATAATATTCTATCATTATAACTTTTAAATGAAACAATAATATGATAAATGCATTATAACTTTCTGAAAAGTTTTTTTGCAAAGTATATGTTTTTGGAAAATAGTTTTACAACATTTGCTAGGAGCATTATATTTATTCCTATCTAAAATAATTTTGTTTGAACTGCTATGTTTGTAATCATGTAATCAGAAGTAAAGCATCAGTAAAATGAGTATAAGTAGAAGCTTGACAGCTACATTAGGCATTGCTACATAGTACATAAATATATGGCCATATTAAATACTTAGCTGCATTCACAGATAAATGCATGGCTTGGAATTACAATACCATGAATACATTATTTATTTAGCTGGGTAACTATACAATTATGCCAAAGTGAAAAGCTTTTGGTTATTAATGCCTGAAATGTCTAACAATCTACTTGGGAGACCACCTTGTTGTTACAGAGTGAATGAGTTATTTGTTTGGCATTTGGATGATGGCACAAAGAAAGGCTATTTGGTTTGTTACTTGAGACTAGTAGCAAACTGCTACAGTCATAGCATCTTAGAAGATTTTGCATCACTTGCTAGAATTGTACATTATTTTAATGTAGCTATTGAAATTAATATCGCACTGAAAACACAGTATTGCAAAATCTTAAGCTGTACATAATTATATTATGCATCAAAAAGTACTTCTGCTATTCGACTATCCCAGGTTTATTTTAAACTAGCACTGCCAAAGTGCCTTGACTCTATTACAGTGTTTACTGGCTAATTTTGTTCTTCTCAATAGTGAAATAGATCTATTGCAAGAAATTAATGACTAGATATAACAATAATGATTTTTAGGCAAGACTTTCGCATCTATATTGCTCATCTGCTAGCTTGAAATACCCCTCTCCTTGGACTAATCTCAGGCTTTTCATTGTTGTTTAAACAGTTTTTAAACTCCTATTTCAATAAATCATTACCAACACTGCCTGCATGTATTAATATTCATTAGTGCCATCAATGCACTGTGGAGACAGCACCTGATGTTCTGTATATTACATTATAGTACAGAGATACTAAATCCAAAACATCTAAAATAATTGATGATTCTACCAGATTTTTAGCACACCTATAATATGTATTCCTGTAGTAAATATTAATAAGATGTTTTAACTGATAATTTTTATGCCATTATAATAGTTTGATACTATAACTACAACTTGAAACTCCTTAACCAGCACATTGGTTAGTAATATTGCTTCTTGATACTTAATTGCTGGTTCACAAACTATCAATAATAGGGATGCATATCAAAACTTGACTGCATTCATAATATGATTTTAATGCTAGGTAATGACTAAGCATGTCTGGTTGATATGAGGTGACTATTTTGTACACTGTTTAACAACATCAGCTTTTTGGGTTTATTTAAAGCATCTGCAAATCTGTATTATACATAATTACTGTTAGGGCCAATTAATTAAATTGTTAACCCTGAAATGCTTTTTACACTGTAATACTAAGTAGTAAAAGACATGTATATATATATAAACTGATTGTAATTTATACATAACATTGTACATTTAAAAAAAATCACAAAATACATAATTTATTAGCTAAATTTCAAGGCATTTTGTAGGTAGTGGGTTAATGTCAATAAAGTAGAATCCGGGAAGTTGAGTAGCTTTATTCAAGAGGAAGGCTCTCCAACAGTTCTACCAAAGCCTAAATAACATGTATAAAATAAAGGTTATATGCCCAATTTTTTTTCCAAAACAGCCTGCAACTGTTTTGCTATTGCATATGCCCTATGCCATTCATCAAGTGGAACAATTTTAACCAGGATATCTAGAAAAGTTGACACAAGGGCTTTATAAACTATGTAACAGTAAAACTGTGAGTAGTAATTAATTGACACTAATGAATAATGCTTTAGGTGCTGGCAACAACCATAAAAGAAAAGTTATATAACAAACAAATAGAAAAAGCACTAAACAAATCAACAGCATTATATACAATTGGGGCACATACATGAAAACAGCAGCTAGTGTCATTTTCTTAAGACAGCACTATTTTAGGTGTAAATTTAAGAAGTATTAGAAAATGCAGAAATTTACTGCAATTGGTTCATTTTATTTAAGTTAGTACATACTGAAGATCTCAAGTTTTTGCTAATGAACATGAGTTTTGGCCCGAAACTAAAAAAATATCAATAAATACACCTAGATAATCAAGGCTCTTTTTAAATTTCTTTGATTTCCTATGCTTTTTTCTAATTACAGCAACTTCTGACTGGGGATCGCCACGGTTAGTTTGTAACAGTAGGCAATCCAAATGAAATGAATAAATAGGAAAAAACATGAGAAATCATGCAAAATTAAGAAGAACCTTGATTATTTAGGTGTATTTCTTGATGTCTCACTAATTTTAAGCAAAAAGCATTGTTCATTAGCAGCTAAATTGTAAAAATGGCTAAAAACTGCAGATTTCCAGTGTGTACTAAATTAAATAAAAGGACTCAATCACCTTTGCAACATAATTCAATAATTGCATGGTCAAGCAGAATAAACTACAATTAACAGCAACAACAGTGTAATAGTTGCGTAGAAAAGTTGTACAGCAAAAAACTAAAAGAATGCAAAATCTATAAATGTGTGCTACCAAGTAAATGCTGAACAGACATCATGAAATAGTGTACGAAATACAAACTATTAAACTTACCTGTTGATCTAATGCAGCCAAAACCTTAAGCTTAGAGTAGTGGAATGGTGCTGTTCGATGTTGATATGCTACAAATAGCTAAGATGACTCAAATTCTTGCCTTTAGGAGTAAGAGGCCTCAGCTCAGTTTCAACAAAACTTCCAATAATCTCAACGGATGCGCTCAATTAGGAGCCACAACAAAGCACACCCATGTCATTTTAGTAAACTCTAAAAAATGAACGGAAATAAAACTGTTAGAGAGTAAACAGAGAAACATATAGTGATGGGGGAAAAACCTGTCAGCAAAGGTTATATACACTCATAGTCATAACACGAAGAAAAAGATAATGAATAACAAGCTATTCAAGATGACACAAGAAACCAAACAAATTTCTTTGACTAAAAAATATAATTAAATACTATATTACTTGGCAAAAAATATTCGTTTTGAACAACATATTATTGGGAAGAATTGCCAGTGTCTTAAATTTTGAGATTAAAGTTTCTGCCTTATAGCGGAAATAGAGAGGCAATCAATAGTGTACAAAACATGTTTTCAGTCATTGGCTGTTGACTAAATTGACAAAGGTAAAGAAAGCTTCCATATCATTATTTATTTTGTTCTCAAGTGTGTGGTTACAGTTTCATGAGTCAGAAATATAATTATTTGAGATATGAAATCAAATGTAGTCAAAAGAGTGTCATACAATTTAAAATGTAGTAATAGAGCTTTGACAATAATTTCTTCTGCTAAGTAAAACAGGTACCATTATGTGCTACTTATCTTTTAGAGATGAACATCAAGGATGTTGAAAACAAAATAGTTGTAAATTACAGCAAATACCTTTCTACTTACCTAACCAGAGAAAATAAGTTTTCAACCTTGCATGCACTCAGCTGGTTTTCAATGTTTGGATCAGTGACATCTTTATAACTGATAGCAGCATTATGTGATAGCTTTAGGAATTGTTACCTTAAATCTAAATTATATAGAACAAGAAGTGCAAAAATATGGCATTAGTACTCATTGCACAATACACACTTGCTAGGGTAGCTAATCTAGCATCACATTAATTTAAGAAAGACAAAATTTTATTACTGTTCACAAACGATGAATATTAAAATTTGAATAATTAGACAAATTAACAATGATATTGATGTTAGTTCAAACATTACTAATGGTAAACACCAAAATACTAATAGGAATAGTCATGTTAACATCAATTAGAAAAGTAAAGATAATTTGAAAATGAGACAGTTTATAGGTCTAACTCTTGTAGTTGACAAGCAATTACAGGGCAGTCATATTGATGTAGGCTACCCTCAAAATGTAGCACTTTAAAAATATTAAAAAGACAGCACATATAAGAACATAATCTTAAAAATAGGCATATGTGACACCTATATTTTGATTAACAAAGAAATCTTCTTTACTTTATTAATCTAGCTCATATAATGGTATTCTGTCTTAGTATGTTATTTTAATACTTGAAATCTAATCAGCTACAGAAAAGTACTTCAATTCAAAGGCCTTCATAATTATTCTTTAGTTTGCTATTTAAATAGACAGTAAGGTTGATGAATAAAATAAAAGTTAGTAAAGTAAAAACTAAATAAATTGAGAATAATATCTCCACTCTAAGGTTATAATCCTTATAAATTAACATTTTAATACTCCTGTTATCCTTAGGTATAGTTGTTAGCAATTTAACTATGAGCTCGAAGCCAAATGTCAGTATCAGCATCCCATTACATTGACTAAGACTGACTTTATAACCCTCAAGCTGTGGCACTCAATTTCTATAAGTAGTAACTAATAACAAATATAAAATTATTTATTTGCTACTGATAGTGATAATAATAATAATTAAAATTAATAATATGATCCATTAAAATAGAACTAATAAAGCCAACGACGTTAATGGTATGTCTAACTAAACATGGCATGTCTCGTCTGGCAGTGGGTATGTGGAGGGCCAGGTAACCTACGGCCGTCAACCCGTTACTGGCACAACTAGAAGAAGATACTCAAGAGAAGACAACAAAGTTGTCATGGAATGCTGCTTCAAAAGTACACCCAAATTGAGAGGTTATAGAAAAACAATGTATGAGCTCTGTAGACCGGGATTAAAGAATTATTTAAAAAGAATGTGCAAACGCTGGAAAAAAGAGGAGAGTTTAACATCAGCGAATAGAGACTAGCGGATTAAGCAAGAACTATGAAGAAACACAAGCATTTTATGGAAGAAGAACTCCATAAGATTGAAGAAGGAACCTTGCAAGAACTAGGCACATCAATTGGTGAAGAAGATAATGAAGAGATAAATTTGCAAATAGAGGATGTTATAGTACAACATGAGATAGCATATAAATCAGCCATGAGAACTTTAAGAGTACCTAGTTCAGAGTAACAAACTATCTAATGATCGACCAACACTAAGAGCCCTTAGGCACATTGAGAGGGTCAAATTACTACAGGCAGTAAAACAGATTATTGATGTGCTAAACTGTGTTGAGATTATTAATACCATTGAGCTTAATAACACCCTTATGGCTTGTGCGAAAAATAGTAACAGAACAAGTGTGTAACAAAAAGGAAAAAGAAAAACTGACAATGTACAAGTATGGAAAATACGACTGCAGAAGAAATAAAAAAAAATTAGATCAGACTTAAGTAAAATAGCAGAGTGAAAAAGTAGAGCTTACAATGATTCATTGAGAAGAATGGTTGAAGAAAAATATAGGATAAAGAACAAAGAGTGTGGTGTAGTGATTGAAAAACTGAAGCAAAACCTGAGAGCTGTAAGCCAGAAGATAAACAGATATACAGAATGAGTTGATCAATATAATCAGAACACAATGTTTACAATGATAAGCGCTTTTATCAAGAATTACGAGGAAATGAATGTACATCTAAAGAGGCACCTGACAAGGAAATCAAAAGCATTCTGATAAAATATATGAGGTCATCCAACTAAAAATAATACCAATGCAGAATGACTAAATAAAGTTAGCAACAAATTGGAGCATATGTAAAGACAAGGAAATTAGATCTTAGAAACGATGCAAACAACTGGAATAGCAATTAATGTCATAAGGTTGATAAGAAAAAGCATGAAACCTGGAAAACACAACTGAAATACCTGGAAGAAAAGATAGGAGAAATAAAGATCAAACTAAGAATTTTCCAAGGAGACTCTTTATCTCTATCCCTTTTCTCCAACTACCGATTCGCATGACAGAAGCGGCTCCATGATGCAAATTTCGACGAGACAGAAAACAAACCATCTCCTATATGTGGATGACCTGAAGGTAAATAGGAAATCAAAGTCAGAACTGGAAGCTTTGGTAAACACTGCCGGGATCTTCACAAGGAATATAGAAATGAAATTTGGATTAAAAAATGTGCCACACTGGTTATGAGAAAGGGAAAGAAAATCAAGGACACAGGAATCAGTTTGCCTGATGAACAGCTAATCAAAGATCTGGGTGAGAAGCCGTATAAATATCTAGGAGTTCTTGAGATTGATAGAATACAAATATATGAAATGAAAAATAAGATCAAGGAGTACTACAAACAAATAAGAAAAGTTCTGGATTCAAAACTGAATGGTGAGAACACAATCAAAGCAATAAACACATGGGCAGTAACAGCAGTGCATTACACAGCTAGAATACTTGACTGAACTGTTTCATGAGCTAAAAAATATGGACTGAAAGACAAGGAAGCTAATGACAACAAACCGTGCACCCTATCCGAGAGCAGATGTAGGCAGGCTGTATTTTAGCAGAAGGGAAGGCGGTAGAAGAATGTTGTCAACTGAAAAATGCATAAAGATTGAAAACTGCAGCATGTCAGACTACAGAAATATAACATAGACTGATAGAAACACCACACTGAATACCTTCCTAAAAGACAAAACGGCGGTAGAACTAAATAATGATAAAGTGATAGAAAGAACTGATGAGTGTTAAGAAAAGCTTCACGTGGTCAATACATCAAAACGGTGGAAGACATGAAAGCATTTTCCTGGAACTGGTTGAAGTATGGTTGGCTGAAAAAGGAAACAGAAGGACTGCTGACAGCTGCGCAAGATCAACTATTCACTACTAGAAATTATAAAGTGGCTATGAGAGAACAGGGTAGCAAGAAGTGTGGAATGTGTAACGCAAGAGACAAAACTTCGATGCACGTATTGAGTGAGTTTGAGAAGGTAGCAGAAGGAGAATATAAGAAAAAACACAACCTTTTGGCATTGATAATTTCAATAGTAGTTGTGTGAACTTCGTGGGTTTCAGAAAAGTAAGAATTAGTACGGCCATCAAGCAGAATCAGTACTGAAAAATGATAATGTAAAAACCTTGTAAGATTTTAACATACACACTGACGTAGTCATCAAAGTTAGGAGACCCGATATATTAGTAGTTGACAAGCATAATGCTGAAACAACGATAATTGATATCACAGTCCCTGTTAACTACAGAGTAAAAGAAAAAAATTCGAAAAGTTAGGAAAATATCAGAATTTAGCACTAGAATAAACCCGCCTTTGGAAAACATAAAAAAAGTCATCCCGTTGTAACTGGAGCCTTTGGAGCTTTATACAAGATTGTAGACTGGCTGACACTACTTGGAGTAGCTGAAAACAAATGCTCATTAATTCAGCAGACACCCTTACTAGGATCAGGATAAGCTCACATCCTGAGGAAAGTTCTATCCATTTCAACCTAGTATAACTAGGCCAATGGTAAAAGTTTACACCAGCTAAAAAACTACGGTCAATCAACAATAATAATAATATACAACTATATTAGTGCAGTTGGTTCTATTATTAGATTAGCATATCGATTATGACTTTTCAATTGCCACCCTGATACTATGAGTAAAATGTACAAGCATACGTGAAAGTATAGATATGATCATAAGTATAAAAATAGGTATAAGTATAAATATAAATATAGGCACAAGTATAAAACGAATGATTATATTATTAATAATATTAGTCAGTGATACCTATAACCGTAATGGTTTTTAGACTTACAGTTATCATTAACATTAGCTGAGTAATATGATTAGTTAAAATAATGGTATTCATTAATATATCATAGTTATAAGTTATAACTCTAGTCTCTAAAGAGCAACAGCAAGTGTAATTGGGATATTCATATTAAATTTCATATTCACATAGTGCAATGTTTATGTTATGAACTAATTTATTCCTTCAACATTTAACTATAAATATGATTAACACTAACTTTGACCAGCAGTATTACTAAAAGAAGCGTATTACACATATAAGATAATAAAATTCTAGTAGTGGGACTAATAGTATTACTAGGTCCGGTATTATTCTTGTTATCTTATTCATCATTCATGAGTTATCAAATTTAAAATTACTACTTATTAGCATCAGCATATAAAAAGTAAGATCATTAGGAATAATTATTATGAGGTATGATCTATGATTTGCATTATCCATATATAGTTTAATACCAATATGATATATTATTATTGCTGATAGTCTATGTTATAGTTAAATTTATACTTATCTTTACAGTTACCTATAGTAGCACTTATTAGTTATTTGTGGTAGCCAAACTAATGTTTAATATTAATAAATTAAACTGAGTATCATAAAAGTGTTACTAAGAATTTTAATTATAATCGTAATGGTGATCATATTACTTTATTATAATTATTATATTTTATCACTAATGCTAAACTGAGTTAATGTATATACTTTGAGTTTTACTATTACTCATTATATTTACACTTATAGTAAAACTAAATATGTAAAAGTTATACTTATACTATTATTATTCGTATTTCATTAGACTTACATCTAAGATCGCAGTCCTATTACTACTACCACTGATACTAGTACTACAACTAGTACTAGTACTACTACTACTACTACTAATAGTACTGTTACTACTACTACTACTAGTACTACTACTAGGTCTACTACTAGTACTACTACTAGGTCTACTACTGTACTAGTACAACTACAAACTTTGAAAATAACTGCAAGAAAGGTATGACTTACTCTTTTTCTTACTCTTACTGTGACTCTCAGTCGTAATGTAAAATAAAATTGTGAACTGTAAAGTTAAACCCAAGGCTGAAATTTATTTAATTAAATTTAGACAATCTGAATCATTGGCTCAATCCTTGAGTTTGACTATTACTATTATTATTAGTGTTACGATTGTGATTATCATTGGCATTATGCCATTATCATTATGATTGTAATTGTGGTAATTCTAACATTAATTATAATCATAAATTAAAAGGTAATGATTAATGATAATTATTTTCATTTTGTAATCATAATGATAATCATAATGATGTAAATTTTGATGTAAAACCAAAATACTAAAACTAAAAGTAATAGTTATAAAATTAAATGATAAAATATTATAATTATTATGATAATTATTATATTTATTATATTATTATTGAATATATTATTTCATTAGAAAATAGGTTGCAGCTTAGCATGATTAAAATTCAGTAAAAATTAGTTTACTAACAGCAAACATGCATGCGTCTTGTCAACATTCAATTCGTAGTGCCATAGCGAAGCCAGATTACTGGTAGTACGACTACTAGAACTACTACTACTAGTGATGGATTACAGATCCTTGGCGATTTTAGCTGTGAGTGACCTTCACCTCACATTCTCGTCATGCGCGCGGCATTAGACTAAGTAGAGGGTATAAAGCACTGAGCTGGAAAAGAAATAATATATTTTAATTATAGGTAATACTAATAGTAATATAATTTATGGTAATATATAGGTAATATTATTGAGTTCATTGGTATGGAGTATAGACCTATCACTGATAGTATCAGTATCAACTACTACTTACGTACTACTTCAACTTATAACTTACCTTCAACTCAAACTGCTTGGAATCATTTGTCTTTGACCATATTGGCATTGTCATTGTGATTGTAATAACTATTAATATTTTTAGTTCAACATCAATGCCGAACATATTGTAATAACTAATAAGATAACCATAAGGTTGATATATTTTGCTAATACTAATACTAATAGTAATAGTTATAGTAATAGTTATAGTAATAGTAATTCAGTGTCACTCTCACTCTGGTGGAGTGAGACTCAGACTTAGAGTTAGAGACAGAGTGAGTCCGAGTAAGTCTGAGTGTTGGTAATAGTAATAGTCATATGAATTTAAATTATATTTACCTATTTCTAGCAATCACAATGGCAATAGTTATAGTAACTTTCACTTACTCTTAAATCATTGAACCTGAACTAAAAGTAAAATTAAGCATTATGATTATCATTATCATTATGATTATACCTATGGTTTTATTATGTTTAAATTAAAAATCAATATCATGATAATATCATAGTGATAGAAATATTATTGATAAATGATAATATAAAAGTAATTTGATAAATTATACATTGATTTTGAATTAAGGTGATACTGATACTAGACCGGTACTGAAAGTGATAGTAGGCTAATACTAATAGTAATAGTAATAGTCATATAAATTTAAGTTATATTTACTCATTACCGGCAATCACAATGGCAATAGTAACTTAAACTGTAAAAGTAATGGTATGGGTATGTTTGAAATTGTCACTATCAATATTGCTATGAATCAAAATATAATGCTATCATACCAATAATTTAAAATAGTATTACAAAGCTTCAGTAGCAACTTTTACTTGTACCAGTTTGGAATTTTGAATTATACATATTCTTAGTTAAAGTCTTCAAGTTTATTGTCAAAATGAACTTGAAATTAAAGACTTAGTAGTAAAAATTAAACTAAGACTGACTGTAAGTGACTAAGATTAAAAATAAGTAATTTTAAATATCGATTTAGTATTTTTCTTACTCTTTGTCTTGAAATTGACTTTTATTTTGCACCTACTCCTGGTCAATGATTCTTTTTTCTATTTATATTACTATTGCTATTAGTATAATTGACTTAAATTTAATAATAGATATGATTATATCTTTATAAATGTGATATTTGATTTTATGAATAGTAATTCGAAAACTCTTTGGTATTATTTATTTTTGATCATTGTAGTTATTATCATTATATTTGTATAGTAATTATGATTATCAAATTCAATATCGATATTTGTATTATGGTATGGATATCTGCCTCCATCCCGTGTTCTGTTTTGCAGTGCCTTTTTACATTCACGTCTAGGTTCACATTGCGATGGTCATACTGATAGCACTTGGGGACAGTGATGAGCATAATGATTATCACTAATATTAAGATTATCGTTATTAGGATTTAGAATAATTTAATAAACAAGAAACTTAAAACAAATGTTTTTACTAATATACATATTAATTACTAATATAAATATACTACTATGAATATTATAATTATTATACTTTACAATTCAAAGTAAGATAATCATAATACGAACTGGTAAAACTAAATATAAAGTAAATGTAATAATACTAATAGTAGTTATCCATTCCCCTTTGGTTTCACATACTAATAATTGGAAACCTCTGTCCTAATATTATTTCTATTAATATTGCTCAAAGTTTGATCCCTATTTAATTTTATAGTTCACTCACCAGCTACATAATTTTATTAAAATACATGTGGTATTGGTTATAGTACTAGTGAAACTTGAAGTTGAATAGCATGCTTATTACTCACTGCTCTTTGCTTACATTATTAGGGTTACTCTTTAGTCTTAGAGATACCCTAACATAAACTTGAAAGCTGGAGGTAGTACTAGTCTAGTGCTGTGTTAATCCTACACTGTTGACTTATCAACACCGTGACTATAATTATGACTCCTAAGTCAAAGTCATTTTCATATAGTAGTAATCACTATGACAGACTGAAAGTCAGGAAGACTAAATATAATGGTAAAGTGTGTAAGAATAAATCATACTTAATCAATTACTTTTAGTTTTGTTACCAGTGTTGGGTCAACTTTCAGAATAAAGAATAAATATAATTATAAAGATAAATGGATAAAAATTCCAATCATGGTTTAATGTGCCTATTTTAAGCTGTTAATTTAATTACTATAATATAAGTGCTCAAAATACAACTTTTGATTTTCATAATTATGTTTTAATTTAATACAGATACCATAGTATCATATACAGTAGAATCAGTTGTATCTTATTTAATAATAAAGTAACTTTTTGCAGCTTTCACAGTTATTAATTATTCACTTGTTAGTCTTTGAACTAGGACAATGTTAGAAACTTGAAGTAGAATGAAGTTTGATTTCAGTTACCGCAATGGTATCTGCAGTCACAATAGGGATATGCATATAACTATGTTTATATTTGTGAAAAATATATAGTCAAAACTAGATAGGGTAATAGTAATTATAGTTAGTTTCACTTTTACTATATTCCTATAAACTGGAAAATAGACAGAAGCATTTAATCATGAAAGTAAACCTAATGGAAGTAAATCAATTCACTAAGTATAGTAAAATATTTACTATTCAGTGAGTTTATTTACTTTAGTTAATTGTACTTGATTATTTCTGTTGGTTGGTTTTTCAGTTGGTTTTTTTGCTTTTTGCTATAGCATATCAAACTACCACAAAGTCATTCTTCAATATTACAATGTTAATCATAAGTGTTTCTGTTGTTGTACTGATTGATAAATATTTTTTAGCTTGCATGGATATTTAATACCATCAAGGTGTCATTTGAACCGGGACTGGAATAAAGATGGCAAATCGAGAAGCTAGCTACAATTCTTCTGCAGAAAGAAACTTGGTAAGCAAAAATAAGCTGCAGCATAAAGCAGTAAGCGAAATGGCGATGAATTTTGCTTGATTTTGATTGACCTTAAAATGTCTGGTCACCTTTTACCGCCGTGGTCCTGCGCGGTTGGCGGGTGACCTTAAAATGTCTGATGCACGTAAAATAAATTTTGTGACAGTCAAAAGTATGCTGATCTTTTTTGTATTTCAATGCATCGGTGTCTTAGCTTAAGAGCTGAACCCAACAATTTTGATCTAAAGCTGTTTTTTACGAGAAAGTGATTTTACTGTCTTTCTGATTATTCTTGGTTTTTCAGCTTGATGAATTGAATAAATGGAATTGATTTTGGATATTTTGTAATGGATGAAAGAAATTTTTCTTAAATTTGTACTGAGCAATTTTTGCTATTGCTATGATGTTAAGTGATAAAATTGCACCCTTAATAACCCTGAAAACTTTCATTACTAGCATTTGTTTATGTTCATTTTTAGGAAATAAAAACGAAGACACAACTCACCGATGCTATCTCACTGTGCCTGCATGCAGCTTATCTAAAAAGGTACTCCTATTAGCTGGCTCTTGCCCAATACCTGGTTGTCTCTGTAACTATTTTTTGCTCGCAGATGAGTTTTTTGAACTTGACATTTTATTGATTTTGAAAGTTATAGTGAGCTTTGAACTTGCTAGCATCGTTTTTAAAGACTTGCTGCAGTTTTTATCAACATTTTTTAAGTCAATGGTGTTAGTTTGGAAGCTCTCTCACTCCTCTCTCTGTCTCTTTCTCCCACACCTTCCACTCAACCTCTCTCTCTTTCTCTCCCTCTCTCCCACCCTCCCTCTCTCCCACCCTCTGTCTCTCCCACCTTCTCCCTCTCTCTCCCACTCTCTGTCTTTCCCACCTTCTCTCTCTCCTAACCTTACTCTCCTCCCTTTTCCACTATCTCTCTGACTCTCTCCCTTTCTCTCTTCTACCCCATCTCTCTTCCATCCTCTCCCCTAACCTTTCTCTCTCTAGTTTGCATGGCTTTACCCAATTTTGGTTTATTTTTTTATTTTGTTTCAGAGTATCCAAAAGGAAAGCTAAAATTTATTTAATATATATTATACTAACTTGAGCTTTACATATAATATCAAATAAATGCTGTGTTTTGTTAAAACAATGTTTGCAACTTTGTAGTATATTCAAATTCATAATTTATTTGTAGAGTCACACAACAAGACACTACTCTGACACACTCACAAGTTGCCACTGATCCAGCAGTATAGATGATTGTTTTCTCCACTGGCTATGCTGTCACGCTTTACTGATGTGGTGTTTGAAACAATCCAATTGTTTGCCTACGCAGACTAGGGTGAGAAAAAAAGTGAGAAATGAAAGCTGTTTTTAACACCAACTACACTTAGTTTTTATTGAATGAAAAACAAAGTGAAATCATTAGTTATCAGTTAAATGACTAAATCACTGTTTATAAAGATGAAACACAAATAATCTTATAATATGCTAATGAAATTTGGCTTTCAAATAGCTTTTTTCTGTATATTTGTTGAGGAAGTTTATCTTCAACAAAACTTCGTAGCTGTTGAATATGTGGAGAGTATTTTATATTGCATAAATTTATAGAGTAAAAGGTTCTCATCAAACTTTTACAACTTAGCTCATCGACGGTTTAAAAGTGTGAGTCACCCTTCACACTAGAGTTTTATAAAGTTTTAATGAATGTGCAGTATTTCATAAAATATTGTGTGTCTCGTAAATTTAGCTATTCCTACCTTTTCAGTGAGATTGGAGTAAACACACCTCAAAATTCACATCTGGTATCACATTGATCTATCGCAAGTCAAAGTACACCTACTAACTCTTCCTTCCTTAATACCTGCTTGCTTTTGCACTTCTACTCATTTCATATACGTAACATTTCTCTTGCAGATGAATTACATCTTTTAAGTTGTAAAAGCCTTAAATAGCATGAAATTAATGAGGTTTAAACCGTGGCCACACTAACTATTGATGCGTTTATTGATGGGCTAAATTACACGAAAATATTGTCTCTTTCTTTTTAGTTTCACCTAAAGTATTACATACTATTGATGGAGGCTTTGCTGAAGTTTTTGGGTGATGATTTGTCAATACTTTTCCAGAGAAGATGATGCCACGGTGGCTGGCGTCATTATGCAGTTTCCAAATTTCTTTCAGCTTTGCTCTAGTGAAAATGTTGGAAAACAATCAACAAAAAGGTTTGTACCATAAACGAAGTTATTGTGTGCATGTTGCCAAAGCATAAAGTGTGCCGGACATTTTTAAGTTTCTGTTGAGTTGCGTTGATGCTTTTCCTGCATGAAAAAAGTTCCAGTTTCAGTTAATATTACTTGCCGAGTACCCACCTATGTTTTAAATCATATTGATACATACGTTCTTTTTGTAATATTAAAAGTATAACTTGCTAAATTGCTATTCAATGCCCATTGAAGTTTCCAACTGTAATTAATTAGTTGATTTGGCAGCATAGTATCGATGATTGATGAAGGCAGCCGATATAATTATAAGCATAAATATCTATATCTACATGAAGATGTCATTCCCAATGATTGTTATTCTGAAGTCAGCTGATTAAGTTATCACAAACTAAACATTTTGACCAGCGGCTTTTACAATGCAACTCGGTGAAATTTTAGACCTAGATAAATTGAATTTCTTACTGAAAATCGTGAAGGTATTAAAGTTTAAAGTGAAAGTTTAAAGGGTCATCTCTCTGCGAATTCTAATAGCATGGTGCCAATTAGACTTGAAAAAATTTCAAGGCACTATAAAGCACTAAGCCCATTCTTACAAGTAGTTTCAAAGTGCACTGGAATTTCAGTTTACTTGTCATTGTATAGAATCCTGATCTACACTATATAGCATTCACTATTGCCTGCTTCTTCTAAGCATCTATAATGTTTGCTTTGAGAAGTGAATTTCTACTTGGTATTTTTTCCTTATCGTTCTGTTTGCCAGTAGTCTTAATTTAATGGATTTTCCCTTTTCAAAAGTGGTTGTGACAATCAAAACACATCATGCAGCCTGCAACGACACAATCAGTCAGTAATTTCTTCCATTAAAGTAGCTCTTCTGGTTACTCTTACTCACCTAAAAGCCTGAGCCTCATTCAAATTGCAAGTTTTTAGAGTTGTTAATTTTTCATGCAGTCTTTCATTTTCTTTTGTTAGGCACAAAATTAGTATTCACTAGACCTAATCTTTCATCTGCATGTATGCCTATTGTTTGTTCATTAAAGAAAAATCTCTGCTGAATATTGAACTAATAGTGAAAACTAAAAGTAGCAGTGTGATTTTGGTATTACAATCAGTTGTTAGCATAGAGTCAAGTTATTGACAGGAATTTTCAAATTGAAATGAATGAATTTCATTGTAAGTCAGCAAGATTTAGTCTAAGTAAACATAGCATTACATCATGTTCTTATTTAACATTGGTAGAAGGCAACATTTATTTTAAGGACTGTTGTAAACTTAAATGTAATTTTAGGTACTTTCCATGTTTGTTATTGTAGATGGTCTTGTTCTTTGGAATGGATGTGACAACTCCTTGTGTCAAACTTAACTGATTGACTACTGAATCCCAATCATGTTTTGCCAAAAAATGTGAAAATGGAGTGCATGTCTACTTTATTTGAGAAAATATTAAAAATACTTTTGAAACTTCATCTAGCCAAACAATACAACAGTTTCATTTTATTAAAAAACATCATTTGCCCAAAATGTATTATGTAATCGAACAATTTCTAGAAAAAACAGTGCTTTCCTCCAGTTTTGCTAATGAATTACATATTTCATTACATGCTTGTCTTTATAATTTTATTAATTGTTTTTTCTGGTGAGTCAATTCAACCTTGAAAAGTCTGAATTTCAGACTTAATTTCAAGCTAGAATATTCACATTTTTAGGTCTGCGTTTGCAAACATTGTTGTGTTACTTTACTTTTTATATTTTTTGAAATAGATATTTTTTTAGCTTGTGCCTATTCATGATTAGAAGAGTATAATAATATTTAATTTTTCTTCAATTTTAATAGATGAAAATGTTGATCAGTTGGAGTATTCAGTTTAGCTGAATTTTACTTGCTTCTGCGAAAAAAATCTTTTGGAGTTGTCTGCCCTCTCTTTAGGTAATTTTTTGACCTATGGTCAATGCAATAATTATAACTTTTTAAAGATGCTTGTGAACCTAACAATATAGCACAACTATCAAACCACATTATTTATTCAATATCTGCATAAAATTTAGCCAATAATCTGCCACCCAATGAGCTTGAAAAGATATTAGAATCCTAGCTCAGTGCTGCCATCAATGTAGATATTTATAATGATATAAAGCCAAAACTCATTATTTATAATGATATAAAGCCAAAACTCATTATTTATAATGATATAAAGCCAAAACTCATTATTGCATGAAATTATCTAACCATTCCTGACGAAGAATCGAGATAATAACTCCAAAGTTGGTCAGTTGAAACCACAGCAATAATACTTTAATCCTTATAATTGTCAGGTTTAATTTTATACCAAGCCCCAATCAGTACATATCACTATGACAACACAGCCTAAGCACCTCCAATGCAAGAAATTTAGTATTGTGGTGCTACAAATCCTCCAGTTGCAAATGAGTAGAGCTTTCATGATTATTGGTCTACCATAATGTTTATTTAGCTGTAGGGACCAGCATAAATGCTATTATATGTGGAAGGTATTTGAAAAGCTTCCAACTCCATCTTCAACTGCGGGCTATTATAATTATGCCGATAAACGAGATACTACACTCAGACTGCCCTGTTATAGTACTATGATTGGCTGCTGCAAAATTTTTGCCGATAAACAACATTTATTTATGATGTAATGTATCTCGTATTGGTACATAAGTGTTATGTCTGAGGACGAGATACTGTGAAATTATGCCCTGATATTAATCAACCCTGCTGGTATTTCAAGGTCACCCCTACGCTGGTTTGCAGACGGATGACACTTGTTTCTGTGGAAGTGAGTACGACAAGTATGGAATCAGTGAAGAAACGAGCTGCAAAGACCCTTGCAAAGGAAACACTAGTCAGATATGTGGTGGAGGCTGGAGAAACAGTGTCTATAAAATATCTGGAAAAGGTGCATAAAAAATGAACTCAAAATTGAAATTGAATAATTATACATTTCAATGCAAAAAAGAAAAATAAAAATATTGTTGATGCTTATTTACTATTATTTTATAGCCTAAAAATTTGTATATTTGCACCTAATTTTTCATAGAATTTTAATTGTAAAATATGCTTAGATTTAAAGTCACTTCAACAATGTATCAAACAGCTGAATTTTGTTTAAATATATACTGTAGAAAAGAATGAATCCAGCCAAAGTGTACCAAGACCCATTCGCTATGTCGGCAAAATCGAAGTAGGAAAAATGACTGATGACATCATATCCTTTATTGAACATCCAACTGATTCTACTAAAATAATAGCAGCTACATCAAAACAACTTGTAGAGATCAATCATCATGGAGACTGTACAGTAGTAGCTGGTGTGCAGCTGCAAGGTTGTTTGCATACGCAAAACTCACTTTCATTTGCTTCCATCAGCCATACTGTTTATGCTCACTTCACTGATCTGAATATACATCACTTCCTGTTTAACAAGTCTGTCATCTTGGTGGCTGATGAAGGTGACCATTGCATTAAATTCTTTGAATTTCAACAGAAACCTTTGTTCTCTAATTTTCAAACCTACAAAATTGGCAATTGTGGAATTTCACAAGTATCCCCTCTGTTAGCTGGTAGGGTTCAACATTTCAACGAACCTCAAGCAATCAAGTTTAACAGCCCGAAACATCTTTCTCTGTACCATGACTCTGAAACTATTAGACTGGCTGTTAACTGTGTACTGACTGAAGTATACTCTGTAATTATTAGTATCTATCCAACTCACACTGTAGCATATGAGTACAGTGGACACCCTGGGTATGTAATTCACATGTTGAATTATTTTGATTTTCCAATGATGAAATCACAAGGATTTAGCAGTGTGGAGGGCAAAAGTGATTTTGCAAAAGTAGAATTGCATATTGAGGATAATTTTGGTACATCAATTGAGGTTTATAGCTATACTTGTAAGTCAAATATCAGTTCAGAAGTTCCCAAAGTGTTGAATGATTTACCAACAATATTATTCAATGGTGAAGTTCGGTATTTAATTTACAATCATACTAGTCAGATACTGCTAATACCACCTATACAAGTTTTACATCTTCCTCTGGAAGCAGAGTCTAAACTGAGTCAGTATACTGTAGCACGTGATTCTCTCATACTCTACAGTCAAAGCCTGAAAACATTTTATTTCACAAAGAAATATTCTCAATATAAGAGAGTTAGTGAGAGTCAGTGTAGTCAGTCTATTATACAAAAGTTACAGGTGAATGGAGCTGAATCTTGTGCTTATGTCTGCTTTAAATATGGCGACCTTTGTGTTTACTTTTCATTTAATAGTGTAGACAACTTCTGTTATATTCATAATGAGGTCAGCAATACTAGTCTTATTACTACTCCAGGTTTCTACTGTTACACATCTTTAAATTATATATTTTAAATGTTTAAACAATTTGTTTGCTCTTTTAACAACGATAATTTAGTAAGTTACCACACAAATAATAAATTATTGAATGGGTTTTCTGACAAAGAATAATAACTTATTAAATGGGTTTTCTGACAAAGAACATAATATCTTTCTGATGCTGGTAATATTTACAATTATATTTATGTTTACAGTATAATATCTATGTTTATTACAATATTTTAGTTATGTTGACATTTATACTATAGCTGCTGTGAATTTAATAAACAATAATCTCTATTCTACAATGTATTTTATCTCAATATATAAGTAAATATACCATTTTAATCAAAAAAGGAGAACAATAATCAATTAAGGTAATTGAAAGGGCACAACAGAAACCTATATTATATGAAATGGTCAGAAGAGGACAACTCTAGATAATCATAATATCCCAGTGATAATTTCAATTATTGACTGCAAATGCATATTATTTGTTTGATCAGACAATAAAAATTCAATGACTATACGTTTTTAATATAAACAACAGCCATGTCTGTGTTTTACTAAATCAGCCAATCAAATAATTGCTAAAGTAACATTCAATTCTTTTAACTAACTTATTATATTATTTCGTCAGTTTAAAACTCTAAAGAAGCATCCAATATTTTGAAAGACTAGATAATGAGTGCTTCTAGTAACATGTGACAGCATAAACTCTCATTGGTATCGCTGACTGTAGTATTATACTGAGTGAAAAACATTGAGGCACCAAAATAGTGAATTTTTTTACACTCAACTTTATTTGATATCTGCACAGAGAGAAATATTAGTGCAGTGCTTGCACTAAAATTGTTCAAAGAGCCTTTTATTGCCAGTATAGCCTGCACCACACCTCTAATATTTGTTAGACCTGCACTTATTTTGATGAAATTGAAAATTAATCCGATTAGTGTAAGCTGAAAAACATTTTGTAGTAGCTCTGAAACCACTTAGTTACTTTTCACAAGTATTACGTAATTATCATCCCTAGGTTCTAATGAAGCTAAACAGTAATTGATAGGAGCAGAAAATGAGATCAATGCTACAACTACATAATGTTCAACTACATTATGTTCAAGCAAAATTTTATTTACATAAGAATTATGGAACAATCAGCAGTTGTTCACCTAACAACATTATTTGTTCACATTTACACTGATGATGATCACAAACCTTTATAGGAAGCTAGGATAGAGTTGAACCCTACATTTGGGTCATTTCGATTGGTGCTTCCCAGTTAGATGCTATTTATACATTTTACGTGCAGTTTATTTGAATACTATTGAAATATATGTGCATTTAAATAAATTTGAGTCAATTGCTTTTTGTAATTGGCACACAAATAAATTTCTTTGCTCTGCATAAACCTATTAATTTTGCATTTTCTATATTTTTTGCTTTTTGAAAAAATGTTATTATTAATGCATTTAATGCTTTTTTTCAACACAAATTTGGAAAAATTTAAATATTATTGCAAATATATCATATTAATGGTTATTTTATGTTCAGCAATGATATGAAAGTTATATAAGGGTATATAGGTATATAATAGTTAGCACCAAAACAAAAAATACAACTTAACTGGGGAGCATATAAGTGGAATGCAACTCCATCAACCTACTGTTCATGATTTTGAAATTTCTATGAACCTAAGATATTTTCAAATAGCTTGTTACCAGACTACTATTAAACATTGCCCCATTCCGTTTATCAAAGACTAAGGCTGAAGTTGAATTTATTAACAAAAAAGTTCATCTGCACATATTATCTCTTGCATGGGTAGTTTAGGCTTCACTAGTCAATTTCATTCATGGAAAGGAAAGCCAACTAATTTAAAATGTGTGTAAAAGGGAGATCGGGGAGATGCACCATTAAACTCCAATGTACTCAGTTATTAGCAAATGTGTTTCAAACAAGAAGCTTAAAATTAATAACAAAACAAGCTACTGAATAGTCAAGTGTAGATCAGGTGAACCACTTCAAAAGCCTAAGTAACTTGAGTAAATTACCTGGTGAAACAAAAGAAAACGTTGCATAACAAAGCTATAGTAAGGAAATATTTAAAATGTAATTCAAAGGCTAGAAACTGGCTTACCAAGCAGTAACAAAGCAAAGCAAAGGATATTACATAACAGCACATATTTTTCATTAACGGCTATTGACAGAAGAAACATTCTGCAGGCATAGTGAACACCAGAAGCTCAGACTAAGAGGTTGTGCTTTGAGATTCAGTAACTTTGTGCTTCCAAACAACCTCACAACATGGAAGACATTGAATCAGTTAATCACCAGGGTAAAGATTGCAGCTACTTCTCAGAGATAGAAGATGATCACTTTCTTTCAGAGTTAGAAACTAAAGCTGTTATTGCAATTTGCAGCAAAGGGTAAGCTCAATCATTTGCTTAACATTGTCGTTTGCTATCACAATGACAGTATGCATGAGTATGACTATTGCTATAGACAGATAATTGAATTTGTGCAACTATAAATTTCCAGAGATCACATTGACTGATATTTCTCAAACTATTCTAATCCTATATCAATTTGATACGCCTGTTCCTGTAATCATTTATTTCTAAAAAGTTTAGCGTTTTATTTCAACGTCATCTTCTAGCAATTTGTGCCAAATAATGCAGTTTAGAAGCCTACAACAGCTGCCAAGCTAACTTCTTGTTTTATACTTTATAGCTAAGTACCAAACTGAAAATGCCAAATTTAGTGGTGAGTTGGCAAAGTTCATAAATACAAGAACATTTTATTAACTTCCGTACCACCAGTTTATTTTCTTATTTATTTTTGCACAGCACAATTAAATGCTGAAATAGAAAAAAGATGTTTGAATAACAATATTTTTCTTGGTAGTACTGTATTTGTTTTTCAGTTTATAGACATACTGAAACTTATTTCGATATAAGAGGCCCATATAAAATAATAAATAATCATCTTGAGTTTTATACGGGAACACATTTACTTTTTATAGTCCCAACTGTTTCAAAACATTCATTCATCGTAATGCAGTTTCCATTCAGCTAATGAGTTTTAAGTTTGCCATAATTCAAATTTGTCAGATGTAATGGCTTATAAAAGCAATGCTTTATTTGGTCATAACTGTTAAGTGAAGCTGTTGAGTTAACTGTTATAACTGGACTGGTAAAGTAGCATTGCTAATCAACTTCATGCTAGGGGTGTGTAAATAGTATCCACAAAATACTGTGATTGCTATTTTTTGGCATTCCTTGAACCCAATGTGCATTTGTTATGTCTGAAAAAGCTATGGGCAGAGCGACAGACAAGTAATGAAAATCAGTGATTGTGTCGTAAGTGGTGGTATTTATTAAGGGATGGTATTCACTTGTAACTTTAAGACAAGATCAAATGCTGTATTTCAGGTGACCATTACAGCTTAATTAGTCACAATGTTACTCACTTTGTAAATCTTAATAGTGACCACGTATTCATCTCCAGCCATTGTTATATAATGCCTTAAATACTGTATCTCCGCTGTGAGGCGGTTCAAAATGACATTTCTGAGACTTGTTAGTTGCCCAATTTCATGGACCAGTCATTTGCATGGGCAAGATTTCAAGTGTGTGCCTGTTTGTATACTAGTGTTCATTTTCTCTGGCCCATAGAGAGCAATTCATGTGGGTAAAGTTTATGCTTCTAACATTTTTGATTGTTGGAGTATTTAGGCTTTACAGCTATGAGCTGTTTTAAATCTGTCTCACTACAAACTGGTCAGGTGCTTATGGTTTCTTGCTGTAAGCATTATTAAACCTAGATATATCTCAACTCTCAACAATCGTGCCTACCTGTACAATACACAGCTGTTGGTTTTGAAAAACCCAGATGTATGTGAGTCATTTACCAGTAGTGCATTTGCACATAGAATTCTTGAGGTTTTTAAAGTCCAAGTAAGTGCCCGTTTTCGACCTACTGGTGTTGAGCTTCAGGTACATGGACATCAGCAATAGTTTACCACCTCTGTTATGCAACAATTTATGTTAGGAGTTAATCATATATATTTACTTTCCAGCTGCATTGCCTAAAGTTTTTTATCATTCCGCTGTACAAGTTATGGTATTGGTAAGCTGCAGAATAAGGCCGTCTAAAAGAAGTGCATATAAAAACTGTACACGGTATTTTACTAAAGCTAAATCATTGAATGATTGCTAGTTATTTTCTATGAGTGAAGGAGGGAGTTTATTATCTGCAGAAAATTGAATAAGTTTATAGGAGTATATTAGTAGTAAAACTAGGATGTAGACTTGCTATTACAAGCTAAAATATATACAGCAGAGAGGGTTGGTAGTTCCCATGGCTTACATGCCATAAAATCCTTGCTGAATAGCTTATTTACTATTGTGAACAAAAGGTCTGTAAACAGAATGTTAGTATAATACTACCCTGTAGCTTGCTCCATGTAAATGTAAACAGAGTGTACACTATTTAGGCAATCAGATGTACCATGTATTAGAAGACCATTCAAAAACCCAGCCAATCAGAGTTCTGTACCAAAATCTGGTGGCTCATTACTAGCTGGCATATTGGGAAACAATAGTCATTCATACTAGTATAATAGTGAACAAATAAAGCTAAGAGTTATGTAACAACTGGCCTTAAAGGATTGCTCAATCTTAGTTTATTACAATCACATTATAATTATGAACTATAATCTCATGTGTATGCAAACAATTGTGACTTTGCAAAGGGATATGTGCCTAGAAAACAGCTTTTCAGAATTCAAATTTTGAGGGAGGTAAAATTTTCAGCCATGAAAAAGAATAGCCTAATACGTGACGTGTGAACGCCAGTAACTATGCTGCACGTGCTAACTATACGCTAGTATTCAAGGTTGCTGAGCACAACATCAACCAATAACGCTCAAGCAGTTACAGTGCGCTATATAGGTCAGCTTTGGTGTGCCTGTAACATTGCACAATCTGACCTAGTTTAGATCGATCGCAGGCATTCATCCTAAAGAATGCATGTTTTTGCAATGCTTTTTTCTAATGTTTACAAGCAAAGTATGGTCTAATGTTATCACATAAATAAGACATTTAAAAAGTAGTTTTTGCTTTAATTTATTTATACACATAAAATAATTTTAGTTTTATGCCTTTAGGGGCCAAATAAATGTAGGCTCGGAGCCCTGGGGCGATGCAGCTGTCAGACAGTATAGTAAAATAAACATTTTCACTCTACAAGACCCATACCAGTTGAATTCTGCTAACTAACTGAAGATGAATGTGATCCAACAACTACTGAATGTACTTTATAGCAAGATAGAACACAAACTGTTGTATGCTGGAAAGGCATTTATACTATTCAGCTGCCCAGTCAACCAACTTCACAATGCCTTTCATATGTAACACATTTTTTCACACTATATATGCCCACTGTAGTTTTAATTATATACATTTTCTTTCAGACTGATCCTACAATAATCTTCAACTTCTTCACGTTAAGGAAGTGAAAACAAAATTTTGGAAAAACTATAAAACCATACATGTACAATTGATTTCAAATTTTCCATTTCCCTCAGGCTTCCTCCAAAGGCTACAAAGCAAGCTGATTGAACATTGCTTAACAGTCTCATGATTTAATACATCGATTGCCTTTTTAGATAATCTGTTGGAAGACTCTGCTGTGCCTATTCCTGTAGCTAACCCGTTTCAAGAGCCGTTGAGTGGTTAGTATTTAGGCTGGGAAATATACACATAGTGGCAAAGCTATTTTGTTTTAAATGATATTTAGTAATTGAAACAAAAAATTTTGCAAAATACTTTCTGACATATATATGTGCTCTGGATGATTTATTATTATAGCAGGTATAAGAAGCCCCTCTGCTTGATTACAAGACTTCTTGTGCATCAGCAATCAAATAATTTCCTTCCTAATTATTTCTTAGTTATATAACATTCACACTGCTATATATACTTGTTTACCAGCACTTTATATTAATTCACAGCTTAGATTTGATTTTAAATGGTGAAAGTGCCAATTATGTGTATATACCATAGCGTGTCATTTCAAAGCATAGTTCTTCTGAAAATAATAAAAGTTGCTTTACTTGCAAGCTGGTGCAGCCAATGATGTGAGTCAGATGCCGCCAACTGTTCTGCCAACTTGTACCTCAGTAGAACAGAGATCCTGTCAATCAGAGGCAGCCATTCAGTAAGTTGCTCATCTGAATATATACAGATAAAACTTTTATTCAGGCTTTCTCTTCAAAGTTATTTATTTTACACTTCATGCACTTAACCATATTCAGATATACAAACAAATTAATACTGCATTCATTGTATGGGGCATTCATTGTATGGGGCATTCATTGTATGGGGCATTCATTGTGTATACCACATATAATATATACATATATATATATATATATATATATATATATATATATATATATATATATATATATATATATATATATATATATATATATATATATATATATATATATATATATATATATATATATATATATATATATATATATATATATATATATATATATATATATATATATATATATATATATATATATATATATATATAACAGTTCAAGAGACAGCTGAATATATATATATATATATATATATATTCAGCTGTCTCTTGAACTGTTTGTAAAATATTTGTATGGGCTGTTTTAGATTCCTTCTCAAGTTGTATGAGAAAGGGGACGCCACCTGCACTCAAATACAACAAATAGTTGAATCATCTGAAGCTTTGTTGCAGATGACAACAGCCTCTATTTGTAGAGATGTAAATGATTTAATTAGGGAAATTGGCACTAACCACACTGAAAAGGTCACTACTTTGAATGAGACACTCCATAGCACTGCACTGACATTTGAAGGTTCAGAGACAGATTTTAAAAGGATTGTCGAGTTTAAAAAGCGAGGCTTGATCATGCCACAGAGGTACCTGGTAGGTAGTAGAGAAGATTCTTCGAAAGATGGCACTAAAATTCAAACTCCGTGCTACGCCCAGTATGTGCCTCTCATTCAAACCCTTTCTAAGTTAAAAGGTACATCACCAATTCCTACAGTTGATGGCGATATAATAGGTTGGTAGTCTCTATAAGAGTTCTAACTTTCTTCAACAACATTCAGATGCCCTTCAACTGGCTCTATACAATGATGACATAGAGCTGG
Organism: Bugula neritina; assembly: GCA_964035545.1. Taxonomy (NCBI): domain Eukaryota; kingdom Metazoa; phylum Bryozoa; class Gymnolaemata; order Cheilostomatida; family Bugulidae; genus Bugula; species Bugula neritina. The sequence goes on from OZ037767.1 coordinate 15,224,391, forward strand.
CAAACCCTTTAGGTTCGAAAGCTGGTATTCATAAGCTTTCCATGTTTTATGTCTCTGTCAAGGGTAGAACTCCTTCTTAGTTGAAAGATATTCATCTTGTCATAGCTGCTTACACATCTGATCTCAAAGAATTTGGTTATTCAAAAATTTTGAAACCTCTCTTTACAGACTTACAGAAGCTAGAGCAAGGTGTTCAAGTAAGCTCTGGTGATTCAGGTACAAGGACTATTCAAGCGGTGCTCGTCCAGCTTATAGGTGACAATCTGGCGGCTAACCAATTACTAGGCTTTGTAGCCAGCTTTTCCGCTCAGCACTATTGCAGATTCTGCTATATGGCTCTTGATCAAGCAAAACATGCCGTGGAAAGCTCAAAAGATTTGCTGAGAAGTCAGGAACAACACTGTGCTGATGTGGCTGCAGTGGAGCAGGACGTTGATAATTATAAACACACTGGAGTTAAGCGATCTCTAATTCTTGACCAGCTGCAGAATTTCTCATCAATAGAAAGTACAGTGCCTGACTGCATGCACGATTTCCTAGAAGAAGTTTGTAAAACTGAACTGTCACTTATTCTAACTGCTCTGGCTAAGGAGAAGCTGCTTTCTCTTGAAATGCTAAATTCACGGATTAAATTATACAATTATGGGTGAGATATCTCAGCTAGGTGTATAAATAGAAGAGAGAGCATTTTTTTATATAAGATGAGAATGGGATATAGATCATAGGTTTCAGTGCTCAATTGTTTGAGTTATAAAAAAAAACTCTTAGCTGAATGGAAACTGCTCAAAATTGCACGTTGATATTTTATGCACTTTTACTAATGTTGAGCTTTATGTAATAGGACGCAGTTAGAGTATATGGGCTGGCTATGTAATGTTAGGTGCATCATGTGTGTTGTAAGTTGGGTGTTGTAAGTTGGGTGTTGAAGGTGATGTTAGAAATTGAAAATAGAAGTATATAGTTGAAGTTTAGGCTCGCTGCTATAGGATAGGCTATAATTATAGATGAGTTTTGGGTTTAAGTTTTGTAGAGAGGAATATATTTCTACAAAAAACTAGGGATGGTTTGAGCTAGTAGAATGTTATAATTATATGTAGTTTTGGTTGCTTTCTTATCAGAAAAACTTGTTAGCACCATGCAAATGATTTTATTGTAAATTGTTTCTTTTAAAGTTGAAACTATTGACATTTTCTGAATTATTTTGTACTATTTGTGCAAATCATCTGACCTTTCTAACAAGCCTATGACAATACTGTCTCTGGACAAAATCAAGCAGACAGTAGTAGCAACTTGGTGTTTATAAGACTGTTGCCATTTTTTGTTGGACACCTAGTTCCTGAAGAAAACAAGTATTGGCAACTATATCTCTTACTCCGAGATGTCATGGATTTGATTCTTGCACAAACTCTGACAATAGAGAGTACATATGCCATGGAAGCTACCATTGCACTCCATCATTCAGTTTTTCTTGAGATGAGGCTTCAGTTGTGCACATGAATGCATACTAAGGATTGATTAACAAATTTGCACCACTTCCATATATATATAAAGATGTGTAGAATATAAGTACTGAGCTTTTTGTTGTTGTTTAAAGCTGAAAATTTATTGATTATTGGTTTGCAGACTTTTCCAGAAAGAAATCTTTCTCCAAAACACCATTTTATGACACACTACAGATTGAGAAGCGGTCAGAAAGCATGGCCCATTGATCACATATTGGTGTATGCGCTATGAGGGAAAGCACAGGATGGCTAAATCGGTTGCTGCTACATCATGTATGCAATAAATAATATTTATTTGTTAAGCACAATATAAATAGTGTGTGGCTTGTTAGTCATAAACTGGTGATGTTGTCGCATTCTCTTGTGTTCTATGAAAAGAATACTCTTTGACTTTTACTTAGTTTTGCAGAAGTCATGTGTGAAGCTCATGTTAAAATGTTTTTGGGTTCTTTTTGTGCAACTTAGTTTATTTTATAGTCTATACACAAATAGTTCTTGCCATAAGAAAAGCAGGGCTACATGACCACACTCCCACTTATAAAAAAGTTTAAATTGTTGTTCTTTTAAAGTAAAAGAAAGCTGATGCAACTCATAATCAAGAGAGGATAACTCTAGGATATAACACTGATGGTGATCATATAAATTGAAAAAAGCTTTTGTGCAAGATGAAATATATTTTTTATGGACACATTGAAAAAACTTGGGCATATTGATGTGCTTTCCCCCACCTGATACAATAAATTTTATTGTCAAGTTCAATGGGTGGTGATATGCTTATGTGCTGAAAATGAAGTGACTTACTATATTGCATGACCTGGTTTGATTTTATGCTCCCAGCAGCATGTGTTTCTAACACAGTTGAATAAATCGATCAAGTTAATGTCTTTGAGCAGTCGTCTAATAGTTTAGGCTTGTTATAGACCATGGAATTATAACACACTATACTACCTATAATATAAAGGGATAAAGCCTATCTAGTATCTAGTGAGGATTGCAAATGCACTCTCGTCTTTTTTTTACCATGCAAGTGCAGTTTTTTCAGAACTTGCATTATTTTGCATTTCTTGAACTATTGGGTCATCTCATCAGGGTGCATGATGCTAGGAGGATTTGCTAAATATTTACTAATATTGAGTTATTGATTTACTTTATTTGCAGGTAATTACCGAAATGTTGCCAAGACTGTAGTCAAGCGCTATCAGCTCCAGGCATTTGCAAAGGCTCATCTTTCTGATTATTCTAATGATAGTCGCCCTCCACGTAAAAGGGGGATGTCATCTTCATTGAAAACTCTAGAGGAGAGCCTTTATTTTGGTTATTGAAAAACTTCACCGAGCCTAGCATGTGTTTGGTTCAAATGCTGGACACTATAAATAACAGTCACTATCATGCCTATGTTTTAATTGAACATTTAGATGAAACAAGGTTAATATGCATCACTGATATTTCGATGCATGAACCATTGCAAATTCAAAAATCTTATGGGGGCAAACATTTTGTTTGTCCCAAAGGTGTACTTTGCTATAAGGTGTTATATTCTCTATAATTTAAGCTTAGATATTAACTGCATCAACTTCATCAGAAAGCAAAATAATAAACAAAGCCACTTCTATTCTATTTTATGCAGGTATATATGTATACTTATGCATATTTTGTAATTCAATAATTTATGGGATTTAATGCATAAAATAGAATGAAAGTTAGTTAATATTATAATATGCTTAGATGAAATTAATGTAAGCTTACTGTAAAATTAAATCAGTCAACCGAAGTTGTCTCATTCTTGTGAGGGGAAAATTTCTAATGTGATGGATGGAGCCTCTCTCAACTCTGCTTTATCTCATACAGGCAATAATAGCTAATAATGTATTTACTTTATAGAGTGGCCATGGTGTCAAGTATAATCTATATAGTAATCATTGACTGCTGTGTGTTTAAAATCTTGCTCAAAACTGTATGTAAAACTGTTTATTATAAGTAAATATTTTTGTAATATATATATATATATATATATATATATATATATATATATATATATATATATATATATATATATATATATATATTATTGAGGAAAAGAGCAATTTAATTATATAGATGTTGTTTTATTGTGCTACTAATAGTTTCATGCCTCTTCGGCACTCCCCAGGCACAATATTGACGAATTTAAATTTTTACATATATATATATATAGAGGAGCATTTGTCAAAAAAATTAGTAAACTCCTATACACATGTCAAGAAGAAAACTCTAAATGATACTTTATATTACAAGCATGGCATATCTACAACCCACATTATACTTTACCATTTTAACTGACTGCTAGTTTTTTTTGTCAAGCCGCAGAAAAGCAAATCAGTTGTGTTTTGGGTTGCAAGTTCAAAGTAAAATTTTGTGTTGTATGCTATTAGAAAAATTTCCCATCATGATTCTCTTAGTCAATAATTTATGAAGGGCTTTAAGGCTTGCTGGAACAATAACTTATCATTTCAGCTGCAATAAAAACAAATCAATGTGCTGAATAAAATAACTGTAGTTGTGACCACTTTTATGACTTTCACTGATACTCGGTAATGGCCAGAGCTGCACTACAGACTATTCAATTTGGCTATAAGAGATAGTGCAGTCTGGAACACAATGTAGGGTTCAAGGACCACCACTTTATTGTTCACCTTACCCTAACTACTAATAGAGCTTTGTGACCATCATTAGTGCACATATGAACGAATATTGTTGTTAGGCGAACAACTGTCAATGGTTCCATAACTCTTATGTAAACAAAATTTTGCTTGAACATATTTAAATGTAGCATTGATCTCACTTTCTGCTCCCACCAACTACTGTTTAGCTTCATTCAGACCTAGGGATGATGATTACGTAATACTTGGGAAAAGTAGTGTTGACTTAACAACTAAATGGTTTCAGAGCTACTACAAAATGTTTTTCAGCTTATGCTAATCGGATTAATTTTCAATTCATTCCATCAAAATAAGTGGATGTCTAACAACTATTAGAGGTGTGGCAGAGGCTATGCAGACGATAAAAGGCTCTTTGAACAACTTAAGTGCATGCTGTGCATTAATATTTCTCTCTGTGTAAGGAACTATATATAGTATGATATATAGGTGCATTGTTAAACCAAAGGTGCTTCATTGTTACTCAAACAAATTTATTTCTATTTTTTAATGAAAATGATCAATAGAAAATATTCAAATAGTTTACAAAAAGCAGCAAAGCTCAGAATAATATTTATATTCTATGCCAGATCCATTACATAATACTGTTTAATAAATATGCATATTGTATGTCAAGTGTTGGTTACCAATATATATGGAATACAAAATCAGATTTATATATCATAGGCCTATAGCTAAATATTTAGAGTTATACACAGTTAGCTCAAATGTATATAAAGAGATATTACAGAAGAATAAAATGAAACTTTGGTTTAAAGAGATTAAAAAGAACATTTCAATATATATTACTGTAAAAATTAGGTTCAAATCTTAAATAAATTCTAAATGAGCCAATAGCAAGTGGAACTTGAAGAATTTTCAAACACAACTGAAACCTCATTATGAATATAACATTTAGCTGTAGAGGTTATTGAAAATGCTCCGCAATTTTCATATTGCACACTGCAAGCGTAGGCACATGATTCTATTGAGAGCTGTTTGAAAACCCCAACAGATTTATTGCTGCACATGCCATCAGATAACGCTGAGAATCTTTTATGCTTTGGATGACTCATGTAGTAAAAAGTTTGAGAAGTTTTGCTGTAGACAATGAAATTATTCTCAGTTGATGTGGCGGATATGAGGTCAAGGTCAGTGTTCAGACCAGTCACCACAACATCTACTAATCCAACATGGCCGCTACTCACTTTAAATCTCTTCAGTTTTCCTTTGTTTACAAACAGCTGTTGTCCATCCACAACAATAGGTATGCAATTGTTGCTGCACTCAAAGCTAACAGTATGGTGTGTCTGTGGACTAGAGATTTAGCTTCACAGGTTTTAATTTCGCTTGTAAGTGAAACAACTCCAAATGATTGGACTGTTGGATAATGAAAGTTGTTGGAAAAACTAGTTACAAAACCAAACTGAAGACCGTAGTAGCCATGTATAATAAAATATGAGGGATAGATGTTTAAAATTACGGAGTAGACATTATTGTTCTTCACACAATTTATGATTAGCAGTGTGACGTCTGCAAAGTATGAAATTGCAAGGTGAGTTGGTGAATCAAGTCTAATGTCAGAGATTCGAGAGTATGTTTGGTATGCAATGAGAGTACCCGCTTCACCGCATTGACCAATCATAGCATAGTTTACATTTAGTAGGTCATCAAGATTTACTGCTTTTATACAGTGCTCTGATTGGTCGGCTACAAAAATAAACTGTTTCTTGTGAGATTGTAAAAGGTTGAATTTTGAGAGGTTGGCAAATATAATATGACTAATTAAGGTGAATGTGTAGGAATTTTGCAAATAAGCACAACCTTGTAGCTGCACACCAGCTACTACTGTACAGTCTCCATGGTGATTGATCTCTACAAGTTGTTTTGATGTAGCTGCTATTATTTTAGTAGAATCAGTTGGATGTTCAATAAAGGATATGATGTAATGGTTAGTCATTTTCTTGACCTCAATGTGACTAGTGGCCTGGTAAGGAGTGTTGATTGGACCGTCTGCTGAATCAATTATTAACCTTTGACCTACAAATAGGTACACATTGTATAAAACTCAGGTAGATTTTATATATCTGTAAGAACTACTGATGGAAAGGTTTTTTAAACGGACTAAATATTTGCTTTTTATAATCAGGGCACAAGGGCAATTATGACTAACATATTACCAATACGGCATTTATAACAGAAAATTGCTGTTTAACTCATATATAATATAGTAAAACATCCATTCAACAATTTTAGCAATTTATGAAACTGTTCATGTAAAAACCAAATTGAAGAATTTTATCCAGTATTGCTGTAATTCTCCAAAAGTTTTGTTAGTTTGTTGAAACTTCATCTTTTTGAATACCTTTATAATACTTTAAACAGACATTATATATGACTTGAATATTGATTAGCGCTACATGAATTAGCTTAGGGCTTGTTTGACAAAGATCAAATTCAATAATTAAATTATAATTATGTGTTAAATATTGGACTATGGTATGTTCAAATTTGTTTTATTATTCTAAAACTTGTTTGATTTCATGCAAGTCCAACATTCTGGCCTCTAATGTAAATGAACAATTTTTATCATATCAACAAAGCGCTTATATAATGCAATAACTACATTCTTAGCAAAATGGCAACTTTCGAACGTGAGAAAATGAGTTTATTTGATTTTTAAAAAACTGTAACAATAAACATTTCCTTGATAGCACTTTTGCAATATAGAATATTTAATTTAAATTGCGGTACCTTATATGGACTGCGGTAGGTATTGTATGAGTTAAGTTTTTTTTATACTTTAACAATTTCTAGTCAGAAATTCAATGTTGCAGAGTTAAAATTTCTTCAAGTTGCATTGCGTTATGAAAGTCACTCGTAAAAAAACTTAATCGGCCGAGTTCAAAATAACAATCAAAAGGAGCAATAACTTTTTGTAAACATCATTATTTAGTTATGACTTGAGCGACTATAGATGACATTCTAATATGTTTATAAATATATTGCCAACGCTTTCCCAATTATCACTTTTATGCTGTCAGCTTTGTTAGTTCAGGACGTTTTCAAAGGAAGTGAAATAGCAACTTTCTTCTATAATATTATAGTAACATGCTCTGATTACAAGTCTATGATCTAAACTGCGAAATGTTATGGTTACACAGATTGTGAATTTAAGTTGCATGGCAGGAACAAATATATAACAACTTTTAGAATATATGCTTGTCTATTAATACTGGTCTTATAAAACACCAGTCTTATATTACTGGTCTTATAAAACACCAGTCTTATATTAATTACTGGTCTCATAAAGCTGGTCCTATTAAACTCCTCCTTTATTACTAGTCCTATAATATAATACCGGTCTTCTTAAAATGAGCTGGTCCATAATACTGGTCCTATAATATATACTGATCCTACATTACCAGCTATAGGCCTATAGTAAACTAGTCCTATATTACTTATATAGTCCTACATTACTGGTCCTATATAATACAATAAACTGGGCCTATATAATACTAGTCCTATAGTGTTGGTGCTACAATACTGCATGGTTTTATAATAAGCTGGTCTCATAGTACTGGTTCTATTAAAATGGCTCCATAACATTGGCCCTATCACCCACAATATATCTATAAAAATAATTGATTTATATATTATATATAGCTGAATAATTAGTATATCATAGTTTATTATAAATAGAAACAATAACAATTAATTTGAAGGACAACTGTTTATAAACCAATCACATTACCTGGGAAAGTCTTGTAGATACTGTTCCTCCATGTTCCACCACACATTTGACTACTGTTCCCTCTGCATGCTCTACGACACTCAGTTTCCCCTACTTCACCATATTTGCTGTATTCAACACCACAGTAACACTGGTCAGTAGATTGTACTCCTGCATATGGCTGCCCTGAAATTAGTAATTTGCTAATTGATCTTTATAAATATAACAACACGATAAATCACAAAACACAATTTTTTTATAGTTCAGCTACAATTGGCAGATTCAAACTTATATGCCTTTGTCGTGTAAAATTGAAGAATACTGAAATCGATGAAAATTAAAAATAAACTTTTTCAAAGAATCAACATTATCATTATCAGGTATAGTAAGTTCTTACACAATATTTTTGGTATACTGCAGTTATTTTTGAAAACAGTTATGAAAAGATTTACCTTGTATAGTGCAGTAGCCAATACAAAGCTCTACGGTCATCAAATGAGTTGAAAATCCTATGGGTAACGCTCTGTTCCTAGAGTCCTTGTAACAACCAATCAGCTGGTTGAGAGTGTACACCAGATTCCAACACAGCCACAGTTGCAGCAGCACTTAAATTATACAACTAAATTAGTCAATGTTTTATAAAAAAAGTTTGAACTTACCGATGCAAGTATATTTAAAAGAAATAAAATTTAGAATAAAAAGTTTTGAATAGATAAAATTGAAGCAAAATATAAAAATATAAAATATTCACATTGTGAGTTAAAACATAACTTTTTAGTTTAGATATAAAAACAGATATAATAAACTATATTGAAATTAACCTTTGAAAATTTTTAAAGTTAATGAAAATGTTTTTCGTATTTTAGATCTTACGAAGCTAACTGAAGCAAAGCATATCTTACCAAGCCTTAACTGGCAATATTTCATTATTACTATGTCTAGCCAATTCAACCTTTAACCATGCAGTAAATTGGCTTTGAGTTTGTAATAACTTTTATTTCTAGATTAGAGATTTATTTTGGAATGCAAAATACTTTAATTAGTTTGCACATATGTAAGATACACAACTTGGTTTGCCTGTGAAATTGTAACACTACTCCAACCTCATCCTAAAAAGCCGAGACTATATATTTATTTTATGAATTTATTTTCAAATATAAGGATACAACTTGTTTGGAGAAATAGATCGTATTGTTAATGAATCGCAAAGTAAACGGAGAAATCTAATTGATTACAAATCGCAAACATCCCACATCCAATATATACTGCACACTTCCAGCCGCACAATTATAAATTTTGTAATTAGTTTTAATTTCAACTTTTTGTAGCAAAACAATTTTTTAGAGACATTTTCATGAATTAATAATTTTAGTCGACATGTATAATAATGAATGATATATTTTGATGTTTTTAATAACATGTTACTTTATGTAACATTTCAACAACTCGTATACTAGTTTCTGTTGAATACGATCTGTCTATAATTTAGAATGAATCGGGATAAATTGTGCTTAATTAGATATGCTGTTTTAATATGAAGTTTCTATATTTTTTGCTATAGGTGGTGCTTATAAACAAAACATAATATTATTATGATTATCAAAATAATAATTATTATAATGGTGTTATAACATTGACATATAAATTAATATAAATGTTGATTATTTACATTATTTTAGGTTAATGTTTAAACAGAGATTACGTAAAGATAATACTTTTATAGTTGTTTTTCATTACTTAGTGTATCTATTATGACAACATGCATTGAAATTATTCGCCCACTCTCAGTTACACAACAACTTTATCATAACAGCAGGAGAATCACAATGAAACAAGATACCAACATTTTATCGTCTATTAGCATGAAATATTTGACAAAGTTAAACATTATCTGACATTCAAATGTTTACTGTCACTATTAGCATGAATATAGATTTTTCATACTTTTTATGACACTATAATAGCATGAATTATCTTTGTATTCTGTTTATTTATTATAAATAATACATATACTTTACCAGTTTTCTATATTCGACAATCTTGCTCTTATAACACACTTTGTGTTACTTAATAATTGCAAAGTAAATATTATAAGTATATCTCTTAAGTTGCCGGCACTTTAAACTGTAAGAACAAAATTTTCAACATGGAAATAATAAGGAGAAGTCTATAAATGAAAGTTTTGTTGTATGACGGCATTGTTATAGACTCTTTCAATAAGTTTACTTCGTAGATGCAGCTACAACAGTAAGTTAGTAACAAACTTTAATCATTTTATAATAGAACATCATTTTCTTAAATTACATAATACGAACAGTTTTACTTTTCATGTGGTATATAGCTGATTAAAGGACTACATAGAGCTAACACAGCTTGATTAAGGTCATCCTTCTACTGAATCAGTAATTTCATTGCTCCATTATAATTATATATGAAACAGTGCCCAACTCATAACTCAATCAATTTTGAGTCTAGAAACAAAATTCAAAAACTATGTTGTATATCTCTTGCTGCTCTATTGGAACCTTTTTTAAAACTTTCATTTATGTCATCTGTTGCACTTTTATGCCCCAAAAACTACCAAATTTTGCCCATTTTTGCTCAAAAAAACATGGTCTCAGTGCCCAAAAAATAATTCAATCCCTAATTGATATATCTTTGTGAAAATTGACCTATGGAATGATAAGATATTTGTCTATTGGAACCTTTTCAAATTTTCTGCATAGCTTCAATAGAATAAGTGTAAACATGTAATTTATACACTGGTTTTATTAGAAATTTTGCTTCTCACTTAATCTGCATGCTTGGCTGAACACGGTAGAGCTGCGCTGCATCGTAGCCATCATAATGATTACAGGGAACTCACGCGGCCCATGAGTCATGTTGTGCGCGCTAAACCAAAGGGTTAAAGTTCACCTCTGCAGTAAAATAATTAGGTGGTATGAGACTGGTTATTATAATATTATAGTAGCTATAGTAGGTGGAATCTTGGTGATGGCAATGTTGTTGTACTGCCTATAACAGCTGATACCCTGTACAATGTGTAATCTACTTTGAATCTAGATTAATTAGTTGTACTAAAATGAAGCAATTTCTGAAGTCTAACTAGGAAGCAGAGCTTCCAAGCTAGTGGCGTTCAAGTGTATACTCTATAGTTTATATCCTATATATTTTTAGTCCAAAACAGCTTGCATGCATGAGCGCCCAAGCACCTTATAATGCTAATGAGAGGTAATAGCCACTGAGTTTTATAGCTTTTGTGTGTGATTTCAAAGCACATTATTTTGTGGTTCTGTACAGCAATCTAAATTATATTAATAATATATTATTTGTAACCAAGCTTATTGTATTGTTAATGCAAAATATTAAAAAAATTCAGAGTCTACAAAAATTGTTGGAGGGAATTTTTAATCAATTGAGTTGTAATTGCATAACTTTATTTTAAAAGTAATCTTATTACCAGGTGCATGAGTATACCAAGTATGATGTATGTGCAGTAGTGATGAGGATATTGATAAATTAGACCCTATGTTGAGATGCAGCAAAAAAAGTTTAGAGAGAATTTCAACCTGTTCTCAAATTAGCATCTTTTGACAAATTTAGGCTGTTTAAGCTTTTCTACTATTGCTCCTATATATGTAGGCAACTTTTTATATCATGGTAATACAATTCTGGTATGCTTGCAATTGAATGAGAAGTTTCTGATTGATACATAATTCTTTCATGTAGCAGGCTTGCAATAGCTGTAAGCCATTTTGCTAATGGCTCAAACGGTGGCCAGCCATTCATGTGCAGTGACAAGGTGCTGCTATTTTTAGCTGAAATGAGCTCATGGTTTGAATTTAAATGCTATATTACTTGTCACTGATAAGTAACTTAGTTAAGCTATTTTATAAAAACAGCTTTAAATAGTCAAATATGTAACCGGATTCAGCATGATGTAATGTCTATAATGAGTATTCAATTCACAATTTTTTTTTAATACAACTGCATCTCAAATAACCATAACTATGGTGTTCGTGTATTTGAGTACAAGTTTCTGTACACATATACTGTTCATTTCCTTTACTCGCTTATAACAATTTATAGTGTTGGTAGCTTACTAGGTTTTGCACTTTCAGTCTACTAATTCAGTAAGAGCTTCACTACAGTTTAAACTTTAAAGCTAATGCAGCAGTATACAGACATCAGAAATACTAAGCCTAGCTTGTTTGTATTGAAGATGTGACTTCTAATCTAATTAGGTTACAACTAAAGGAGTGGAGTATAGTTGTGGTATTATTAAGGGTGTTCAAAACTTTACCAATTATTTTTTTTATAAAAACAATAATAAAATAAATAAATAACTGTTTTTTTAAGTAAGTCATTATTTTTAAAACAATATGTTTAATTTTATATCAATGACTAAATTGCATGCTATCACTATAATGCTTTCAAAAAGCACGTAGAACGTTTATAATTTACATCCACTCCTGGATAGGCTACCCTAGTCATTCCACAGCTGCAGTGCGCTGCCTTCAAATAAACCGCTCTGTGTAATATAATACGTAGCTATAAGCGTTACTGATCTCGCCCAGATTGATCTGTTACTAGTAAAAGCTAGCTCAGTAAATAAAATATTCGATATTAAATTACAATCTGCAAAGTGAACGTGCCAACTGGCGATGGGATTATCATGATAAAATTGAGTGAAGAACATCTCTTACCTCTCGAACCTAGGATGAAGGTGTGTACTTTGATTAACTTTAGGAGTTTAACTTCAAGGGTAAGTGAGTACTATAAGTACTACTGCCTCCTTCAGCAAATTCACATAGTTTTAATTTATATTGCTTGCAAGCAATAATTTAACAATTATACTTAATTTTATAGTATTTGTATAGTTGTACTATTAATATATTACAGTAGGCCTATACTGTGTATTACTATTACTATTATAACTGTATTATTATTAGCATTGTGCAGTATCACTAAACTTCAAGTTTGAGTTTTATGTTCAATAAATGCATAGTAATACTAATAGTCATAGTGATGTAAAACTAGATCAAAATTGTCAGTTGGTTTTATTATTATAATTATGTAATGAACTTTAAGAAAATTATCCAAATTTATTACTGGCCATAACTTTTTTCAAATTATTTAGAGTTCTGTGGTTGAGTATAGTCACATAGAAAATATATTTTTGCACTGAAGAGTTTCTGTTAAGTAATTCTAATTGTACTTATACTTGCAGCATACCAAATTACATTTACATTGAGTGACCAACTTAAAATATAAGCAATGCATATGTTTCAAAAGAATTGTATAGTCATCATGTAGGCCATATATAATGGGGAATTATTTGAAAAATGCAATCTTAAGGGAGCATTCATCCTAATAATTTTAATTATGAGCTGTGTCTTTTAAACAGTTACCAGCAGCTTTTATGTAATTACGGTATAAGTAGACGTTACAAAATATAGACTATTATAGTACTAACTGTGGTGTATGAGCATGTTAATTCAAATTGAAAATGTTGGAAATTACTTTTGCATGTATTGAGAAAACTGGTATTTGTATTTTAGATGAAGTGGACTACTAGATGATCAGGTTTTGTCAAAGAAATGCTAGTATGTCTTCTCAGGACATCCTTTCTATAATGTCAGCTGCAGCTCTTATAGGATCTTTAGATTCTCTACTTCACTCTACTCTTTTTTTTATATTTCAAAAAGGATAATACTCTACAATTGACACCTATATCTCAAGACTCTACCTGTGGAAATAGGACTTTTATCAAAGGATATAAAAACTAAAATTAAACTTAAAATAATCGGTAGGACTAATCACCCTAGCAATGTGTCTTTTGGTTAGGCTTTTGCAACTTGATTTCCTATAGATTCTGCTTCTTTACAAAGTCAGTCTTGCCATTATTCATTATTTAACGTTTGAGAAAAACAATTAGGAAACTAACCAATTATTTCCCCCATGTTTGTAATATACGTATAGGATGTATTTCTATAAAAAGACCTGACTTGCTCCTTCACAATAGTTCACAGCTGTTATACCTTCTGCATGTTCAATTTATTTATTGAACTTGTTACTTCTATGCCTGATCATACAGATATAAAATAATTATGTTATGCTGTAAGATCCACACTGATTTTTGTTGTGATCTTTAGTAATGGCTATTTAGTGTTTAAATAAATCTGGTTGATTTGTTACACATGCCTAAATTCTTAAGTCAATTCTTGTTATGGAATATTATATCTGCAGTATCAAAATATGGCAGATAGGCTAATGCATCGCTAATATTTGAGCTGATTTAATGACACCTATCAGACTGGAAAAAATCTGAATCCTCAATGGATATCTTTTATATTATCTTAAGGAGGCTTTCTTTTCAAAATCTCAATACTTGCCTAGCTAAGATTAAAACTTTTCATCTTGACTGTTTAACTCGGGCAAGCATGGTGTCAGTCAGTCTAACTAGACACAGCTTTTTCTATTAGATGCTAAATTTAGAAACATAAAACAGTTGATAATCTTAGCTCTGAGTTGGTATACAAGTCCATAATATCATGCTTGAGTGAACACTGCGTTAGCAGTTGACAGCAGTGCCCAGTAGCCCAGTGTTAAGCAACAAGATATAGCTCATAGTTAATTTGGACATTCAGCTAGAAGCCATGTAGGCTTGATTGGACTCTTCAGAGTTTAGACTGTATACAACAGGAAGCAAATAGAATATTTATAGCACAGGCTCACGTTCTAACCTTTTATATATAAGTTCCAACTCACTTCAATGAGTGTTGATTAATGCTTGTACTAGTACCAAAGGGACAACACGAGTACTATAGCTTTATTAGAAACTTGCAGCAATCAAATCCTTTACCCAAACTCAAAGCAGTCACACAAAATACTGCATATCTGCCCCTTACAGCTACCAATAAATTCGCACACACATAACTATCTTACCTACACAAGTCTCTTTACTATGCTAAGCTATTGGGCCGTCTGTAACTGATAGTAAGAGTCAGCACTAAGCAGTCAATTTTAGTTTTTAGTTAATGCAACTAAAAATGATTTTAATAATAAAGGTATTATTGGTTTAAGGTTAGTCAATAGTATTGAGCAGATATATATAAATAGTCTAGCCTGAAAACATTATGTTTTGAGAAGAGAGCATCTCTCTAAACTATTTGTTGCATCTGCATTCTAAGTTATTTAAATAATATCTGCATTATCATTTCAAAAGTTATAGTCAATAATTATTTCATTAGACTAGCCAAATAGATAAATATTGAGTAAAAGTATAAACATTTAGCTTGCTTCCAGAATCTGAACTAGTTTTACATTGTTCGCTGAACAGAAGTGATGAAAATCATCTGTTTTTGTGCATCAAGTATATTATTGTACATGAAATGAACCATGCACCAGCCTGTTGTAACAATGTGATGGTGAGGCGTGCCACGATCACGTGCTTGCTCAATAGATAGTGATAATGGTTGCAATGGAAATATAGGCGCAGCCCTAGCTAATGTGTTGGTTTGTTAGCAATTGTTCAACCTCATGCTAAATTATAACAAGTAGGCAATACGCATGCCGCCCACAGAGCATTAGCATTAAGGAACTGAGACTAGATTATGAGATGATTTTTTGCTGGGGATGACCTTAACTATGCTGTGAAGAAGCTCTGAACATTAGTGAAATTAGTATTTCATTATCAGAAGTGGTTGGTGCGTGTATATTAGTAAATGACTATACTGTATTCCATGTGTGCATATAACTATTCAAAAGACTCTCTAAAAATAATAATATATATATATATATATATATATATATATGTATATATATATATATGTATATATATATATATATATATATATATATATATATATATATATATATATATATATATATATATATATTTATATATATATATATATATATATATATATATGTATATATATATATATATATATATATATATATATATATATATATACATATATATATATATATATATATATATAAATATATATATATATATGTATATATATATATATATATATATATATATATATATATATATATATATATATATATATATATATATATATATATATATTGAAGTAAACAAAGAATTTGTTATATCAGAGTAGAGATGAAGAATATTCTAGAAATATACGCTTTGATTCTCCTGATACAACATGTGACTACTTCAGAATACATGGGATGTTATAAAGATAAAGGAGAGAGAGCATTGCCTTTAGTCACTAAAGTTACTAATATGACGATAGACTTTTGTATAGGCTACTGCATCTATAGAGGTAAGGAGAATATGACGTAAGGCTGTTTTTCTATTTAATATATTATACCGTAATTATATAAACTTTATTACATATGTAATGTATTAAAATTGTGATTTTTTTTACACCAATTATGTGACTAATATTACCTTTTTCCTAAACATAATAAGCATATATTAATATTATATTATATTCTCAAACAGCAATTATATTTTTATTATGTTGTTCTCATCCAGCTCTATAATACTTATGGCATCTTGATATTTAATTATTTTTGTACAGCAACTATATAAACATTATATAATTCTTGTATATAGTAGTTATATAAATGTTACATTATTATTGTTTGTTTTTGTTTGTTTGTTTTCTTTATTTCCATCAAAAAAAAACAAAAGGACAAAAAAAAATACAAATATACAACAGTAACACAAAAGGAGCTAAATTCAATTTATATATAATATCAATTGAAGTCAAGATGGGGGCCCATGTGCTCAGTAGCATAGCTATTCAAGGAGCGGGGCCCAAGTGGCAGTTGAAAAAATAGTGGGAACTATTTATTCAGATTAAGTTAAAGATTTTAGTAGGTGCTTTTTCAACAATATTTTAAATGTGGCAAAGCTTTGATGATGTCTTAAAGTCAGAGGTAGCTTATTCCAATTGCTAGACATCTGGTAGGACACTTGACGATGTATATTAGATATATAAACATTATATCATTATTCTATTGTAATTATATAAATGCTATCTGTATATTTTAGGCCAGAGGTATGCTGGTTTTCAGGATGGCAGAGAATGCTTCTGTGGTACAACCTTTGACCTCTATGGAGCTCTAGACGAATCAAGTTGTAGCAGTAGTTGCCCAGGGAATACGAATCAAAAGTGTGGGGGACGATGGGCAAACAGTGTATACAGAGCACTGTCAGGTATGATGAGACATTTTCAAATAAAATGAGAAAGGTTTTTAGGTAATACATGAAATTGAATTTTTTTAATCTTCAAAAGACTTATCAAATTTTATTTAACCAAGTATTTAATTTCACAGACGATTGTTATTCTAAAAAATCGGCTGAAAGATATGGAGTGCCAAATGGTCAAAAATTGCTTATTATTGCATCTCATATGCTTATAATAAAGTATCTAACCATTATTCTCTCTCATATGCTCACAAAACGCTCTCATTGATCTATAATTTGCTCTCATACCCTTATTATTTGTGCTCTTAGGTCTATTATTTGGTCTCATACTGTCATTATTCATTCCCATACCCTTATTTCTCTTCCTTTTATGCTCATTATTCAGTCCCATACCTCCATTATGCACTCTCATACCCCTATTATTTGCTCTGTTATAGACATTCATTCTCTTATGCTTATTATTCTCTCTCATACCCTTATTACTGTCTTGCTTTTGCGCTTGATTCTGACTCACTAGTATTCGTGTACACGTCACAATAGTTGAGTATATGCCAGTCTATTCGGGTCACACTACTAAGCTCCACCCCATTTATCAAATCTGATTGGATAACTGCAATGACACTAAGCCTAGGGCCACACTGTGCGTATTTTCGAATGCGAAAATTAAAATCACAAGTAGCAAAGGTGTCCACTGTGCGCGTTGAGAAAACATTCGCACTTGTCGCTCTGCATTTTCAACGCAAGTGCGAATCGTCTCTGTCATCGTCACCTAATTGGCTGGTAGTTA
This sequence comes from Bugula neritina, assembly GCA_964035545.1. NCBI lineage: Eukaryota > Metazoa > Bryozoa > Gymnolaemata > Cheilostomatida > Bugulidae > Bugula > Bugula neritina. The sequence continues at coordinate 15,242,284 of OZ037767.1, forward strand.
TTCAGCGAGCCCAATTTCTTTATTTAGTGCTATATTCCAGTAAATTGCGTTTTATTGAAAGCTAGTGCGATTTAAAAATGAAAGCTTTATTTATCACGCATCACTGACGCTACAGTGGACACCTTTGCTACTTGTGATTTTAATTTTCGCATGCGAAAATACGCACAGTGTGGCCCTAGGCTTAGTGTCATTGCAGTTATCCAATCAGATTTGATAAATGGGGTGGAGCTTAGTAGTGTGACCCGAATAGACTGGCATATACTCAACTATTGTGACGTGTACACGAATACTAGTGAGTCAGAATCAGGCGCAAAAGCAAGACAGTAATAAGGGTATGAGAGAGAATAATAAGCATAAGGGAATAAATAATGTCTATAACAGAGCAAATAATAGGGGTATGAGAGTGCATAATGGAGGTATGGGACTGAATAATGAGCATAAAAGGAAGAGAGATAAGGGTATGGGAATGAATAATGACAGTATGAGACCAAATAATAGACCTAAGAGCACAAAAAATAAGGGTATGGGAGCAAATTATAGACCAATGAGAGTATTTTGTGAGCATATGAGAGAGAATAATGGTTAGATACTTTATTATAAGCATATGAGATGCAATAATAAGGGAATTTTTGACCATTTGGCACTCCATAGATAGAGAAATAGCTTTTAAAGGAATATTTAAATAATTAAACTCAATTAAGAAAGTTTGAATGATTTGACCTTGCTTCTGACAAAAAATATTAATACCATAATTATTTAATTATTAACAAATAGTAATTTGTTTAATCTATAGCTACATTGTTTATTTTATTTCCACACTCTTGTAAGCAACAGTATGGTATAGTACAGTATTCATGTTTTTTGGTAAATTGTGTAAAATTTTTGTAACTTTATGGTAAATTATAATAACTTTGCTACTTTCAATATGCTAAATAAGTGTACATATCTTTATTATGTCCAAGTTTGCTGACTTAGATAATTATGTATGTTTTAAGATATATGTAATACATATATAGTTTTAGTAATACTTTCTTCTGTGTTTTTGTGGGTTTCTAGAATCATACTTTTATTGTTACACCATTTATTATTATACTATTTTTAGAAAATGTCAAAACACGAAAAAACAAACCCGCAAACTTAGTCCACATCAGAAATATTGAAGTTAGAGAAATAAGTGATGCCATCATATCCTTTATCGAACATCCGGCTGATTCTACTAAAATATTAGCAGCTACATCAAAACAACTTGTAGAGATCAATCACCATGGAGACTGTATAGCAGTAGCTGGTGTGCAGCTACAAGGTTGTGCCTATCAATCGAATGAATTTTTTTTTTCCTCAATCGGTCATTTTATTTATGCCCATTTCACCAAACTGAAAGTCTCTCACAGTCTTTTCAACAAATCAGCCATTTTGGTTGCTGATGAAGGTAATCACTGCGTAAAGTTTCTCATTCTACAAGACTTATCATCTTTTGAGTTTGACAATTCAATAAATGACTACCATGTTGGTAAGTGTGGATCTTTTAAAAAAGAACTTTTGACTGAAAATCTTCAAAATTTAATTGATCCTAAAGAAATGGAGCTGAACAGCCCAAAACATCTTACTCTGTACCATGACTCTGAGACTATCAGACTGGTTGTTAACTGTGTGCTGACTGAAGTATACTCTGTTATTGTTAGTATCTATCCAACTCACACTGTAGCATATGAGTACAGTGGACACCCTGGGTATGTAACTGATGTTTCTGAAAATCTCTATTGGCCATTATTTCGATCAAAAGGATTGAAAAGTCTTTCAGCTGATAACAGCACTTCATTAAACCAAATCCTTGTCGTTAATGGGAGTTACACAACTACTGCAAATTATTATTGTGATTCCAGGAACAGTTCTGCTATTCCCAGACTGTTTCAAAGTTGGCCTTTAGTAATTGCAAATGGTGAATTGAAATCCCTGGTTTATAATTCGACAAGCAGTGAAATCAAACTAACTAACATAAATATTGCTAATCTTTCTACAAAAACATCCCCTGAGTTTAACCTGTTCACTACAACAAAGGAATCCAATCATATTATTCTCTACAGTCAAAGCCTAAAGAAATTTTATTATGCAAAAGCATTTTCTCGCTATCGGAAAATTCTGGAAATGTCCTGTAGTAAATATGTTATAGAAAAAGCAATTGTGGGTGGACCTGAAAGTTGTGCTTACATCTGTAGTAAATATGGTAGTCTGTGTGTTGCTTTTTCTGTTAATGATTATGATAATTCTTGCTACATTCATGACCACTTCGACTTGGCCGATGCCTACATATCTAATGACTCAGCTTGTTATTTATCTATATCATAATTATAACATATAATTGCATAGTTGAACACCACTTTCTGATGACAACATTGATGATGCTTTACTCTAACTTATGTTAATTTTTAATAATCATAATTATATTATTTTCATTCACTTAAATATTTTATGGAAATGATACACAGTGGTTTTTAAAAATTATATGTCCATATATATATATATATATATATATATATATATATATATATATATATATATATATATATATATATATATAAATTACTATATATACAGAGTCTATACTATTTATTACAGACGGTAGATTGCTATATTATATTTGTGTATCAACAAATCAATAAAATAAAAATCGAAGATATTGTTTATTTGAAGCTTTTTTGGAAATTTATTATAAATATTTGTAGGTTGTGTAATTACTGATCTATAAATAATATTTATAACAGATGGTTTTATTATAATTTTTAGGTGATATTGTTTTAAAGAACATAATATGTATTAATTCAATCAAATTTATTTGACTCACAAGAAAATGCAGCACAATTATTTGTGAATTAAAAACTTCTTATTAAATAAAGATTGAGTAATAACCAAATCAGTATATTTTAACTATTGGTACTTATATAAGAGAGTAAGTTAAACAGAAACGTTCATCTTTGCACAGATACTTGCAAGAATATCTATATATAGTGTATATAGAACTTTATAGATATAGAAAAGTTATAGATATAGAATAGTTATAGATATAGAATAAGTATAAATATTAAATAGTTATAAATATAGAATAGTTATACATTAGATATAAAATAGTTATAGATATAAAATAGTTATAGATATAGAATAAGTATAAATATTAAATAGTTATAAATATAGAATAGTTATAGATATAAAATAGTTATAGATATAGAAGTGCAGCAGTCAATAATTTAAACAACTTTACAAACACATCATTATATATTATATACACAAACATTCACCAGATATATTTAATACTTTATGATGCACATGGTCAAACATGCAATTAATATTGCTAATATTTGCTTATAAATACAATCATACTAATATTGTTTACATGACTGCATTTGTTGAAAAGAATGGTAATAACAGTTATAAAAGACAATTAAAATTTTTTACTGGGTTATGTAATATACTTTGTTTATCTGTTGCTTTTAATTACCAAATATCTAAAATAATATTTTAATGAACACAAAGTTATTCACTGTTTTACAAATTTGTTTTCTTATGATCAATAGGTTTTTCCACACTTTTTAAATCTGTAAAACAAAAATTTTTTGATTTAATAACTAAATATTAAACAGTGTCTGTTTACTTTTTTAAAAATAGACAGTGTTTATTTTAATCATTCTCAAGAAACTTAATTAGGTAAAAAGTAAATTATTAAAAATTGAAAAACAATTGCCAAATCCAAGATACATCAATTCAATATTACATTTAAATTTATAAGACAAATGACTTTTTGTTTTTGATGATAGATTTTTGTGTTTCATTATGCAAGCTCTTTTGTAAAAAATGTTTTTATAGTTATTAATATATTTTAAGAAATGATTACAGTTTCAAAAGTGGTCAAATTACTGCAGCTGTTTGGCTTCAGTGAAACGACTCTTGTTGCTTAAAGCTAATGGGCTTTGAAATTATGTTTGTTATAGAAGGATTATTAATATAAATATCTAAAGGAGCTTATAGACTAAAACTTAGTGCCTTGTAATTAAATATTATTTTACAGATATCCTATAAAGACTGACATATAACTCACAACAAAAAAGCTTTCATGTTTGAATATTGGAACTGAAAATTATTGATTAATTTTTAATTTTTAATATATAAACAAAACATGGAAGTTTACCATACATTTAAAATTTTTAAGCTACAAAGCAACACTAAGTGCAACAATTTCAGACCAGCTATAGAGATCAAATCTTGAAGACTAAAATTATCCAATCTTGTCAAGATACTAAAATCAGGTATTATGATAAATACATATATATATCTACATTTAGCTTTCTATGTTTCACCTTTTACATACAGTTTATAGGCTTTATGATTTATAAATTTTATATTATATTCCACATTTTACACTCTATATTTTATATTCTGATTTTTTGTATCGCATATTTAGTATTTTATGCTCTACGTTTCACCTTCCAGGTGTGACATTCTACATTTCAAGTTCTACATTTTGTATTCTAAATACCTATCGTATCATATTAGAGGTAATGTCTTATATATTTTAGTAAAGTGAGCGTAATATCACAGCCTCGCACTTGAAGTATAAATTTTATAAGAATGTAAGATGTTATAAAATTAGTTGGGTGATAAAGTTTGAAAATGTACAATAGCATGAAGTTAATAATTATTCTAGTATTGATGAGCCATAAGTTTATTTTACAAGTTGTTTTTATTATGAGCTGATACGTTTATTCCTATATAAGCGTTACAAGTGTTAGGATTGTTAGAATAACAAAAAAATAGTTTTTCTCTGTAAATTATTAAAACGAGATCTTGAAATTATTAATTGAAAGTTTTTTAGGAGTTTATTCAAACTTAATATAGTTTTATAAAACAGGTTTAGTAGTTATCATGTTTAACTTGGAAACCTAAGAAACTTTTATTTAATAATACATTTCAAAATGTTAAGATATTATTCTTTACTAAAATGCCTATATTGTATATAAGGCAATAACATTTTGCAAATTTTTATTAGCAGATGACAATTTAAATACCAATACGTTCTTATTTACACTATAATGGTGCCATCCCAGCTAGGTAGACGCTATTTTTTATTTTGGTACCATATAACTATATATATAGTAATGTATCCCTATATAAAATATATACCTAAATAACTGTTGTATTGATTGCTAAATAGCTAAAATGCTAATAGCCATACTATATAATAGGTAACATGAATTATCTGAAATAATATTCTAATTTTCACAGATTTGTGTGGGACAGAAAATAGTATAATAGACATTATAATAGACATTACCTTTAATTAATGAATACTCATTAACATAATATCTGTTCAAACAAGGAGCAAAATATATTCAAAATTGATGTTAATGCAAATCAAAGAAATTAATAATGTGCTAAATATGTGCTTCATTTAAATATACATATATATTTCAATAATATTAAAATAAATTGCACATAAAATATATATTATACCAAAATAAATAATTAGCGTCTAACTGAGAAGCGTCTATCTAGGATAACACAAGAACAAACTGTTTTTATTACTAGCAGCTGTCTAGAAGATGCATCAATATTTGATGTGTATAGCACTGGTTCCTATAGTTTATGGTTCAGTGTACATGGGTTGTTACAAGGACACCTCAACTAGAGCTCTACCATTGAGGTATGATTCTAATGACATGACAGTCGACCTTTGTATTGGCTACTGCATTTACAGAGGTTAGTATTCCATTCACTTACTAAGTTGATTTTTTACAATATAGTGAAATTACAACCTATGAAGCAGAGCTAATAAATTAGCCATCAATTTAGGAGTAACTCACAATATCTTGAAACTTCCAAAGGAATTGCAATTATCCTGACATAAGATTGCTACATACTTATACGTAAAATTATTGCTGTGCTTGCTTTAAAATTTAGACATTTTACCTGAGCTACAGGTATTTAAATAGGGCCATGCAGTTGGTATCTATAGCATAGTAAGTCGCAGTGGTCTAGGGGTCAGAGCGTTTGCCTACAAGTAAGCACAAAGTAATGGGTTTGAGCCCCATTATAAGCCAGTAGCGATGTTAGGAAGAGCATCCAGTCATAATTGCTCCTGTGCCTCATATGAATAAGTCTTAAGCCAGCTTTAACAAAAACCCCTTCTATCAGAGATCTTCTCATAGGTATGGTGACTATAAACTTGTGTGAGTTGGTATATATTAGCATGTGTGCACATAATAATATATCCAAGAAAATTTGCATGTCGCAATATATATTGAATATCTATATAACTTTGAAATCTATAGCTAACTAGTTGTTTGATTGGCTATAAATATCATATTACAGTAAATTATTTAAAGTGAATTGATTATATCAAATTAATATGTTAGCAAGCATATAAAAGTCAACTAATATTAATAATCGCCTTAGTTGTAAACTGATTCAAAAAATGTAAATAAATCAATAGAGAAAGTTTATGCATACAAGCAATTAGCTGCTTGTTATATTTGTTCAGTAAGTGTAAATATTATACATGTTCAGAAACTGCTTGCTTAAATTTAGCTAATTAATAGCAAGTATAAACATTTTGTTATTTATATAAATGCTATGATATTAAGTTTATCAGAGGAAAATTCAATTACACAATTATTTGACTAGTCCTAAAAAAGTTTATGAATATTAAACTTAATTAAAGAATGCTCAAATAATAGTTTTTTAATCAAAGTTTTATTCACATTAACTAGAAAGCCCAGCTCTCTATCACTATATAGCCATGATATATTTGCTAAAATTTTGGGAAAAAGTAATTATGTTATAATGGCAAAATTGCTACTTATGTTTTCTAGTACATATATATGCTCATTAAACCATAATTTCTATTCAAATAAAATGTTGACATGAATATTAATCAACCCTGCTGGTATTTCAAGGTCACCCCTACGCTGGTTTGCAGACGGATGACACTTGTTTCTGTGGAAGTGAGTACGACAAGTATGGAGTTGGTGAAGAAACGAGCTGCAGAGACCCTTGTAAAGGAAATACTAGTCAGATATGTGGAGGAGGCTGGAGAAACAGTGTCTATAAAATAACTGGGAAAGGTACATAAAAAATCAACTCAAATTGAAATTGAACAATTACATTTCAATGCAAATAAGGAAAATAAAAATATTTTTGATGCTTATTTACTATTATTTTAAAGCCTAAAAATTTGTATATTTGTACCTAAATTTTAATAAGATTTTAATCGTAAAATATGCTTAGATTTAAAGTCACTTCAACAATGTATCAAACAGCTGAATTTTGTTCAAATTATATATACTGTAGAAAAGAATGAATCTAGCCAAAGTGTATCAAGACCCATTCGCTATGTCGGCAAAATTGAAGTTGGAGAAATGACTGATGACATCATATCCTTTATTGAACATCCAACTGATTCTACTAAAATAATGGCAGCTACATCAAAACAACTTGTAGAGATCAATCATCATGGAGACTGTACAGTAGTAGCTGGTGTGCAGCTGCAAGGTTGTTTGCATACGCAAAACTCACTTTCATTTGCTTCCATCAGTCATATTTTTTATGCTCACTTCACTGATCTGAATTTACATCACTTCCTGTTTAACAAGTCTGTCATCTTGGTGGCTGATGAAGGTGACCATTGCATTAAATTCTTTGAATTTCAACAGAAACCTTTGTTCTCTAATTTTCAAACCTACAAAATTGGCAATTGTGGACTTCCACAAGTATCCCCTTTGTTAGCTGATAAAGTTCGACACTTTAGTGAACCTCAGGCAATCATGCTGAACACCCCAAAACATCTTTCTCTGTACCATGACTCTGAGACTATCAGACTGGTTGTTAACTGTGTGCTGACTGAAGTATACTCTGTTATTGTTAGTATCTATCCAACTCACACTGTAGCATATGAGTACAGTGGACACCCCGGGTACGTTATTACCGACATGTTAAATCATTTTGATTTTCCAATGATGAAATCACAGGGATTTAGCAGTGTGGAAAACAAAAGTGATTTAGCAAAGGTTGATTTGCATATTGAGGATAATCTTGGCAAATTAATCGGGGTTTATTTTTATTTTTGTGAGTCAACTATTAGTTCAGAAGTTCCCAGACTGTTAAATGATTTGCCAACAATATTATTGAGTGGTAAAATTCAGTATTTGATTTACAATCATACTAGTCAGGAGCTGTTCATACGGAATTTACAAATTTTACATCTTCCTCTGGAAGCAGAGTCTAAACTGAGTCAATATACTGTAGCACGTGATTCTCTCATACTCTACAGTCAAAGCCTGAAAACATTTTATTTCACAAAGAAATATTTTCAATATCAGAGAGTTAGTGAGAGTCAGTGTAGTCATTCTATTATACAAAAGTTACAGGTGAATGGAGCTGAATCTTGTGCTTATGTCTGCTTTAAATATGGCAACCTTTGTGTTTACTTTTCATTTAATAGTGTAGACAACTTCTGTTATATTCATAATGAGGTCAGCAATACTAGTTTCATTACTACTCCAGGTTTCTACTGTTACACATCTTTAAATTATATATTTTAAATGTTTAAACAACTTGTTGGTTCTTTTAACAACAATATTATATCCCAATTTTAATTTAGTAAGTTATCACACAAATAATAACTTATTGAATGAGTTTTCTGACAAAGAATAATAACTTATTGATTGAGTTTTCTGTCAAAGAACATAATATATTTCTGATGCTGGTAATATTTACAATTATATTTATGTTTACAGTCTAATATCTATGTTTCGTACAATATTTTAGTTATGTTGACATTTATGCTATAGCTGTTGTGAATTCAATAAACACTAATCTCGGTTCTATAATGTGTTTTATCTCAATATATAACTAGATATACCATTTTAATCAAAAAAAAAGCCATAATCAAAAAAGGAGAACAATGATCAGTTAAGGTAATTGAAAGGGCACAACAGAAACCTATATTATATGAAATGGGCAAAAGAGGACAACTCTAGATATTCATAATATCCCAGTGATAATTTCACTTATTGACTGCAAATGCATATTATTTGTCTGATTAGCCAATTAAAAATCAGTGACTATGTTTTCAACAGCCATGCTTGTGTTTTACTAAATCAGCCAATCAAATAATTGCTAAGGTAGCATTCAATTCTCTTAACTAACTTATTACATTATTTCGTCAGTTTAAAACTTCAAAGAAGCATCCAATATGTTATAAAGGATAATGAGTGCTTCTAGTAACATGTGACAGCATGAACTCTGATTGGTATCGCTGACTGTGTTATTACTAAGTGAAAAAACATTGAGGTAACGAAACAGTAAAAATTTTTTCACTCTGCTTTATTTAACATATTATATACTTATTTATATATATTTAGATGCTGAGTAGTGAATTTATCACTGGAACTCATGCATGCAAGATAACAGAAATATGTATGAGGCAAAATTTAAAAATATGATGAAGTAATTTAGCGAAGCAGTAACAAAATTAGTATAATATAATAATTGATATATATAGTAAGAAATATTGTTATTGTGGGCTATAATAAACTATTTTAGAATTAAACTAATGCATGTAATATATTCATAAATCAATCAAGCTTTACATTATAACATATAACAGCCTAATTGTTACACATAATATTTCTATTCGTTATATAATTCAAGGTGCTTTCTTCGGTAATTTCATGGCAAAAACGAACACTATATAATAATGCTATATGCTGTATCAACTGTTATAAAATGATAATAAAAACTGATAATATATAATATAAAGTAATATAAATGCATAATCAAACAACTCAGGTAAAAACTAAACAATAATAAAGTCTAAAAAGTTTATCAAAATACAGCACAAAGCTATTACAAAGTATATTTCCTTGCTATATCACGATAGTACATGGCTGCATGAATAGAATCTATTACCAGTTATATAATTTACTTGATCATAATGTCTTAAAGCTAATAGTATATGCAGCTTATAACCAGTTAGAATGTCAACGTAAGTGAGGTAAAGACATTTACTGTTGAAGAGCTATTCACTTGTTTTTCTTCATTCCAAAAATGGTAAGCTTTCCATCATTTGCTGCTTCTACCACTTTTGACCAATCAGTAGCTTCCTCACATAGTTTACCAAGTGCAGACAAGCCTCCTTTCTTTGCACTGTCCATCCATTGTCCAATTATCTGAAATTTATATTATGAGGGAAATTTCAATGAAAATGCATTATATATAATACCAATGTTTATATATTATTATAAAACAAATATAAGAGTGTATAATACTATCCCATATTTTGAGGCTCCAATAAAACATATGATGTTTAGGCAACTGGTACTCAAAGCTTTTTATGCTATGGTCATCAAAAAATTGGCAAAAGAAACAATTTTCTTCTGCATTTTCCTATATTTTGTACTATATGTTTTATAAACATGTAATACCTGATACACTTCAATTACAATACATAAGATGTTTATATGTAAATACAACTCCAGTTTGTCACATGACAAAAAAGTATGAGCTAGTTTGAAATAAACAGTGTATAATTGTGCTATATAGCTCATGTTTGTAGTATCACAGTTTTATAATATCTTTCAATACACTAACTTGTTTAAATACAAGATTCCTGTGTTATTATAACAGCACAGCTTTTCATGTTTTGTTTATATACTACTTCAAAGAACTCAAAATGAAAGAGTGCTCAAACAAAATGCTAGCAGGTGTGAATGCGCAGTCAATGCTTAAACAAAAGTGTTGATTTTGCTTTTATTATATAACTATAATATAATATATTAGTTGAAATTCTACCTCATCTAGTTTATCTTTATCCAGTACATTCAGGTAGTAAATGTATCTGAATCTGTCAATAGTTTTACGACATTTCCCTGTTGGTTTAAGAGCATCATGTATAGACTTGGCTCTTTTACTAGCCAGTTGGTTATGTACGTGTTCCATCAACTGTATAGCCTGTTCTGGTGTTTGTACTGCAAGGAACACAGGATAAAGCATGTACATATTAAGCTATGAGAAGATATGAGTATCAGTATTATATCTCTGCTATAGGAGATAGTACTGAGTGTAACATATAACAGTTAGTCATATATATCAAACTCTACAGTTGCCTCTTCATCTTATATATAGTAAGAGTTGTCTTATCTTATTGTATATAGTAAGAGTTGTCTTATCTTACTATATAGTAGGAGTTGTCTTACCATATTGGAAACTTGTTGCAGCATTAGGAGCTGACAAATCTTGGCCAGCTTGCTTGTCACTGACTCTTTCTACAAAATACACAAAAGTCATGCATGCTATCGTAATGGGTAGCCTCAATGTATATAGGAAACTTTATAAGCACATGTTAAATTAAAATGTAAATAGAATGTTACAATTTTATTCATGATTATTGTATTTTATTTCAACAAACCTGTAACCAGTGTTTCTTGGTTCTCAACAAATATTGAGAATGGCACATCTACTAATCCAAGTCTGAGAGAATCAGAGCATCTTGATTTATCTGAAATAATATAAAGCTTTCAAACAAAGGATTACCTACTGAAGATCCTCATTTATTCACTTTTACACGTTATGAAACAATTTTAAGTAATGTAATCAGCTGAATAATATGGTGATATTGAGATTTAGCAATATATATTAAAATATTGAGCACGGATACTATGCAATATTTGCAGTGTTGGGTTTACCCAGTAGTCCCCTGTGATGTAATGGTAACAGTCTGTTGCAAGTTGGAGGTCTCAGGTTCGAATCCCACCAATGGCAAAAGTTTTATAAGCGAGTTCGGCCTTTTTTGTAGTATAGTAGCACTTCGAGTGAGTTGAGATGCCAAAGGAGCAATTGAAGACTGAAGGTGTAGAGGAAGGGCCAGTGGAGTTCTTGAGAACAAAATGGGAAGTAGCGCTCTAGTTTACTCAGGGCCCTCTGTGGTGTATAGTGGTTGCACGCCTGCTTGCAAGCTGGAGTTCTCGGGTTAAATCTTAGTGGGAGCAAAACTATTTTACAGTATTTCAATTTATAATTAAGTTTCTAGGCTAGTTTATTAGCAGATTATAATAAAATATTTTCAATTTAAGAGTCTAAAATCTAACTATTTTTCTTTTAATATGAACCTATTTATTTTTATCTTTTTACTAAACAATCACACATATGCACATTACCTTCATCAACTACACGACACAATACACCAGTTTCACAGTCTTCCTTTATGCAACGTCTGAGATCTCCGATAGTCATGTGATCTTCAAATGAGTAGACTGTGTTCTCTCCGTGAACTTTTACAGTTACTTTACAGTTTTTCACTTTACCTGCATGAAAAACCCATCACATGATCACAAAGCCAATTTTAATCCTAGCGTAATTACACATCAACAATGTAACAAATAGGTATGTTTGGAGGCACACACGCAAGTAACTTACTCTTGAATGATTCATCTGATCTGGTAGGAAGTGAAACTGCTTGGTGTACCGCTACAGTAGCAGGTATATCTTGATGTGGGGCTGCAACCACTGCATCTATCAGAGAAGGAACCTCAGTTGACTGCGCCATGATCTCCATTGTGTTTTCTGCTGACACATGCTCATGTGGTGCTGCAACACTTGAAAAAGCTTGGTGTGGTGCCACAGTGTTTAACTGACTCAGTTGTGATGATCCTGTATCTGACGTTAAATCATGTGAGAGAGTAGTCGACTGAGTTGGTACTTCAACTGTAAAGATAATACAAATAATATTATAGCTGTTCTAAATGTTGAGGACATTGATTCACAAAAATAATTTATTCAGTAAAAAACATTAATATATTATGGCAGTCAATTACCGTTTGTTTAACAACTCAATAATTATTTTATAATTTTCAACATTTAGGGCAAAGAAATTTTTATAGTAAGCTGCAAGACTCAGCAAAAACTAAAAGACTACCAACTTATATAACTTACATGCAGTCCTTTGATATTTATTTGAGGGTAAAACTGTCATAGCTGGTTCTGCAGGTCTTTTGTTGTGTGAAACTTTGTTTGTTTGCTTTTTCAAGTCAAAAAGTTGAATAAATGAATTGCTTTCAAGTGCGAAATCAATAACAGGACAATTTGCACTACTTTTCAATTTCAAATCGGATTTGTGTTCATTTTCTATTTCCCTGCTTTTAAAACTTCCTTTCTGCATTGGTACTTCTGGTGGCGCATTGTTAGGAAAGTTGGAGATTGAAGGTGGTGGCTGTTTGAACTGAGTGTCTGCTTCTCTGTGAATGTTGCTGTCACCATTTAAATGCGAAGGGTTTGTAGAAGGCATGTTGAAAGATGGAGGGTTGAAGAGAGACCAGTCCTTTGAATGGTTGAAAGATGGGGCATTCAATTGAAGAGGCTGAGATGGTAAGTTGGTTGTGAAATTCTCTGATCTAGGAAACCACTGTGGTTTTGATGGTGTGGGTAGATACGGCATAGAAAAAGAACCATCAGTATTGTTTGGTGGCTGAGCATGCATGTGTTGTGAAGACAGTTGAAACCAAGGTGGCTGAAGATGGATGAACTGTGGCGCCGTTTGTAGATAAGATGGTTGTCTTAGGTGTGGTGGTTGCAGCCAGTGCTGTGGAGATGTTGGTTGATGTGGCAAACCTGGTGATGACTGTGGAAACTCATCACTCTGCAAAGGATGGTGATGTGTCTGCTCTTTCCAGAAATCTGCGTTTAAAAAAATGGTAAACATGTATAATAATAAATATGTGAACGGACCATATTGGGCTTTCAAATTTATAGATTATTGTTATAGGCACTTAAATAGTTTGAGTACAAAAATTAATTACAGTAAAATGTTACATACGATTAATTGTTTCAGTTTGTGAGATAAATATTTGTTATATAATTTATTTTTTAAAATTTGTCAAATTAGCAGTTTCTTTGTAGGGGTGATGGGGGGGGAAGGGGGGGCACAACGGTCATAGGGTACAAAAAGCCAGTCAAATTGTGAGAAAACTTATTGACTTAGAGTTGTGAGTTTTTTTAATAAAAAGGTATTGACATAATGGCCGGAACCGAGAAGTTGTGAAAGAGATAAAAACAATCAACTGATTTTACTTATAATAGTCCACTGGTGTAGCATTTAGACTAGAGATTATTGAACTAGTTACTCAAAAAACAGACTAATGAGAGCGAAAAACTTAACAAGCGGCCGTTGTGTCCCCCTCCTGTAACCCCTATTCATTATGGAATATTAATTTCACTCTTTTGCATTATGCATCATATTTCTAAATTTCAGAAACGCATCCGTATTTGTTTTAATAATAGCCAAATTGCACTCTTTTATTGACCTGTTCTGTTTAACTTAAAAATGATCAATCTATTGTTACCTGTGACAAAGCATAACGAAAAAATTCCTGTCTTTATCCAATTTTGCTTTTTAGTCATTGGAAACATTTATTTAGCATGCTACTTAAATCATAGATGGGGAATATAAAAGCCTATCTTTTGAAACTTTATAATTTACTTATCATTTTTGCATGAGATTTCTTTGTACTGCTAACATAACACAGTTTTTTTATTTTAAGGTTAGTTGACCTTAATTAAAATAGCCTTTTTAAAAGTAAGTAATTCTACCTGGAACTTGACTCGTTGCATCAGCTCTTTGTTCTGTAGAAGCAATTCTCTGGAGTCCAAATATTTCATTATTTACGCCAACATCTATAGGTATTCTTTCTGCATGGTTTGATATATTGAAAAGTTTTAGCTGCTGCTCTGTTGTCAGCTGACTCATCAAAAGAGTGAGAATCTCTGTTTGGTTAGTCTTAGCTGCTTCCTGTATCACTGTATTACCATCTCTATTCTGTATCTTGAGTAGCTCCACCTTCTGTTCTACTGACACACCATCTAGTAGACATTTGATGGTGTCAGTATGTCCTCTCCATGCTGCACAGTGTATAGCTGTCTCATCCTCACTGCTCTGTATCTTGAGTAGCTCTACCTTCTGTTCTACTGATACACCATCTAGTAGACATTTGATGGTGTCAGTATGTCCTTCGCATGCTGCAATGTTTATAGCATAAGACTCAGTTGTCTTGAGTAGCTCTACCTTCTGTTCTACTGATACACCATCTAGTAGACATTTGATGGTGTCAGTATGTCCTCTCCATGCTGCACTGTGTATAGCTGTCTTATTAAGGGAACTCTGAGTCTGTATCTTGAGTAGCTCTACCTTCTGTTCTACTGATACACCATCTAGTACACATTTGATGGTGTCAGTATGTCCTTCCCATGCTGCACAGTGTATAGCTGTCTCATCGTCACTGTCCTGTATCTTGAGTAGCTCTACCTTCAGTTCTACTGATACACCATCTAGTAGACATTTAATGGTGTCAGTATGACCTCTCCATGCTGCACTGTGTATAGCTGTCTCATCTTCACTGTCCTGTATCTTGAGTAGCTCTACCTTCTGTTCTACTGATACATCATCTAGTAGACATTTGATGATGTCAGTATGTCCTCCGCATGCTGCCCTGTGTATTGCATCACACTCCTCACATAATAGTCTATATCTCTCTTCTAATGATATGAAAGGAAGGCACTTCTTCAGCTCAATCAGAATATTTCCCTCTTTATCTCCACCTCTAATACTAGTGAGTATTTGAGTAAACTTTAGCACTTCATTCTGATTCATCTCAACTGACCTTTTAGTAAGAACTCTCCATCTTTAGCAGCTCTTCAAATAGACTAATATTAATAATAATATGCTAGACTAGAAAACTCCACGATACACAATGACAATGTCTATCCTCAGACTATATATAATATTATTACTAAATTATAACTTATTTTTTCATTTTAAGCTCTAAACTTTCACACGTGTATAACAGTAGTCGTTAACTTTCTGTAAATTACTAACCAGAATCTTCTCAATATGGCGTGCCTACTTGTGTAGCGCTTATCTATCAACTATAACTATAACTAGCCTGTACAATATGCAGTTCCGTAGTACAGGGAATTCACGACGAAATAGATGGGAAATTCCATTCACTCCCATTACTCATTTTAAATCGGCCTGTCAACAAACAATTGCGTTAGGTAACGCGTCAAAGTGGAGAATACTCATAGAAACTATTATAATTAATAGAATAAGACAACACAACTCATATTACTCAGCCTGTAGCATTCTGTAAATAATACGGCCTGACGCATCCGATGTACTAACTACCAGGCAGTGGTTGTAGACAGTCATGCTATACAAAATTATAACATGATTACATAAGCTGTTCATAATATTATAATATTTGGAGTAATATAAACTTTCAACTTCTTATATCTGAACTTTTGTACCATAAATGTAATTCTACATAAAATTAGGCTTAAGTGTTATAAAAATCCAATTGAAGTCAGTTATTGTCTTGACGCTAAATAAAAAGCAATAATTAATGGAAGACTTATAGAATGTTTACAGCCTTATGTTATTTGTACTATTGTGATATTTATGTTTCAGACTATTATATAATATATGGTGCAAATGTTAATCGGTAATTTAATTTTGCAAATGCGAGCAAACAAGCATGTGTAAGAGTAGTTTTCTCTCAAATCTACTCTTACACATGCTTGTTTGCTCGCATTTGCAAAATTATATTACAGATTAACATTCGCATCATATATTATATAATAGTTTTGCGGTGGCTTATAATATGTTAGCTTCATTCAAAATATCTGGCAAAAAGTTTACCATGAGCTAAATGATATGATCTCTAATGATCATCATAATTTTAACTCAATATATATTTATAAAATAATTGCTTCCAATAAAAAATGAAAACTTCCATATGCATAAAACACTTGCATGACATAAAAGATGAAATGAAATACCCGGCTAAGCTAAGCACAGACACCACGATGTTTGTGGGAGCTCTGCATGGCATGCTGAACCCGGAAGGCTTAGCCTGTGTTATGGAAGAACTGTTTGGCCCAGTCATCTATGCCAGCATTGCAGTATATATTTTCCTAGAATGTTGTTTAGAGACATAAAAAAACTGCCTATGCACAACATACTTTGCATCTGTTTAGTATCTCGTAATTAGACATAAAAAAATCAAAGCCAATTATAAGGCAAAAGACCATAATACTGTACTATCATTGGATAGTTCTTCATCAATAAACAGGTAGTCGCCAGTGGTGGATATGAACCCCTCCTAGATGTTTCTCGTACTTCTTCCTCAAAAAACATTTTCATTAAGCCAAAAAGAAATAACAATACACCTTTTTAGTTGACAGTTTTTAATTTCTGACTGATATTTCACCTTATTTCCAATTATAATTAACTTTTAACCGGCACTTTTCTTTGTAGTAATTCCTACCCTTTAGACTGTGTACTTTGAAATGAGTCTGTTTTACTCGTTACATAAAGTATAGTTGCACTGGCTACAGGTTGACACAAAAGCAAGCCTATCTTGATAAAATCATGCGCAAATGTAGAAACTACCGAGGAGTTTGTTCCTCATAATTAGAAATTGACAAATTATTTTTAATCCGTTTAAAAGCATCTGGTTAGGGAAGCATATGCCGTGTTCAATTTGTTATTCTAGCATTAACAATAACAGAATGCAATAATTATAAGTTTATGAAAGTAATTTGTTTTCTTTCTAATTACAAATATAATATTTTAGTATATATTGTAAATTTATAAGGCTTGCATTAGGAATAACGCAGCTAAAACATCATTTTCCTTAAAGT
Organism: Bugula neritina; assembly: GCA_964035545.1. Taxonomy (NCBI): domain Eukaryota; kingdom Metazoa; phylum Bryozoa; class Gymnolaemata; order Cheilostomatida; family Bugulidae; genus Bugula; species Bugula neritina. Next base: position 15,260,023 of record OZ037767.1, read on the forward strand.
CTTAAAAATATATAAGTATAACATAATACACTATGCCAATAAACTTATTAAAGTACCAAGCAAGCTTAGCTAGTTTAAGAAAAATTACACTAGGTAAATTCCCATTATTTATAGAATGCTTGCTGATATTAGCTTTTGATGTAATTAAAGTAAATTATTATTTATCTTTCTAGCTAAGGATTTCTTGCCGTAAGTTTTGCTTTTATGCATGGAGAAATGTCGTAACAAACGAGTTAAATTTTTATAGCACATAAAAATGTAATCTATAAGTCGAAGATATTTAAACTTAGCCATTAACTCATTTTAATTAGCAATGTAGCCTAAATCTAATACAATACAAAATATATACCAGTATATATAATATATTTTTACCATGCTGTTAATTACAGTATTTGTAAAACAAATTTTATGCTCATTAATTAAATGCAACAAATATTTATAAAATACTAATAATGTTGAATAAATAAATTCAATAATTCCTTTTCTATTTAAATGGCTGCATAATTTCTTGCAAGGTTGTATAAAGGAGTTGTGGCCTACAACTTATCATGTGTTCAATTGCCACATATGTCTTAGGAAGAAGAAAACTCCCCAAAAATTCTTGGTTTGAAAATTCTAGTATAATTAAAATCACTTAATATATGTCTTTGAAATGCATTTTGCCACTCTGCAAAATTGCAGGAACAAATATTGCATGAAGTAATAAATGATTTATGAAGTAATTAACAAACCAATGTAAAAACTGTTGTTGAATATAGAACACAACATATTGATTTTCTTCAATTTCCACATCAAATCTATATATTCAATTATATCTAACCAATGCTAATAAACTAAACATGCATGCATACAAATATTTGCATCATATGCAAGTAATATTAGCTAATTAGCAACTATAGCATTTTTTTCATTATCTTTATTGCTTGCATATGTCTAAGTATTATTAAAATAAGGTTTTTATTTGCAACTTTGCACCACAAATTACATAAAATCTAAAAACTTGAGTTGTGACATGCATTAGGGCTACCTATACACAGATAGACCTTCATAAAACTCTCAATGATTTTATTCAACTCATGTATGCAAAAGTTTTGCATTAAAACAATTCTTCTAAATCACCCTAGAGCAGGAAATTATTACAAAAACAGCTTCTCATATATAATCTTTCTCCAGATTAATTTTTTTTCCTGTATTTAAACTAACTTAGCAAGTGAAGATTGTGATATCACTCAGGTAATCACATATATATTATTCATAGCTGTAATACTTTAACAATGAATAGATCATGTTTAATTTCCACTCTACCTATAGCAGTTTTTCAGAATTATAGAGCTATGTATATCGTGAAATTGAAATAGCCTAATAGTTTTACATGTGTTTATAGCTAGACAAATTAACTTAAAAAGCTTACAATAATTAGATGATATTTGCATTCTTTTGAAGGTTATGGTGAAGCTACTGCAAAACTGGCCATTAGTTTAGCATAATATGCAATGCCACGCAAAAGCATGCCAAACAAGCAATGTTTATTTACCTTACCAGTGCAATTTTATCACCTTAAACACAAAATCAAGTATAAAATACACATCCATATTAGATTAACTGTCAAGTTAAAAAAAGACAACATATATTCATGAGCTGGTTCTGTTTGCACAAGTACAATTTAGACCAGCTTATTATTTAGATTGCCACAAAAATATGACCTAAAATATGTCTTTAATCATTATTTTGATATTCACTGGTTGAAGATATTTTTTATATCCTAATATGTAAATATTGTACATGAATCTTAAAAATTAACTAGGTGAATAAGGAAAACTGCTAATTTTATGAAACTGTTATGTTAATAAAGACAATGGCTATCAACAAATCCCACCAGACCACAAACTAATTGTAAATACTAAAGCAATTATATAGTGCTATGTGTTGATCTAGCCTAGTCAATACACCACAAATATGTATTATGACATACCGCATTTTAAGTACTGGGTTACCATTTATTCTAATGGGTATTTGTTTAAACTGTTATATACAGCTTTTTGCACTACCAATATACAAGCCAGTTGTTATTCTGTCACTTTTTATCTACATCTCTTTTTAATGCCAGTTACTTGTTAGCTTCAGTACAAACAGCTAAACATTCTACTCTACAGCCAATCTTACTGTTAACTCTTGTTTAACAATATTACAAGAATCTAAAAATTTGAGTGTGTTTTAAGTATAATATTCTATCATTATAACTTTTAACTGAAACAATAATATGATAAATGCATTATAACTTTCTGAAAAGTTTTTTTGCAAAGTAGATGTTTTTGGAAAATAGTTTTACAACATTTGCTAGGAGCATTATATTTATTCCTATCTAAAATAATTTTGTTTGAACTGCTATGTTTGTAATCATGTAATCAGAAGTAAAGCATCAGTAAAATGAGTATAAGTAGAAGCTTGACAGCTACATTAGGCATTGCTACATAGTACATAAATATATGGCCGTATTAAATACTTAGCTGCATTCACAGATAAATGCATGGCTTGGAATTACAATACCATGAATACATTATTTATTTAGCTGGGTAACTATACAATTATGCCAAAGTGAAAAGCTTTTGGTTATTAATGCCTGAAATGTCTAACAATCTACTTGGGAGACCACCTTGTTGTTACAGAGTGAATGAGTTATTTGTTTGGCATTTGGATGATGGCACAAAGAAAGGCTATTTGGTTTGTTACTTGAGACTAGTAGCAAACTGCTACAGTCATAGCATCTTAGAAGATTTTGCATCACTTGCTAGAATTGTACATTATTTTAATGTAGCTATTGAAATTAATATCTCACTGAAAACACAGTATTGCAAAATCTTAAGCTGTACATAATTATATTATGCATCAAAAAGTACTTCTGCTATTCGACTATCCCAGGTTTATTTTAAACTAGCACTGCCAAAGTGCCTTGACTCTATTACAGTGTTTACTAGCTAATTTTGTTCTTCTCAATAGTGAAATAGATCTATTGCAAGAAATTAATGACTAGATATAACAATAATGATTTTTAGGCAAGACTTTCGCATCTATATTGCTCATCTGCTAGCTTGAAATACCCCTCTCCTTGGACTAATCTCAGGCTTTTCATTGTTGTTTAAACAGTTTTTAAACTCCTATTTCAATAAATCATTACCAACACTGCCTGCATGTATTAATATTCATTAGTGCCATCAATGCACTGTGGAGACAGCACCTGATGTTCTGTATATTACATTATAGTACAGAGATACTAAATCCAAAACATCTAAAATAATTGATGCTTCTACCAGATTTTTAGCACACCTATAATATGTATTCCTGTAGTAAATATTAATAAGATGTTTTAACTGATAGTTTTTATGCCATTATAATAGTTTGATACTATAACTACAACTTGAAACTCTTTAACCAGCACATTGGTTAGTAATATTGCTTCTTGATATTTAATTGCTGGTTCACAAACTATCAATAATAGGGATGCATATCAAAACTTGACTGCATTCATAATATGATTTTAATGCTAGGTAATGACTAAGCATGTCTGGCTGATATGAGGTGACTATTTTGTACACTGTTTAACAACATCAGCTTTTTGGGTTCATTTAAAGCATCTGCAAATCTGTATTATACATAATTACTGTTAGGGCCAATTAATTAAATTGTTAACCCTGAAATGCTTTTTACACTGTAATACTAAGTAGTAAAAGATATGTATATATATATATATATATAAACTGATTGTAATTTATACGTTTTGTAGGTAGTGGGTTAATGTCAATAAAGTAGAATCCGGGAAGTTGAGTAGCTTTATTCAAGAGGAAGGCTCTCCAACAGTTCTACCAAAGCCTAAATAACATGTATAAAATAAAGGTTATATGCACAATTTTTTCTCCAAAACAGCCTGCAACTGTTTTGCTATTGCATATGCCCTATGCCATTCATCAAGTAGAACAATTTTAACCAGGATATCTAGAAAAGTTGACACAAGGGCTTTATAAACTATGTAACAGTAAAACTGTGAGTAGAAACTAATTGACACTAATGAATAATGCTTTAGGTGCTGGCAACAACCATAAAAGAAAAGTTATATAACAAACAAATAGAAAAAGCACTAAACAAATCAACAGCATTATATACAATTGGGGCACATACATGAAAACAGCAGCTAGTGTCATTTTCTTAAGACAGCACTATTTTAGGTATAAATTTAAGAAGTATTAGAAAATGCAGAAATTTACTGCAATTGGTTCATTTTATTTAAGTTAGTACATACTGAAGATCTCAAGTTTTTGCTAATGAACATGAGTTTTGGCCCGAAACTAAAAAAATATCAATAAATACACCTAAATAATCAAGGCTCTTTTTAATTTTCTTTGATTTCCTATGCTTTTTTTTAATTACAGCAACTTCTGACTGGGGATCGCCACGGTTAGTTTGTAACAGTAGGCAATCCAAATGAAATGAATAAACAGGAAAAAACATGAGAAATCATGCAAAATTAAGAAGAACCTTGATTATTTAGGTGTATTTCTTGATGTCTCACTAATTTTAAGCAAAAAGCATTGTTCATTAGCAGCTAAAATGTAAAAATGGCTAAAAACTGCAGATTTCCAGTGTGTACTAAATTAAATAAAAGGGCTCAATCACCTTTGCAACATAATTCAATAATTGCATGGTCAAGCAGAATAAACTACAATTAACAGCAACAACAGTGTAATAGTTGCGTAGAAAAGTTGTACTGCAAAAAACTAAAAGAATGCAAAATCTATAAATGTGTGCTACCAAGTAAATGCTGAACAGACATCATGAAATAGTGTACGAAATACAAACTATTGAACTTACCTGTTGATCTAATGCAGCCAAAACCTTAAGCTTAGAGTAGTGGAATGGTGCTGTTCGATGTTGATATGCTACAAGTAGCTAAGATGACTCAAATTCTTGCCTTTAGGAGTAAGAGGCCTCAGCTCAGTTTCAACAAAACTTCCAATAATCTCAACGGATGCGCTCAATTAGGAGCCACAACAAAGCACACCCATGTCATTTTAGTAAACTCTAAAAAATGAACGGAAATAAAACTGTTAGAGAGTAAACAGAGAAACATATAGTGATGGGGGAAAAACCTGTCAGCAAAGGTTATATACACTCATAGCCATAACACGAAGAAAAAGATAATGAATAACAACCTATTCAAGATGACACAAGAAACCAAACAAATTTCTTTGACTAAAAAATATTATTAAATACTATATTACTTGGCAAAAAATATTTGTTTTGAACAACGTATTATTGGGAAGAATTGCCAGTGTCTTAAATTTTGAGATTAAAATTTCTGCCTTATAGCGGAAATAGAGAGGCAATCAATAGTGTACAAAACATGTTTTCAGTCATTGGCTGTTGACTAAATTGACAAAGTTAAAGAAAGCTTCCATATCATTATTTATTTTGTTCTCAAGTGTGTGGTTACAGTTTCATGAGTCAGAAATATAATTATTTGAGATATGAAATCAAATGTAGTCAAAAGAGTGTCATACAATTTAAAATGTAGTAATAGAGCTTTGACAATAATTTCTTCTGCTAAGTAAAACAGGTACCATTATGTGCTACTTATCTTTTAGAGATGAACATCAAGGATGTTGAAAACAAAATAGTTGTAAATTACAGCAAATACCTTTCTACTTACCTAACCAGAGAAAATAAGTTTTCAACCTTGCATGCACTCAGCTGGTTTTCAATGTTTGGATCAGTGACATCTTTATAACTGATAGCAGCATTATGTGATAGCTTTAGGAATTGTTACCTTAAATCTAAATTATATAGAACAAGAAGTGCAAAAATATGGCATTAGTACTCATTGCACAATACACACTTGCTAGAGTAGCTAATCTAGCATCACATTAATTTAAGAAAGACAAAATTTTATTACTGTTCACAAATGATGAATATTAAAATTTGAATAATTAGACAAATTAACAATGATATTGATGTTACTTCAAACATTACTAATGGTAAACACCAAAATACTAATAGGAATAGTCATGTTAACATCAATTAGAAAAGTAAAGATAATTTGAAAATGAGACAGTTTATAGGTCTAACTCTTATAGTTGACAAGCAATTACAGGGCAGTCATATTGATGTAGGCTACCCTCAAAATGTAGCACTTTAAAAATATTAAAAAGACAGCACATATAAGAACATAATCTTAAAAATAGGCATATGTGACACCTATATTTTGATTAACAAAGAAATCTTCTTTACTTTATTAATCTAGCTCATATAATGGTATTCTGTCTTAGTATGTTATTTTAATACTTGAAATCTAATCAGCTACAGAAAAGTACTTCAATTCAAAGGCCTTCATAATTATTCTTTAGTTTGCTATTTAAATAGACAGTAAGGTTGATGAATAAAATAAAAGTTAGTAAAGTAAAAACTAAATAAATTGAGAATAATATCTCCACTCTAAGGTTATAATCCGTATAAATTAACATTTTAATACTCCTGTTATCCTTAGGTATAGTTGTTAGCAATTTAACTATGAGCTCAAAGCCAAATTTCAGTATCAGCATCCCCATTACATTGACTAAGACTGACTTTATAACCCTCAAGCTGTGGCACTCAATTTCTATAAGTAGTAACTAATAACAAATATAAAATTATTTATTTGCTACTGATAGTGATAATAATAATAATTAAAAATAATAATATGATCCATTAAAATAGAACTAATAAAGCCAACGACGTTAATGGTATGTCTAACTAAACATGGCATGTCTCGTCTGGCAGTGGGTATGTGGAGGGCCAGGCAACCTACGGCCGTCAACCCGTTAATGGCACAACTAAAAGAAGATACTCAAGAGAAGACAACAAAGTTGTCATGAAATGCTGCTTCAAAAGTACACCCAAATTGAGAGGTTATAGAAAAACAATGTATGAGCTCTGTAGACCCGGATCAAAGAATTATTTAAAAAGAATGTGCAAATGCTGGAAAACAGAGGAGAGTTTAACATCAGCGAATAGAGACTAGCGGATTAAGCAAGAACTATGAAGAAACACAAGCATTTTATGGAAGAAGAACTCCATAAGATTGAAGAAGGAACCTTGCAAGAACTAGGCACATCAATTGGTGAAGAAGATAATGAAGAGCTAAATTTGCAAATAGAGGATGTTATAGTACAACATGAGATAGCATATAAATCAGCCATGAGAATTTTAAGAGTACCTAGTTCAGAGGTAGAAAAAGTGTTAGTAGAAAAATTATAAATGAGCATAACAAACTATCTAATGATCGACCAACACTAAGAGCCCTTAGGCACATTGAGAGGGTCAAATTACTACAGGCAGTAAAACAGATTAATGATGTGCTAAACTGTGTTGAGATTATTAATACCATTGAGCTTAATAACACCACCATGGCTTGTGCAAAAAATAGTAACAGAACAAGTGTGTAACAAAAAGGAAAAAGAAAAACTGACAATGTACAAGTATGGAAAATACGACTGCAGAAGAAATAAAAAGAAATTAGATCAGACTTAAGTAAAATAGCAGAGTGAAAAAGTAGAGCTTACAATGATTCATTGAGAAGAATGGTTGAAGAAAAATATAGGATAAAGAACAAAGAGTGTGGTGTGGTGATTGAAAAACTGAAGCAAAACCTGAGAGCTGTAAGCCAGAAGATAAACATATATACAGAATGAGTTGATCAATATAATCAGAACACAATGTTTACAATGATAAGCGCTTTTATCAAGAATTACGAGGAAATGAATACGTACATCTAAAGAGGCACCTGACAAGGAAATCAAAAGCATTCTGATAAAATATATGGGGTCAGCCAACTAAAAATAATACCAATGCAGAATGACTAAATAAAGTTAGCAACAAATTGGAGCATATGTAAAGACAAGGAAATTAGATCTTAGAAACGATGCAAACAACTGGAATAGCAATTAATGTCATAAGGTTGATAAGAAAAAGCATGAAACCTGGAAAACACAACTGAAATACCTGGAAGAAAAGATAGGAGAAATAAAGATCAAACTAAGAATTTTCCAAGGAGACTCTTTATCTCTATCCCTTTTCTCCAACTACCGATTCGCATGACAGAAGCGGCTCAATGATGCAAATTTCGACGAGACAGAAAACAAACCATCTCCTATATGTGGATGACCTGAAGGTAAATAGGAAATCAAAGTGGGAACTGGAAGCTTTGGTAAACACTGCCGGGATCTTCACAAGGAATATAGAAATGAAATTTGGATTAAAAAATGTGCCACACTGGTTATGAGAAAGGGAAAGAAAATTAAGGACACAGGAATCAGTTTGCCTGATGAACAGGTAATCAAAGATCTGGGTGAGAAGCCGTATAAATATCTAGGAGTTCTTGAGATTGATGGAATACAAATATATGAAATGAAAAATAAGATCAAGGAGTACTACAAACAAATAAGAAAAGTTCTGGATTCAAAACTGAATGGTGAGAACACAATCAAAGCAATAAACACATGGGCAGTAACAGCAGTGCATTACACAGCTAGAATACTTGACTGAACTGTTTCATGAGCTAAAAAATATAGACTGAAAGACAAGGAAGCTAATGACAACAAACCGTGCACCCTATCCGAGAGCAGTTGTAGGCCGGCTGTATTTTAGCAGAAGGGAAGGCGGTAGAAGAATGTTGTCAACTGAAAAATGCATAAAGACTGAAAACTGCAGCATGTCAGACTACATAAATATAACATAGACTGATAGAAACACCACACTGAATACCTTCCTAAAAGACAGAACAGCGGTAGAACTAAATAATGATAAAGTGATAGAAAGAACTGATGAGTGTAAAGAAAAGCTTCACGTGGTCAATACATCAAAATGGTGGAAGACATGAAAGCATTTTCCTGGAACTGATTGAAGTATGGTTGGCTGAAAAAAGAAACAGAAGGACTGCTGACAGCTGCGCAAAATCAACTATTCACTACTAGAAATTATAAAGTGGCTATGATGAGAGAACAGGGTAGCAAGAAGTGTGGAATGTGTAACGCAAGAGATAAAACTTCGATGCACGTATTGAGTGAGTTTGAGAAGGTAGCAGAAGGAGAATATAAGAAAAAACACAACCTTTTGGCATTGATAATTTCAATAGTAGTTGTGTGAACTTCGTGGGTTTCAGAAAAGTAAGAATTGGTACGGCCATCAAGCAGAATAAGTACTGGAAAATGATAATGTGAAAACCTTGTAAGATTTTAACATACACACTGACGTAGTCATCAAAGTTAGGAGACCCGATATATTAGTAGTTGACAAGCATAATGCTGAAACAACGATAATTGATATCACAGTCCCTGTTAACTACAGAGTAAAAGAAAAAAATTCGAAAAGTTAGGAAAATATCAGAATTTAGCACTAGAATAAACCCGCCTTTGGAAAACATCAAAAAAGTCATCCCGTTGTAACTGGAGCCTTTGGAGCTTTATACAAGATTGTAGACTGGCTGACACTACTTGGAGTAGCTGAAAACAAATGCTCATTAATTCAGCAGACACCCTTACTAGGATCAGGATAAGCTCACATCCTGAGGAAAGTTTTAGCCATTTCAGCCTAGTATAACTAGGCCAATGGTAAAAGGTTACACCAGCTAAAAAACTACGGTCAATCAACAATAATAATAATAATAGTGCAGTTGGTTCTATTATTAGATTAGCATATCGATTATGACTTTTCGATTGCCACCCTGATACTATGAGTAAAATGTACAAGCATACGTGAAAGTATAGATATGATCATAAGTATAAAAATAGGTATAAGTATAAATATAAATATAGGTACAAGTATAAAACGAATGATTATATTATTAATAATATTAGTCAGTGATACCTATAACCGTAATGGTTTTTAGACTTACAGTTATCATTAACATTAGCTGAGTAATATGATTAGTTAAAATAATGGTATTCATTATTATATCATAGTTATAAGTTATAACTCTAGTCTCTAAAGAGCAACAGCAAGTGTAATTGGGATATCCATATTAAATTTCATATTCACATAGTGAAATGTTTATGTTATGAACTAATTTATTTCTTTAACATTTAACTATAAATATGATTAACACTAACTTTGACCAGCAGTATTACTAAAAGAAGCGTATTACAAATATAAGATAATAAAATTCTAGTAGTAGGACTAATAGTATTACTAGGTCCAGTATTATTCTTGTTATCTTATTCATCATTCATGAGTTATCAAATTTAAAATTATTACTTATTAGCATCAGCATATAAAAAGTAAGATCATTAGGAATAATTATCATGAGGTATGATCTATGATTTGCATTATCCATATATAGTTTAATATCAATATGATATATTTTTATTGCTGATAGTCTATGTTATAGTTAAATTTATACTTATCTTTACAGTTACCTATAGTAGCACTTATTAGTTATTTGTGGTAGCCAAACTAATGTTTAATATTAATAAATTAAACTGAGTATCATAAAAGTGTTACTAAGAATTTCAATTATAATCGTAATGGTGATCATATTACTTTATTATAATTATTATATTTTATCATTAATGCTAAACTGAGTTAATGTATATACTTTGAGTTTTACTATTACTCATTATATTTACACTTATAGTAAAACTAAATATGTAAAAGTTATACTTATACTATTATTATTCGTATTTCATTAGACTTACATCTAAGATCGCAGTCCTATTACTACTACCACTGATACTAGTACTACAACTAGTACTAGTACTGCTACTAGTACTACTACTACTACTACTACTACTACTACTAATAGTACTGTTACTACTACTACTACTAGTACTACTACTAGGTCTACTACTGTACCAGTACAACTACAAACTTTGAAAATAACTGCAAGAAAGGTATGACTTAGTCTTTTTCTTAGTCTTACTGTGACTCTCAGTCGTAATGTAAAATAAAATTGTGAACTGTAAAGTTAAACCCAAGGCTGAAATTTATTTAATTAAATTTAGACAATCTGAATCATTGGCTCAATCCTTGAGTTTGACTATTACTATTATTATTAGTGTTACGATTGTGATTATCATTGGCATTATGCCATTATGATTATCATTATGATTGTAATTGTGGTAATTCTAACATTAATTATAATCATAAATTAAAAGGTAATGATTAATGATAATTATTTTCATTTTGTAATCATAATGATAATCATAATGATGTAAATTTTGATGTAAAACCAAAATACTAAAACTAAAAGTAAAAGTTATAAAATTAAATGATAAAATATTATAATGATAATTATTATATTTATTATATTATTATTGAATATATTATTTCATTAGAAAATAGGTTGCAGCTTAGCATGATTAAAATTCAGTAAAAATTAGTTTACCAACAGCAAACATGCATGCGTCTTGTCAACATTCAATTCGTAGTGTCATAGCGAAGCCAGATTACTGGTAGTACGACTACTAGAACTACTACTACTACTAGTGATGGATTACAGATCCTTGGCGATTTTAGCTGTGAGTGACCTTCACCTCACATTCTCGTCATGTGCGCGGCATTAGACTAAGTAGAGGGTATGAAGCACTGAGCTGGAAAAGAAAGAATATATTTTAATTATAGGTAATACTAATAGTAATATAATTTATGGTAATATATAGGTAATATTGAGTTCATTGGTATGGAGTATAGACCTATCACTGATAGTATCAGTATCAACTACCACTTACGTACTACTTCAACTTATAACTTACCTTCAACTCAAACTCAAACTGAAACTGCTTGGAATCATTTGTCTTTGATCATATTGGCATTGTCATTGTGATTGTAATAACTATTAATATTTTTAGTTCAACATCAATGCCGAACATATTGTAATAACTAATAAGATAATCATAAGGTTAATATATTTTGCTAATACTAATACTAATACTAATAGTTATAGTAATAGTTATAGTAATTCAGTGTCACTCTGACTCTCACTCTGGTGGAGTGAGACTCAGACTTAGAGTTAGAGACAGAGTGAGTCCGAGTAAGTCTGAGTGTTGGTAATAGTAATAGTCATATCAATTTAAATTATATTTACTTATTTCTAGCAATCACAATGGCAATAGTTATAGTAACTTTCACTTACTCTTAAATCATTGAACCTGAACTAAAAGTAAAATTAAGCATTATGATTATCATTATGATTATACCTATGATTTTATTATGTTTAAATTAAAAATCAATATTATGATAATATCATAGTGATAGACATATTATTGATAAATGATAATATGAAAGTAATTTGATAAATTATACATTGATTTTGAATTAAGGTGATACTGATACTAGACCGGTACTGAAAGTGATAGTAATACTAATAGTAATAGTAATAGTCATATAAATTTAAGTTATATTTACTCATTACCGGCAATCACAATGGCAATAGTAACTTAAACTGTAACAGTAATGGTATGGGTATGTTTGAAATTGTCACTATCAGTATTGCTATGAATCAAAATATAATGCTATCATACCAATAATTTAAAATAATATTACAAAGCTTCAGTAGCAACTTTTACTTGTACCAGTTTGGAATTTTGACTTATACATATTCTTAGTTAAAGTCTTCAAGTTTATTGTCAAAATGAACTTGAAATTAAAGACTTAGTAGTAAAAATTAAACTAAGACTGACTGTAAGTGACTAAGATTAAAAATAAGTAATTTTAAATATCGATTTAGTATTTTTCTTACTCTTTGTCTTAAAATTGACTTTTATTTTGCACCTACTCCTGGTCAATGATTCTTTTTTCTATTTATATTACTATTGCTATTAGTATAATTGACTTAAATTTAATAATAGATATGATTATATCTTTATAAATGTGATATTTGATTTTATGAATAGTAATTCGAAAACTTTTTGGTATTATTTATTTTTGATCATTGTAGTTATTATCATTATATTTGTATAATAATTATGATTATCAAATTCAATATCGATATTTGTATTATGGTATGGATATCTGCCTCCATCCCATGTTCTGTTTTGCAGTGCCTTTTTACATTCACGTCTAGGTTCACATTGCGATGGTCATACTGATAGCACTTGGGGACAGTGATGAGCATAATGATTATCACTAATATTAGGATTATCGTTATTAGGATTTAGAATAATTTAATAAACAAGCAACTTAAAACAAATGTTTTTACTAATATACATATTAATTACTAATATAAATATACTACTATGAATATTATAATTATTATACTTTACAATTCAAAGTAAGATAATCATAATACGAACTGGTAAAACTAAATATAAAGTAAATGTAATAATACTAATAGTAGTTATCCATTCCCCTTTGGTTTCACATACTAATAATTGGAAACCTCTGTCCTAATATTATTTCTATTAATATTGCTCAAAGTTTGATCCCTATTTAATTTTATAGTTCACTCACCAGCTACATAATTTTATTAAAATACATGTGGTATTGGTTATAGTACTAGTGAAACTTGAAGTTGAATAGCATGCTTATTACTCACTGCTCTTTGCTTACATTATTAGGGTTACTCTTTAGTCTTAGAGATACCCTAACATAAACTTGAAAGCTGGAGGTAGTACTAGTCTAGTGCTGTGGTAATCCTACACTGTTGACTTATCAACACTGTGACTATAATTATGACTCCTAAGTCAAAGTCATTTTCATATAGTAGTAATCACTACGACAGACTGAAAGTCAGGAAGACTAAATATAATGGTAAAGTGTGTAAGAATAAATCATACTTAATCAATTACTTTTAGTTTTGTTACCAGTGTTGGGTCAACTTTCAGAATAAAGAATAAATATAATTATAAAGATAAATGGATAAAAATTCCAATCATGGTTTAATGTGCCTATTTTAAGCTGTTAATTTAATTACTATAATATAAGTGCTCAAAATACAACTTTTGATTTTCATAATTGTGTTTTAATTTAATACAGATACCATAGTATCATATACAGTAGAATCAGTTGTATCTTATTTAATAATGAAGTAACTTATTGGAGCTTTCACAGTTATTAATCATTTACTTGTTAGTCTTTGAACTGGGACAATGTTTGAAACTTGAAGTAGAACAAAGTTTGATTTCAGTTACCGCAATGGTATCTGCAGTCACAATAGGAATACGCATATAACTATGTTTATATTTGTGAAAAATATATAGTCAAAACTAGATAAGGTAAAAGTAATTATAATTGGTTTCACTTTTAATATATTCCTATAAACTGGAAAATAGACAGAAGCATTTAATCATGAAAGTAAACCTAGTGGAAGTAAATCAATTCACTAAGTATAGTAAAATATTTACTATTCAGTAAGTTTATTTACTTTAGTTAATTGTACTTGATTATTTCTGTCGGTTTTTCAGTTGATTTTTCTACCTTTTGCTATAGCATATCAAACTACCACAAAGTCATGCTTCCGTATTACAATTATAAACATAGTGTTACTGTGTAATGTTATAGTAATGTAATAGTAATATTTGGATCATTGTAAGTATTTCTGTTGTTGTACTGATTGATAAATATTTTTTAGCTTGCATGGATATTTGCATCGATCAAGATGTCATTTGAACCTGGACTGGAATAAAGATGGGAAATCGAGAAGCTAGCTACAATTATTCTGCAGAAAGAAACTTGGTAAGCAAAAATAAGCTGCAGCATTAAGCAGTAAGCAATATGACGATGAACTTTGCTTGATTTTGATTGACCTTAAAATATCTGGTCACCTTTCACCAACGTGGTCCTGCGCGGGTGGCGGGTGACCTTAAAATGTCTGTTGCACGTAAAATAAATTTTGTGACAGTCAAAAGTATGCTGATCTTTTTCGTATTTCAGTGCATCGGTGTCTTAGCTTAAGAGCTGAACCCAACAATTATGATCTAAAGCTGTTTTTTACTAGAAAGTGATTTTACTGTCTTTCTGATTATTCTTGGTTTTTCAGCTTGATGAATTGAATAAATGGATTTGATTTCGGGTATTATGTAATGGATGAAAGAAATTTTTCTTAAATTTGTACTGAGCAATTTTTGCTATTGCTATGATGTTTAGTGATAAAATTGCACCCTTAATAACCCTGAAAACTTTCATTACTAGCATTTGTTTATGTTCATTTTTAGGAAATTAAAATGAAGACACAACTCACCGATGCTATCTCACTGTGCCTGCATGCAGTTTATCTAAAAAGGTACTCCTATTAGCTGGCTCTTGCCCAATACCTGGTTGTCTCTGTAACTATTTTTTGCTAGCAGATGAGTTTTTTGAACTTGATATTTTATTCATTTTGAAAGTTATAGTGAGCTTTGAACTTGCTAGCATCGTTTTTAAAGACTTGCAGCAGTTTTTATCAACATTTTTTAAGTCAATGGTGTTAGTTTGGAAGCTCTCTCACTCCTCTCTCTGTCTCTTTCTCCCACACCTTCCACTCAATCTCTCTCTCTTTCTCCCCCTCTCTCCCACCCTCCCTCTCTCCCACCCTCCCTCTCTCCCACCCTCTGTCTCTCCCACCTTCTCTCTCTCCCACTCTCCGTCTCTCCCACCTTCTCTCTCTCTCCTAACCTTTCTCTCTTCCCTTTTCCACTATCTCTCTGACTCTCTCCCTTTCTCTCTTCTACCCCATCTCTCTTCCATCCTCTCTCCTAACCTTTCTCTCCCACCCCCCCCCCTCTCCCACTCTCTTTCTCTCTCTAGTTTGCATGGCTTTACCCAATTTTGGTTTATTTTTTTATTTTGTTTCAGAGTATCCAAAAGGAAAGCTAAAATTTATTTAATATATATTATACCAACTTGAGCTTTACATATAATATCAAATAAATGCTGTGTTTTGTTAAAACAATGTTTGCAACTTGGTAGTATATTCAAATTCATAATTTATTTGTAGAGTCACACAACAAGACACTACTCTGACACACTCACAAGTTGCCACTGATCCAGCAGTATAGATGATTGTTTTCTCCACTGGCTATGCTGTCACGCTTTACTGTTGTGGTGTTTGAAACAAACCAATTGTTTGCCTACGCAGATTAGGGTGAGAAAAAAAGTGAGAAATGAAAGCTGTTTTTAATACCAACTACACTTAGTTTTTATTGAATGAAAAACAAAGTGAAATCATTAGTTATCCGTTAAATGACTAAATCATTGTTTATAAAGATGAAACACAAATAATCTTATAATATGCTAATGAAATTTGGCTTTCAAATAGCTTTTTTCTGTATATTTGTTGAGGAAGTTTATCTTCAACAAAACTTCGTAGCTGTTGAATATGTGGAGAGTATTTTATATTGCATAAATTTATAGAGTAAAAGGTTCTCATCAAACTTTTACAACTTAGCTCATCGACGGTTTAAAAGTGTGAGTCACCCTTCACACTAGAGTTTTATAAAGTTTTAATGAATGTGCAGTATTTTATAAAATATTGTGTGTCTCGTAAATTTAGCTATTTCTACCTTTTCAGTGAGATTGGAGTAAACACACCTCAAAATTCACATCTGGTATCACATTGATTTATCGCAAGTCAAAGTACACCTACTAACTCTTCCTTCCTTAATACCTGCTTGCTTTTGCACTTCTACTCATTTCATATACCTAACATTTCTCTTGCAGATGAATTACATCTTTTAAGTTGTAAAAGCCTTAAATAGCATGAAATTAATGAGGTTTAAACCGTGGCCACACTAACTATTGATGCGTTTATTGATGGGTTAAATTACACGAAAATATTGTCTCTTTCTTTTTAGTTTCACCTAAAGTATTACATACTATTGATGGAGGCTTTGCTGAAGTTTTTGGGTGATGATTTGTCAATAATTTTCCAGAGAAGATGATGCCACGGTGGCTGGCATCATTATGCAGTTTCCAAATTTCTTTCGGCTTTGCTCTAGTGAAAATGTTGGAAAACAATCAACAAAAAGGTTTGTACCATAAACGAAGTTATTGTGTGCGTGTTGTCAAAGCATAAAGTGTGCTGGAAATTTTTGGGTTTCTGTTGAGATGCGTTTTTGCTTTTCCTGCATGAAAAAAGTTCCAGTTTCAGTTAATATCACTAGCGGAGTGCCCACCTATATTTTAAATCATATTGATGCATAAGTTCTTTTTGTAATATTAAAAGTATAACTTGCTTAATTGCTATTCAATGCCCTTTGAAGTTTCCAACTGTAATTAATTAGTTGATTTGGCAGCATAGTATCGATGATTGATGAAGGCAGCCGATATAATTATAAGCATAAATATCTATATCTACATGAAGATGTCATTCCCAATGATTGTTATTCTGAAATCAGCTGATTAAGTTATCACAAACTAAACATTTTGACCAGCGGCTTGCAATGCAACTCGGTGAAATTTCAGACCTAGATAAATTGAATTTCTTACTGAAAATCGTGAAGGTATTAAAGTTTAAAGTGAAAGTTTAAAGGGTCATCTCTCTGCGAATTCTAATAGCATGGTGCCAATTAGACTTGAAAAAATTTCAAGGCACTACAAAGCACTAAGCCCATTCTTACAAGTAGTTTCAAAGTGCACTGGAATTTCAGTTTACTTGTCATTGTATAGAATCCTGATCTACACTATATAGCATTCACTATTGCCTGCTTCTTCTAAGCATCTATAATGTATTAACTACAGTTTGCTTTGAGAAGTGAATTTCTACTTGGTATTTTTTCCTTATCGTTCCGTTGTTTGCCAGTAGTCTTAATTTAATGGATTTTCCCTTTTCAAAAGTGGTTGTGACAATCAAAACACATCATGCAGCCTGCAACTACACAATCAGTCAGTAATTTCTTCCATTAAAGTAGCTCTTCTGGTTACTCTTGCTCACCTAAAAGCCTGAGCCTCATTCAAATTGCAATTTTTTAGAGTTGTTAGTTTTTCATGCAGTCTTTCATTTTCTTTTGTTAGGCACAAAATTAGTATTCACTAGACCTAATCGTTCATCTGCATGTATGCCTATTGTTTGTTCATTAAAGAAAAACCTCTGCTGAATATTGAACTAATAATGAAAATAAATTCCCTAAACTAAAAGTAGCAGTGTGATTTTGGTATTACAATTAGTTGTTAGCATAGAGTCAAGTTATTGACAGGAATTTTCAAATTGAAATGAATGAATTTCATTGTAAGTCAGCAAGATTTAGTCTAAGTAAACATTGCATTACATCGTGTTTTATTTAGCATTTGCAGAAGGCAACATATATTTTAAGGATTATTGTAAACTTAAATGTAATTTTAAGTACTTTCCATGTTTGTTATTGTAGATGGTCTTGTTCTTTGGAATGGATGTGACAACTCCTTGTGTCAAACTTAACTGATTGACTACTGAATCCCAATCATATGTTTTGCCAAAAAATGTGAAAATGGAGTGCATGTCTACTTTATTTGAGAAAATATTAAAAATACTTTTGAAACTTCATCTAGCCAAACAATACAACAGTTTCATTTTATTAAAAAATATCATTTGCCCAAAATGTATTATGTAATCGAACAATTTCTAGAAAAAAAGTGCTTTCCTCCAGTTTTGCTAATGAATTACATATTTCATTACATGCTTGTCTTTATAATTTTATTAATTGTTTTTTCTGGTGAGTCAATTAAAGTCAATTCAACCTAGAAAAGTCTGAATTTCAGACTTAATTTCAAGCTAGAATATTCACATTTTTAGGTCTGCGTTTGCAAACATTGTTGTGTTACTTTACTTTTTATATTTTTTGAAATAAATATCTTTTTAGCTTGTGCCTATTCATGGTTAGAATAGTATAATAATATTTAACTTTTCTTCAATTTTAATAGATGAAAATGTTGATCAGTTGGAGTATTCAGTTTAGCTGAATTTTACTTGTTTCTGCCAGAACAATCTTTTGGAGTTGTCTGCCCTTTCCTTAGGTATATTTTGACCTATGGTAAACGCAATAATTATAACTTTTTAAAGATGCTTGTGAACCTAACAATATAGCATAACTATCAAACCACATTATTTATTCAATATATGCATAAAATTTAGCCGATAATCTGCCACCCAATGAGCTCGAAAAGATATTAGAATTCTAGCTCAGTGCTGCCATCAATGTAGATATTTATAATGATATAAAGCCAAAACTCATTATTTATAATGATATAAAGCCAAAACTCATTTTTTCATGAAATTATCTAACCATTCCTGACAAAGAATAGAGATAATAACTCCAAAGTTGGTCAGTTGAAACCACAGCAATAATACTTTAATCTTTATAATTGTCAGGTTTAATTTTATACCAAGCCCCAATAAGTACATATCACTATGACAACACAGCCTAAGCACCTCCAATGCAAGAAATTTAGTATTGTGGTGCTACAAATCCTCCAGTTACAAATGAGTAGAGCTTTCATGATTATTGGTCTACCGTAATGTTTATTTAGTTTTAAGGACTAGCATAGATGCTATTATATGTGGGAGGTATTTGAAAAGCTTCCAACTCCATCTTCAACTATGGGCTATTATAAATATGCCGATAAACGAGATACTACACTCAGACTGCCCTGTTATAGTACTGTGATTGGCTACTGCAAAATTTTTGCCAATAGACAACATTTAATTATGATGTAATGTATCTCGTATTGGTACATAAGTGTTATGTCTGAGGACGAGATACTGTGAAATTATGCCCTGCATCTAGTAGACATTTGATGATGTCAGTATGTCCTCCGCATGCTGCCCTGTGTATTGCATCACACTCCTCACATAATAGTCTATATCTCTCTTCTAATGATATGAAAGGAAGGCACTTCTTCAGCTCAATCAGAATATTTCCCTCTTTATCTCCACCTCTAATACTAGTGAGTATTTGAGTAAACTTTAGCACTTCATTCTGATTCATCTCAACTGACCTTTTAGTAAAAACTCTCCATCTTTAGCAGCTCTTCAAATAGACTAATATTAATAATAATATGCTAGACTAGAAAACTCCACGATACACAATGACAATGTCTATCCTCAGACTATATATAATATTATTACTAAATTATAACTTATTTTTTCATTTTAAGCTCTAAACTTTCACACGTGTATAACAGTAGTCGTTAACTTTCTGTAAATTACTAACCAGAATCTTCTCAATATGGCGTGCCTACTTGTGTAGCGCTTATCTATCAACTATAACTATAACTAGCCTGTACAATATGCAGTTCCGTAGTACAGGGAATTCACGACGAAATAGATGGGAAATTCCATTCACTCCCATTACTCATTTTAAATCGGCCTGTCAACAAACAATTGCGTTAGGTAACGCGTCAAAGTGGAGAATACTCATAGAAACTATTATAATTAATAGAATAAGACAACACAACTCATATTACTCAGCCTGTAGCATTCTGTAAATAATACGGCCTGACGCATCCGATGTACTAACTACCAGGCAGTGGTTGTAGACAGTCATGCTATACAAAATTATAACATGATTACATAAGCTGTTCATAATATTATAATATTTGGAGTAATATAAACTTTCAACTTCTTATATCTGAACTTTTGTACCATAAATGTAATTCTACATAAAATTAGGCTTAAGTGTTATAAAAATCCAATTGAAGTCAGTTATTGTCTTGACGCTAAATAAAAAGCAATAATTAATGGAAGACTTATAGAATGTTTACAGCCTTATGTTATTTGTACTATTGTGATATTTATGTTTCAGACTATTATATAATATATGGTGCAAATGTTAATCGGTAATTTAATTTTGCAAATGCGAGCAAACAAGCATGTGTAAGAGTAGTTTTCTCTCAAATCTACTCTTACACATGCTTGTTTGCTCGCATTTGCAAAATTATATTACAGATTAACATTCGCATCATATATTATATAATAGTTTTGCGGTGGCTTATAATATGTTAGCTTCATTCAAAATATCTGGCAAAAAGTTTACCATGAGCTAAATGATATGATCTCTAATGATCATCATAATTTTAACTCAATATATATTTATAAAATAATTGCTTCCAATAAAAAATGAAAACTTCCATATGCATAAAACACTTGCATGACATAAAAGATGAAATGAAATACCCGGCTAAGCTAAGCACAGACACCACGATGTTTGTGGGAGCTCTGCATGGCATGCTGAACCCGGAAGGCTTAGCCTGTGTTATGGAAGAACTGTTTGGCCCAGTCATCTATGCCAGCATTGCAGTATATATTTTCCTAGAATGTTGTTTAGAGACATAAAAAAACTGCCTATGCACAACATACTTTGCATCTGTTTAGTATCTCGTAATTAAACATAAAAAAATCAAAGCCAATTATAAGGCAAAAGACCATAATACTGTACTATCATTGGATAGTTCTTCATCAATAAACAGGTAGTCGCCAGTGGTGGATATGAACCCCTCCTAGATGTTTCTCGTACTTCTTCCTCAAAAAACATTTTCATTAAGCCAAAAAGAAATAACAATACACCTTTTTAGTTGACAGTTTTTAATTTCTGACTGATATTTCACCTTATTTCCAATTATAATTAACTTTTAACCGGCACTTTTCTTTGTAGTAATTCCTACCCTTTAGACTGTGTACTTTGAAATGAGTCTGTTTTACTCGTTACATAAAGTATAGTTGCACTGGCTACAGGTTGACACAAAAGCAAGCCTATCTTGATAAAATCATGCGCAAATGTAGAAACTACCGAGGAGTTTGTTCCTCATAATTAGAAATTGACAAATTATTTTTAATCCGTTTAAAAGCATCTGGTTAGGGAAGCATATGCCGTGTTCAATTTGTTATTCTAGCATTAACAATAACAGAATGCAATAATTATAAGTTTATGAAAGTAATTTGTTTTCTTTCTAATTACAAATATAATATTTTAGTATATATTGTAAATTTATAAGGCTTGCATTAGGAATAACGCAGCTAAAACATCATTTTCCTTAAAGTCTAAAAATATATAAGTATAACATAATACACTATGCCAATAAACTTATTAAAGTACCAAGCAAGCTTAGCTAGTTTAAAAAAAATTACACTAGGTAAATTCCCATTATTTATAGAATGCTTGCTGATATTAGCTTTTGATGTAATTAAAGTAAATTATTATTTATCTTTCTATAAGCTAAGGATTTCTTGCCGTAAGTTTTGCTTTTATGCATGGAGAAATGTCGTAACAAACGAGTTAAATTTTTATAGCACATAAAAATGTAATCTATAAGACGAAGATATTTAAACTTAGCCATTAACTCATTTTAATTAGCAATGTAGCCTAAATCTAATACAATACAAAATATATACCAGTATATATAATATATTTTTACCATGCTGTTAATTACAGTATTTGTAAAACAAATTTTATGCTCATTAATTAAATGCAACAAATATTTATAAAATACTAATAATGTTGAATAAATAAATTCAATAATTCCTTTTCTATTTAAATGGCTGCATAATTTCTTGCAAGGTTGTATAAAGGAGTTGTGGCCTACAACTTATTATGTGTTCAATTGCCACATATATCTTAGGAAGAAGAAAACTCCCCAAAAATTCTTGGTTTGAAAATTCTAGTATAATTAAAATCACTTAATATATGTCTTTGAAATGCATTTTGCCACTCTGCAAAATTGCAGGAACAAATATTGCATGAAGTAATAAATGATTTATGAAGTAATTAACAAACCAATGTAAAAACTGTTGTTGTATATAGAACACAACATTTTGATTTTCTTCAATTTCCACATCAAATCTATATATTCAATTATATCTAACCAATGCTAATAAACTAAACATGCATGCATACAAATATTTGCATCATATGCAAGTAATATTAGCTAATTAGCAACTACAGCATTTTTTTCATTATCTTTATTGCTTGCATAATTATGTCTAAGTATTATTAAAATAAGGTTTTTATTTGCAACTTTGCACCACAAATTACATATAATCTAAAAACTTGAGTTGTGACATAGGGCTACCTATACACAAATAGACCTTCATAAAACTCTCAATGATTTTATTCAACTCATGTATGCAAAAGTTTTACTTTAAAACAATTCTTCTAAATCACCCTAGAGCAGGAAATTATTACAAAAACAGCTTCTCATATATAATCTTTCCCCAGATTAATTTTTTTTCCTGTATTTAAACTAACTTAGCAAGTGAAGATTGTGATATCACTCAGGTATAAATCACATATATATTATTCATAGCTGTAATACTTTAGCAATGAATAGATCATGTTTAATTTCCACTGTACCTATAGCAGTTTTTCAGAATTATAGAGCTATGTATATCGTGAAATTGGAATAGCCTAATAGTTTTACATGTGTTTATAGCTAGACAAATTAACTTAAGAGGCTTACAATAATTAAATGATATTTGCATTCTTTTGAAGGTTATGGCGAAGCTACTGCAAAACTGGCCATTAGTTTAGCATAATATGCAATGCCACGCAAAAGCATGCCAAACAAGCAATGTTTATTTACCTTACCAGTGCAATTTTATCACCTTAAACACAAAAGCAAGTATAAAATACACATCCATATTAGATTAACTGACAAGTTAAAAAAAGACAACATATTTTCATGAGCTGGTTCTGTTTGCACAAGTACAATTTAGACCAGCTTATTATTTAGATTGCCACAAAAATATGACATAAAATATGTCTTTAATCATTATTTTGATATTCACTGGTTGAAGATATTTTTTATATCCTAATATGTAAATATTGTACATAAATCTTAAGAATTAACTAGGTGAATAAGGAAAACTGCTAATTTTATGAAACTGTTATGTTAATAAAGACAATGGCTATCAACAAATCCCACCAGACCACAAACTAATTGTAAATACTAAAGCAATTATATAGTGCTATATATTGATCTAGCCTAATCAATACACCACAAAGATGTATTATGACATACCACATTTTAAGTACTGGGTTACCATTTATTTTAATGGGTATTTGTTTAAACTGTTATATACAGCTTTTTGCACTACTAATATACAAGCCAGTTGTTATTCTGTCACTTTTTATCTACATCTCTTTTTAATGCCAGTTACTTGTTAGCTTCAGTACAAACAGCTAAACATTCTACTCTACAGCCAATCTTACTGTTAACTCTTGTTTAACAATATTACAAGAATCTAAAAATTTGAGTGTGTTTTAAGTATAATATTCTATCATTATAACTTTTAAATGAAACAATAATATGATAAATGCATTATAACTTTCTGAAAAGTTTGTTTGCAAAGTATATGTTTTTCGAAAATAGTTTTACAAAATTTGCTAGGAGCATTATATTTATTTCTATCTAAAATAATTTTGTTTGAACTGCTGTGTTTGTAATCATGTAATCAGAAGTAAAGCATCAGTAAAATGAGTATAAGTAGAAGCTTGACAGCTACATTAGGCATTGCTACATAGTACATAAATACATGGCCGTATTAAATACTTAGCTGCATTCACAGATAAATGCATGGCTTGGAATTACAATACCATGAATACATTATTTATTTAGCTGGGTAACTATACAATTATGCCAAAGTGAAAAGCCTTTGGTTATTAATGCCTGAAACGTCTAACAATCTACTTGGGAGACCACCTTGTTGTTACAGAGTGAATGAGTTATTTGTTTGGCATTTGGATGATGGCACAAAGAAAGGCTATTTGGTTTGTTACTTGAGACTAGTAGCAAACTGCTACAGTCATAGCATCTTAGAAGATTTTGCATCACTTGCTAGAATTGTACATTATTTTAATGTAGCTATTGAAATTAATATCTCACTGAAAACAGAGTATTGCAAAATCTTAAGCTGTACATAATTATATTATGCATCAAAAAGTACTTCTGCTATTTGACTATCCCAGGTTTATTTTAAACTAGCACTGCCAAAGTACCTTGACTCTAATACAGTGTTTACTAGCTAATTTTGTTCTTCTCAATAGTGAAATAGATCTATTGCAAGAAATTAATGACTAGATATAACAATAATGATTTTTAGGCAAGACTTTCGCATCTATATTGCTCATCTGCTAGCTTGAAATACCCCTCTCCTTGGACTAATCTCAGGCTTTTCATTGTTGTTTAAACAGTTTTCAAACTCCTATTTCAATAAATCATTACCAACACTGCCTGCATGTATTAATATTCATTAGTGCCATCAATGCACTGTGGAGACAGCACCTGATGTTCTGTATATTACATTATAGTACAGAGATACTAAATCCAAAACATCTAAAATAATTGATGCTTCTACCAGATTTTTAGCACACCTATAATATGTATTCCTGTAGTAAATATTAATAAGATGTTTTAACTGATAGTTTTTATGCCATTATAATAGTTTGATACTATAACTACAACTTGAAACTCTTTAACCAGCACATTGGTTAGTAATATTGCTTCTTGATATTTAATTGCTGGTTCACAAACTATCAATAATAGGGATGCATATCAAAACTTGACTGCAATCATAATATGATTTTAATGCTAGGTAATGACTAAGCATGTCTGGCTGATATGAGGTGACTATTTTGTACACTGTTTAACAACATCAGTTTTTTGGGTTCATTTAAAGCATCTGCAAATCTGTATTATACATAATTACTGTTAGGGCCAATAAATTAAATTGTTAACCCTGAAATGCTTTTTACACTGTAATACTAAGTAGTAAAAGACATGTATATATGTATATAAACTGATTGTAATTTATACATAACATTGTACATTTAAAAAAAAATCACAAAATACATAATTTATTAGCTAAATTTCAAGGCGTTTTGTAGGTAGTGGGTTAATGTCAATAAAGTAGAATCCGGGAAGTTGAGTAGCTTTATTCAAGAGGAAGGCTCTCCAACAGTTCTACCAAAGCCTAAATAACATGTATAAAATAAAGGTTATATGTACAATTTTTTTTCCAAAACAGCCTGCAACTGTTTTGCTATTGCATATGCCCTATGCCATTCATCAAGTGGAACAATTTTAACCAGGATATCTAGAAAAGTTGACACAAGGGCTTTATAAACTATGTAACAGTAAAACTGTGAGTAGAAATTAATTGACACTAATGAATAATGCTTTAGGTGCTGGCAACAACCATAAAAGAAAAGTTATATAACAAACAAATAGAAAAAGCACTAAACAAATCAACAGCATTATATACAATTGGGGCACATACATGAAAACAGCAGCTAGTGTCATTTTCTTAAGACAGCACTATTTTAGGTGTAAATTTAAGAAGTATTAGAAAATGCAGAAATTTACTGCAATTGGTTCATTTTATTTAAGTTAGTACATACTGAAGATCTCAAGTTTTTGCTAATGAACATGAGTTTTGGCCCGAAACTAAAAAAATATCAATAAATACACCTAAATAATCAAGGCTCTTTTTAATTTTCTTTGATTTCCTATGCTTTTTTCTAATTACAGCAACTTCTGACTGCGGATCGCCACGGTTAGTTTGTAACAGTAGGCAATCCAAATGAAATGAATAAATAGGAAAAAACATGAGAAATCATGCAAAATTAAGAAGAACCTTGATTATTTAGGTGTATTTCTTGATGTCTCACTAATTTTAAGCAAAAAGCATTGTTCATTAGCAGCTAAATTGTAAAAATGGCTAAAAACTGCAGATTTCCAGTGTGTACTAAATTAAATAAAAGGACTCAATCACCTTTGCAACATAATTCAATAATTGCATGGTCAAGCAGAATAAACTACAATTAACAGCAACAACAGTGTAATAGTTGCGTAGAAAAGTTGTACTGCAAAAAACTAAAAGAATGCAAAATCTATAAATGTGTGCTACTAAGTAAATGCTGAACAGACATCATGAAATAGTGTACGAAATACAAACTATTAAACTTACCTGTTGATCTAATGCAGCCAAAACCTTAAGCTTAGAGTAGTGGAATGGTGCTGTTCGATGTTGATATGCTACAAGTAGCTAAGATGACTCAAATTCTTGCCTTTAGGAGTAAGAGGCCTCAGCTCAGTTTCAACAAAACTTCTAATAATCTCAACGGATGCGCTCAATTAGGAGCCACAACAAAGCACACCCATGTCATTTTACTAAACTCTAAAAAATGAACGGAAATAAAACTGTTAGAGAGTAAACAGAGAAACATATAGTGATGGGGGAAAAACCTGTCAGCAAAGGTTATATACACTCATAGTCATAATACGGAGAAAAAGATAATGAATAACAAGCTATTCAAGATTACACAAGAAACCAAACAAATTTCTTTGACTAAAAAATATAATTAAATACTATATTACTTGGCAAAAAATATTTGTTTTGAACACCGTATTATTGGGAAGAATTGCCAGTGTCTTAAATTTTGAGATTAAAGTTTCTGCCTTATAGCGGAAATAGAGAGGCAATCAATAGCGTACAAAACATGTTTTCAGTCATTGGCTGTTGACTAAATTGACAAAGTTAAAGAAAGCTTCCATATCATTATTTATTTTGTTCTCAAGTGTGTGGTTACAGTTTCATGAGTCAGAAATATAATTATTTGAGATATGAAATCAAATGTAGTCAAAAGAGTGTCATACAATTTAAAATGTAGTAATAGAGCTTTGACAATAATTTCTTCTGCTAAGTAAAACAGGTACCATTATGTGCTACTTATCTTTTAGAGATGAACATCAAGGATGTTGAAAACAAAATAGTTGTAAATTACAGCAAATACCTTTCTACTTACCTAACCAGAGAAAAAAAGTTTTCAGCCTTGCATGCACTCAGCTGGTTTTCAATGTTTGGACCAGTGACATCTTTATAACTGATAGCAGCATTATGTGATAGCTTTAGGAATTGTTACCTTAAATCTAAATTATATAGAACAAGAAATGCAAAAATATGGCATTAGTACTCATTGCACAATACACATTTGCTAGAGTAGCTAATCTAGCATCACATTAATTTAAGAAAGACAAAATTTTATTACTGTTCACAATTAATGATGAATATTAAAATTTGAATAATTAGACAAATTAACAATGATATTGATGTTAGTTCAAACATTACTAATGGTAAACACCAAAATACTAATAGGAATAGTCATGTTAACATCAATTAGAAAAGTAAAGATAATTTGAAAATGAGACAGTTTATAGGTCTAACTCTTATAGTTGACAAGCAATTACAGGGCAGTCATATTGATGTACCCTCAAAATGTAGCACTTTAAAAATATTAAAAAGACAGCACATATAAGAACATAATCTTAAAAATAGGCATATGTGACACCTATATTTTGATTAACAAAGAAATCTTCTTTACTTTATTAATCTAGCTCATATAATGGTATTCTGTCTTAGTATGTTATTTTAATACTTGAAATCTAATCAGCTACAGAAAAGTACTTCAATTCAAAGGCCTTCATAATTATTCTTTAGTTTGCTATTTAAATAGACAGTAAGGTTGATGAATAAAATAAAAGTTAGTAAAGTAAAAACTAAATAAATTGAGAATAATATCTCCACTCTAAGGTTATAATCATTATAAATTGATATTTTAATACTCCTGTTATCCTTAGGTATAGTTGTTAGCAATTCAACTATGAGCTCGAAGCCAAATGTCAGTATCAGCATCCCCATTACATTGACTAAGACTGACTTTATAACCCTCAAGCTGTGGCACTCAATTTATATAAGTAGTAACTAATAACAAATATAAAATTATTTATTTGCTACTGATAGTGATAATAACAATAATTAAAAATAATAATATGATCAATTAAAATAGAACTAATAAAGCCAACGACGTTAATGGTATGTCTAACTAAACATGGCATGTCTCGTCTGGCAGTGGGTATGTGGAGGACCAGGCAACCTACGGCCGTCAACCCGTTACTGGCACAACTAGAAGAAGATACTCAAGAGAAGACAACAAAGTTGTCATGAAATGCTGCTTCAAAAGTACACCCAAATTGAGAGGTTATAGAAAAACAATGTATGAGCTCTGTAGACCCGGATCAAAGAATTATTTAAAAAGAATGTGCAAACGCTGGAAAACAGAGGAGAGTTTAACATCAGCGAATAGAGACTAGCGGATTAAGCAAGAACTATGAAGAAACACAAGCATTTTATGGAAGAAGAACTCCATAAGATTGAAGAAGGAACCTTGCAAGAACTAGGCACATCAATTGGTGAAGAAGATAATGAAGAGCTAAATTTGCAAATAGAGGATGTTATAGTACAACATGAGATAGCATATAAATCAGCCATGAGAATTTTAAGAGTACCTAGTTCAGAGGTAGAAAAAGTGTTATAGTAGAAAAATTATAAATGAGCATAACAAACTATCTAATGATCGACCAACACTAAGAGCCCTTAGGCACATTGAGAGGGTCAAATTACTACAGGCAGTAAAACAGATTAATGATGTGCTAAACTGTGTTGAGATTATTAATACCATTGAGCTTAATAACACCACCATGGCTTGTGCGAAAAATAGTAACAGAACAAGTGTGTAACAAAAAGGAAAAAGAAAAACTGACAATGTACAAGTATGGAAAATACGACTGCAGAAGAAATAAAAAAAAATTAGATCAGACTTAAGTAAAATAGCAGAGTGAAAAAGTAGAGCTTACAATGATTCATTGAGAAGAATGGTTGAAGAAAAATATAGGATAAAAAACAAAGAGTGTGGTGAAGTGATTGAAAAACTGAAGCAAAACCTGAGAGCTGTAAGCCAGAAGATAAACAGATATACATAATGAGTTGATCAATATAATCAGAACACAATGTTTACAATGATAAGCGCTTTTATCAAGAATTACGAGGAAATGAATGTACATCTAAAGAGGCACTTGACAAGGAAATCAAAAGCATTCTGATAAAATATATGGGGTCAGCCAACTAAAAATAATACCAATGCAGAATGACTAAATAAAGTTAGCAACAAATTGGAGCATATGTAAAGACAAGGAAATTAGATCTTAAAAACGATGCAAACAACTGGAATAGCAATTAATGTCATAAGGTTGATAAGAAAAAGCATGAAATCTGGAAAACACAACTGAAATACCTGGAAGAAAAGATAGGAGAAATAAAGATCAAACTAAGAATTTTCCGAGGAGACTCTTTATCTTTATCCCTTTTCTCCAACTACCGATTCGCATGACAGAAGCGGCTCAATGATGCAAATTTCGACGAGACAGAAAACAAACCATCTCCTATATGTGGATGACCTGAAGGTAAATAGGAAATCAAAGTCAGAACTGGAAGCTTTGGTAAACACTGCCGGGATCTTCACAAGGAATATAGAAATGAAATTTGGATTAAAAAATGTGCCACACTGGTTATGAGAAAGGGAAAGAAAATCAAGGACACAGGAATCAGTTTGCCTGATGAACGGGTAATCAAAGATCTGGGTGAGAAGCCGTATAAATATCTAGAAGTTCTTGAGATTGATAGAATACAAATATATGAAATGAAAAATAAGATCAAGGAGTACTACAAACAAATAAGAAAGGTTTTGGATTCAAAACTGAATGGTGAGAACACAATCAAAGCAATAAACACATGGGCAGTAACAGCAGTGCATTACACAGCTAGAATACTTGACTGAACTGTTTCATGAGCTAAAAAATATGGACTGAAAGACAAGGAAGCTAATGACAACAAACCGTGCACCCTATCCGAGAGCAGATGTAGGCAGGCTGTATTTTAGCAGAAGGGAAGGCGGTAGAAGAATGTTGTCAACTGAAAAATGCATAAAGATTGAAAACTGCAGCATGTCAGACTACATAAATATAACATAGACTGATAGAAACACCACACTGAATACCTTTCTAAAAGACAAAACAGCGGTAGAACTAAATAATGATAAAGTGATAGAAAGAATTGATGAGTGTAAAGAAAAAGCTTCACGTGGTCAATACATCAAAATGGTGGAAGACATGAAAGCATTTTCCTGGAACTGGTTGAAGTATGGTTGGCTGAAAAAGGAAACAGAAGGACTGCTGACAGCTGCGCAAGATCAACTATTCATTACTAGAAATTATAAAGTGGCTATGGTGAGAGAACAGGGTAGCAAGAAGTGTGGAATGTGTAACGCAAGAGACAAAACTTCGATGCACGTATTGAGTGAGTTTGAGAAGGTAGCAGAAGGAGAATATAAGAAAAAACACAACCTTTTGGCATTGATAATTTCAATAGTAGTTGTGTGAACTTCGTGGGTTTCAGAAAAGTAAGAATTGGTACGGCCATCAAGCAGAATCAGTACTGGAAAATGATAATGTAAAAACCTTGTAAGATTTTAACATACACACTGACGTAGTCATCAAAGTTAGGAGACCCGATATATTAGTAGTTGACAAGCATAATGCTGAAACAACGATAATTGATATCACAGTCCCTGTTAACTACAGAGTAAAAGAAAAAAAATTCGAAAAGTTAGGAAAATATCAGAATTTAGCACTAGAATAAACCCGCCTTTGGAAAACATCAAAAAAGTCATCCCGTTGTAACTGGAGCCTTTGGAGCTTTATACAAGATTGTAGACTGGCTGACACTACTTGGAGTAGCTGAAAACAAATGCTCATTAATTCAGCAGACACCCTTACTAGGATCAGGATAAGCTCACATCCTGAGGAAAGTTCTATCCATTTCAGCCTAGTATAACTAGGCCAATGGTAAAAGGTTACACCAGCTAAAAAACTACGGTCAATCAACAATAATAATAATATACAACTATATTAGTGCAGTTGGTTCTATTATTAGATTAGCATATCGATTATGACTTTTCGATTGCCACCCTGATACTATGAGTAAAATGTACAAGCATACGTGAAAGTATAGATATGATCATAAGTATAAAAATAGGTATAAGTATAAATATAAATATAGGTACAAGTATAAAACGAATGATTATATTATTAATAATATTAGTCAGTGATACCTATAACCGTAATGGTTTTTAGACTTACAGTTATCATTAACATTAGCTGAGTAATATGATTAGTTAAAATAATGGTATTCATTATTATATCATAGTTATAAGTTATAACTCTAGTCTCTAAAGAGCAACAGCAAGTGTAATTGGGATATTCATATTAAACTTCATATTCACATAGTGCAATGTTTATGTTATGAACTAATTTATTCCTTCAACATTTAACTATAAATATGATTAACACTAACTTTGACCAGCAGTATTACTAAAAGAAGCGTATTACACATATAAGATAATAAAATTCTAGTAGTAGGACTAATAGTATTACTAGGTCCAGTATTATTCTTGTTATCTTATTCATCATTCATGAGTTATCAAATTTAAAATTACTACTTATTAGCATCAGCATATAAAAAGTAAGATCATTAGGAATAATTATCATGAGGTATGATCTATGATTTGCATTATTCAGATATAGTTTAATATCAATATGATATATTATTATTGCTGATAGTCTATGTTATAGTTAAATTTATACTTATCTTTACAGTTACCTATAGTAGCACTTCTTAGTTATTTGTGGTAGCCAAACTAATGTTTAATATTAATAAATTAAACTGAGTATCATAAAAGTGTTACTAAGAATTTTAATTATAATCGTAATGGTGATCATATTACTTTATTATAATTATTATATTTAATCATTAATGCTCAACTGAGTTAATGTATACACTTTGAGTTTTACTATTACTCATTATATTTACACTTATAGTAAAACTAAATATGTAAAAGTTATACTTATACTATTATTATTCGTATTTCATTAGACTTACATCTAAGATCGCAGTCCTATTACTACTACCACTGATACTAGTACTACAACTAGTACTAGTACTGCTACTAGTACTAGTACTACTACTACTACTACTACTACTAATAGTACTGTTACTACTACTACTACTACTAGTACTACTACTAGGTCTACTACTGTACTAGTACAACTACAAACTTTGAAAATAACTGCAAGAAAGGTATGACTTACTCTTTTTCTTAGTCTTACTGTGACTCTCAGTCGTAAAGTAAAATAAAATTGTGAACTGTAAAGTTAAACCCAAGGCTGAAATTTATTTAATTAAATTTAGACAATCTGAATCATTGGCTCAATCCTTGAGTTTGACTATTACTATTATTATTAGTGTTACGATTGTGATTATCATTGGCATTATGCCATTATCATTATGATTGTAATTGTGGTAATTCTAACATTAATTATAATCATAAATTAAAAGGTAATGATTAATGATAATTATTTTTATTTTGTAATCATAATGATAATCATAATGATGTAAATTTTGATGTAAATTTTGATGTAAAACCAAAATACTAAAACTAAAAGTAAAAGTTATAAAATTAAATGATAAAATATCATAATGATAATTATTATATTTATTATATTATTATTGAATATATTATTTCATTAGAAAATAGGTTGCAGCTTAGCATGATTAAAATTCAGTAAAAATTAGTTTACCAACAGCAAACATGCATGCGTCTTGTCAACATTCAATTCGTAGTGCCATAGCGAAGCCAGATTACTGGTAGTACGACTACTAGAACTACTACTACTAGTGATGGATCCTTGGCGATTTTAGCTGTGAGTGACCTTCACCTCACATTCTCGTCATGTGCGCGGCATTAGACTAAGTAGAGGGTATAAAGCACTGAGCTGGAAAATAAATAATATATTTTAATTATAGGTAATACTAATAGTAATATAATTTATTGTAATATATAGGTAATATTATTGAGTTCATTGGTATGGAGTATAAACCTATCACTGATAGTATCAGTATCAACTACCACTTACGTACTACTTCAACTTATAACTTACCTTCAACTCAAACTGCTTAGAATCATTTGTCTTTGATCATATTGGCATTGTCATTGTGATTGTAATAACTATTAATATTTTTAGTTCAACATCAATGCCGAACATATTGTAATAACTAATAAGATAATCATAAGGTTGATATATTTTGCTAATACTAATACTAATAGTAATAGTTATAGTAATTCAGTGTCACTCTCACTCTGGTGGAGTGAGACTCAGACTTAGAGTTAGAGACCGAGTGAGTCCGAGTAAGTCTGAGTGTTGGTAATAGTAATAGTCATATAAATTTAAATTATATTTACTTATTTCTAGCAATCACAATGGCAATAGTTATAGTAACTTTCACTTACTCTTAAATCATTGAACCTGAACTAAAAGTAAAATTAAGCATTATGATTATGATTATCATTATGATTATACCTATGATTTTATTATGTTTAAATTAAAAATCAATATCATGATAATATCATAGTGATAGACATATTATTGATAAATGATAATATAAAAGTAATTTGATAAATTATACATTGATTTTGAATTAAGGTGATACTGATACTAGACCGGTACTGAAAGTGATAGTAATACTAATAGTAATAGTAATAGTCATATAAATTTAAGTTATATTTACTCATTACCGGCAATCACAATGGCAATAGTAACTTAAACTGTAACAGTAATGGTATGGGTATGTTTGAAATTGTCACTATCAATATTGCTATGAATCAAAATATAATGCTATCATACCAATAATTTAAAATAGTATTACAAAGCTTCAGTAGCAACTTTTACTTGTACCAGTTTGGAATTTTGAATTATACATATTCTTAGTTAAAGTCTTCAAGTTTATTGTCAAAATGAACTTGAAATTAAAGACTTAGTAGTAAAAATTAAACTAAGACTGACTGTAAGTGACTAAGAAAAAAAATAAGTAATTTTAAATATCGATTTAGTATTTTTCTTACTCTTTGTCTTAAAATTGACTTTTATTTTGCACCTACTCCTGGTCAATGATTCTTTTTTCTATTTATATTACTATTGCTATTAGTATAATTGACTTAAATTTAATAATAGATATGATTATATCTTTATAAATGTGATATTTGATTTTACGAATAGTAATTCGAAAACTCTTTGGTATTATTTATTTTTGATCATTGTAGTTATTATCATTATATTTGTATAATAATTATGATTATCAAATTCAATATCGATATTTGTATTATGGTATGGATATCTGCCTCCATCCCATATTCTATTTTGCAGTGCCTTTTTACATTCACGTCTAGGTTCGCATTGCGATGGTCATACTGATAGCACTTGGGGACAGTGATGAGCATAATGATTATCACTAATATTAAGATTATCGTTATTAGGATTTAGAATTATTTAATAAACAAGCAACTTAAAACAAATGTTCTTACTAATATACATATTAATTACTAATATAAATATACTACTATGAATATCATAATTATTATACTTTACAATTCAAAGTAGGATAATCATAATACGAACTGGTAAAACTAAATATAAAGTAAATGTAATAATACTAATAGTAGTTATCCATTCCCCTTTGGTTTCACATACTAATAATTGGAAACCTCTGTCGTAATATTATTTCTATTAATATTGCTCAAAGTTTGATCCCTATTTAATTTTATAGTTCACTCACCAGCTACATAATTTTATTAAAATACATGTAGTATTGGTTATAGTACTAGTGAAACTTGAAGTTGAATAGCATGCTTATTACTCACTGCTCTTTGCTTACATTATTAGGGTTACTCTTTAGTCTTAGAGATACCCTAACATAAACTTGAAAGCTGGAGGTAGTACTAGTCTAGTGCTGTGGTAATCCTACACTGTTGACTTATCAACACTGTGACTATAATTATGACTCCTAAGTCAAAGTCATTTTCATATAGTAGTAATCACTATGACAGACTGAAAGTCAGGAAGACTAAATATAATGGTAAAGTGTGTAAGAATAAATCATACTTAATCAATTACTTTTAGTTTTGTTACCAGTGTTGGGTCAACTTTCAGAATAAAGAATAAATATAATTATAAAGATAAATGGATAAAAATTCCAATCATGGTTTAATGTGCCTATTTTAAGCTGTTAATTTAATTACTATAATATAAGTGCTCAAAATACAACTTTTGATTTTCATAATTATGTTTTAATTTAATACAGATACCATAGTATCATATACAGTAGAATCAGTTGTATCTTATTTAATAATGAAGTAACTTATTAGAGCTTTCACAGTTATTAATTATTCACTTGTTAGTCTTTGAACTAGGACAATGTTTGAAACTTGAAGTAGAATGAAGTTTGATTTCAGTTACCGCAATGGTATCTGCAGTCACAATAGGAATACGCATATAACTATGTTTATATTTGTGAAAAATATATAGTCAAAACTAGATAAGGTAATAGTAATTATAATTGGTTTCACTTTTAATATATTCCTATAAACTGGAAAATAGACAGAAGCATTTAATCATGAAAGTAAACCTAGTGGAAGTAAATCAATTCACTAAGTATAGTAAAATATTTACTATTCAGTAAGTTTATTTACTTTAGTTAATTGTACTTGATTATTTCTGTCGGTTTTTCAGTTGATTTTTCTACCTTTTGCTATAGCATATCAAACTACCACAAAGTCATGCTTCCATATTACAATTATAAACATAGTGTTACTGTGTAATGTTATAGTAATGTAATAGTAATATTTGGATCATTGTAAGTATTTCTGTTGTTGTACTGATTGATAAATATTTTTTAGCTTGCATGGATATTTGCAACGATCAAGATGTCATTTGAACCTGGACTGGAATAAAGATGGCAAATCGAGAAGCTAGCTACAATTATTCTGCAGAAAGAAACTTGGTAAGCAAAATTAAGCTGCAGCATTGAGCAGTAAGCAATATGACGATGAACTTTGCTTGATTTTGATTGACCTTAAAATATCTGGTCACCTTTCACCAACGTGGTCCTGCGCGGGTGGCGGGTGACCTTAAAATGTCTGTTGCGCGTAAAATAAATTTTGTGACAGTCAAAAGTATGCTGATCTTTTTCGTATTTCAGTGCATCGGTGTCTTAGCTTAAGAGCTGAACCCAACAATTATGATCTAAAGCTGTTTTTTACTAGAAAGTGATTTTACTGTCTTTCTGATTATTCTTGGTTTTTCAGCTTGATGAATTGAATAAATGGATTTGATTTCGGGTATTATGTAATGGATGAAAGAAATTTTTCTTAAATTTGTACTGAGCAATTTTTGCTATTGCTATGATGTTTAGTGATAAAATTGCACCCTTAATAACCCTGAAAACTTTCATTACTAGCATTTGTTTATGTTCATTTTTAGGAAATTAAAATGAAGACACAACTCACCGATGCTATCTCACTGTGCCTGCATGCAGTTTATCTAAAAAGGTACTCCTATTAGCTGGCTCTTGCCCAATACCTGGTTGTCTCTGTAACTATTTTTTGCTCGCAGATAAGTTTTTTGAACTTGACATTTTATTGATTTTGAAAGTTATAGTGAGATTTGAACTTGCTAGCATCGTTTTTAAAGACTTGCTGCAGTTTTTATCAACATTTTTTAAGTCAATGGTGTTAGTTTGGAAGCTCTCTCACTCCTCTCTCTGTCTCTTTTTCCCACACCTTCCACTCAACCTCTTTCTCTCCTTCTCTCCCTCTCTCCCACCCTCCCTCTCTCCCACCCTCTGTCTCTTCCACCTTCTCCCTCTCTCTCCCACTCTCCGTCTCTCCCACCTTCTCTCTCTCCTAACCTTTCTCTCTTCCCTTTTCCACTATCTCTCTGACTCTCTCCCTTTCTCTCTTCTACCCCATCTCTCTTCCATCCTCTCTCCTAACCTTTCTCTCCCACCCCCCCCCTCTCCCACTCTCTTTCTCTCTCTAGTTTGCATGGCTTTACCCAATTTTGGTTTATTTTTTTATTTTGTTTCAGAGTATCCAAAAGGAAAGCTAAAATTTATTTAATATATATTATACCAACTTGAGCTTTACATATAATATCAAATAAATGCTGTGTTTTGTTAAAACAATGTTTGCAACTTTGTAGTATATTCAAATTCATAATTTATTTGTAGAGTCACACAACAAGACACTACTCTGACACACTCACAAGTTGCCACTGATCCAGCAGTATAGATGATTGTTTTCTCCACTGGCTATGCTGTCACGCTTTACTGTTGTGGTGTTTGAAACAAACCAATTGTTTGCCTACGCAGATTAGGGTGAGAAAAAAAGTGAGAAATGAAAGCTGTTTTTAATACCAACTACACTTAGTTTTTATTGAATGAAAAACAAAGTGAAATCATTAGTTATCCGTTAAATGACTAAATCATTGTTTATAAAGATGAAACACAAATAATCTTATAATATGCTAATGAAATTTGGCTTTCAAATAGCTTTTTTCTGTATATTTGTTGAGGAAGTTTATCTTCAACAAAACTTCGTATAGCTGTTGAATATGTGGAGAGTATTTTATATTGCATAAATTTATAGAGTAAAAGGTTCTCATCAAACTTTTACAACTTAGCTCATCTACGGTTTAAAAGTGTGAGTCACCCTTCACACTAGAGTTTTATAAAGTTTTAATGAATGTGCAGTATTTTATAAAATATTGTGTGTCTCGTAAATTTAGCTATTTCTACCTTTTCAGTGAGATTGGAGTAAACACACCTCAAAATTCCCATCTGGTATCACATTGATTTATCGCAAGTCAAAGTACACCTACTAACTCGTCCTTCCTTAATACCTGCTTGCTTTTGCACTTCTACTCATTTCATGTACCTAACATTTCTCTTGCAGATGAATTACATCTTTTAAGTTGTAAAAGCCTTAAATAGCATGAAATTAATGAGGTTTAAACCGTGGCCACACTAACTATTGATGCGTTTATTGATGGGTTAAATTACACGAAAATATTGTCTTTCTTTTTAGTTTCACCTAAAGTATTACATACTATTGATGGAGGCTTTGCTGAAGTTTTTGGGTGATGATTTGTCAATAATTTTCCAGAGAAGATGATGCCACGGTGGCTGGCATCATTATGCAGTTTCCAAATTTCTTTCGGCTTTGCTCTAGTGAAAATTTTGGAAAACAATCAACAAAAAGGTTTGTACCATAAACGAAGTTATTGTGTGCGTGTTGCCAAAGCATAAAGTGTGCTGGACATTTTTAGGTTTCTGTTGAGATGCGTTTTTGCTTTTCCTGCATGAAAAAAGTTCCAGTTTCAGTTGATATCACTAGCGGAGTGCCCACCTATATTTTAAATCATATTGATGCATAAGTTCTTTTTGTAATATTAAAAGTATAACTTGCTTAATTGCTATTCAATGCCCTTTGAAGTTTCCAACTGTAATTAATTAGTTGATTTGGCAGCATAGTATCGATGATTGATGAAGGCAGCCGATATAATTATAAGCATAAATATCTATATCTACATGAAGATGTCATTCCCAATGATTGTTATTCTGAAATCAGCTGATTAAGTTATCACAAACTAAACATTTTGACCAGCGGCTTGCAATGCAACTCGGTAAAATTTCAGACCTAGATGAATTGAATTTCTTACTGAAAATCATGAAGGTATTAAAGTTTAAAGTGAAAGTTTAAAGGGTCATCTCTCTGCGAATTCTAATAGCATGGTGCCAATTAGACTTGAAAAAATTTCAAGGCACTATAAAGCACTAAGCCCATTCTTACAAGTAGTTTCAAAGTGCACTGGAATTTCAGTTTACTTGTCATTGTATAGAATCCTGATCTACACTATATAGCATTCACTATTGCCTGCTTTTTCTAAGCATCTATAATGTATTAACTACAGTTTGCTTTGAGAAGTGAATTTCTACTTGGTATTTTTTCCTTATCGTTCTGTTGTTTGCCAGTAGTCTTAATTTAATGGATTTTCCCTTTTCAAAAGTGGTTGTGAGAATCAAAACGCATCATGCAGCCTGCAACTACACAATCAGTCAGTAATTTCTTCCATTAAAGTAGCTCTTCTGGTTACCCTTGCTCACCTAAAAGCCTGAGCCTCATTCAAATTGCAAGTTTTTAGAGTTGTTAATTTTTCATGCAATCTTTCATTTTTTTGTTAGGCACAAAATTAGTATTCACTAGACCTAATCTTTCATCTGCATGTATGCCTATTGTTTGTTCATTAAAGAAAAACCTCTGCTGAATATTGAACTAATAATGAAAACGAATTCCCTAAACTAAAAGTAGCAGTGTGATTTTGGTATTACAATCAGTTGTTAGCATAGAGTCAAGTTATTGACAGGAATTTTCAAATTGAAATGAATGAATTTCATTGTAAGTCAGCAAGATTTAGTCTAAGTAAACATAGCATTACATCATGTTCTTATTTAACATTGGTAGAAGGCAACATTTATTTTAAGGACTGTTGTAAACTTAAATGTAATTTTAGGTACTTTCCATGTTTGTTATTGTAGATGGTCTTGTTCTTTGGAATGGATGTGACAACTCCTTGTGTCAAACTTAACTGATTGACTACTGAATCCCAATCATGTTTTGCCAAAAAATGTGAAAATGGAGTGCATGTCTACTTTATTTGAGAAAATATTAAAAATACTTTTGAAACTTCATCTAGCCAAACAATACAACAGTTTCATTTTATTAAAAAACATCATTTGCCCAAAATGTATTATGTAATCGAACAATTTCTAGAAAAAAAGTGCTTTCCTCCAGTTTTGCTAATGAATTACATATTTCATTACATGCTTGTCTTTATAATTTTATTAATTGTTTTTTCTGGTGAGTCAATTAAAGTCAATTCAACCTAGAAAAGTCTGAATTTCAGACTTAATTTCAAGCTAGAATATTCACATTTTTAGGTCTGCGTTTGCAAACATTGTTGTGTTACTTTACTTTTTATATTTTTTGAAATAAATATTTTTTTAGCTTGTGCCTATTCATGATTAGAATAGTATAATAATATTTAACTTTTCTTCAATTTTAATAGATGAAAATGTTGATCAGTTGGAGTATTCAGTATAGCTGAATTTTACTTGCTTCTGCTAGAACAATCTTTTGGAGTTGTCTGCCCTTTCTTTAGGTAATATTTTGACCTATGGTAAACGCAATAATTATAACTTTTTAAAGATGCTTGTGAACCTAACAATATAGCACAACTATCAAACCACATTATTTATTCAATATCTGCATAAAATTTAGCCAATAATCTGCCACCCAATGAGCTTGAAAAGATATTAGAATTCTAGCTCAGTGCTGCCATCAATGTAGATATTTATAATGATATAAAGCCAAAACTCATTATTTATAATGATATAAAGCCAAAACTCATTATTTATAATGATATAAAGCCAAAACTCATTATTGCATGAAATTATCTAACCATTCCTGACGAAGAATCGAGATAATAACTCCAAAGTTGGTCAGTTGA
The DNA here is from genome assembly GCA_964035545.1 of Bugula neritina. Lineage (NCBI taxonomy): Eukaryota > Metazoa > Bryozoa > Gymnolaemata > Cheilostomatida > Bugulidae > Bugula > Bugula neritina. The sequence continues at coordinate 15,301,279 of OZ037767.1, forward strand.
AACCACAGCAATAATACTTTAATCCTTATAATTATCAGGTTTAATTTTATACCAAGCCCCAATAAGTACATATCACTATGACAACACAGCCTAAGCACCTCCAATGCAAGAAATTTAGTATTGTGGTGCTACAAATCCTCCAGTTACAAATGAGTAGAGCTTTCATGATTATTGGTCTACCATAATGTTTATTTAGCTGTAGGGACTAGCATAAATGCTATTATATGCGGGAGGTATTTGAAAAGCTTCCAACTCCATCTTCAACTACGGGCTATTATAATTATGCTGATAAACGAGATACTACACTCAGACTGCCCTGTTATAGTACTATGATTGGCTACTGCAAAATTTTTGCCGATAGACAACATTTATTTATGATGTAATGTATCTCGTATTGGCACATAAGTGTTATGTCTGAAGACAAGATACTGTGAAATTATGCCCTGCAGCATTGACACTGACAAACACAAATACCCAATTGGTAGGAGCTTAGTCTATGTTCTGACACAGCTATGCAACTTCCTGAAACAGTTTGTGCTAATAATATATATTATAACGGAAAAAATTATTTCTGTGAACTCATTTACAATTCCTCTATTTTATTATTATCACCTTTACATAACTCTACTATAATAACACACAATTGTGTACTATATATACAGTTCCATTGTTTTCCTATAACTATACATTGATATATATGCTATCTCTACTATCTATATACTGCACAGAGAGAAATATTAGTGTTAGAGTGAACATTAGCTGACAACTAAAACAGCTCGTTTTTTGGATCCCTAAATTGACCAGCAGTGAATAGAAATTAGTGTCAGGTACTGTTCACAGTGAATAGTATGTTAGATCAATGTTGATATAAAGAGTTGTGAAGTTGATTCTTAGTATTTATCACAATGAGCCAAGTTATGTTCAATGGTGATCTTATATATGTTCAATGGTGAGCTTAAATATTTTCGATGGTGATCTTATTTATGCTCAATAGTGATATTATATATGTTTAATAGTGATCTTATTTATGCTCAATAGTGATATTATATATGTTTAATGATGATCTTATTTCTGTTCAATGATGATCTTAGATATGCTCAATGCTGAACTAAGTTATATTCAAAGCTGAACTTATAAATGTTCCATGCTGCTCTAATGTTTGTTGGAAATAAGCTTCTGCAAAAATTATTACTGATCACTCTGAACTAACTTGTCATAACTTCTAACCAGTAGAAGAGTATAGTAATGTGGATTTTATTGTATATGATAGTTGAATATAAGAAATGCAACAAAAAATAACTTCTAAATATTAAAATAAGAAAAAAAAACATGAAAATAAGCATTTGCAGAATTTTTCTACGACTGTAAATTCAGTTAACTTTTCTCAATATTAGCAGAACCTGCTAAAACCATAGTGTGTGTCATTACATTCTTGCTCTGTAGTGTAGCGATAACCAAGTCCGAGGTCTGTGATAGTAACCCAAGTACGGGAGGGGGGGAGGGGGAAGTTTTATAACTAATTCTAGCGGTTAGTAAAGTGTGGTAGAACTCCGAGAAGAGTTGAGCGGTCAGGGAAGCTTGAAGGAGTAGTATAAAAAAGGCAGCTGAGTTCTTGAAAAGTGGGTAAGGTGTAGTGTCGAGAGCACCCAGTGACGATTGTAATGTAGTGGTGAGTGCGTCTGCTTGCAGGCTGAAGGTCTCAGCATGACTCAAAGTTTTGTAGTGGTCAAATTATTTTTTGTGCTCCTATTCAGCATCTTTGAGTGTATGTTCTTAAAAAATGTTATGGGATCTACAACAAAAGATAAAATTTGGGTAATATTTAAACTGTATTAACATGAACAGTAAACATTTGGTTAAGATATACAATCACAAGCAGCTTATAAATTAAGTTCAACTTTGAAGAAGCTGAAGTCTAAGGCCAAAACTAATAGTATCAATGATGATAGCTATGAATCTTTCAGCATATTTTCAGCACCATCGTACCAATCGTTTGATTCTGAATAACCATACAGGCTTTGGCAAACTTATGATCATTATGTTTCGTAGTGGGTTAGTTTGGGTTAGTTTGAGCTTATCAAAATTAAGTAACAATTTTGGCCATCATTTTATTTTATTTCTTTCTTAATTACAAATGCAAGAGCTGTTGGGCATAATTAGTTCAGTTAATAGAAGCTTCTCTGCATTAAAATTATCTCAAAATGTCAGTGAACCACAATTTAAGCTGGAGTCAGCATTTTATATGGACCCCTCATATCGAGATAACAGATATTGATAAGTTTCAGTATGTCTATAAATTGAAAAACAAATAAAGTACTACCAAGAAAAATATTGCTACTTAAACATGTTTTTATATTTCATTGTGCTGTGCAAAGATAAATAAAAGAATAAACTGGTAGCACGGAAGTTAATAAAAAAATTTGCCAACTCACCACTAATATTGGCATTTTGGTACTTAGCTATAAAACAAGAAGCTAGCTTGGCAGCTGCTTAAGGCTAATAACTACTTGTAGGCTGCTAAACTGCATTATTAACAATATGAATACTTCTACAATGGGGGGGGGGGAATTCAAATTAATGAATTTAGCACAAATTGCTAAAAGGTGAAGTGGAAATAAAACGCTACATTTTTTGAAAATATATTGTTACAGGAAAACTTGTATCAAATTGATATAGGAATAGAGTAGTTTGGGAAATACAAGTTAATGTGGTCTCTTAAAAGTTATAGTTGCACAAATTCAATTATCTGTCTACAGCAATAGTCATACTGTCATTGTGATTGTGATATAAAATCAAAATGACAACGTTAAGCAAATGATTGAGCTTACCTTTTGCTGCAATGACAACTTCAGTTCCTAACTCTGAAAGAAAGTGATCATCTTCTATCTCTGAAAGGTAGCTGCAATCTTTACCCATGTGATGAAATGATTCAATGTTTTCCATGTTGTGAGGTTGTTTGGAAGCACAAATTCACTGAATCTCAAAGCACAACCTCTTAGTCTGAGCCTCTGGTGTTCACTATGCCGGCAGAATATTTCTTCCGTCAATAGCAGTGAATGAAAACTATGTGCTGTTATGTAATAACCTTTGTTTTGCTCTTTCGATGCTTGGTAAGCCAGTTTCTTGCCTTTGAATTACAATTTAAATATTTCCTTACTATAGCTCTGTTATGCAACATCTTCTTTTGTTCCACCAGGTAGTTTACACAAGTTTACACAAGGCTTTTGAAGTGGTTCACCTGATCCACAATTGACTATTCAGTAGCTTGTTTCATTGTTAATTCTAAGCTTCTTGTTTGAAACACATTTGCTGATAACTGAGTACATTGGAGTTTAAAAGTGCATCTCCCTGATTTCTCTTTTACGCACATTTTAAATTAGTTGGCTTTCCTTTCCATGGATGAAATTGACTAGTGAAGCCTAAACTACCCATGCAAGAGATATGTGCAGTTGAAATTTTTTGTTGATAAATTCAACCTAAGTCTTTGATAAACGGAGTGGGGCAATGTTTAATAGTAGTCTGGTAACAAGCTATTTGAAAATGTCTTGGGTTCAAAAAAATTTCGAAATCATAAACAGCTAGTAGGTTGAAGGAGTTTCATTCCACTTATATGCTCCCCAGTTAGGTTGTATTTTTTGTTTTGGTACTAAGTATTATATACCTATATACCCTTATATAACTTTCATATCAATTGCTAAACATAAAATAACCATTAATATGATATATTTGCAATAATATTTAAATTTTTCCAAATTTGTGTTGAAAAAAAGCATTAAATGCATTAATAATAACATTTTTTCAAAAAACAAAAAATATAGAAAATGCAAAATTAATAGGTTTATGCAGAGCAAAGAAATTTATTTGTGTGCCAATTATAAAAAGCAATTGACTCTAATTTATTTAAATGCACATATATTTCAATAGTATTCAAATAAATTGCACGTAAAATGTATAAATAGCATCTAACTGGGAAGCACCAATTGAAATGACCCAAATGTAGGGTTCAACTCTATCCTAGCTTCCTATAAAGGTTTGTGATCATCATTAGTGCACATGTGAACGAATAATGTTGTTAGGTGAACAACTGCCGATTGTTCCATAATTCTTATGTAAATAAAATTTTGCTTGAACATATGTAGTTGTAGCAATGATCTCACTTTCTGCTCCTATCAACTACTGTTTAGCTTCATTAAGACCTAGGGATGATAATTACGTAATACTTGTGAAAAGTAGCGTTGACTTAACAACTAAGTGGTTTCAGAGCTACTACAAAATATTTTTCAGCTTACACTAATCGGATTAATTTTCAATTTCATCAAAATAAGTGCAGGTCTAACAACTATTAGAGGTGTGGTGCAGGCTATACCGACAATAAAAGGCTCTTTGAACAACTTTAGTGCAAGCACTGCACTAATATTTCTCTCTGTGTGCAGTCAACACTCCAAGGATACATTGATATATTACATAGTATAAATAATTTAGTAGCAGAACATGGCTGTATCTGTTGTAGGTTCTGACCGTGTGACTTTCAGCTGCCATGACAGCTACAGGAATGCACTTGACACTGCTTTTGTGGAAATAGAAATCCCAAAATTTACTGAGAATTAAAGTATTTGTGCTCTGCAACTATTATAGTTTTTAAAATCATGTTTTTATGTAAATTGATATAATATATTTCATTACCTTTTTTGGTTTAAATTACTATATTATATTTGAATTTTTGCAAACTTGTAGTGAAATTATGGAGCTAAACTGTGTATTTTACTCAAATAATTTGCAGGTACAACTAGACCCTTACTTGGAGGAATCTACCTGTTACGTGTGCAGGATCAGTTTAGGGCCATCATTTTGCAGACATCCAATGTGCTCCAAGGTAACACAATTCCTTGATTATCTTGAGGAAAATTAGCTTTGCTTCTAAACCAAGAGAAAATATATTTGACAAGTATAAGTATTTAATTATTTAATTTAGGTTTTTATCTAATTTAATTATTTATTGCTATAAATTTTTATAAAACTTTTAGCAGCTCAAGATTTGCACATAAAATTAATTTGATAATCTTGAAAGTGTAACTGCTACAATTGTTACCATAATTTATGTAATTATGATACATTATCTGTTGGTAAGAATAGACTTTTTCATTAAGAAAATCTTTTGGCATGTCACTTTTCCAAGTTTACTGCAAACATGGTTATGAAAAATGTTTGCTGCATGAGAGCTATTAGAATCCCACTTAGTTTAAGTTGTTGAATAGTTTATAAAGAATAATTTTTAATATACTGTAAAAACATTAATATAAGGTACAAGATTATTAATAGTAAATTAACATATAAATGCATTATTAATAATAAAAAATCTTCAACATATCAGACTTTGAAAAAGCAATACACTGCATGGCAATTATTTATTTGTCTGACTCCGCTAACTTTCAATTCAATTTTTAATACAGTTGTTCTGGTTTTATTCTCCCAGTACTTCTGTGAACTCTGTTGGCGCTGGCAGCACGCTGACTTGGGAGAAGGAGCCCAGGCTCATCATCCTCTTACCAGAAACTCTAAAAAGTGTCGTGGTTTCTCAGAAGGAGGCTCTAGACACGCTAGAAATGGCATTTAAATACGAAGTTGTTGCATATATCTTATATGGAAGTTATGTTTACACAGAGAGAAATATTAGTGTTAGAGTGAACATTAGCTGACAACTAAAACAGCTCGTTTTTTGGCTCCTAAATTGACCAGCAGTGAATAGAAATTAGTGTCAGGTACTGTTCACAGTGAATAGTATGTTAGATCAATGTTGATATAAAGAGTTGTGAAGTTGATTCTTTGTATTTATCACAATGAGTCAAGTTATTTTCAATGGTGATCTTATATATGTTCAATGGTGAGCTTATATATTTTCAATGGTGATCTTATTTATGCTCAATAGTGATATTATATATATTCAATGGTGATCTCATTTATGCTCAATAGTGATATTATATATGTTTAATGATGATCTTATTTCTGTTCAATGATGATCTTAGATATGCTCAATGCTGAACTAAGTTATATTCAAAGCTGAACTTATAAATGTTCTATGCTGCTCTAATTTTTGTTGGAAATAAGCTTCTGCAAAAATTATTACTGATCACTCTGAACTAACTTGTCATAACTTCTAACCAGTATGAGAGTATAGTAATGTGGATTTTATTGTATATGATAGTTTAATATAAGAAATGCAACAAAAAATAACTTCTAAAGATTAAAATAAGAAAAAAAAAACATGAAAATAAACATTTGCAGAATTTTTCTACGACTGTAAATTCAGTTAACTTTTCTCAATATTATCAGAACCTGCTATGACCATAGTGTCATTACATTCTTGCTCTGTAGTGTAGCGATAACCAAGCAGTTGTGGTGTGTAATGGTTAGCACACCTGTGTGCAAGTTCGAGGTCTATGATAGTAACCCAAATACGGGAGGGGGGGGGAAGTTTTATAACTAATTCCAGCGGTTAGTAAAGTGTGGTAGTACTCCGAGAGAAGTTGAGTGGTCAGGGAAGCTTGAAGGAGTAGCATAAAAAAGGCAGCTGAGTTCTTGAAAAGTGGGTCAGGTGTAGTGTCGAGAGCACCCAGTGATGTAATGTAGTGGTGAGTGCGCCTGCTTGCAGGCTGAAGGTCTCAGCATGATTCAAAGTTTTGTAGCGGTCAAATTCTTTTTTGTGCTCCTATTCAGCATCTTTGAGTGCATGTTCTTAAAAAATGTTATGGGATCTACAACAAAAGATAAAAGTTGGGTAATATTTAAACTGTATTAGTATGAACAGTAAACATTTGGTTAAGATACACAATCACAAGCAGCGTAAATAAATTAAGTTCAACTTTGAAGAAGCTGAAGTCTAAGGCCAAAACTAATAGTATCAATGATGTTAGCTATGAATCTTTCAGCATATTTTCAGCACCATCGTACCAATCGTTTGATTCTGAATAACCATACAGGCTTTGGCAAACTTATGATCATTATGTTGGGTAGTGTTTGGGTTAGTTTGAGCTTATCAAAATTTAGTAACAATTTTGGCCATCATTTTATTTTACTTCTTTCTTAATTACAAATGCAAGAGCTGTTGGGCATAATTAGTTTAGTTAATAGAAGCTTCTCTGTATTAAAATTATATCAAAATGTCAGTGAACCACAATTTAAGCTAGAGTCAGCATTTTATATGGACCCCTCATATCGAGATAACAGATATTGATAAGTTTCAGTATGTCTATAAATTGAAATACAAATAAAGTACTACCAAGAAAAATATTGCTACTTAAACATGTTTTTATATTAAATTGTGCTGTGCAAAGATAAATAAAAGAATAAACTGGTAGCACGGAAGTTTATAAAAAGTTTTGCCAACTTTGCCAATTCACCACTAATATTGGCATTTTGGTACTTAGCTATAAAACAAGAAGCTAGCTTGGCAGCTGTTTAAGGCTAATAACTACTTGTAGGCTGCTAAACTGCATTATTAACAATACAGATACTTCTACAATGGGAGGGAATTCAAATTAATGAATTTAGCACAAATTGCTAGAAGGTGAAGTGGAAATAAAACGCTAAATTTTTTGAAAATAGATTGTTACAGGAAAACTCGTATCAAATTGATATAGGAATAGAGTAGTTTGGGAAATATCAGTCAATGTGGTCTCTTAAAAGTTATAGTTGCACAAATTCAATTATCTGTCTACAGCAATAGTCATACTGTCATTGTGATATAAAATGACAACGTTAAGCAAATGATTGAGCTTACCTTTTGCTGCAATGACAACTTCAGTTCCTAACTCTGAAAGAAAGTGATCATCTTGTATCTCTGAGAGGTAGCTGCAATCTTTACCCATGTGATGAAATGATTCAATGTTTTCCATGTTGTGAGGTTGTTTGGAAGCACAAATTCACTGAATCTCAAAGCACAACTTCTTAGTCTGAGCCTCTGGTGTTCACTATGCCGGCAGAATATTTCTTCTGCGAATAGCGTGAATGAAAACTATGTGCTGTTATGTAATAACCTTTGTTTTGCTCTTTCGATGCTTGGTAAGCCAGTTTCTTGCCTTTGAATTACAATTTAAATATTTCCTTACTATAGCTCTGTTATGCAACATCTTCTTTTGTTCCACCAGGTAGTTTACACAAGTTACTTAGGCTTTTGAAGTGGTTCACCTGATCCACAATTGACTATTCAGTAGCTTGTTTCATTGTTAATTTCAAGCTTCTTGTTTGAAACACCTTTGCTGATAACTGAGTACATTGGTGTTTAATTGTGCATCTCCCTGATCTCTCTTTTACACACATTTTAAATTAGTTGGCTTTCCCTTCCATGAATGAAATTGACTAGTGAAGCCTAAACTACCCATGCAAGAGATATGTGCAGTTAAAATTCAATTTAAGTCTTTGATAAACGGAGTGGGGCAATGTTTAATAGTAGTCTGGTAACAAGCTATTCGAAAATGTCTTGGGTTCAAAAATTTTTCGAAATTATAAACAGCTAGTAGATTGAAGAAGTTTCATTCCACTTATATGCTCCCCAGTTGGGTTGTATTTTTTGTTTTGGTACCAAGTATTATATACCTATATACCCTTATATAACTTTCATATCAATTGCTAAACATATTTGCAATAATATTTAAATTTTCCCAAATTTGTGTTGAAAAAAAGCATTAAATGCATTAATAATAATATTTTTTCAAAAAAACAAAATATATAGAAAATGCAAAATTAATAGGCTTATGCAGAGCGAAGAAATTTATTTGTGTGCCAATTATAAAAAGCAATTGACTCAAATTTATTTAAATACACATATATTTCAATAGTATTCAAATAAATTGCGCGTAAAATGTATAAATAGCATCTAACTGGGAAGCACCAATTGAAATGACCCAAATGTAGGGTTCAACTCTATCCTAGCTTCCTATAAAGGTTTGTGATCATTATTAGTGCACATGTGAACGAATAATATTGTTAGGTGAACAACTGCCGATTGTTCCATAATTCTTATGTAAATAAAATTTTGCTTGAACATATGTAGTTGTAGCATTGATCTCACTTTCTGCTCCTATCAACTACTGTTTAGCTTCATTCAGACCTAGGGATGATTATTACGTAATACTTGGGAAAAGTAGTGTTGACTTAACAACTAAGTGGTTTCAGAGCTACTACAAAATATTTTTCAGCTTACACTAATCGGATTAATTTTCAATTTCATCAAAATAAGTGCAGGTCTAACAACTATTAGAGGTGTGGTGCAGGCTATACCAACAATAAAAGGCTCTTTGAACAACTTTAGTGCAAGCGCTGCACTAATATTTTTCTCTGTGTAGTGTCTCATTGTTGCTTACTCTTGTTCTGTTTATTTTGCTGTTTTGTTTGCTGCTATATTTTTCCAAGCTTTATTTTTTTAAGCCAGTGGTTTTAAGTAAAACTTCCTTTATTTCATGTTTTAAATCCTTGCTTAGTAAACATCAAAAACAAACAAAAAAATGATTAAAGGCTCCCTATAGTAAAGTGTGTAGATTTTAATAATTTAGTGAAGGATGTTTAAAGGTATTAGAGCTGTTTATTTGCTAGTCTTAGGGGTGTAGTTTTGTATTTTGTAGAATAATATTAGCTGTTATATTATATTAAACATAAATAAAAAATCTCGCACATGATTTATTCGCCAACAATTAAATCTGCACCCAATACTTGAATAAGATCATAAGGAACTATATATTATAGTGTGATATATAGGTACACTGTTAAACCAAAGGTGCTTCATTGTTACTCAAACAAATTTATTTGTGGTTTTTTAATGAAAATGATTAGTAGAAAATATTCAGATAGTTTACAAAAAGCAGCAAAGCTCAGAAAACAGAATAATATACATATTCCATGCCAGATGCATTACATAACACTGTTTATTGAATATGCATGTTGTATGTCGAGTGTTGATTACCAATATAGCTGGAATACAAAATCAGATTTATATATCATATAGCTAAATATTTAGAGTTATATACAGTTAGCTCAAATGTATATAAAAAGATAATATTACAGAAGAATAAAATGAAACTTTTGTGTAAAGAAATTAAAAAGAACATTTCAATATTTTAGGTTCAAATTTAAAGAAAATTCTAAATGAGCGCATAGCAAGTAGAACTTGAAGAATGTTCAAACATAACTGAAACCTCATTATGAATATAACATTTAGCTGTAGAGGTTATTGAAAAAGCTGCACAATTTTCATATTGCACACTGCAAGCGTAGGCACATGATTCTATTGAGAGCTGTTTGAAAACCCCAACAGATTTACTGCTACACATGCGATCAGATAACGTTGAGAATTTTTATGCTTTGGATGACTCATGTAGTAAAAAGTTTGAGAAGTTCTGCTGTAGACAATGAAATTATTCTCAGTTGATGTGGCGGATATGAGGTCAAGGTCAGTGTTCAGACCAGTCACCACAACATCTACTAATCCAACATGGCCGCTACTCACTTTAAATCTCTTCAGTTTTCCTTTGTTTACAAACAACTGTTGTCCATCCACAACAACAGGTATGCAATTGTTGCTGCACTCAAAGCTGACAGTGTTGGTGTTTCTGTGAACAAGAGATTTAGCTTCGCAGGTTTTAATTCCACTTGTAAGTGAAACAACTCCAAATGATTGGACTGTTAGATAATAAAAGTTGTTGGAAAAACTAGTTACAAAACCAAACTGAAGACCGTAGTAGCCATGTATGATAAAATATGAGGGATAGATGCTTAAAATTACGGAGTAGACATTATCGTGTTTTACACAATTTATGATTAGCCGTGCAACGTCTGCAAAGTATAAAATTGCCATGTGAGTTGGTGAATCAAGTCTAATATCAGAGATTCGAGAGTATGTTTGATATGCAATGAGGGTACCTGCTTCACCGCATTTACCAATCATAGCATAGTTTAAATTTAGTAGGTCATCAAGATTTACTGCTTTTATACAGTGCTCTGATTGGTCGGCTACAAAAATAAACTGATTCTTGTGAGATTCTAAAAGGCTGAGTTTTGAGAGGTTTGCAAAAATAATATGACTAATTAAGGTGAATGTGTAGGAATTTGGCAGATAGGCACAACCTTGTAGCTGCACACCAGCTACTACAGTACAGTCTCCATGGTGATTGATCTCTACAAGTTGTTTTGATGTAGCTGCTATTATTTTAGTAGAATCAGCCGGATGTTCGATAAAAGGTATGATGTCATGGTTAGTCATTTTCTTGACCTCAATGTGACTAGTGGCCTGGTAAGGAGTGCTGATTGGACCATCTGCCGAATCAGTTATTAACCTTTGACCTACAAAAAGGTGCACATTGTATAAAACTCAGGTGGGTTTTATATATCTGTAAGAACTACTGATGGAAAGGTTTTTTAAACGGACTAAGGATTTGCTTTTTAATAGGGCACAAGGGCAATCATGACTAAGATTACCAATACGGCATTTATAACAGAAAATTGCTGTTTAACCCATATATAAAATATAGTATTATATTGTAATGGGGCGTGGTTTACGCGTCAAGCGCACGCCCTGCCAATCACAGAGAGTGATAGATGACAATTGTATTAAGCCAAGCAGAACAGTAGTAGTTAGTTAGCGTGTACTTGCAGCAATGTAAAGTAGCAATTACAGTGATACTTATAGAGATTTTCATGTTCTATTTTATGGTTTATAATAAAATTTACAAACGAAACTACAGTCGCATTGCCTGTGACTAAATGCTAATTGCTCACTAGAAAGCCCACATAATCATTGTGCATCGCACAACAGTGGTGGCAGCAGTGGGGTTATTCTAGCTGAGACAATGAAAAGACGGGGAACATGACAGAACACACAACAAAACACCCGGGAGGTAAGCCAGCCAATTTCTTGCATATGGAGGAGGTGTATAGAGATAAACTGACCGCTCCCACCTGTACGGGTGTAGAAGATGTAGAGCAATTCATCGAGGAATTCCACGATGTGGCAGACGTCGCTCAATGGCCGCCACAAGTAGCCCTCGTCAAGCTGCGGGAGGTATTGACGGAGCGCGCTAGACCGTTCGGACAAGGACGGAGCGTGGCGGAGATATTCACTGCACTACGGAGCCGTTTTGGCATCTCCGCCCAGGAAGCCAGAGCCGTCTACAAGTGCTACCCCAGGCGGAAGACACTCCGCTCCGCGACCACGTTGCCTTAGTGAAGAGACTGGCACGGAGCGCGTACAGCGACCTGTCAGAAGCACACCGACGGAGCTTTACTCTCATTGACTTCATGCAGTCCCTAAAAGATGTGGGTCTCTGCCATCAACTACAGGCGAAAGGAGTGACCACCCTAGAAAGTGCCCTACAAGTCGGGGAAGACTACCTCCGGGCCGAGCAGCTATACACGGAGAAAACAGAAGGCACACGAGTCACCGCGGAGGTAGCCCAATTACTCGGGGAGAAGATGGGCCGGCTGAGCGTCAGACTGAAGCAGATGGCAAAGACCCTTACCAATGCCGGGCCCCCTAACCGAGGACAAAAGGGAGAGACCTCAGAGAAGACTACCCGGAGTAGGAAAAGCGGCAAGCCAGGGCCTCCCCGCTCCAGAGACCCCCAACCCAGAAAGAGGCCTCACGGGCCGAAGAGAGAGCAACCACGGGACGTACCCCGTGAATGGCAGATACCACGACAGACCATCCGCCCTACCGGGCGACAGGAACCGTTCGTGCTACCAATCACCAACCGCTTCAGCCAGCTACCGGAGATGGAGCTGGCCGGCAAGGTCCCTCGGGACATCGGAGGGGAACTAAACACCCCTCCGCCAAAGAAGCGGCACCAGCAGACCACCAAACGGACACCACGCCGTTTGACCAAGACTACGCATGCTGGGGAAGTAAGGTTGCAACCTCATGGAGAGAGCTACTTCCTGCCCGGGAAGGTAGCCGGCAAGGCCGTCACGTTGTTGCTAGATTCCGGTTGCAACACGAATCTCCTCAGCAGACGAGTCTTAGATGCCCTCCCTCTCCAGGTGAGGAAGGAGTTAGCTCCCTACACCGGGGAACCTGGCACCCTTGCAGACGGGTCGCGTATCCCCTTCTACGGTGTTGTAAAGCTGCCTGGCAGCGTCCGCGACCAGGCCATCCAGGAAACCTTTATCCTCAGCCAGCTAGAAGAGGATGCCATCCTGGGGACGCTGTTCTTGAAGCGACACCAATGCCACATGGACTTCCATAAGTCCGCCATACTAATGGCCGGCCGGGAGCTTTCCTGTGTCGAAAAGCTCGGCCGTCCCCTGGTCGGGGGTGTGCAGGTGGTACGTAACTGTACAGTGCCCGGCCGCTCCCGGGCGACCATTCACTGCAGAGTGAATGACCGTCAACTCTCTGGATTAGGGGTCGTTGAAGAAACGCACAAGAGAATCCAACTCGCCAGCAGCTTGAACCGGCTGACTGACCGAGGGGAGATCTTGGTGCAGTGTGTCAACCCATTTTCAGAGTCGGTGACACTACCATCTGGATCCCTATTGGGCCGTTTCCACGCGGTCCAAGAAGGAGACATAGGACCGTCGCTGGGCGAGGCGACGGAGGGTCCCCAAGAGCGCCCGTCTGTACGACGGGGGACCGTCCCGGAACACGTCCAAGAACTATACCAGTCAGCCTGTGAAGGCTGTGCGCGCAACAAGGAGTGCCAAGCTATGGCCCAGTTGCTGCGCCAGTATGGGGACGTGTTCAGCAGCGGAGACCAGGACGTGGGCCTGACTAGAGCCGTCCGTCACGAGATACCGCTAGCTGCCGGGACTCTGCCTATCCGCCAACCCACTAGGAGACTGGGGCCAGAGAAGGAGAAGGAGGTCAGCCGACAAGTCCGGAATCTTCTGAACCGCGGCCTCATAGAGCCTGCACATAGTGCGTAGAGCTCGCTGGTCGTTCTGGTCCGGAAGAAAGACGGCAGTTGGCGGTTCTGTGTGGATTACCGCAAACTTAATAGTGTAACCATACAGGACGCCTACCCTCTACCTCGGATCGACGAGTCCCTGGACGCCTTAGCCGGCAGCAAGTACTTCAGTACTTTAGACTTGCTGAGTGGCTACTGGCAAGTCCCCCTCAGTCCCGACGCCCAGGAAAAAGCGGCGTTCATCACCAAAGATGGGCTGTGGAAGTGGAAGGTACTGCCCTTCGGGTTAACTTCCGCTCCTGCTACCTTCCAGCGGCTCATGGAACAGGTTCTCAGCGGCCTCCACTGGAAGACGCTGCTCGTCTACCTCGATGATGTCATTGTCATCTCCCCAGACTTCACGACCCATGTCAGTCTTCTGCGTGAGGTCTTCGAGCGACTCCGAGGTGCCGGTCTCAAGCTCAAACCTTCCAAATGCCCTCTTTTGCAGCCGGAGGTGAAGTACCTGGGGCACGTAGTCGGCCGTAATGGCGTGGCGACGGACCCCGATAAGGTGCGAGCTGTGGCTGACTGGGTCACCCCCCAGGACTTGACCGGACTCCGGGCTTTCCTGGGGCTGGTAGGGTATTACAGACAATACATACCAGACTTTGCGGGGGTTGCACAGCCGTTAAATCGGCTCACTGCAAAGGGAGTGGCCTGGCAGTGGACATCCGTCGAACAAAGGGCATTCGACAGTCTCAAGAACCGCTTGCTAGAGGCTCCAATTCTGGCCTACCCAGACCCCGCTCTGGAGTACGTCCTTGACACAGACGCCAGTGACCAGAACGTTGGTGCTGTGCTGTCGCAAGTGCAAGAGGGCCGTGAAGTAGTCGTAGCTTACTATAGCAAATCACTCTCACCCCCTGAGCGCAATTACTTCACTACCCGCAAGGAGTTACTGGCAGTAAGCAAGTCCGTTAAACACTTCCGGCCTTATCTCTACGGTAGGCCGTTCCGCTTGCGGACGGACCACGCCTCCTTGATCTGGCTGTGTAAGAGAGCTGAACCGTCCAGTCAAGTCGCCTGATGGCTCGAAGTCCTAGCCGAATTTTCATACCAAATTGAACATCGGCCCGGTAGGAAACACGGCAATGCAGACGGACTGAGTCGGCGGCCGGACGAGGGGTGTAAACAGTGTCACAACATCGAGAGAAGGGATGGGAGTCCCCCAAGATTCGAGTTGGCGAGTTGGGACCACCCTGGAGTAAGCTACAACTGGGACCAAGGTCAACTCAAACCAAGGAGTCCCAACCCACCGGAGGCTGTCAACAACCTCCGCGCCAACCCTGTCTTAGCTCGCAATGTCAGGGAGCTGCAGAAACTCCAGGAGGACCTCCCTGGGGTGGTAGCCGACATATAACAAGCCAAACGGAAAGGGCGACGACCCAGCGAAGAACAGCTGCGGCAGGGGTGCGCCGAACTACGGCTGTACTGCCAACGCTGGGACTCTCTGCGGATCGGGCCAGATAGTCTGCTGACCATCACCTTGGCCGCCGATCAGGGACACCCTGGTCGAGAAAGGGTGATCTGCCCAGCCGCCATGCTCCGGGAGCTAGTATGGGACACTCATCGGCAGGCTCACGCCGGAGTTCGGAGGGTGCTTACCAAGCTAAGGCTCCAGTGGTATTAGCCCAACATGGAGCGTGATGTCCGACTAAGGATCAAAAAATGCGAAGTCTGCCAGGCCAGCAAGCATGGCCATCTCCCCAGAGAGGCGGGACGGCGTAGGCTATATGCCGGTAGGCCTTGGCAGGTGGTAGCTGTTGACTTAGTCGGACCCATGCCCATCACCCCCAGAGGAAACAGTTGGATTCTAGTGCTGACCGACCACTTCACTAGGTGGGCCGACGCGCTGGCCATCCCGGATGCGTCTGCCCCGACAGTGGCCAGCACACTAGACCAGCGTGTATTCTGTTACTTTGGGCTGCCCGAGCAACTACACTCGGACCAGGGGTCGCAATTCCAGTCTCAACTGATGAGCGACCTCTGTCGCCTCTGGGGAGTAAATCAAAGTAGGACCACTCCATACCACCCTCAGTGTAACGGAGTGGTCGAACGCAACAACCGGATGCTGGGCGACGCACTCCGCAGTCTACTACTCGGCCGAGGCCAGGAGGAGTGGGATCTCGTGTTGCCGCAGGTCATGCGGGCCTACCGCAGCACGCCACATATCAGCACCGGCGAGACCCCCAACCTCTTGACACTCGGTCGTGAGACACGAGTGCCCGACCACCTCACCTATCATATTCCAGAGCCAGAATACTCTGTCCACGAGTACGCCGGGGAATTGATAGAGCGTCTGAAAGTCGCACACGAAATACTGCGGAATAAGCAGTGGCAGGTGCAACAGGAAGACGCTGACGAGCCACCCCTCTACCAGACTGGAGACTGGGTCTGGATGATCAACTACCGTAGGCGTCGAGGACAGGCGGCTAAACTACAGCCTAAGTTCGTAGGACCCTACGTAGTAGTTGAGGTGATGCCCAATCATACTTACAAGCTGGAGCGGTCTGGACAGATATCTGTCCAGAATGAAGCCCGCTTGAAACCCTATTGGGCTAGCCCAGGTGCGGCAGGGGGTGCCCCCCGTTGTTAGAACCCAGGAGGCAGACAACGATGCGCGGGCGGCGGCGGCATAAACCCAATGATGAGTGGGTCATGCCACAGACAGAAGACTTGGCAAGGCAAGAGAGGCCACCCCCTCCATTGGAGATGCGCCCTCTGCCCCCAGAGCCAAGCCGTCCGGCCCCAGGGCTACCACCACCACTTCCGGAACTAAATATACTTCCGGAAGTGCAAAACCCCCACACGGGAGAGGCTCCGTCCGGAGAGAACAGAGGGGAAGAGGAAATGACAGCCGACGGGAGGCAGGAAACACCACCAGTGGAGTGTAACAACCCACTGGTGAGTACACCACCTCCCTCATCAGCTACCCCACCTTCCCCGGCGTCTACCACTAGTACATCTCCTCCCCTTGAAAGGGGACAACGTACTAGATGACCCCCAGCTTATCTCCAAGACTTCGTATGCGACCGCGTTGCAAGCGGCAGGTATGAGAGTCTAGCTGGGCGCCGTACGGAAAGACTGGCAGCAAAGCGTGGGAGTTATGAACACCACGGAAAAACCAAGTTTTTCGAAAATGGAATAGCGAGTGGAATTACCACTCCCCGGGCACACAGTTCCGGTCTCGCACAACAAACACGCTGCCCAGCCTTTTCCTACGCCGACGCGGTCAATAGTAGACGTGCTTTTTAATCCATCCACATCCAAGCTTGAACGTCGAGTATGAGTATAAATACCGAGTTCCAAGGTAAGCTTGCCTAGATCTAACACCTCCACTAATGGAAATAGATCTCACCTCAGTCAACTCTGATTTAATCGATCTAATTGAATCACAGTTACTGGAGACAGAGTCACACGTGAATGACGACGAGGACATAGTAGTGGCGGACGATCTACTAGATCTGGAGCTTGATACTATGTCTCTCAGTCAGTTTACACGTTCTGACACAGTCTCTTGAGTGCCGTATAAAAAGATGTATGACTCTCGGACTAGTAACAGTCGATTGTTATCAGAATTATGCTGTAAATATCAACTTCGATCTAACAATAATTCTGCTCTTTTAGACGCCACTCGCTCTCCCAACTACGGAGACATGCCACCACTAGAGCTAGCCTGGAACGGCGAGACACCTCCCACCTCTCTACCAGACGTGCTACTCCAACAGCATAGCTGGGTCGCACAAGAAACGGAAGAGCAGATCCAGATACACCGCGGCCATGATGAATGCACCACCTGCAGGCTGTGTCAGCAGCACTTCTCTACTCATCGCCGTTTGCGCGTCCATGTACCGCAACACTTCCTAACCACCCTCTGTCCCTGTGGTGAATTCAGTTACCACAGGGACTACATCCTCAGACACCAGCGCACCATGGAATGACACGTGGGGCACCTATATGATGTGGATCAATACAACTTCCACACCTTCCTCAACCTAATAATGCCTTTCATTAAAGACCTCCCCCGTTTCGAGCGACTGAAACAAGGATTCCCATCCCCTCGCCTCATCACTCATGTACCGTGTCCGAAACCCCCCAGACACAGGAAATCTGCAAAGCCACCCCACTCTCCTCCAGCACAAACTGTACCTCGACCCACCACCCTACCATGAGTCCTGCTCCAAAGAGTCGAGATACCTCGAAAACGACGCTCCTCCTCTCCCGTTTCTGTACAACCTTCTACTAAACGCCGCTGGCATTCATCCTTCCCAAAACGGCATGCTTCCACTGCTCGCAATTTAAAAGAAGTTGAACTCCGCATATATGACTTGGAGGCTGAGGTTCAACGATTAACCCCCAGAGTGGATGCCGCCGCCTCAGAGCTTAAAACTCTCAAAGCCTCCATGGCTCTACTCAAGCGAGGTGACCAGGATTGAACCCTTGACAACAGTATTCCCCTTCTCCACTTCTTCCGACCATCCACACCTGCAGGTGGTGACAATCTCTCTCTCTCCACGCTCACCCCTCTCCCGGCCGTATCTGATCTCGGTGCTACATGATCTCCGTATGTGGATATTGTTTATATTTTTTATTTCTTATATCAACACGTAGTTTAGCTCAATAATGTGTAAATTCCTTTTGAGAATATGTCCACCTTACGTTATATTTCTGATGTTCAGATCTTATATTTTTGGTTTTTTTATTATTTTGTTTTATGTTTTTTTTTTTTGTTGTTGGGTAAATATCAGGAAGGTATGCTTCCTGCTGGGGGGGGCGGTGTAATGGGGCGTGGTTTACGCGTCAAGCGCACGCCCTGCCAATCACAGAGAGTGATAGATGACAATTGTATTAAGCCAAGCAGAACAGTAGTAGTTAGTTAGCGTGTACTTGCAGCGATGTAAAGTAGCAATTACAGTGATACTTATAGATATTTTCATGTTCTATTTTATGGTTTATAATAAAGTTTACAAACGAAACTACAGTCGAATTGCCTGTGACTAAATGCTAATTGCTCACTAGAAAGCCCACATAATCATTGTGCATCGCACAACAATATTCAACAATCTTAGCAATTTATGAAACTGTTCATGTAAAATCTAAATTTAAAATTTTTTTTCAGTATTGCTGTAATTCTCCGTATAAGTTTTGTTAGTTTGTTGAAAATTCATCTTTTTGTATACCTATAATACTTTAAACAAACATTACATATGACTTGAATATTGATTAGTGCTACATGAATTAGCTTAGGACTTGTTTGACAAAGATCAAATTCAATAATTAAATTATGTGGTGAATATTGGACTATGATATGTTCAAATTTGTTTTATTATTTTAAAACTTGTTTGATTTCATGCAAGTCCAACATTTTGGCCTATAATGTAAACGAACGGTTTTTATCATATCAACAAAGCGCTTAATGCAATAATTACATTCTTAGCAAAATGGCAACATGTGTTAATTTGATTTTTAAAAAACTGTAACAATAAACATTTCCTTGATAGCACTTTTGCAATATAGAATATTTAGTTTAAATTGCGGTACCTTGTATGAACTGCGGTAGACATTATATGAATTAGGTTTTGTTTATACCTTAATGATTTCCAGTCAGAAATTTAATTTGGCAGCGTTGAAATTTTTCCATTAGGTTGCATTGCATTATTAAAGTCACTCGTAAACATTTTTGTACTGTGATAACTTAATCGGCCGAGTTCAAAATAACAATCAAAAGGATTAATAACTCTTTGTAAACATCATTATTTAGTTATGACTTGAGTGACTATAGATGACAATTCAATATGTTTATAATTATATTGTCAATGCTTTCCCAATTATCGCTTTTATGTTGTCAGCTTTATTAATTTAGGACGTTTACAAAGGAAGTCAAATTGCAACTTTCTTCTATAATATTATAGTAACATACTCTGATTACAAGTCTATGATCTAAACTGCGAAATTTTATGGTTACACAGTTTGTGAATTCAAGTTGCATGGCAGGAACAAACATATAACAACTTTTAGAATATATGCTTGCCCATTAATACTGGTCTTATATAATTATTACTGGTCTTACAAAGCAGGTTCTATTAAACTTTAGTTACGCTCCAACTGACTACTAACTGCCCTGTATGGCTTAATACAATCGTTATTTATAACTCTCTGTGATTGGCAGGGGGTGCGGGTGACGTGTAAACCACGCCCCATTACATTATAAAGCGGGTTCTATTAAACTCCTCCTTAATTTATTACTAATCCTATATAATACCAGTCTTCTTAAAATAAGCTGGTCCTATAATACTGGTCCTATAATATACTAATCCTGTATTACCTACAATATATAGGCCTATAGTAAGCTGGTCCTATATTACTTATATAGTCCTACATTACTGGCCCTATTTAATAAACTTATCCTATATTATATTATTTTGGAAAAAAGTAACTATGTTATAATGGCAAAAGTACTATACTTATATATTTTCTAGTACATATATATGCTCATTAAACCATAATTTTTATTCAAAAAAAATGTTGACATGAATATTAATCAACCCTGCTGGTATTTCAAGGTCACCCTTACGCTGGTTTGCAGACGGATAATACTTGTTTCTGTGGAAGTGAGTCTGACAAGTATGGAATCGGTGAAAAAACGAGCTGCCAAGACCTTTGCAAAGGAAATACCAGTCTGATATGTGGAGGAGGCTGGAGAAACAGCGTCTATAAAATAACTGGAAAAGGTGAATAAAAAATGAACTCAAAATTAATATTGAACAATTATATTTCAATGCAAATAAGGAAAATAAAAATATTTTTGATGCTTATTTACTATTATTTTAAAGCCTAAAAATTTGTATATTTGTACCTAAATTTTAATAAGATTTTAATCGTAAAATATGCTTAGATTTAAAGTCACTTCAACAATGTATCAAACAGCTGAATTTTGTTCAAATTATATATACTGTAGAAAAGAATGAATCTAGCCAAAGTGTACCAAGACCCATTCGCTATGTCGGCAAAATTGAAGTTGGAGAAATGACTGATGACATCATATCCTTTATTGAACATCCAACTGATTCTACTAAAATAATGGCAGCTACATCAAAACAACTTGTAGAGATCAATCATCATGGAGACTGTACAGTAGTAGCTGGTGTGCAGCTGCAAAGTTGTTTGCATACGCAAAACTCACTTTCATTTGCTTCCATCAGCCATATTGTTTATGCTCACTTCACTGATCTGAATTTACATCACTTCCTGTTTAACAAGTCTGTCATTTTGGTGGCTGATGAAGGTGACCATTGCATTAAATTCTTTGAATTTCAACAGAAACCTTTGTTCTCTAATCTTCAAACCTACAAAATTGGCAATTGTGGACTTCCACAAGTATCCCCTTTGTTAGCTGATAAAGTTCGACACTTTAGTGAACCTCAGGCAATCATGCTGAATAGCCCAAAACATCTTTCTCTGTACCATGACTCTGAGACTATTAGACTGGTTGTTAACTGTGTACTGACTGAAGTATACTCTGTTATTGTTAGTATCTATCCAACTCACACTGTAGCATATGAGTACAGTGGACACCCTGGGTACGTTATTACCGACATGTTAAATCATTTTGATTTTCCAATGATGAAATCACAGGGATTTAGCAGTGTGGAAAACAAAAGTGATTTAGCAAAGGTTGATTTGCATATTGAGGATAATCTTGGCACATTAATCGGGGTTTATTTTTATTTTTGTGAGTCAACTATTAGTTCAGAAGTTCCCAGACTGTTAGTTGATTTGCCAACAATATTAATGAGTGGTAAAACTCAATATTTGGTTTACAATCATACTAGTCAGGAGCTGTTCATACGGAATTTACAAGTGTTACATCTTCCTCTGGAAGCGGAGTCTAAACTGAGTCAATATACTGTAGCACGTGATTCTCTCATACTCTACAGTCAAAGCCTGAAAACATTTTATTTCACAAAGAAATATTCTCAATATCAGAGAGTTAGTGAGAGTCAGTGTAGTCAGTCTACTATACAAAAGTTACAGGTGAATGGAGCTGAATCTTGTGCTTATGTCTGCTTTAAATATGGCGACCTTTGTGTTTACTTTTCATTCAATAGTGCAGACAACTTCTGTTATATTCATAATGAGGTCAGCAATACTAGTTTCATTACTACTCCAGGTTTCTACTGTTACACATCTTTAAATTATATACTTTAAATGTTTAAACAATTTGTTGGTTCTTTTAACAACGATATTATATCCCAATTTTAATTTAGTAAGTTATCACACAAATAATAACTTATTGAATGAGTTTTATGCAAAGAACATAATATATTTCTGATGCTGGTAACATTTACAATTATATTTATGTTTACAGTCTAATATCTATGTTTCGTACAATATTTTACACGGAGAGAAATATTAGTGCAGAGCTTGCACTAAAGTTGTTCAAAGAGCCTTTTATTGTCGGTATAACCTGCACCACACCTCTAATAGTTGTTAGACCTGCACTTATTTTGATGAAATTGAAAATTAATCCAATTAGTGTGAGCTGAAAAATATTTTGTAGTAGCTCTGAAACCACTTAGTTGTTAAGTCAACCCTACTTTTCACAGGTATTACGTAATCATCATCCCTAGGTCTGAATGAAGCTAAACAGTAGTTGATAGGAGCAGGAAGTGAGATCAATGCTACAACTACATATGTTCAAGCAAAATTTTATTTACATAAGAGTTATGGAACAATTGGCAGTTGTTCATCTGACAACATTATTTGTTCACATGTGCACTAATGATGATCAAAAACCTTTATAGGAAGCTAGGATAGAGTAGAACCCTACATTTGGGTCATTTCAATAGACCATGTAAAACTCAGCCAATCAGCAAAGTGTACCAGGTCAATGTTCTACCATTGTAACTGATATAAAATTCTGCAAGTTCAATTGCAAAATGCTTGCCTCTAAAAGCTAGTTGTGCAACTTTTTTTTCATGCATTATTTAATTTCATATCTTAAATTGATGACTCTTGAAATGATTTTTTAAAATGTCTAAATTAAGTGTTCATAAAATGCAATTGAAAATTGCATGTCTAAAAAAATGACCTGGTACACTTTTGCAACGTAAGGCCAATTATTACATAACTGCCAGCTTAGTAGTTATTTGTTGTTGCAACTTGAATGGGTTATTGTTTAGCCTTGAAAGCTTGTAGCAAACGTCTGTGAATTTGGTACATGACTTTGATTGGTTGGTTTTTGAATGGCCCCTTAGTATAGCCTCTGGATGGCTGGGTAGTGTAGACTCCGCCTACATCTAGCTAATGTACAGTAGCCAATCCACAGTAGTATTACAAAATTTCTGTTTAAGAAATGAAATATTCTGGTCATTTGTTTTGTACTTTACAATAGTAAATATTCTATTCAACTGGAATTTTGTTGTATGTAAGCCATGGGAACTACTAAGAGGTTAAATCAACCACCCATGCTGATAATATTGTAGCTCGCAGTAATAGCAAGTCTACACCATATAAATATACACATAAGCTATTATGTGCAGCTTATGAATGCTGAAATGATCCCATTTCTTACCTTCAATTTGAAAAAATTGTATTACATATTCTGCCACTTCTGCACCGAGTATGTGTTTTCCTTTTAAATTTTGAAAATAGTAGTTAGTTTCTGCAGCAGTCAACTGCATCCACAATCAACAATTTAAGCTTTCAAATAAACTATAAATATATGAAATATTAGTGTGGAAACAATGTAATTTATTTATTGCTATGATGAAAAATTACAAGAATATTATATAAAAGCTAGATATAGATTTCTAGTAAAATGGCACAGGTAAAAATAACACATTTTTACTTCAAATTCTAAACTTCATCAGTCACCAATGGTGGCTGTAGATTGCAGAGAGCACAGCAGACTATCATAATCATTTGGGTTACCAACGCACTAAAGCATATAATGTAAGACGCACAAAAAATATTGGTTTCAATGAAACATGTGAAAGAAACAAACAGAAAAGTTTTCAAGAGAGTCAGCTGATATAGAGCAACAGAACTCATCTGACAGCCATCCTCATAGTCAGACTTCATCAGAAGTAACTGAGTTACCAGAATCATCAACTACTCAGAAAAGAAGATCTGCACATTCTATTGATAGACGAAAAGCAAAAGTTGGAAGAAAAAGCAACTATTAAAAAAGTAAAAGTTTTTAAAACTTTCACCACTACAGATGAGCAAACTAAATTTTTTACTGAAATACCTACACATTCTTTATACTTTTCTTTAGCAAGGTAATAAATATTATTTTCTTATTGCAAAGATATACTATGGTATATTACAAATAAACAATGCAAGTCTCACTATGCTAAAATGTGTACATTATTGATTAAGTTTGATGTGTATTAAAACTGTCATTTTAATTAAATTTGTTGCAGTGTGAGTGCATCATTCATACATTTTTTATTAAAAATTTTGTTTTATGTAAGATATTCACAAATACCACAGTGGTCATCTGTATGCTTTGACTTATTTAGTTTAGGGTTTTATTTAAACAAGCAGCAGTATTTTATTTGTGGACAAATTGACTCATTTTCTCCAGGAGAAGTAAATTGTTTTGACCTAAATTTTCCTTGGCTATTTTAAAGCTTATCAAAAATAACCTCCTAATCTAATTATTAGCTGAAACTAACTCAGTGTTTAAAACTAAAATGGTTTACACTTGTTACTAGTTTCACTTACTCCCAAAATTGTTAAATGCTATTCTAAAGATAATATGGGTTTGAATTAGTTATAGTATAATTATAAAATGAAGTAATTGTTTGTACACAGTATTTGTTTAAACTCATGACTTCATTCAAAGCCTGTATTCATACAACTAGCTTATTATGTACTATTACAGTATTACATAACACATGTTGACACACATTACAAATTCTGTTTGGATGGTGATATATTGGGTCAGGCCTTCAGCTAGCAGTTCTTGAACTTCATAGTTGTTGCAAAATATAACTGAAGCTACTTACCGGAGGGTAAAAACTGCTGAATGAATACAAGCTTAGCACAAAATTTATTTAGCACATACATTATAATTTGAATCATAATTTAATTTTCATTCTTTATTTACTATACTTAGATTTATATGTCCGAAGATGAAAGTTCTCACTCTCAGAAATAAGTTAACAAGGCAAGGTGAACTTTTATTGGCTTTGATGAAGCGGCGTCAAGGTTTACAGTTTTAAATAATTGCTGGCCTTTTTTATATCTCTAGATTGCTAGCAAGCAAAACCTTCAAAGACACATTAGATATTTTAGCAAGAGAACTACACAATCTAATACATTTTCTACCAAGAGAGAAGCTGAACATCACTCTGAGCTTTCAAAGCCAATATGCTAACATTAGGTGCATTATAGACTGCACAGAAATATTAATTTGTAAGCCTCAATCAAAGCTGGCTCAATCTTTAACATGGAGTGAGTGTAAAAAGATCAACACCATCAAGTATTTGGTTGCAATTACACCCAGGGGCACTATCTTTCAAAATTTGAAAGGAAAACACATTCTTGGTGCAGAAGTGGCGGAATATGTAATACAATTTTTAAAAATTGAAGGTAAGAAATGGGGTCATTTCAGCATTCATAAGCTGCACATAATAGCTTATGTGTATATTTATATGGTGTGGACTTGCTATTACTGTGAGCTACAATATTACCAGCATGGGTGGTTGATTTAACCTTAGTAGTTCCCATGGCTTACATACAACAAAATTCCAGTTGAATAGAATATTTACTATTGTAAAGTACAAAACAAATGACCAGAATATTTCATTTGTTAAACATAAATTTTGTAATACTACTGTGGATTGGCTACTGTACATTAGCTAGATGTAGGCAGAGTCTACACTACCCAGCCATCCAGATGCTATACTAAGGGGCCAATCAAAAACCAGCCAATCAAAGTCATGTACCAAATTCACAGACGTTCGCTACAAGCTTTCAATGCTAAAGAAAAACCTATTCAAGCTGCAACAACAAATAACTACTAAGCTGGCAGTTATGTAATAATTGGCCTTAAGTTGCAAAAGTGTACCAGGTCATTTTTTTAGACATGCAATTTTTAATTGCATTTTATAAACACTTAATTTAGACATTTTAAAAAATAATTTTAAGAGTCATCAACTTAAGATATGAAATTAAATAATGCATAAAAAAAAGTTGCACAACTAGCTTTTAGAAGCATGCATTTTGCAATTGAACTTGCAAAATTTTATATCAGTTACAATGGTAAGACATTGACCTGGTACACTTCGCTGATTGGCTGAGTTTTACATGGTCTAATAGACCATGTAAAACTCAGCCAATCAGCAAAGTGTACCAGGTGCTTCCCAGTTAGATGCTATTTATACATTTACGTGCAATTTATTTGAATACTATTGAAATATATGTGTATTTAAATAAATTTGAGGCAATTGCTTTTTATAATTGGCACACAAATAAATTTCTTTGCTCTGCATAAACCTATTAATTTTACATTTTCTATATTTTTTTTTTTGAAAAAATGTTATTATTAATGCATTTAATGCTTTTTTTCAACACAAATATGGGAAAATTCAAATATTATCGCAAATATATCCTATTAATGGTTATTTTATGTTTAGCAATTAATATAAAAGTTATATAAGGGTATACAGGTATATAATACTTAGTACCAAAACAAAAAATACAACCTAACTGGGGAGCATATAAGTGGAATGAAACTCCTTCAACCTACTAGCTGTTTATGATTTCGAAATATTTTTGAACCCAAGACTTTTTCAAATAGCTTTTTACCAGACTACTATTAAACATTGCCCCACTCCGTTTATCAAAGACTTAAGTTGAATTTATCAACAAAAAATTTCAACTGGACATATCTCTTGCATGGGTAGTTTAGGCTTCACTAGTCAATTTCATTCATGGAAAGGAAATAGCCAACTAATTTAAAATGTGTGTAAAAGAGAGATCAGGGAGATGCACCATTTAACTCCAATGTACTCAGTTGTCAGCAAATGTGTTTCAAACAAGAAGCTTAAAATTAACAATGAAACAAGCTACTGAATAGTCAATTGTGGATCAAGTGAACCACTTCAAAAGCCTTGTGTAAACTACCTGGTGGAACAAAAGAAGATGTTGCATAACAGAGCTATAGTAAGGAAATATTTAAATTGTAATTCAAAGGCAAGAAACTGGCTTACCAAGCATCGAAAGAGCAAAACAAAGGTTATTACATAACAGCACAAGGTTTTCATTCATGGCTATTGACAGAAGAAATATTCTGCAGGCATAGTGAACACCAGAGGCTCAGACTAAGAGGTTGTGCTTTGAGATTCAGTAAATTTGTGCTTCCAAACAACTTCACAACATGGAAGACATTGAATCAGTTAATCACCAGGGTAAAGATTGCAGCTACCTCTCAGAGATAGAAGATGATCACTTTCTTTCAGAGTTAGGAACTAAAGTTGTTATTGCAATTTGCAGCAAAGGGTAAGCTCAATCATTTGCTTAACATTGTCATTTGCTATCATAATGACAGTATGAGTATGACTATTGCTATAGACAGATAATTGAATTTGTGCAACTATAAATTTTAAGAGACCACATTGACTGATATTTCCCAAACTACTCTATTCCTATATCAATTTGATACGCCTGTTCCTGTAATCATTTATTTCTAAAAAGTTTAGTGTTTTATTTCAACGTCATCTTCTAACAATTTGTGCCAAATAATGCAGTTTAGAAGCCTACAAGTAGTTATAGGCCTTAAGCAACTGCCAAGCTAACTTCTTGTTTTATACTTTATAGCTAAGTACCAAAATGCCAAGTTTAGTGGTGAGTTGGCAAAGTTGATAAATACAAGAACATTTTATTAACTTCCGTACCACCAGTTTATTTCCTTATTTATTTTTGCACAGCACAATTAAATGCTGAAATAGAAAAAGATGTTTAAATAGCAATATTTCTCTTGGTAGTACTGTATTTGTTTTTCAGTTTATAGACATACTGAAACTCATTTCGATATAAGAGGCCCATATAAAATAACAAATAATCATCTTGAGTTTTTTACGGGAACACAATTACTTTTTATAGTCCCGACTGTTTCAAAGCATTCATTCATCATAATGCAGTTTCCATTCAGCTAATGAGTTTTAAGCTTGCCATAATTTAAATTTGTCAGATTTAATAGCTTAGAAAAGCGATGCTTTATTTGGTTATAACTGTTAAGTGAAACTGTTGAGTTAACTGTTATAACTGGACTGGTAAAGTAGCATTGCTAATCAACTTCATGCTAGGGGTGTGTAAATAGTATCCACAAAATACTGTGATTGCTCTTTTTGACATTCCTTGAACTCAATGTGCATTAATTATGTCTGAATACGCTATGAGCAGAGCGCCAGACATGTAATGGAAATCAGTGATTGTGTCAGAAGTGGTGGTATTTATTAACGGATGGTATTCACTTGTAACTTTAAGACAGGATCAAATGCTGTATTTCAGGTGACCATTACAGCTTATTTGGTCACAATGTTGCTCATTGTGTAAATCTTAATAGTGACTACGTATTCATCTCCAGCCATTGTTATATAATGCCTTAAATACTGTATCTCCGCTGTGAGGTGGTTCAAAATGACATTTCTGAAACTTGTTAGTTGCCCATTTTCATGGACCAGCCATTTGCATGGGCAAGATTGCAAGTGTGTGCCTGTTTGTATACTAGTGTTCATTTTCTCTGGCCCATAGAGAGCAATTCATGTGGGTAAAGTTCATGCTTCTAACATTTTTGATTGTTGGAGTATATTTTAGGCTTTACAGCTATGAGCTGTTTTAAATCTGTCTCACTACAAACTGGTCAGGTGCTTATGGTTTCTTGCTGTACGCATTATTAAACCTAGATATATCTCAACTCTCAACAATCGTGCCTACCTGTACAATACACAGCTGTTGGTTTTGAAAAACCCAGATGTATGTGACTCATTTACCAGTAGAGCATTTGCACATAGAATTCTTGAGGTTTTCAAAGTCCAAGTAAGTGCCCGTTTTCGGCCTACTGGTGTTGAGCTTCAAATACATGGACATCAGCAATAGTTTACTACCTCTGTTATGCAACAATTTATGTTGGGAGTTAATCATATATATTTACTTTCCAGCTGCATTGCCTAAAGTTTTTTATCATTCCGCTGTACAAGTTATGGTATTGGTAAGCTGCAGAATAAGGCCGTCTAAAAGAAGTGCATATAAAAACTGTACACGGTAGTTTACTAAAGCTAAATCATTGAATGATTGCTAGTTATTTTCTATGAGTGAAGGAGGGAGTTTATTATCTGCAGAAAATTGAATAAGTTTATAGGAGTATATTAGTAGTAACACTAGGATGTAGACTTGCTATTACAAGCTAAAATATATACAGCAGAGAAGGTTGGTAGTTCCCATGGCTTACATGCCATAAAATCCTTGCTGAATAGCTTATTTACTATTGTGAACAAAAGGTCTGTAAACAGAATGTTAGTATAATACTACCCTGTAGCTTGAGCCATGTAAATGTAGACAGAGTGTACAATATTTAGGCCATCAGATATGCACTCATTAGAATTTCAAGTTTGCATGATGTTAAGGTAGAATTTGTTGTCTCTCTTACACTCTATGGTTCATAAGCTATTTGCTGCTGTTTCAAGATCTTATGGGTCCAGTTACATATTTCTGCAGAGTTATCAAAAAGTGGTTTGATCACTTGTTTCACTTATTAACAATGTTGTTATTTTAGAGCCACTTCTTGTGTGATATGGATTCTATAGCCACTCTCCTCTCAGTAACTTGCTCGATCTCTTGGCGATCTCACTTGTGGGACAACCTACACTAAGCATTTAATGCATTGTCATATTCAAGAAGTGTCTGAAGTGAAATCTAAGCCACTGGTAAGGTTGTATATATGTGTTTGATAGATGCAAGATAATTTTGTAGTTGCAGCAGCAGTTGTTCTGGCTTCAGTGTTAAGGAAGAATGTTTCATCATAGTTTAGCTTTAGCTTGTAATTAGCAGGAAAGTTAAATGCTTCACATATATTTTTCAGAAATGTTGTTTCTGCAAATGGTCATGTTCAACAACTTTTCATGTTTACAAGCGCCATTTGAAACACCATTTTCGACAATCCACACTTGCATTGTCTGGAGATGCTGATATCCCAGAAGTGTCTAGTTTTCCAAGTGCAGGTGAGTAATCTTCAGTCCTCCAATTGTTATTAATTCTTTGAATAAATTAGTGATAATCCAAAAGTATAAGACAGGTCTGATTTTACCTGATACTATGAGCTATATGTAATGAAAAGGCACTTATCTTAACGTTGTTATAGTTGACTGCTTTATTTAAATATTATAGAGGCTGCTTTTTAGATGGTTCAGAGAAAACAGATATGTCCGCTACCTGATGATTAGTTTTAAAATAAATATAACAGCAGTAGCAGATCAAATGCCTCAGATATTTTAGCCTACAACAAAACTGATTGATTGATTTATATAATAATATCTTTAAATTTTCTGCACAAACTTATATATGTATTTACATACATATTTACACTAGATGTTCATCATGTATTTCATTTTTCACGATATTGCAATGGTATAAGCCATAAGGCAAGGGCGATCAACTTTTTTTGAGCGAGGGTCACAGAAAAAGAATATTTAACGGTGAGGGAGGGCTACATTTTAGACTTTAGTTTAAGCTAGGGGTCATATAGTGCATGACATGCAGCACCAACATGTTGCTTTATTCCACATTCTAATGAATCATTATACGGTTAAGTCCAAATAGTTACTGCAGGATGTATGTTTTGTATAGCATGTGTATAAATAAGACATTTAAAAAGTAGATTTTGCTTTAATTTATTTATACACATAAAATAATTTTAGTTTTATGTCTTTAGGGGCCAAATAAATGTAGGCTGGGAGCCCTGGGGAAATGCAGCTGTTAGACAGTATAGTAAAATAAACATTTTCACTCTACAAGACCCATACCAGTTGAATTCTGCTAACTAACTGAAGATGATGTGATCCAACAACCACTGAATGTACTTTATAGCTAGATAGAACACAAACTGTTGTATGCTGGGAAGGCATTTATACTATTCAGCTGCCCAGTCAACCAACTTCACAATGCCTTTCATATGTAACACATTTTGTCACACTATATATGCCCACTGTAGTTTTAATTATATACATTTTCTTTTAGACTGATCCTACAATAATCTTCAACTTCTTCACGTTAAGGAAGTGAAAACAAAATTGGGAAAAACTATAAAACCATACATGTACAATTGATTTCAAATTTTCCATTTCCCTCAGGCTTCCTCCAAAGGCTACAAAGCAAGCTGATTGAACATTGCAATTAACAGTCTCATGATTTAATACATCTATATTGCTATTTTAGATAATCTGTTGGAAGACTCTGCTGTGCCTATTCCCGTAGATAACCCGTTTCAAGAGCCGTTTAGTGGTTAGTATTTAGGCTGAGAAATAGACGCATAGTGGCAAAGTTATTTTGTTTTAAATGATATTTAGTAATTGAAACAAAAAATTTTGCAAAAGACTTTTTGACATATATATGTGTTCTAGATGATTTATTATTATAGGAGATTTAAGAAGCTCCTCTGCTTGATTACAAGACTTCTTGTGCATCAGCAATCAAATAATTTTCTTCCTAATTATTTCTTAGTTATGTAACGTTATGTACGTTTCACCTTCCAGGTGTGACATTCTACATTTTAAGTTCTACATTTCGTATTCTAAATACCGTATCATATTAGAGGTAATGTTTTATACATTTTAGTAAAGTGATCGTAATATCACAGCTTTGCACTTGAAGTATAAATTTTATAAGAATATAACATGTTATAAAATTAGTTGGGTGATGAAGTTTGAAAATGTACAATATAGCATGAAGTTTTTAATTATTCTAGTATTGATGAGCCATGAGTTTATTTTACAAGTTGTTTTTATTATGAGCTGATACATTTTTTATAAGCTGTAAAAGTGTTAGGATTGTTAGAATAACAAAAAAATAGTTTTTCTCTGTAAATTATTAAAACGAGATCTTGAAATTATTAATTTAAAGTTTTTTAGGAGTTTATTCAAACTTAATATATAGTTTTAGAAAATAGGTTTAATAGTTATCATCATGTTTAACTTGGAAACCAAAAAAACTTTTATTTAATAATACATTTCAAAATGTTAAGATATTATTCTTTACTAAAATGCCTATACTGTATAAGGTAATAACATTTTGCAAATTGTCATTAGCAGATGACAAATGAAATACCAATACGTTCTTATTTACAGTATAATGGTTTCATCCCAGCTTGATATAGACGCAATTTTTTATTTTGGTACCATATAGTTATATAGTAATATATTATAGCTATAATATATATACCTATATAACTGTTGTATTGATTGCTAAATAGCTAAAATACTAATAGCCATATTACAATAGGTAACATGAATTATCTGAAATAATGTTCTAATTTTCACAGATTTGTGTGGGACAGAAAATAGTATAATAGACATTAATAATAGACATTACCTTTAATTAATGACTATACTCATTAACTAAATATCTGTTCAAACAAGGAGCAAAATGTATTCAAAATTGATGTTAATGCAAATCAAAGAAATTAATAATGTGCTAAATATGTGCTTCATTTAAATATACATATATATTTCAATAATATTAAAATAAATTGCACATAAAATATATATTATACCAAAATAAATAATTAGCGTCTAACTGAGAAGCGTCTATCTAGGATAACACCAAAACAAACTGTTTTTATTACTACCAGCTGTCTAGAAGATGCATCAATATCTGATGTGTATAGCACCGGTTCCTATAGTTTATGGTTCAGTGTACATGGGTTGTTACAAGGACACCTCAACTAGAGCTCTACCATTGAGGTATGATTCTAATGACATGACAGTCGACCTTTGTATTGGCTACTGCATTTACAGAGGTTAGTATTCCATTCACTTACTAAGTTGATTTTTTACAATATAGTGAAATTACAACCTATGAAGCAGAGCTAATAAATTAGCCATCAATTTAGGAGTAACTCACAATATCTTGAAACTTCAAAGGAATTGCAATTATCCTGACATAAGATTGCTACATACTTATACGTAAAGTAATTGCTGTGCTTGCTTTAAAGTTTAGACATTTTACCTGAGCTACAGGTATTTAAATAGGGCCATGCAGTTGGTATCTATAGCATAGTAAGTCGCAGTGGTCTAGGGGTCAGAGTGTTTGCCTACAAGTAAGCACAAAGTAATGAGTTTGAGCCCCATTGTAAGGCAGTCGTGATGTTGGGAAGAGCATCCAGTCATAATTGCTCCTGTGCCTCATATGAATAAGTCTTAAGCCAGCTTTAACAAAAACCCCTTCTATCAGAGATCTTCTCATAGGTATGGTGACTATAAACTTGTGTGAGTTGGTATATATTAGCATGTGTGCACATAATAATATATCCAAAAAAACTTGCATGTCGCAATATATATTGAATATCTATATAACTTTGAAATCTATAGCTAACTAGTTGTTTGATTGGCTATAAATATCATATTACAGTAAATTATTTAAAGTGAATTGATTATATCAAATTAATATGTTAGCAAGCATAAAGTCAACTAATATTATTAATCGCCTTAGTTGTAAACTGATTCAACAAATGTAAATAAATCAATAGAGAAAGTTTATGCATAAAAGCAATTAGCTGCTCGTAATACTTTTTCAGTAAATCTAAACATTATACATGTTCAGAAACTGCTTTTTTAAGTTTACTTAATTAATAGCAAGTATAAACATTTTGTTATTTATATAAATGCTATGATCTTAAGTTTATCAGAGGATAATTCAATTATGCAATTATTTGACTAGTCCTAAAAAAAAATTATGAATATTAAAATTAATTGAAGAATACTCAAATAATAGTTTATTATTCAAAGTTTTATTCATATTAACTAGAAGGCACAGCTCTCTATCACTATATAGCCATGATACTATACCCCAATTTTAATTTAGTAAATTATCACACAAATAATAACTTATTGAATGAGTTTTCTGACAAAGAATAATAACTTATTGATTGGGTTTTCTGTCAAAGAACATAATATCTTTCTGATGCTGGTAACATTTACAATTATATTTATGTTTAAAGTATAATATCTATGTTTAGTATAATATTTTAGTTATGTTGACATTTATGCTATAGCTGTTGGGAATTTAATAAACAATAATCTCGGTTCTACAATGAATTTTATCCCAATATATAAGTAAATATACCATTTTAATCAAAAAAGGGAGAACAATAATCAATTAAGGTAATTGAAAGGGCACAACAGAAACCTATATTATATGAAATGGTCAAAAGAGGACAACTCTAGATAATCATAATATCCCAGTGATAATTTCACTTATTGACTGCAAATGCATATTATTTGTCTGATCAAACAATAAAAAAAGTCAATGACTATACGTTTTTAATATAAACAACAGCCATGTCTGTGTTTTACTAAATCAGCCAATCAAATATTTGCTGAAGTAGCATTCAATTCTCTTAACTAACTAATTATATTATCTCGTCAGTTTAAAACTCTAAAGAAGCATCCAATATTTTGAAAGACTAGATAATGAGTGCTTCTACTAACATGTGACAGCATAAACTCTCATTGGTATCGCTGACTGTATTATTATACTGAGTGAAAAACATTGAGGCACTAAAATAGTGAACTTTTTTACACTCAGCTTTATTTGATATCTGCACAGAGAGAAATATTAGTGCAGTGCTTGCACTAAAGTTGTTCAAAGAGCCTTTTATTGCCGGTATAGCCTGCACCACACCTCTAATAGTTGTTAGACCTGCACTTATTTTGATGAAATTGAAAATTAATCCGATTAGTGTAAGCTGAAAAACATTTTGTAGTAGCTCTGAAACCACTTAGTTGTTAAGTCAACGCTACTTTTCACAAGTATTACGTAATTATCATCCCTAGGTTCTAATGAAGCTAAACAGTAATTGATAGGAGCAGAAAATGAGATCAATGCTATAACTACATATGTTCAAGCAAAATTTTATTTACATAAGAATTATGGAACAATCAGCAGTTGTTCACCTAACAACATTATTCGTTCACATTTGCACTGATGATGATCACAAACCTTTATAGGAAGCTATAGGATAGAGTTGAACCCTACATTTGGGTCATTTCGATTGGTGCTTCCCAGTTAGATGCTATTTATACATTTTACGTGCAATTTATTTGAATACTATTGAAATATATGTGCATTTAAATAAATTTGAGTCAATTGCTTTTTGTAATTGGCACACAAATAAATTTCTTTGCTCTGCATAAACCTATTAATTTTGCATTTTCTACATTTTTTGTTTTTTGAAAAAATGTTATTATTAATGCATTTAATGCTTTTTTTCAACACAAATTTGGAAAAATTTAAATATTGTTGCGAATATATCATATCAATGGTTATTTTATGTTTAGCAATGATATGAAAGTTATATAAGGGTATATAGGTATATAATACTTAGCACCAAAACAAAAAATACAACTTAACTGGGGAGCATATAAGTGGAATGCAACTCCATCAACCTACTGTTCATGATTTGGAAATTTCTATGAACCTAAGATATTTTCAAATAGCTTGTTACCAGACTACTATTAAACATTGCCCCATTCCGTTTATCAAAGACTAAGGCTGAAGTTGAATTTATTAACAAAAAAGTTCATCTGCACATATTATCTCTTGCATGGGTAGTTTAGGCTTCACTAGTCAATTTCATTCATGGAAAGGAAAGCCAACTAATTTAAAATGTGTGTAAAAGAGAGATCAGGGAGATGCACCATTAAACTCCAATGTACTCAGTTATTAGCAAATGTGTTTCAAACAAGAAGCTTAAAATTAATAACAAAACAAGCTACTGAATAGTCAAGTGTAGATCAGGTGAACCACTTCAAAAGCCTAAGTAACTTGGGTAAATTACCTGGTGAAACAAAAGAAAACATTGCATAACAAAGCTATAGTAAGGAAATATTTAAATTGTAATTCAAAGGCTAGAAACTGGCTTACCAAGCAGTAACAAAGCAAAGCAAAGGTTATTACATAACAGCACATAGTTTTCATTAACGGCTATTGACAGAAGAAACATTCTACAGGCATAGTGAACACCAGAAGCTCAGACTAAGAGGTTGTGCTTTGAGATTCAGTAACTTTGTGCTTCCAAACAACCTCACAACATGGAAGACATTAAATCAGTTAATCACCAGGGTAAAGATTGCAGCTACTTCTCAGAGATAGAAGATGATCATTTTCTTTCAGAGTTAGGAACTAAAGTTGTTATTGCAATTTGCAGCAAAGGGTAAGCTCAATCATTTGCTTAACATTGTCGTTTGCTATCACAATGACAGTATGCATGAGTATGACTATTGCTATAGACAGATAATTGAATTTGTGCAACTATAAGTTTCCAGAGATCACATTGACTGATATTTCTCAAACTATTCTAATCCTATATCAATTTGATACGCCTGTTCCTGTAATCATTTAAAAAGTTTAGCGTTTTATTTCAACGTCATCTTCTAACAATTTGTGCCAAATAATGCAGTTTAGAAGCCTACAAGTAGTTATAGGCCTTAAGCAGCTGCCAAGCTAACTTCTTGTTTTATACTTTATAGCTAAGTACCAAAATGCCAAATTTAGTGGTGAGTTGGCAAAGTTGATAAATACAAGAACATTTTATTAACTTCCGTACCACCAGTTTATTTCCTTATTTATTTTTGCACAGCACAATTAAATGCTGAAATAGAAAAAGATGTTTAAATAGCAATATTTTTCTTGGTAGTACTGTATTTGTTTTTCAGTTTATAGACATACTGAAACTTATTTCGATATAAGAGGCCCATATAAAATAACAAATAATCATCTTGAGTTTTTTACGGGAACACAATTACTTTTTATAGTCCCAACTGTTTCAAAACATTCATTCATCATAATGCAGTTTCCATTTAGCTAATGAGTTTTAAGCTTGCCATAATTTAAATTTGTCAGATTTAATAGCTTAGAAAAGCGATGCTTTATTTGGTTATAACTGTTAAGTGAAGCTGTTGAGTTAACTGTTACAACTGGACTGGTAAAGTAGCATTGCTAATCAACTTCATGCTAGGGGTGTGTAAATAGTATCCACAAAATACTGTGATTGCTCTTTTAGTTTTTGGCATTCCTTGAACCCAATGTGCATTTGTTATCTCTGAATAAGCAATGAGCAGAGCGCCGGACAAGTATTTTGCAAAAGACTTTCTGGCATATATATGTTTTCTAGATGATTTATTATTGTAGGATATTTAAGAAGCTCCTCTGCTTGATTACAAGACTTCTTGTGCATCAGCAATCAAATAATTTCCTTCCTAATTATTTCTTAGTTATATAACATTCACACTGCTATATATACTTGTTTACCAGCACTTATTATTAATTCACAGCTTAGATTTGATTTTAAATGGTGAAAGTACCAATTATGTGTATATACCATAGCGTGTCATTTTAAAGCATAGTTCTTCTGAAAATAATAAAAGTTGCTTTACTTGCAAGCTGGTGCAGGCAATGATGTGAGTCAGATGCCGCCAACTGTTCTGCCAACTTGTACCTCAGTAGAACAAAGATCCTGTCAATCAGAGGCAGCCATTCAGTAAGTTGCTCATTTGAATATATATAGATAAAACTTTTATTCAGGCTTTCTCTTCAAAGTTATTTATTTTTACACTTCATGAACTTAACCATATTCAGGCATACAAACAAATTACTGCATTCATTATATAGGGCATTCATTGTATATACGATATATATAGATATATATATATATATATATATATATATATAATATATATATTCAGCTGTCTCTTGAACTGTTTGTAAAATATTTGTATGGGCTGTTTTAGGTTCCTTCTCAAGTTGTATGAGAAAGGGGACACCGCACGCACTCAAACACAACAAATAGTTGAATCATCTGAAGCTTTGTTACAGATGACAACAGCTTCTATTCGTAGAGATGTCGATGATTTAGTTAGGAAAATTGGCACGAACCACATTGAAAAGGTCACTACTTTGAATAAGACACTCTATAGCACTACACTGACATTCGAAGGTTTAGAGACAGATTTTAAAAGGATTGTTGAGATTAAAAAGCGAGACTTGACCATGCCACAGAGGTACCTGGTAGGTAATAAAGAAAATTCTACAAAAGATGGCACTAAAATTTAAACTCCATGCCACGCCCAGTATGTGCCCTTTACTCAAACCCTTTCTAAGCTAAAAGTTACATCACCAATTCCTACGTTGATGGTGATATAATAGGTTTTGCTGATGGTAGTCTCTATAAAAATTCTAACTTTCTTCAACAACATCCAGATGCCCTTCAACTGGCTCTATACAATGAGGACATAGAGCTGGCAAACCCTTTAGGTTCGAAAGCTGGTATTCATAAGCTTTCCATGTTTTATGTCTCTGATCTCAAAGGACTTGGTTATTCAAAAATTATAAAACCTCTCTTTACAGACTTACAGAAGCTAGAGCAAGGTGTTCAAGTAAGCTCTGGTGATTCAGGTACAAGGACTATTTAAGTGATGCTCGTCCAGCTTATAGGTGACAATCTGGCGGCTAACTAATTACT
The DNA here is from genome assembly GCA_964035545.1 of Bugula neritina. Taxonomy (NCBI): domain Eukaryota; kingdom Metazoa; phylum Bryozoa; class Gymnolaemata; order Cheilostomatida; family Bugulidae; genus Bugula; species Bugula neritina. The sequence continues at coordinate 15,339,955 of OZ037767.1, forward strand.
AGGCCAGCTTTTCCGCTCAGCACTATTGCAGATTCTGCTATATGGCTTTCGATTAAACAAAACATGCCGTGGAAAGCTCAAAAGACCTGCTGAAAAGTCAGGAACAATTCACTGTGCTGATGTGGCTGCAGTGGAGCAGGACGTTGATAATTATAAACACACTGGAGTTAAGCGATCTTTAATCCTTGACCAGCTGCAGAATTTCTCATCAATAGAAAGTACAGTACCTGACTGCTTGATTTCCTAGAATGAGTTTGTAAAACTGAACTGTCACTTATTCTAACTGCTCTGGCTGAGGAGAAGCTGCTTTCTCTTGAAATCCTAAATTCACGAATTAAATTATACAATTATGGGTGAGATATCTCAGGTGTATAAATAGAAGAGAGAATATCTTTTATATAAGATGAGAATGGGATATAGATCATATGGGTTTCAGTGCTCAATTGTTGGAGTTATAAAAAAAACCTCTTAGCTGGATGGAAATTGCTCAAAATAGCAAGTTGATATTGTATGCACTTTTACTAATGTTGAGCTTTATATAATAGGAAGCAGTTATAGAGTATATTGGCTGGCTATGTAATGTTAAGTGCATCATGGGTGTTGTAAGTTGGGTGTTGAAGGTGATGTTAGAAATTGAAAGTAGAAGTATAGTTGAAGTTTAGACTCGCTGCTGGGATAGGCTATAATTATAGATGAGTTTTGGGTTTAGGTTTTGTAGTGAGAAATATATTTGTACGAAAAAGTGGGGATGGTTTGAGTAGAATGTTACAGTTGTATGTAGTTTTGGTTGCTTTCTTATCAGAATAACTTGTTAGCACCATGCAAATGATTTTATTGTAAATTGTTTCTTTTAAAGTTGAAACTATAAACATTTTCTGAATTATTTTGTACTTTTTGTGCAAATCATCTGACCTTTCTAACAAGCCTATGACAACACTATCTCGGGACAAAATCAAGCAGACAGCAGCAGCAACTTGGTGTTTAATAAGACTGTTGCCATTTTTTGTTGGACACCTAGTTCCTGAAGAAAACAAGTATTGGCATTTATATCTCTTACTCCGAGATGTCATGGATTTGATTCTTGCACAAACTCTGACAATAGAGAGTACATATGCCATGGAAGCCACCATTGCACTCCATCATTCAGTTTTTCTTGAGGTGAGGCTTCAGTTGTGCACATGAATGCATACTAAGGATTGATTAACAATTTTGCACCACTTCCATATATATAAAGATGTGTAGAATATAAGTACTGAACTTTTTGTTGTTGTTTAAAACTGAAAATTTATTGATTATTGGTTTGCAGACTATTCCAGAAAGAAATCTTTCTCCAAAACACCATTTTATGACACACTACGGAGAAGCGGTCAGAAAGCATGGCCCATTGATCACATATTGGTGTATGCGCTATGAGGGAAAGCACAGGATGGCTAAATCAATTGCTGCTACATCATGTGTGCAATAAAAAATATTTATTTGTTAAGCACAATATAAATAGTGTGTGGCTTGTTAGTCATAAACTGGTAATGTTGTCGCATTCTCTTGTGTTCTATGAAAAGAATACTTTTTGACTTTTACTTAGTTTTGCAGAAGTCGTGTGTGAAGCTCATGTTAAAATGTTTTTGGGTTCTTTTTGTGCAACTTAGTTTATTTTATAGTCTATACACAAATAGTTCTTGCCATAAAAAAAGCAGGGCTACATGACCACACTCCCACTTATAAAAAAGTTTAAATTGTTGTTCTTTTAAAGTAAAAGAAAGCTGATGCAACTCATAATCAAGAGAGGATAACTCTAGGATATAACACTGATGGTGATCATATAGATTGAAAAAAGCTTTTGTGCAAGATGAAATATATTTTTTATTGACACATTGAAAAAACTTGGGCATATTGTGTGCTTCCCCCCACCTGATACAATAAAGTTTATTGTCAAGTTCAATGGGTGGTGATATGCTTATGTGCTGAAAATGAAGTGACTTACTATATTGCATGACCTGGTTTGATTTTATGCTCCCAGCAGCATGTGTTTCTAACACAGTTAAATAAATCGATCAAGTTAATGTCTTTGAGCAGTCGTCTAATAGTTTGGGCTTGTTATAGACAATGGAATTATAACACACTATACTACCTATAATATAAAGGGATAAAGCCTATCTAGTATCTAGTGAGGATTGCAAATGCACTCTCTTTTTTTCACCATGCAAGTGCAGTTTTTTCAGAACTTGCATTATCTTGCATTTTTCGAACTATTGGGTCGTTTCATCAGTGTGCATGATGTTAGGAGGATTTGCTAAATATTTACTAATATTGAGTTATTGATTTACTTTATTTGCAGGCAATTACCGAAATGTTGCCAAGACTGTAGCCGAGCGCTATCAACTCCAGGCATTTGCAAAGGCTCATCTTTCTGATTATTCTAATGATAGTCGCCCTCCACGTAAAAGGGGGATGTCATCTTTATTGAAAACTCTAGAGGAGAGCCTTTATTTGGGTTATTGAAAAACTTCACCGAGCCTAGCATGTGTTTGGTTCAAATGCTGGACACTATATATAACAGTCACTATCATGCCTATGAAATAATTGAACATTTAGATGAAACAAGGTTAATATGCATCACTGATGTTTCGATGCATGAACCATTGCAAATTCAAAAATCTTATGGGGGCAAACATTTTGTTTGTCCCAAATGTGTACTTTGCTAGGTGTTATATTCTCTACAATTTAGGCTTGGATATTAACTGCATCAACTTCATCAGAAAGCAAAATAATAAACAAAGCCACTTTTATGTTGTGTTAATTTGCAGTTATTATATGTTTATGCTGTAGAGACTACACTCAGTTGAGGGCTAAAAACTAACTTATATTTGTAAATCTTCATCTTATATATATACAGAATATGACATCATACAGTTGCCAAACACTATCTGATTCATGCAGTAATAATAAACAACTCTATTGCATGCAGTAAACATTCAAAACATTACAACCACTTTTATTCTATTTTATGCAGGTATATATGTATACTTATGCATATTTTGTAATTCATTAATTTATGGGATTTAATGCATAAAATAAAATGAAAGTAACTTAATATTATAATATGCTTAGATGAAGTTAATGTAAGCTTACTGTAAAATTAAATTAGTCAACCGAAGTTGTCTCATTTGTGTGAGGGGAAAACTTCTACTGTGATGGTTGGAGCCTCTCTCAACTCTGCTTTATCTCATACAGGCAATAATAGCTAATAATGTATTATTTACTTTCTTCAATTAGCCATATAGTTATATTATTATTTTTATAGAGTGGCCATGGTGTCAAGTATAGTCTATATAGTAATCATTGACTGCTGTGTGTTTAAAATCTTGCTCAAAACTGTATGTAAAGCTGTTTATTATAAGTAAATATTTTTGTAATAATTGTATATATATATATAGATATATATATATATATATATATATATATATATATATATATATATATATATATATATATATATATATATATATATATAGGAGTGGTTGTCAAAAAAATTAGTAAACTCCTATACTCATGTCAAGAAAAAAACTCTAAATGATACTTTATATTACAAGCATGGCATATCTACAATTACCCACATTATACTTTACCATTTTAACTGACTGCTAATTTTTTTTGACAGGCCGCAGAAAAGCAACTCAGTTGTGTTTTGGGTTGCAAGTTTAAAGTAAAATTTTGTGTTGTATGCTATTAGAAAAATTTCCCATCATGATTCTCTTAGTCAATAATTTATGAAGGGCTTTAAAGGATTGCTCTATCTTAGTTTATTACAATCACATTATAATTATGAACTATAATCTAATGTGTATGCAAACAATTGTGACTTTGCAAAGGGATATATGCCTAGAAAACAGCTTTTCAAAATTCCAATTTTGAGGGAGGTAAAATTTTCAGCCATGAAAAAGAATAGCCTAATACGTGACAAATGAACGCCAGTAACTATGCTGCACGTGCTAACAATAACGCTAGTATTCAAGGTTGCTGAGCGCAACATCAACCAATAACGCTCAAGCAGTTACAGTGCGCTATATAGGTCAGCTTTGGTGCGCCAGTAATATTGCACAATCTGACCTAGTTTAGATCGATCGCAGGCATTCATCCTAAAGAATGCATGTTTTTGCAATGCTTTTTTCTATGTTTACAAGCAAAATATGGCCTAATGTTATCACATACATGTTATTTAACATGTCAAAAAACTATAGATTGAGATAATTCACATTTGCACTTCTATAAATATACAAATTACGAGCTGAAAGATCACATCTCACAGTCATATTTCTATAGTTATTCATTTGTATAGTCACGTGACCAGCAGGAATGCTGGCGCTGTTACGTCACATTTCCCAGCTCATTTCAAAATTGGCGTTTTGGCTGTTACCAATCTACACCCTCAACTTCAACTAACTTTTTCTGCCTTTGGTCAAATGCTTTTTGTCAATGCATGCTTAGAAAAACACAATATTATGTGTGTTTGACCTAAATTGCCATTTATTAGACAAGATAGAGCAATCCTTTAAGGCTTGCTGGGACAATAACTTATCACTTCAGCTGCAATAAAAACAAATCATTGCGCTGAATAAAATAACTGTAGCTGAGACCACTTTTATGACTTCCATTGATACTCGGTAATGGCCACAGCTGCACTAAAGACTATTCAATTTGGCTATAAGAAACAGTGCAGTCTGGAACACAATGTAGCGTTCAAGGACCATCACTTTATTGTTCACCCTACCCTAACTACTAATAGAGCTTTGTGACCATCATTAGTGCACATATGAATGAATATTGTTGTTAGGTGAACAACTGCCAATAGTTCCATAACTCATATGTAAACAAAATTTTGCTTGAACATATTTAAATGTAGCATTGATCTCACTTTTTGCTCCCATCAACTACTGTTTAGCTTCATTCAGGCCTAGGGATGATGATTATGTGATACTTGCGAAAAGTAGCGTTGACTTAACAACTAAGTGGTTTCAGAGCTACTACAAAATATTTTTCAGCTTACATTAATTGGATTAATTTTCAATTTCATCAAAATAAGTGCAGGTCCAACAACTATTAGAGGTGTGGTGTAGGCTATGCAGACAATAAAAGGCTCTTCGAACAACTTAAGTGCATGCTGTGCACTAAAATTTCTCTCTGTGTATAAGCAAAACATATTATTATGAATATCGATATAATTATTATTATAATGGTGTTATAACATTGACATATATAAAATAATATAAATATTGACTATTTACATTATTTCAGGTTAATGTTGAAACAAAGATTATACGTAAAGATATTACTTTTATAGTTGTTTTTCATTACTTGGTGTATCTATTATGACAAGATGCATTGAAATTATTCACCCACTCTCAGTTACACAACAACTTTATCAAAACAGCAGGGGAATCACAATGAAACAAGATACCAACATTTTATCATCTATTAGCATGAAATATTTGACAAAGTTAAACATTATCAGACATATTCAAATGTTTACTGTCACTATTAGCATGAATATAGATTTTTCCTACTTTTTATGACACTAATAGCATGAATTATCTTTGTATTCTGTATTTATTTATTATAAATAATGCATCTACTTTACCAATTTTCTATATCCGACGATCTTGCTCTTATAACACACTTTACGTTATTTAATAATTGCAAAGTAAATATTATAAGTATATATCTCTTAAGTTGCAGACACTTTAAACTGTAAGAACAAAGTTTTCAACATGGAAATAATGAGGAAAAATCTATAAATGAAAATTTTTGTTGTATGTGGGCATTGTTATAGACTCTTCCAATAAGTTCACTTCGTAAATGCTACAACAATAGGTTAGTAACAAATTTTATTCGTTTTATAGTGGAATATCATTTTCTTAAATTACATAATTCGAACAGTTTTATTTTTCATGTGGTATATAGCTGATTAAAGCACTACATAGAGCTGAGAAGCTCTGGATTTTAGTGAAATTAGTATTATATATATATATATATATATATATATATATATATATATATATATATATATATATATATATATATATATATATATATATATATATATTTATATATATATATATATATATATATACATATATAATTATATATATATATATATATATATATATATATACATATATATATATATATATATATATATATATATATATATATATATATATATATATATATATATATATATATATATATATATATAAATATATATTGAAGTAAACAAAGAATGTGTTATATCAGAGTAGAGATGAAGAATATTCTAGAAGTATACGCTCTGATTCTCCTGATACATGTGACTACTTCAGAATACATGGGATGTTATAAAGATGAAATAGAGAGAGCATTGCCTTTAGTTACTGAAATTACTAACATGGCAATAGACTTTTGTATAGGCTACTGCATCTATGGAGGTAAAGATAATACGACGTAAATCTGTTTTTCTATTTAATATATTATGCCATAATTATATAAACTTTATCAGATATGTGATGTATTAAAATTGTGATTCTTTTACATCAATTATATGACTAATATTACCTTTTTCTCAAACATAATAAGCATATAATAATAATATTATATTATATTCCTAAACAGCAATTATATTTTTATTATGTTGCTCTCATCCAGTTATATAATACTTATGGCATCTTGATATTTAATTATTCTTGTACAGCAACTATATAAACATTATATAATTCTTGTATAGTAATTATAAAAATGTTACATCATTATTTTATATTAGATATATAAAGATTATATCATTATTCTATTGTAATTATATAAATGCAATCTGCTTATTTTAGGCCAGATGTATGCTGGTTTGCAAGATGGCAGACAATGCTTCTGTGGTACAACCTTTGACCTCTATGGAGCTCTAGACGAATCAAGTTGTAGCAGTAGTTGCACGGGAAATGCGAGTCAGATATGTGGGGGAAGTTGGGCAAACAGTGTATACAGAGCACTGTCAGGTAAGATGAGAAAAATGAGATGAGATGAGATAAAATGAGAAAAGTTTATTAGGTAATACATGAAATTGGAACTTTTTAATCGTCACAAGACTTATCAAATTTTATTTAACCAAGTATTTACTTTTACAGACGATTGTTATTCTAAAAAAATGGCTGATAGGGAAATAGCTTTTGAAGAAATATTAAAATAGTTAAACTCAATTAAGAAAGTTTGAATTATTTGACCTTACTTCTGACAAAAAGTATTAATACCATGAATTTTTAATTATTAACAACAAATAATTTGTTTAATCTATAGCTACATTGTTTAGTTTATTTCCACACTCTTAAGTAAGTAACAGTATGGTATAGTACAGTATATAACATGTTTTTTGTTAACTCGGGTAAAATTTTTGTAACTTTTTGATACATTATAATAACTTTGCTCTTTTTGATATGCTAAATAAATGTACATATCTTTATTATGTTCAAGCTTGCTAACCTAAATAACTATGTATGTTTTAAGATATATGTAATACATATTTATTTATTTAGTAATATTTACTTCTGTGTTTTTATGAGTTTCTAGAATCATACTTTTATTGTTAAATTATTTATTATTATGCTATTTTTAGAAAATGTCAAAACACGAAAAAACAAACCCGCAAACTTAGTTCAAGTCAGAAATATTGAAGTTAGAGAAATAAGTGATGACATCATATCCTTTATTGAACATCCGGCTGATTCTACTAAAATAATAGCAGTTACATCAAAACAATTTGTAGAGATCAATCATCATGGAGACTGTACAGTAGTAGCTGGTGTGCAGCTACAAGGTTGTGCTTATAAATCAAATGGGTTTTACTTCTTCTCAATCAGCCATTTTATCTATGCCCATTTCACCAAACTGAAAGTCTCTCACAGTCTTTTCAACAAATCAGCCATTTTGGTTGCTGATGAAGGCAATCACTGCATAAAGTTTCTCATTCTAAAAGACTTATCATCTTTTATGTTTGACAATTCAATAAATGACTACCATGTTGGTAAGTGTGGATCTTTTAAAAAAGAACTTTTGACTGAAAATCTTCAAAATTTAATTGATCCTAAAGAAATGGAGCTGAACAGCCCAAAACATATTTCTCTGTACCATGACTCTGAGACTATTAGACTAGTTGTTAACTGTGTACTGACTGAAGTATACTCTGTTATTGTTAGTATCTATCCAACTCACACTGTAGCATATGAGTACAGTGGACACCCTTGGTATGTAACTGATGTTTCTGAAAATCTCTATTGGCCATTATTTTGATCAAAAGGATTGAAAAGTCTTTCAGCTGATAACAGCACTTCAATAAACCAAATCCTTATCATTAATGGGAGTTACTCAACTACTGCAAATTATTATTGCGATTCCAGGAACAGTTCTGCTATTCCCAGACTGTTTCAAAGTTGGCCTCTAGTAATTGCAAATGGTGAATTGAAATCCCTGGTTTATAATTCGACAAGCAGTGAACTCAAACTAACTAACATAAATATTGCTAATCTTTCTACAAAAACACCCCCTGAGTTTAACCTGTTCACTACAACAAAGGAATCCAATCATATTATTCTCTACAGTCAAAGCCTAAAGAAATTTTATTATGCAAAGGCATTTTCTCGCTATCAGAAAATTCCGGAAATGTCTTGTAGTAAATATGTTATAGAAAAAGCAATTGTGGGTGGACCTGAAAGTTGTGCTTACATCTGCAGTAAATATGGTAGTCAGTGTGTTGCTTTTTCTGTTAATAATTATGATAATTCTTGCTACATTCATGGCCACTTTGACTTGGCCAATGCCTACATATCTAATGACTCAGCTTGTTATTTATCTATATCATAATTATAACATATAATTGCATAGTTGAACACCACTTTCTGATGACAACATTAGTGATGCTTTACTCTAACTTATGTTACTTTTTAATAATCATAATTATATTATTTTCATTCACTTAAATATTTTATGGAAATGATACACAGTGGTTTTTAAAAATTATATGTCCATATATATATATATATATATATATATACATATATATATATATATATATATATATATATATATATATATATATATATATATATATATATATATATATATATATAAATTACTATATATACAGAGTCTGTACTATTTATTACAGACGGTAGATTGCTATATTATATTTGTGTATCAACAAATCAATAAAATAAAAATCGAAGATATTGTTTATTTGAAGCTTTTTTGGAAATTTATTATAAATATTTGTAGGTTGTGTAATTACTGTTCTATAAATGATATTTATAACAGATGGTTTTATTATAATTTTTAGGTGACATTGTTTTAAAGAACATAATATGTATTAATTCAATCAAATTTATTTGACTCACAAGAAAATGCAGCACAATTATTTGTGAATTAAAAACTTCTTATTAAATAAAGATTGAGTAATAACCAAATCAGTATATTTTAACTATTGATATACTTATATAAGAGAGTAAGTTAAACAGAAACGTTCATCTTTGCACAGATACTTGCAAGAATATCTATAGTGTATATAGAACTTTATAGATATAGAAAAGTTATAGATATAGAATAGTTATAGATATAGAATAATTATAGATATAGAATAGTTATAGATATAGAATAGTTATAGATATAGAATAGTTATAGATATAGAATAATTATAGATATAGAATGAGTATAAATATTAAACAGTTATAAATATAGAATAGTTATAGATATAAAATAGTTATAGATATAGAATGGTTATAAATATAGAATAGTTATATATATAAAAGATATAATTATAGAATTGGTATAAATATAGAATAGTTATAGATATAGAATAGTTATAATTATAGAATAGTTATAAATATAGAACAGTTATAAATATAGAAGTGCTGCAGTCAATAATTTAAACAACTTTATACAAACACATTATTATATTATATATACACAAACATTCACCAGATATATTTAATAATTTATGATGCACATGGTCAAACATGCCATTAATATTGCTAATATTTGCTTATAAATACAATCATACTAATATTGTTTACATAAGAGCATTTGTTGAAAAGAATGGTAATAACAGTTATAAAAGACAATTGAAATTTTTTACTCGGTTATGTAATATACTTTGTTTATCTGTTTCTTTTAATTACCAAATATATAAAATAAAATCTTATTGAACAGAAAGTTGTTTACTGTTTTACAAATTTGTTTTCTTATGATCAATAGGTTTTTCTACAATTTTTAAATCTGTAAAACAAAAATTTTTAGATTTAATAACTAAATATTAAACAGTGTCTGTTTATTTTAATCAATCTCAAGAAACTTAATTATAGGTAAAAAGTAAATTATTAAAAAGTGAAAAATAATTGCCAAATCCAAGATACGTCAATTCAATATTACATGTAAATTTATAAGACAAATGACTTTCTGTTTTTGATAATAGATTTTTTTGTTTCATGATACAAGCTCTTTCGTAAAAAATGCTTTTTATAGTTATTAATATATTTTAACAAATGATTGCAATTTTAAAAGTGGTCAAATTACTGCAGCTGCTTGGCTTCAGTGAAACAACTCTTAATTGTTGCTTAAAGCTAATGGGCTTTGAAATTATGTTTGTTATAGAAGGATTATTATTGTAAATATCTAAAGAAGCTTGTAGAGTAAGACTTAGTGCCTTGTAATTAAATATTATTTTACAGATATCCTAAACACTGACATATAACTCACAACAAAAAAGGTATTCTTTCATGTTAGAATATTGGAAGTGAAAAATATTGAATAATTTTTAATTTTTAATATAAACAAAACATGGAAGTTTACTAAACATTTAAAAATTTTAAGCTACAAAGCAACACTAAGTGCAACAATTTCAGACCAGCTATAGAGATTAAATCTTGAAGACTAAAATTATCCAATCTTGTCAAGATACTAAAATCAGGTATTATGATAAATACATATATATACCTACATTTAGCTTTCTATGTTTCACCCCTTACATACAGTTTATAGGCTTTATGATTTATAAATTTTATTTTATTTTCCACATTTTACACTCTATATTTTATATTCTGATTTTTTATATTGCATATTTAGTATTTTATGCTCTAAGTTTCACCTTCCAGGTGTGACATTCTACATTTCAAGTTCTACATTTCGTATTCTAAATATCGTATCATATTAGAGGTAATGTCTTATATATTTTAGTAAAATGATCATAATATCACAGCCTTGCACTTGAAGTATAAATTTTATAAGAATATAACATGTTATAAAATTAGTTGGGTGATAAAGTTTAAAAATGTACAATAATATAGCATGAAGTTATTAATTATTCTAGTATTGATGAGCCATGCATGAGTTTATTTTACAAGTTGTTTTTATTATGAGCTGATACATTTTCTATAAGCTGTAAAAGTGTTAGGATTGTTAGAATAACAAAAAAATAGTTTTTTCCTTTAAATGTTAAAACGAGACCTTGAAATTATTAATTTAAAGTTTTTTAGGAGTTTATTCAAACTTAATATATAGTTTTATAAAACAGGTTTAATAGTTATTATGTTTAACTTGAAAAACAAAAAAACTTTTATTTAATAATAAATTTCAAAATGTTGAGATATTATTCTTTACTAAAATGCTTATATTGTATAAGGTAATAACATTTTGCAAATTGTTATTAGCAGATGACAAATAAAATACCAATACGTTCTTATTCACAGTATATAATGGTTCCATCCCAGCTAGATAGACGCTATAACTTTTTATTTTGGTACCATATAATTATATAGTAATATGTACCTATATATATATATAGCGATATAACTGTTTTGTTGATTGCTAAATAGCTAAAATGCTAATAACTTTATTAGCTAACATGAATTATTTGGAGTATTATTCTAATTTTCACAAATTTGTGAGAGACAAAAAACAGTGTAATACAATAACAATAGACATTACATTTAATTATTGACTACCCATTCACAAAATATCTGTTCAAACAAGAAGCAAAATATATTCAAAATTATTGTTTATGCAAATCAAAGAAATTAGTAATGTGCTAAATGTGTGCTTTATTTAAGTATATATATATTTTTTAATAATATTAAAATAAATTGCACATAAAATATATATTGTACCAAAATAAATTAGTAGCGTCTAACTGAGAGTTGCTATATATATCTAGGATAACACCCGAACAAACTGTTTTTATTAACAGCAGCTGTCTATAGAAGATGCATCAATATCTGATGTGTATAGCACTGGTTCCTATAGTTTATGGTTCAGTGTACATGGGTTGTTACAAGGACACCTCAACTAGAGCTCTACCATTGAGGTATGATTCTAATGACATGACAGTCGACCTTTGTATTGGCTACTGCATTTACAGAGGTAAGTATTCCATTCACTTACTAAGTTGATTTTTTACAATATAGTGAAATTGCAACCTATAAAGCAGGGCTGATAAACTAGCCATCAATTTAGGAGTACGTCACAATGTCATGAAACTCCAAAGGAACTGCAATTATCCTGGAATAAGATTGCTACATACTTATTCTTAAAATATTTGTGCTTGCTTTAAAGTTTAGGCATTTTACCTGAGCTACACGTATTTAAATAATGTCATGCAGTTGGTATCTAGCACAGTGAGCCGCAGTGGTATAGGGGTCAGAGCGTTTGCCTACAAGTAAACGCAAAGTAATGAGTTTGAGCCCCATTATAAGGCAGTCATTATGTTAAGAAGAGCATCCAATCATAATTGCTCCTGCGCCTCATGTGAATAAGTCTTAAGCCAGCTTTAACAAAAACCCCTTCTATCAGAGATCTTCTCATAGGTATGGTGACTATAAACTTGTGTGAGTTGGTATATATTAGCATGTGTGCACATAATAATATATCCAAGAAAATTTGCATGTCGCAATATATATTGAATATCTATATAACTTTGAAATCTATAGCTAACTAGTTGTTTGATTGGCTATAAATATCATATTACAGTAAATTATTTAAAGTGAATTGATTATATCAAATTAATATGTTAGCAAGCATATAAAAGTCAACTAATATTAATAATCGCCTTAGTTGTAAACTGATTCAACAAATGTAAATAAATCAATAGAGAAAGTTTATGCATACAAGCAATTAGCTGCTTGTAATATTTGTTCAGTAAGTGTAAATATTATACATGTTCAGAAACTGCTTGCTTAAGTTTACCTAATTAATAGCAAGTATAAACATTTTGTTATTTATATAAATGTTATGATATTAAGTTTGTCAGAGGAAAATTCAATTATGCAATTATTTGACTAGTCCTAAAAAAGTTTATGAATATTAGGATTAATTGAAAAATACTCAAATAATAGTTTATTAATTTCAAAGTTTTATTCACATCAACTAGAAATCACAGCTCTCTATCACTATATAGCCATGATATATTTGCTAAAATTTTGGGAAAAAGTAACTATGTTATAATGGCAAAATTGCTACTTATATATTTTCTAGTACATATATATATGCTCATTAAACCATAATGTTTATTCAAATAAAATGTTGACATGAATATTAATCAACCCTGCTGGTATTTCAAGGTCACCCCTACGCTGGTTTGCAGACGGATGACACTTGTTTCTGCGGAAGTGAGTACGACAAGTATGGAGTCGGTGAAGAAACGAGCTGCAGAGACCCTTGCAAAGGAAACACTAGTCAGATATGTGGTGGGGGCTGGAGAAACAGCGTCTATAAAATAACTGGGAAAGGTACATAAAAAATGAACTCAAAATTAAAATTGAACAGTTATATTTCAATGCAAATAGGAAAAATAAAAATATTGTTGATGCTTATTTACTATTGTTTTAAAGCCTAAAAATTTGTATATTTGCACCTAAATTTTAATAAGATTTTAATTGTAAAATATGCTTTGATTTAAAATCACTTCAACAATGTATCAAACAGCTGAATTTTGTTTAAATATATACTGTAGAAAAGAATGAATCTAGCCAAAGTGTACCAAGACCCATTCGCTATGTCGGCAAAATTGAAGTTGGAGGACTGACTGATGACATCATATCCTTTATTGAACATCCAACTGATTCTACTAAAATAATAGCAGCTACATCAAAACAACTTGTAGAGATCAATCATTGTGGAGACTGCACAGTAGTAGCTGGTGTGCAGCTGCAAGGTTGTTTGCATACGCAAAACTTACTTTTATTTGCTTCCATCAGTCATATTGTTTATGCTCACTTCACTGATCTGAATATACATCACTTCCTGTTTAACAAGTCTGTCATCTTGGTGGCTGATGAAGGTGACCATTGCATTAAATTCTTTGAATTTCAACAGAAACCTTTGTTCTCTAATTTTCAAACCTACAAAATTGGCAATTGTGGACTTCCACAAGTATCCCCTTTGTTAGCTGATAAAGTTCGACACTTTAGTGAACCTCAGGCAATCATGCTGAACAGCCCAAAACATCTTTCTCTGTACCATGACTCTGAGACTATCAGACTGGTTGTTAACTGTGTGCTGACTGAAGTATACTCTGTTATTGTTAGTATCTATCCAACTCACACTGTAGCATATGAGTACAGTGGACACCCTGGGTATGTAACTGATATGTTGAATTATTTTGATTTTCCAATGATGAAATCACAGGGATTTAGCAGTGTGGAGGGCAAAAGTGATTTAGCAAAAGTAGAATTGCATATTGAGGTGAACTTTGGCACATCAATGGAGGTTTATAGTTATACTTGTGAGTCAAATATCAGTTCAGAAGTTCCCAGAGTGTTAAATGATTTACCAACAATATTATTCAATGGTGAAGTTCGGTATTTAATTTACAATCAGACTAATCAGATACTGCTAATACCACCTATACAAGTTTTAAATCTTCCTCTGGAAGCAGAGTCTAAACTGAGTCAGTATACTGTAGCACGTGATTCTCTCGTACTCTACAGTCAAAGCCTGAAAACATTCTATTTCACAAAGAAATATTCTCAATATCAGAGAGTTAGTGAGAGTCAGTGTAGTCAGTCTATCATACAAAAGTTACAGGTGAATGGAGCTGAATCTTGTGCTTATGTCTGCTTTAAATATGGCGACCTTTGTGTTTACTTTTCATTTAATAGTGTAGACAACTTCTGTTATATTCATAATGGGGTCAGCAATACTAGTTTCATTACTACTCCAGGTTTCTACTGTTACACATCTTTAAATTATATATTTTAAATGTTTAAACAACTTGTTGGTTCTTTTAACATCAATTTTATATCCCAATTTTAATTTAGTAAATTATCACACAAATAATAACTTATTGATTGAGTTTTCTGACAAAGAATAATAACTTATTGATTGAGTTTTCTGACAAAGAACGTAATTTTTTTCTGATGCTGGTAACATTTACAATTATATTTATGTTTACAGTGTAATATCTATGTTTCGTACAATATTTTAGTTATGATGATATTTATGCTATAGCTGTTGTGAATTTCATAAACAATAATATCGATTCTAAAATGTATTTTATCTCAAAATATAAGTAGATATACCATTTTAATCAAAAAGGAAGCCATAATCAATTAAGGTAATTGAAAGGGCACAACAGAAACCTATATTATATGAAATGGGCAGAAGTGGACAACTCTAGATATTCATAATATTCCAGTGTCAATTTCACTTATTGACTGCAAATGCATATTATTTGTCTGATCAGCCAATAAAAAAGTCAATGACTACGTTTTTATTATAAACAAAAGCCATGCCTGTATTTTACTAAATCAGCCAATCAAATATTTGCTAAGGTAGCATTCAATTCTCTTTACTAACTTATTATATTATTTCGTCAGTTTAAAGATGCATCCAATATTATAAAAGATAATGAGTGCTTCTAATAACATGTGACAGCATGAACTCTGATTGTTATCGCTGACTGTATTATTACTAAGTGAAAAACATTGAGGCACCAAAATAGCAGTGAGCTTTTTTACACTCAGCTTTATTTGATATCTGTATAGCTTTAACACATTATATATATAATATATATTTAGATGATGTAAATGATGTAAATTTATCACTGGAACCCATGCATGCAAGATAACAAACAATATGTATGAGGCAAAATTTAAAAATATGATGAAGTAATTTAGCGAAGCAGTAACAAAATTAGTATAATATAATAATTGATATATATAGTAAGAAATATTGTTATTGTGGGCTATAATAAACTATTTTAGAATTGAACTAATTCATGTTATATATTCATAAATTAATCAAGCTCTATATTATATATAAGATATAACAGCCTAATTGTTACACATAATTATGCTATTCGTTATGTAATTCAAGATGCTTTCTTTGATAATTGTATGGCAAAAACAAACACTGTATATAATAATGATATGCTGTATCAACTTTTATAAAACAATAAAAACTAATAATATATAATATAAAGTAATATAATATATAATCAACCAAATCAGGTAAAACCTAAACAATAATAAAGTCTAAAAAAGTTTGTCAAAATACAGCACAAAGATATTACAAAGTATATTTCCTTGCTATATCATGATAGTACATGGCTGCATGAATAGAATCTATTACCAGTTATAATTTACTTGATCATAACGTCTTAAAGCTAATAGTACATGCAGCTTATATAACCAGTTAGAATGTCAACGTAAGTGAGGCAAAGACATGTGTTGAAGAATTATTCACTTGTTTTTCTTCATTCCAAAAATGGTAAGCTTTTTTCACTTTTGACCAATCAGTGACTGCTTCACATAAATCGCCAAGCGCAGACAAGCCTCCTTTCTTTGCCTTGTCCATCCATTGTCCAATTATCTGAAATTTATATTATGTGGGAAGTTTAAATAAAAATGCATTATAGTACCAATGTTTATATATCATTATAGAAAAAATATTATAAGATTGTAATACTAGCACTTGTTTTGTGGCTTCTATGAAACATAATTATTAAGCAACTGGCAAAAACGTTTTTTATGCTATAGTTATTAAAAACTCGGCAAAAATAATCAAATTATTTCTGCATGGTCCTATACTTTGTATACTATGTTATATATAAAAATGTATAACGCTATAAACTTCAATTACAAGAAGATGTTTATATGTTAATACAACTCAACTTTGTAACATGACACAAAATATGAGCCTGTTTAAAATAAACACCGTGAGGTGGTGTTAAAGCTAATGCTGATAGTTGCATAGTTTTCAATACAATAATTCTTGTTTATAGAAAGTTCTTGTGGCATTATAACAGCACAACTTTAGATGTTAGGTTTATACTACTTCTAGAAATCACAAAAATCAATGCCTGTAAACAAAAGTACGGTTGTTGCTTTTATTATGATATAACTAGGATATGTAAGTTAAAAGTCTACCTCATCTAGTTTATCTTTATCCAGTACATTCAGGTAGTAGATGTATCTGAATCTGTCAATAGTTTTACGACATTTCCCTGTTGGTTTAAGAGCATCATGTATAGACTTGGCTCTTTTACTAGCCAGTTGGTTATGTACGTATTCCATCAACTGTACAGCCTGTTCAGGTGTTTGTACTGCAAGGAACACAGGATAAAATATTTACATATTAAGCTATGAGAAGATATGAGTATTAGTATTATATCTCTGCTATAGGAGATAGTACTGAGAGTAATATAACAGCTGGTCATATATATCAAACTCTAGAGTTGCCTTTTCATCTCATATATAGTAAGAGTTGTCTTATCTCAGTATATATAGTAAGAGTTGTCTTATCTCATTATATATAGCAAGAGTTGCCTTTTCATCTTATATATAGTAAGAGTTGTCTTATCTTATTATATATAGTAAGAGTTATCTTATCTTATTATATATAGTAAGAGTTATCTTATCTTATTATATATAGTAAGAGTTGTCTTATCTTATTATATATAGTAAGAGTTATCTTATCTTATTATATATAGTAAAAGTTATCTTATCTTATTATATATAGTAAGAGTTGTCTTATCTTATTATATATAGTAAGAGTTGTCTTATCTAATTATATATAGTAAGAGTTATCTTATCTTATTATATATAGTAAGAGTTGTCTTATCTTATTATATATAGTAAGAGTTGTCTTATCTTATTATATATAGTAAGAGTTGTCTTATCTTATTATATATAGTAAGAGTTGTCTTATCTTATTATATATAGTAAGAGTTGTCATACCATATTGGAAACTTGTTGCAGCATTAGGAGCTGACAAATCTTGGCCAGCCTGCTTGTCACTGACTCTTTCTACAAAATACACAAAAGTCATGCATGCTATCGTAATGGGTAGCCTCAAGATATAGGAAACTTTATAAATACATGTTAAATTAAAATGTAAATAGAATGTTACAATTTTATTCATGATTACTGTAATTTATTCTAACAAACCTGTAACCAGTGTTTTTTGGTTCTCAACAAATATTGAGAATGGCACATCTACTAATCCAAGTCTGAGAGAGTCAGAGCATCTTGATTTATCTAAAATGATATAATAAAGTTTTCAAACAAAGGATTACCTACTGAAGATCCTCATTTATTTACTTTTACACGTTATGAAACAATTTTAAGTAATGTAATAAGCTGAATAATATGGTCATTGAGATTCAGCCATATATATTACAATATTGAGCACGGATACTATGCAGTATTTGCAGTGTTGGTTTACCCAGCAGTCCCCTGTGATGTAATGGTAACAGTCTGTTGCAAGTTGGAGGTCTCGGGTTCGAATCCCACTGAGGGCAAAAGTTTTATAAGCGATTTCCACCTTTTTTGTAGTATAGTAGCACTCCGGGGGAGTTGAGATGCCAAAGGAGCAATTGAAGACTGAAAGTGTAGAAGAAGGGCCAGTGGAGTTCTTAAGTACAAAGTGGGAAGTAGCGCTCTAGTTTACTCAGGGCCCTCTGTGGTGTATAGTAGTTGCACGCCTTCTTGCAAGCTGGAGTTCTCGGGTTTGAATCTTAGTGGGAGCAAAACTATTTTACAGTATTTCAATTTTTAATAAAGTTTCTAAGTTAGGTTATTAGCAGATTATAATAACTTTTTGTAACATATAATACTTTTTTCAGTTTAAAATTTTAAAGTCTAAAGTCTAAAGTCTGAATTTATTTATTTTTATACTTTTACTATATACAATCACACATATGCACATTACCTTCATCAACTACACGACACAATACACCAGTTTCACAGTCTTCCTTTATGCAACGTCTGAGATCTCCAATAGTCATGTGATCTTCAAATGAGTAGACTGTGTTCTCTCCCTGAACTTTTACAGTTACTTTACAGTTTTTCACTTTACCTGGATGAAAAACCCGTCACATGATCACATAGCCAACTTTAATCTTAGCGTAATTACACATCAACAATGTAACAAATAGGTATGTTTAGAGGCGCACACGCAAGTAACTTACTCTTGAATGGCCCATCTGATCTGGTAGGAAGTGAAACTGCTTGGTGTACCGATACAGTAGCAGGTATATCTTGATGTGGTGCTGCAACCGCTGCATCTATTAGATAAGGAACCTCAGTTGACTGCGCCATGTTCTCCATTGTGTTTTCTGCTGACACATGTTCATGCGGCGCTTCAAGACCTGAAAAAGCTTGGTGTGGTGCCACAGTGTTTAACTGACTCAGTTGTGATGATCCTGTATCTGACATTAAATCATGTGAGAGAGTTATAGTCGACTGAGTTGGTACTTCAACTGTAAAGATAATACAAATAAAATTCTAGCTATTATAAATTTTGAGGATATTGATTCACAAAAATAATCTATTCAGTAAAAAATATTAATATATTATGGCAGTCAATTACTATTTGTTCAACAACTCAATAATTATTTTATAATTTTCAACATTAAGGACAAATAAATTTTTATAGTAAACTGCAAGAATCAGCAAAGACTACCAGACTATACCAACTTATATAACTTACATGCAGTCCTTTGATATTTATTTGAGGGTAAAACTGTTATAGCAGGTTCTGCAGATCTTTTGTTGTGTGAAACTTTGTTTGTTTGCTTTTTCAAGTCAAAAACTTGAATAAACGAATTGCTTTCTTGTGCGAAATCAATAACAAGAGAATTTGCACTACTTTTAAATTTTAAATCAGATTTGTGTTCATTTTCTATTTCCCTGTTTCTAAAACTTCCTTTCTGCATTTGTACTTCTGGTGGCGCATTGTTAGGAAAGTTGGAAATTGAAGGTGGTGGCTGTTTGAACTGAGTGTCTGCTTCTCTGTGGATGTTGCTGTCACCATTCAAATGCGAAGGGTTTGTGGATGGCATGTTGAAAGATGGAGGGTTAAATAGAGACCAGTCCTTTGAATGGTTGAAAGATGGGGCATCAAATTGAGGAGGCTGAGATGGTAAGTTGGTTGTGAAATTCTCTGATCTAGGAAACCGCTGTGGTTTTGATGGTGTGGGTAGATACGGCATAGAAAAAGAACCATCAGTATTGTTCAGTGGCTGAGCATGCATGTGTTGTGAAGGGAGTTGAACCCAAGGTGGCTGAAGATGGATCAACTGTGGCGCCGTTTGAAAATGAGATGGTTGTCTTAGGTGTGGTGGTTGCAGCCAGTGCCGTGTAGAAGTTGGTTGATGTGGTAAGCCTGGCAATAACTGTGGAAACTCACCACTCTGCAAAGGATGGTGACATGTCTGCTCTTTCCAGAAATCTGCATTTAGAGAAATGTTAAACATGTATAAAATAAAATATGTGAACGGGCTATATTGGGCTTTTAAATTTATAGATTATTGCTATAGGCACTTAAATAGTATGAGTACAAAGATTGATTACAGCAAAATGTTACATACGATTAAATGTTTTAGTTTGTGGGGTAAATAATTGTAATATAATTTACTTTTTAAAATTTTTCAAATTAGCAATTTCTTAGTTGCACGCATGGGTGATGGGGGGAGGGGCACAACGGTCATATGGGTACAAAAAGCCAGTCAAATTGTGAGAGAACTTATTGACTTAGAGTATTGTGAGTTTTTTTAATAAAAAGATACGGACATAATGGCCGGAACCGGGAAGTTGTGAAAGAGATAAAAACAACCAACTGATTATACTTATAATAGTCAACTGGTTTAGCATTTAGACAAGAGATTATTGAACTAGTTACTCAAAAACCAGAGGAATGAGAGCAAAAAACTCAACGAGCGGCTCGTTGTGCCCCCCTCCCGTAACTCCTATTTATTATGGAATATTAATTTCATTCTTTTGCATTAGGTATGCATCATTTCTAAATTTCAGCAACGCATCCGTATTTGTTTTAAGAATAGTCAAATTGCACTCTTTTATTGACCTGATTTGTTTAATTAAAAAATGATTTATCTAGCCTATTGTTGCCTGTGACAAAGCATATTGAAAAAAATTCTGTCTTTATCCAATTATGCTTTTTAGTCATTGGAAACATTTATTTAGCATGCTACTTAAATCATAGATGGAGAATATAAAAGCCTATCTTTTGAAACTTTATTATTTACTTTCCATTTTTGCATGAGATTTCTTTGTACTGCTAACATAACACGATTATTTTATTTTAAGGTTAGTTGACCCAAACTAAAAAAGTTTTGTTAAAAGTAAGTAAGTCTACCTGGAACTTGATTTGTTGCATCAGCTCTTTGTTCTGTAGAGGTAATTGTATGGGGTCCAAATGTTTCATTATTTACACCAACATCTAAAGGTATTCTTTCTGCATGGTTTGATATATTGAAATGTTTTAGCTGCTGCTCTGCTGTCAGCTGACTCATCAAAAGAGTGAGAATCTCTGTTTGGTTAGTCTTAGCTGCTTCCTGTATCACTGTATTACCATCTCCATTCTGTATCTTGAGTAGCTCTACCTTCTGTTCTACTGATACACCATATAGTAGACATTTGATGATGTCAGAATCTCCTCTGCATGCTGCATAGTGTATAGCATAAGACTCAGTTGTCTTGAGTAGCTTTACCTTCTGTTCTACGGATACACCATCTAGTAGACATTTGATGATATGAGTATACCCTCCCTCTGCTGCAATTTCTATAGTTGTGAACCCTTCTCCATTCTCTATCTTGAGCAGCTCCACCTTCTGTTCTACTGATACACCATCTAGTAGACATTTGACGGTGTTAGTATGTCCTCCCGATGCTGCATTGTGTATAGCTGTATCATCTCCACCGTCCTGTATCTTGAGTAGCTCTACCTTTTGTTCTACTGATACACCATCTAGCAGACATTTGATGGTGTCAGTATGACCTTTCTTTGCTGCACAGTGTATCGCTGTACTATCTCTACCGTCCTGTATCTTGAGTAGCTCTACCTTGTGTTCTACTGATACACCATCTAGTAGACATTTGATGGTGTCAGTATACCCTTTCTCAGCTGCCCAGTGTATTGCATCATATTCCTCACACAACAGTTCATATCTTTCTTCTAATGATATGAAAGGAAGGCACTTCTTCAGCTCAGTCAGAATATTTCCCTCATCATCTCTATCTCTAATACTAATGAGTATTTGAGTAAACTTTAGCACTTCATTCTGATTCATTTTAACTGACCTTTTAGTTTTAGTAAGAACTCTCCATCTTTAGCAGCTCTTCAAATAGACTAATATGCTAGACTAGAAAACTCTACGATACACAATTACAATGTCTATCCTCAGACTATATATAATATTATTACTAAATTATAACTTTTTTTTTCATTTTAAGCTCTAAACTTTCACACGTGTATAACAGTAGTCGTTAACTTTTTGTAAATTACTAACCAGAATCTTCTCAATATGGCGTGCCTACTTGTGTAGCGCTTATCTATCAACTATAACTATAACTAGCCTGTACAATATGCAGTTCCGTAGTACAGGGAATTCGCGAGGAAATAGATGGGAAATTCCATTCACTCCCATTACTCATATTATTTAGGCAGGACTATGATTTTTGGCCTGTCAACAAACGTTAGGTAACACGTCAAAGTGGAGAATACTCATAGAAACTATTATAATTAATGGAATAAGACAACACAACTCATATTACTCAGCCTGTAGCATTCTGTAAATAATACGGCCTGACGCATCTGATGTTGTACTAACTACCAGGCAGTGGTTGTAGACAGTCATGCTATACAAAATTATAACATGCTTACATAAGCTGTTCATAATATAAAATTTGGAGTACACTGACAAACACAAATACCCAATTGGTAGAAGCTTAGTCTATATTCTAACACAGTTTTTAGACTCCTTTAAAAATGCAGCTTGTGTTAGGATATCAAATAATTTGCTTTTCTTGAACTTGTTCCCAATTTCTGTTCTATTAATATTACATTTATACATTGTACACTATCTATGCTTTATATATTATATATCATGCTATGCTTTATTTTACTATAAATGCATTGATATTTGCAATATCTATATTATTGAAACTTATAAGTACACTATTCGTATGCTGTCAACACCCTATAAGATTTCATTGATATATTACATAGTATGAATAACTTAATAGCAGAGGTTGGCTGTATCTGTTGTAGGTTCTGGCCGTGTGACTTTCAGCTGCCATGACAGCTACAGAAATGCACTTGGCGCTGCTTTTGTGGAAATAAAAACCCCAAAGTTTACTAGGAAGGTATTTACCACAAAAACATGCTCCGCATACCTGTTATAGTGTTCAAAGTTATGTTTTTATGTAAATTGATATAATATTTTTCATTACCTTTTTTGGTTTCAATTACTATATATTTGAATTTTTGCAAGCTTGTAGTGCAATTATGGAGCTAAACTGTGTATTTTACTCAAATAACTTGCAGGTACAACTAGACCCTTACTTCGAGGAATCTATCTGTTATGTGTGCAGGATCAGTTTGGGGCCCTACTTTTGCAGACATCCAACGTGCTCCAAGGTAACACAATTCCTCGATTATCTTGAGGAAAATTAGCTTTGCTTCTAAACTAAGAGAAAATATATTTGACAAGTATAAGTATTTAATTATTTAATTTAAGTTTTTATTTAATTTAATTTAATTATTTAATGCTATAAAGTTTTATAAGACTTTTTAGCAGCTCAAGATTTGCTCATAAAATAAATTTAATAATCTTGAAAGTGCAACTGCTATAATTGTTACCATAATTTATGTAATTATGATATATTATCTGTTGGTTAGAATAGACTTTTTCATTAAGAAAATCTTTTGGCATGTCACTTTTCCAAATTTACTGCAAACATGGTCATGAAAAATGTTGCTGCATGAGAGGTATTAGAATCTCACTTAGTTTAAGTTGTTGAATATTTTAAAGAATAGTTTTTAATATACTGTAAAAGCATTAGTATAAGGTACAAGATTATTAATAGTAAATTAACATATAAATGCATTATTGATAATAAAAAATCTTCAACATATCAGACTTTGAAAAAGCATTACACTGCATGGCAATTATTTATTTGTCTGACTCCGCTAACTTTGCAATTATATTTTTAATAAAATTGTTCTGGTTTTATTCTCCCAGTACTTCTGTGAACTTTGTTGGCGCTGGCAGCACGCTGACTTGGGGGAAGGAGCTCAGGCTCATCATCCTCTTACCAGAAACTCTAAAAAGAGTCGTGGTTTCTCAGAAGGAGGCTCTAGAAATGGCATTTAAATACGAAACTGTTGCATATATCTTATATGGAAGTTATGTTTAGTGTCTCATTGTTGTTTGCTCTTGTTCTGTTTATTTTGCTGTTTTGTTTGCTGCTATATTTTTCCAAGCTTTTTTTTTTAAGCCAGTGGTTTTAAGTAAAACTTCCTTTATTTCCTGTTTTAAATCCTTGCTTAGTAAACATCAAAAACAAACAAAAAATGATTAAAGGCTCCCTATAGTAAAGTGCGTAGATTTTAATAATTTAGTGAAGGCTGTTTGAAGGTATTAGAGCTGTTTATTTGCTAGTCTTAGGGGCGTAGTTTTGTATTTTGTAGAATAATATTGCCCGTTATATTATATTAAACATAAATAAAAAAATCTCTCACATAAATCATTTGCCAACAATTAAATCTGCACCCAATACTTGAATAAGATCATAAGGAACTATATATAGTATATATATAGGCACACTGTTGAACCAACGGTGCTTCATTGTTACTCAAACACATTTGTGATGGCTGCTGTCTTTTTTGGTCTCTTGGGGGGGTCATCCAAGATTTTTACTTTTTAATGTGGATGAATAGAGTAGGACTTTGTGATCACATTGCACTTTAAATTTTTAAAATCAGTCAACTAGAACCAGAAATATGCCAGGTTATACACACAGCGGTCCACAACAAACGACTTTTATTATTGCGAGTAATTAGCAGTCAAAGTTCGGCGACTCAAAATTGTACTAAATTAGTTGTTTATCTACCTAGCAACAGTGTCTTCAATTAGCTCCATCAGCCCAAAAAATAGTTACCAGGGATGGTTTTTTATGCTGATTATGAAAATATTAATTTAAAATTCATATCTGCAATATCTTAATCATTATTTCAGAGTTGATTTCAATATAATGAGAACATTTTGATGATCATCCTGAGAGATTAATACTACAATGCCACCGTGGTTTCATGATGAAATCTAACTCTTTTGTATCACTGTTGTCACTAAGTTCATCTTTACTATAATCACCACTACTCTTCAGTCCTTGTCCTTAATTTTCAATGTAGAAACATTCTTTTAAATTGTTAATATTGTTAAGTTTTTCAGATTTAGGGTTGATGTGCTATCCAGAGAGTCTATTTATTTGCTATAGAACTGCACCAGGATAAGTCGAGTGAACGAGTATATTTTACACACAATTATACATTACAAAAACGATACATTATATTCAAACAAGTTACACATCTAATCTATTTGACACTCTAGCTTCGACTGCCTTAGCAGCGGGAAACTGTAACTGCTGCTAACTATCAAACACGCTAATTGGCTATCCATTGTTCCGGGTCAATTACGCGACCCTACATGTTGTGCTGCTGGTAGTTCCACGAACCACCACACCGCCCCCACCAGCAGAAAGCCCTCTTTCTGATATATATATAAAAAAACATTCATTAGTAACTACATACATCAGTGGACAAAAATAATACATAATATACAGGAAGAGACATAATAATAGGCAGAGTCATTATAACAATCTGTTACCTACAATTGACCAGCTATAGACGAGGAATATCGGCTAGCTGTGGTATTAGACAAGGAATAACCTGTCAAGCAGTCAAGCATTTGCACGAGGTCCTGGGTTCCCCCAAGAGGATGAATTTGCAGATTATTCCGGCAGCAGAACCAGAGTCATTGTTGGGCACGCCGGCGCTTGGCTTGGCAGGTACGCAGTTTCCGTTTCATACGGCATACGGATCCCTTTAGCTGGAAGAGTCCTGTGGTAGTATTAAGTAGATCTGGTGCCAGCTGGGTGAATTCTTCTTGTAATCGTAGGAGGCGTTCTTTTACTGTGGCTAGGCGGACTGGGTCTGGGGACGGTGTCCGTCTGCGGCGCAAGGGGGGACTGGGGGACCTGGTTCGTCTCTTCGTCGGGGTAGGGGAGATCTCTCCTTTTTCTGGATATGTAATCTCCTCGGGGGTGTATGTAATTTGAGGGCGGTCAGACACCAACGGGGATTGTTGGCGGGCGTTGTCTAACACACGTTGGAACCCCGAGGACAGAACGGCTAACAGCATGGCCTTCTTCACCAGAGGTCGTATAAGTGTGACGAACTCCGGGTATAGCTTAGCGTCGACCACGTAGTTTTCTCCAGGAAAACAGCCCGTCGCTCGATGTCTGGTGACGGGGTAGGGATACACATCATTGTACCCGCAGGGGCAGAATGTTAGTAGGAGATGAGCATTGACGTGTAGTTTAAGGGAGCGGTGAGAGGCGCATTCTTCACCACAGATCTGGCATCTCGTCCGTCCACTGGACCCCCAGGCCGTTTCTATTTCTTCTTCTGTTTGTGGAGACACCCACCGCCAACGGCGGCGTAGTGGCTCAGGCCGGTCACCACTAGCATACTCCTCCGGATGCGGAGCGGGAAGTGTTCTATCCCGTACCCTGGTTGTAGCGGGTCGAGTGTAATCTGAAAAAGTTTCAACAGTGTTAATACAGTACACTGCCGTGTTGTCAGCTTGAATAGCTTGGCAACTCCTAATTCAGTTACCTCGTAGAGATTTATGGTAGTGAATAGTCAGATAGAACACGTATTGCAATGAGATTATAAAAATCTCTAAGTCAAACTGAGTTCTTACTACGGTATTTCACTAACCTATCTCCAGCTCGGTTGACTCAGTGAGTCAGAGCTGAGCGATGCAATCTAGTTTCGTATTAAGATATAGTTAACTCACCCCACGATCTGTTGTCGTAAGACATACTGAATGTGTGAAATGGTTTGAACTAATGCTTAGAAACACGTCTACTCCTGACTGCATCAGCGTATGAAAAGATCGAGCAACGTGGTTGGGGTGCGTGATTAAGACTTTGTGCACCCGGCGGATGAATTTTGTTTCTCTTTCCGCCGATACAAAAGTTGATATTTCCGTGGTGTCGACAACTCCGACACTTGCTCGATACTTTTCTCGTACGGTTTTCCCCTAGACTTTCATACACGCCGCTTTTAACGCAGTCGCATATGAAGTCCTTCAAGTATGCGGGGGGTTGCCTCGTACGCTGTCCCCTTTCTAGGGGGGCTGACACGCTTGCCGGTTCGTTAGTAGGGGCCTCTAATGGCGTCTCTACTTCGCCGTCAGCGGTCACCTCTTCTTGTTCTCCGGATGGAGCCCCTCCCTCCGTGGGGGTTTGCACTTCCGGAACCGGTTCGGTTTCTGGAAGTGATGGAATTAGACTTGGCGGTGGCGGACACGCTTCTGTTGATAAAAGCTGCCGCTCCTCTCTCACCAAGTTTTCTTCCCGCGGTATGACCACTTCGTATTCAGGTCCATGCCGCCGTCGCCCGCGCGTTGTTGTCTGCTTCCTGGGCTCTAACAACGGGGGGGCTTCTCCCACTCCGTCGGGGCTAGCCCAATACGGTTTCAAGCGAGACTCATTCTGGATAGACACCTGTCCTGAGCGCTCAATCTTGTACGTATGATTGGGCATAGCCTCGACGACCACGTAGGGGCCTACGAACTTA
This sequence comes from Bugula neritina, assembly GCA_964035545.1. Lineage (NCBI taxonomy): Eukaryota > Metazoa > Bryozoa > Gymnolaemata > Cheilostomatida > Bugulidae > Bugula > Bugula neritina. The sequence goes on from OZ037767.1 coordinate 15,368,119, forward strand.
GGCTTCAGTTTATCAGCCTGTCCGCGACGCCTACGGTAATTGACCATCCACACCTTATCTCCCATTTGGTAGAGAGGTGGTTCATCGGAATCTTCGTGCCGCACCTTCCACTGCTGTTGGCGCAGTATATCGTGTGCGGCCTTCATCCGTTCCACTAGTTCACTGGCATACCCCGTGAACCGAGTTGTCTTGCTCTGGAACGTGATAGGTGAGATGGTCAAGGACACGAGTCTCTCTCTCGAGCATCAAGAGGTTTGGGGTCTCACCAGTACTGGTGTGTGGGGTGCTACGGTATGCACGCATGACTTGCGGCAACACCGTATCCCATTCCTCTTGACCTCGTCCAAGGAGGAGACTCCGGAGTGCATCACCTAGCATCCGGTTGTTGCGCTCCACCACCCCGTTACCTTGAGGGTGGTAGGGGGTGGTCCTGCTCTGATTTACTCCCCAGAGGTGACAAAGGTCGCTCATCAGTTGAGACTGGAATTGAGCGCCTTGATCAGAGTGTATCTGTTCGGGGAGCCCAAAATAACAGAAAACATGTTGGTCTAGTGCCCTGGCCACTGTTGGGGCTAACGCATCTGGGATAGCCAGAGCATCCGCCCACCTAGTAAAGTGGTCGGTTAGTACTAAGATCCAATTATTGCCTCTGGGGGTCAGAGGCATGGGTCCGACCAGGTCTACAGCGACTACTTGCCAGGGCCTACCAGCATATAGCCTCCGCCGTCCTGCTTCACCAGGGGGGCGGCTATGCTTACTGGCCTGGCAGATCTCACACTGTTTGACTCTGAGCCGGACGTCACGCTCCATTTGTGGCCAATACCACCGGAGTCGTAATTTGGACATCACTCTCTTGACCCCTGCGTGGGCCTGTTTGTGAGTATCCCAAATCAACTCACGGCGGATGGCCGTGGGGCAGACTACCCTCTTCCTTTCCGGGTGTCTGCCGCTGGCAGCTAGAGAGATGGTTAGTAACCCATCCTGCTCGATCCGCAGCGAGTCCCAACGCTGACAGTATAGCCGGAACTCGGCGCATCCCTGTCGTATGCGTTCCTCGCTGGGTCGTCGCCCTTCCCTTTTGGCCCGGTATATGTCTGCCACGACTCCAGGCAGCTCTTCTTGGAGCTTCTTCAGCTCTCGAACATTACCGGCCAGTACAGGGTTGGCGCGGAGGTTTTGTACATCCTCCGGGGACTCATCAACTCTTTGCCTGAGTTGACCTTGATCCCAGTCAAACGGTGCTCCGTGATGAGCCAGCGTCTCCAACTCGGATCGTGGGGGACCTCCATCCCTCCTCTCGATGTTGAGACACTGTTTGCAACCTCCGTCAAGGTCGGCGACTCAACCCATCTGCATTGCTGTGTCTCTTGCCCGGTCGATGTTCGATCCGGTATGAGAATTCAGCTAGGATTTCGAGCCACCGGGCGACCTGACTAGAGGGCTCTGCTCTCTTGCACAACCAGATCAGCGAGGCATGATCCGTACGCAGCCGGAACTTCCTGCCATATAAGTATGGTCTGAAGTGCTTCACTGACTTTATTACTGCCAGCAGCTCTTTGCGGGTAGTGCAGTAATTTCGTTCAGTGGGTGAGAGAGACTTGCTGTAGTAGGCTACTACTACTTCTCGGCCTTCCTGCACTTGTGACAGCACAGCGCCAACATTTTGGTCACTGGCGTCCGTGTCGAGGATGTACTCCAGAGTGGGGTCTGGGTAGGCCAAGATGGGCGCCGTTAGTAGGCAGCCCTTGAGGCGGTCGAACGCTTCTTGTTCGACTGGGGTCCACTGCCACGTCACTCCCTTTGCGGTGAGCCGGTTTAACGGCTGTGCTATGCCCGCAAAGTCTGGTATGTATTGTCTGTAATACCCTACCAGCCCCAAGAAAGCCCGGAGTCCGGTCAAGTCTTGGGGGGTGACCCAGTCTTCTACTGCCCGTACCTTCTCGGGATCCGTTGCCACGCCATTTCGACCGACAACGTGCCCCAGGTACTTAACCTCTGGCTGCAATAGAGCGCACTTAGAAGGCTTGAGCTTAAGACCGGCACCTCGGAGTCTCTCAAAGACCTCCTGCAGACGACTGACATGTGTCTCGAAGTCTGGGGAGATCACGATGACATCATCGAGGTAGATCAGCAGTGTCTTCCAATGGAGCCCGCTGAGGACTTGCTCCATCAGCCTCTGGAAGGTGGCTGGGGCGGAGGTCAACCCGAAAGGCAGCACCTTCCACTTCCACAAACCGTCCCGTGTGATAAACGCCGCTTTCTTTTGGGCGTCGGGACTCAGAGGAACTTGCCAATAGCCGCTTAGCAAGTCTAACGTACTGAAGTACTTGCTGCCAGCTAGGGCGTCCAATGACTCGTCAATACGAGGTAGAGGGTAGGCGTCCTGTATGGTTACGCTATTGAGTTTGCGGTAATCTACACAGAACCGCCAACTGCCGTCTTTCTTCCGGACCAGTACGACTGGTGAGCTCCACGCGCTATGGGCGGGCTCTATCAGTCCCTGGTCCAGAAGATCCCGTACTTTTCGGCTAACCTCCTTCTCTTTCTCCAGCCCCAGCTTGCGTGTGGGCTGCCGGACAGGGACTGTCCCTGCAGTCAGCGGTATTTCGTGTCTGACAATTCCAGTCAGTCCCACGTCATGCTCTCCGCTGCTGAACACATCACCGTAGTCGCGTAGTAACTTAGCCATAACTTGGCGTTCTCTGTTACTCGCGCAGCTGCTACAGGCTGTGTCATACAACTCCCGGAGATGTGCGGGGACTGCCCCTCGCCCTTGACTAGGGCACTGAGGGAGTGCCTCTGTCGCATCACCCAGCGACGGGCCTACGTCTTCCTCCTGAACAGAGTGAAAACGGCCCAGCATCGACCCAGCCGGGAGCTTGATAGGCTCGGTAAAGGGGTTGACGCACTGCACTAAGATCTCCCCTTGCTCAGTCAGTTGATTCAGACTGCTGGCAAGTTGGATCTTTTCGTGCGCGCCTTCAACTACCCCAAGTCCAGAGATCCGGCTATTATTCACCCTGCAGTGAATGGTAGCCCGGGAGCGGCCTGGTATGATACGGTTGCGTACCACTTGCACACCTCCCACTAGAGGGCGGCCGAACTTGTCGACGCAGGCGAGTTCCCTCCCGGACATCATCATTGCAGATCTGCTAAAATCTATGTGACATCCGTGCCTTTTTAGGAACGGCATCCCGAGGATAGCATCCTCCTTGAGCTGACTGACGATGAATGTCTCTTGGATCGTTTGATCACGGACTCGTCCCGTCAGCTCAATTATACCATAGAAGGGAAGGCACGACCCGTCAGCTAGGGTGCCGTATTCCCCTTCGTATGATTCCATCTCGCCCCTGACCCTAGCACTGAGGGTGTCGAAGAGTTGGCGGCTTAAGAGGTTTGTGGTACAGCCCAAATCAATGAGGAACGTAACAGCTTTGCCTTCCAGTTTACCGGGCAAGAAATAGCTGTTCCAATGGGGCTGCACCTGAACTCTCTTTTCAGGCCTTACTCTCGCAGGGAGTACCTCCCTCGCTTTGGGTCGCGAAGGAGGTCTCTTGGGGCGGTGGTAGGTAGGCTTCAGGGGTGCCGAGGCTAGATTCCCGGCTACCTTTGTGGGCTCCGATCCAGATTCTTGGACTTGTAGCCCTGTGAATCTGTTGTGAAGGGGCATAGAAAAGGCAGCCGCGGGGCGAAGCCCCTTGCTGGTCCGTCGTGGCTGTTGCCACTGTTGGTTGCCAGTACGCGGTACCCGTCTGGGTGACCTGCGTTTCTTCTTCCCTGGGGGTTTCATCGTCGGCCCGCAGGAGGTGGGAACATCTGCGGGCCGCGGTAGTTTAACCCCTGATTTAGGAAGGGACAGTATCGGCGGAAATGCCCTTGATTTCCGCACTCCCAGCAAAAACTGACTGTTTCTCCCTGTGGCGGCGCCGGTGGCCGCATGGGCTCAGGGGCGGTACTCACTGGGGTTTATGGTGTCAGAGTTGCTATCAGCTTGGCTAGCATGTCTGTCAGTTGAGTGACTTTCGATGCCGTCGCCAACTGGGACACGGCAGCCGCGGTGGGGGTTTCCTCCCCTTGTCCCGCGGCCGTGTCCGCGCGGTCTATCTCCACTTGACGGGAGCTTCCGCGAATTTTATGCATTTGATTAGCTAGGAGGTAAGCTTCCCCCTCAGTCAGAGCATCTTCAACGGTGGTGACTCCCCCACAGCTTGATTAAGGTCATCCTTCTACTGAATCAGTAATTTCATTGCTCCATTATAATTATATATGAAACAGTGCCCCACTCATAACTCGACTAATTTTGAGGCTAGAATCAAAATTCAAAAACCATCTTGTAAATATTTTGCTGTTCTATTAGAGGCTTTTTTAAAATCTTCACTTACCCAACCCGTTGCATTTTTATGCTCCAAAAACAGTCAAAAATTGCCCATTTTCGCATAAAAAAACATCGTCTCAGTGCCCCACGAATTATTCAATTCCCAAGCAACACATCTCTGCAAAAATTGAAATATAGGGTTATAAGATATTTGTCTATTAGAGGCTTTTTAAAGTTTTCAGATAACCTAAATAGAATTGGTGTAAACGTGTAATTTATACACTGATTTTATTAAAAATTTTACATCTCGCTTAGTCTGCACGCTTGGCTGAACACGGTAGAGCTGCGCTGCATTGTAGCCATCATAATGATTACAGGGAGCTTATGCGGCCTACGATCCATGTTTAACCAAAGGGTTAAAGTTCATCTCTGCAGTAAACTGCGGTATGGGTAAAAGGCGGTATGAGGCTGGTTATTATATTATAATAGCTAGTAGTTGGAATCTTGGTGGTTGCAATATTGTTGTACTGCCTATAGACCCGAGGCTGTACAATGCGCAATCTACCCTGAATCTAGATTTCAGTTGTATTTATATGAAGCAGTTTCTGAAGCCTGCGCACATTTCTTGCTTTGACTTGTTTCTTTCTAGTGCAAAGCAGTTTAGTAATACAGCCTGTATGATAACCCAGACATCTTAGGATGCTAGTGAGAGTTAAGGCCACTAAATTTTATGCCTTTTGTGTGTGATTTCAATGCAAATTTGTTGTTCTGTAGAGTAATCTAAATTATACTAAAAATATATCTGTAACCAAACTCACTGTATTGTTATTTTAAAACATTAACTTTTTTTCAGAATCTACAAAATTGTTGGAGAGAATTCTTAGTCAATTGAATAGTAACTGCATAACTTTCTTTCAACAATAGTAGTAAAGTCTTATCAGCTAAGTATAATAAGTATGAGGTATGTGCAGTGATGAGGGTATTGAGAAATTAAACCCTGCATTTCGTATTATTGGGCCTATTACAGGCGGTGAGATGCAGCTTAAAAAGTTTAGAGAGAATTCCGACATGTTACCAAATTAGAATTTCTTTAAAAAATTTAAGAATTTAGGCTGTTGAAGCTTTTCTGCTTATATCGCACCTACCAGACAACTTTGTTTATAATATTATGGTATTAAAATTCTGGTATTAAAATTCTGGTAGCTTACAATTAAATAAGTCAGTTCTGATTGATAAATAGTGCTTGCACGTAGGAGGCTTGTTATATGTAGCAGGCTTGCAATAGCAGTAAGCCATTTTGCTAATGGCTCTGGCAGTGACCATGCAAGCCATTCATAGGCAGTGACAAGGTGCTGCTATTTTTAGCTGAAATGAGCTCATGGTTTGAACTTAAATGCCCAACTAGACTACTCGTCAATAAGGAGCAACTTAGGCAGGTTATTTTATATTGCAATACGGTTTTAATTACAATTAGCTTTAAATAGCCAATTATGTGACCAGATTCAGCATGATGTAATATAAATGGGTATTTAATTTCACAATTTCTTTTGGACCTAACTGAATCTCAAATAACTGTAACTATGGGGTTCTATAAGCATTTGAGTACAAGTTTCTTTACACATATACTACTCATTTCCTTTACTGCTTACACCAATTCATAACATTGGTAGCTAACTATAGGTAGTGCACTTTCAGCCTACTAGCTTAGTTATAATAGCTTCACTGCGGTTTCAAGCTAATGCCAGTAGCAGACATTGGAATAGCTTGTTTGTATTGAAGATGTGACTTCTAATCTAATTAGGTTATAACTAAAGGAGTGGAGTGTAGTTGTGGTATTATGAGGGGGTGTTCAAAGTTTTATCAAGTTTTTAAAATAATAGTAAAATAAATAAATAAGTAAATAATAATCTATAAAACAATAGGTTTTATTTTACATATAAATGACTAAAACGTATGCTATCATAATGCTTTCAAAAAAGCACATAGAACGTTTATTATAATTCACATTCACCCCCCCCCCGAAAACCTACCCTAGTCATTCCAAAGCTGCAGTGCACTGTCCTCAAACAAACTGCTCTGCAAAATATCATGCGTAGCTGTAAGCGTTACTTATCTTGCCCGATTGGATATGTTCCTAGTAAAAGCTAGCTCGGTAAATAAAAAATTCGATGTTAAAACGCAGTCTGTGAAGTGAACTTGCCAACTGGCGGTGGGAATATCATTTCAAAATGGAGTGAAAAACGTCTTTTACCTCTCAAACCTAGGATGAAAGAGTGTACTTTGATTAACTTTAAGAGTTTAACTTCAAGGGTAAGTGAGTACCACTGCTTCCTTCAGCAAATTCGCATATTTCATATTGCTTTCAAGCAATAATATATTTATTTTTAATTAATTTTATAGGATTTGTATAGTTGTACTATTAGTATTACAGTAGACCTATACTGCGTATTATATCTATTATTAATATTATATTCATATTCATATTATTATTATTATAGCATTGCACAGTATAACTAAACTTCAAAATTGAGTTTTATATTCATAAAAAAGGCATAGTATAATAAGAATGCATTGATGGTAGAACTATTACTAAGACTGTAAGACTAGATCAAAATTCAAATTGTCAGAGTTCATTTTATCATTAATGATTATGTAAGAAAAATGGCCAAATTTATTATTGACTCACTTTTTTCTCCAATTATTTAGAGTGCTGTAGTTGAGTAGGCACATAGAAAATATAGTTTTGCACTAAAAATCTTCTGTTTAGTAACTCTCATTGTACCACTACTTGCATACCAAACTACATTTACTGTGAGTGACCAACTTAAAATACATTATAAGCATATGTTTCAAAATAATTGGAGTCATCACGGCAATCATATCTACTAAGAAATTATTTGAAAAATACAATTTCAAGGGAGCATCCAACCTAATAGTAATTGTAATTATGAGCTGTGTTTTTTAAAAAGTTACCAGCAGGCAGCTTTGATCTGATTACAGTATAGGTAGATTTTACAAAATATAGATTACTATAGTACTATAAACTGTGGTGTATGAACATGTTAATTCAAATTCAAAATGTTGCAAATTACTTTTCAATGTATTGAGAAAACTGCTATTTATATTTTTAGATTGAGTTCCAAAAACAAGTGGGCTACTAGATGATTAGGTTTTGTCAAAGAAATGCTATAGCATGTATACTCAGGACATCCTTTCTATGTCAGCATCAGCTCTTAGGATCTTTAAATTCTCTACTCTTGCAAGACGATATATTTTTATGTTAAAAAGCATAATACTCTACAACTGACACCTATATATCAAGACTCTATCTGCAAAAATAGGACTTTTATCAACGGATATAAAAACTAAAATTATTAATATTTGACAAGACTAATCACCCCAGCAATGTGCCTTTTAGTTAGGCTTTTGCAGCTTGAATTTTTATAGATTCTGCTTTTCTACAAAATCAGTTTTGACATTCAATATTGTAATGTATGTTTAAAAAAGTAATTAGGAAACTAACTTATTATTTCCCCCATGTTTGTAATATACTTATTGGATGTATTGCTATAAAAAGGCCTGACTTATTCCTTCACAATAGTACACAGCTGTTACAACTTCTGCATGTTTACATTATTTATTGAACTTGCTACTTTTATGCCTGACCATACGTATATATATTATATTATGTTTGAAAATCCACAAGGATTTTAGTTTTCATCTTTAGCAATGGCTATCTGGTGTTAACTTGAATAAAACTGGTTGATTTGTTGCATATGCCTAAATTATTAAGTCAATTCTTGTTATGGAATATTATAACTGCAGCATCAGAATAATGGAAAATGCATTGCTAATTATATCTGAGCTGATTAACTGACACCTATCAGGCCGGAAACAAAACTGAATTCACTGGACATCTTCTTTCATCTTAAGGAGGTTTTCTCTTCAAATTTTCAATTCTTGCCTAGCTAAGATTAAAACTATTCATCTTGGATGTTTCACTCAGGCAAGCATAGTGTCAGTCAGTCTAACTAGACGCAGCATTTTCTATTAGATGCTAAATTTAGAAACATAAAATAGTTGATGATCTTGGCTCTGAGTTGGTATACAGCAAGCCGATGATATCATGCTTGAGTGAACACTGAGCAGCTATGATAACCAACTATTGATAGTAGCTGCCAGGAGTACAAAAGAGCCCAGTTGTTAGCTGGCCTCAAATTTATTTCTCAGTGCAAGGCAACAAGATACAGCTCATAGCCAATTTTTGGACATTTAGCTAGAAGCCATTTAGGCTTGATTGGACCTTTTAAAGTTTAGACTGCATGTATACAACAGAGAGCAAATAGAATATATTTAAAGCACAGGCTCACGGTCTAACCTTTTATATAGTTCCAAGTTCCAACTCACTTCAACACTACAAGTGTTGATTAATGCTTATACTAATGTACAATGGGACCACAAAAGTGCCTACTGGCTATATTTGAAACTTGCAGCAATCAAATCCTTTACCCAAACCATCTAAACTCAAAGTGGCCACACAATATTCTGCATATCTGATCTTTACAACTACCAACAAAATCTCACACATGACTATCTGACCTATAAGCAAGTCTCTTTACTATTCTAAGCTATTGTGCTGAGTCTGTAATTGATTGTAATAGTTTAGCACTGAGAAGTGTTTTTGCAACTAGAAGAGGATTTTAATGATGAAGGAAATTTTGGCTTTAAGTTAGTCAATGGTAGTGAACAGAAAGATTATTAGTCTAGCCTAAAAACATTATGCTTTGAGAGAAGAGCATCTCTAAATTATTTGTTACGGCTGCCTTTTACATTATTTAAACAATATCTGCATTAGAATTTCGAAAGTTGTAGTCAAGCCTGTAATTATTAAAAACTTTATTAGACTAGGCAAATGGATGAATATTGAGTTAGCTTTAGCATTTAGCTTGCTTCCATAATCTATAGAATAGTTTTACATGGTTTGTTGAAAAAGAAGTTACGAAAATTATCTTCCTTTGTACATCAAGTACATTGCACATGAAACGAACCACTGGTCTCTTGTAATAATAATAATGAGGTGATGCTGAGGTTAGCAATGACCACATACTTGCTCAATAGATTGTTGCGATGGTTGTAATGCGAACAGGTGCAGCCCTAGCTAATTTGATGATCTGTTGGCAATTGTTCAATCTCATGCTAAATTATGACAAGTAGGCAATACGCATGCCGCCCACAGAGCAATAACAACTAGGAACTGAGACTAGATTATGAGATGATATTTTACTGGGGATGACCTTAACTATGCTGTGCCTAGCTAGAAACTGGTGGTGGAGACCCAGATCGTCGACAGATGCTATGAAAGCGTCGAGGGTATACCTCTCGCGGTTGACTGGGGGCAAGTCGCTGTACGCGATCTGTGCCAGCTTCATGACCGCGGCGGCGTGCTCCCGCAGCGGGGTGCGGGGATCACGCCGCAACCTCTGCAATCGGGCCCTGGCATCTGTAGCAGAGAGGCCGAAGCGGGCCCGCAGAGAAGCAAAGATATTATCAATGTCTACGCCCAGCCCATAAGGCTTGGCTTTGTCTATCAATGCCATTCTAAGCTTCAGCAAGGCCACCCTAGGGGGCCACTGGGCGACATCCATTACGTCGCTAAACTCTTGGATAAATTGTTCCACCTCCTCTTCACCTGTGAAGGTGGGCGCCTCTAACCGGTAGCGGTCTTCAGTTAGTTCTCGCGGAACCCTTCGCTCTTCTACTACATGGTTAACAGGCATTGTCTCTACAGCATTGTCTCTACGCTCACCTTCTATTGCCGGTGGTTGAGTTCCAGCATTTTCAGTCTCCATCTTGGATGCACTATCCCACTGCTGCCACCACTGTTAAGTTTTTCAGATTTAGGGTTGATGTGCTATCCAGAGAGTCTATTTATTTGCTATAAAACTGCACCAGGATAAGTCGAGTGAACGAGTATATTTTACACACAATTATACATTATAAAAACGATACATTATATTCAAACAAGTTACACATCTAATCTATTTGACACTCTAGCTTCGACTGCCTTAGCAGCGGGAAACTGTAATTGCTGCTAACTATCAAACACGCTAATTGGCTATCCATTGTTCCGGGTCAATTACGCGACCCTACATGTTGTGCTGCTGGTAGTTCCACGAACCACCACAATATCTGTTATCTATTAACTTGCAGCGCGATCTAGTCGCCATGTTTATTATTAGTAACAATTCTCAGTCAAATTATACTTAACTACGTTGCGCTCTACACTACGCCGCTATTTTAACTATTGTTAAAGGTCGCGCTATTATACTCTAATCACGTGACCAGCTTGCCAACTATGGAATGGCTCATTAAAACACCAATCATTCATAAACCATAGCAGATATCACAAAACTGATTGGACAGCTGGAAAGAGCACATGTTAATTGACTATTAAACATTAAAAGCTGAAATTGACCTATTTATGACAACTATAGATAAAACCCCTTATAACTAACAATAGCGAATAATGCCAAGAGACCAAAACTGACGGGAGCCATCACATTTATTTCTCTTTTTTAATGAAAATGATCGGTAAAAAATATTCAGATAGTTTACAAAAAACAGCAAAGCTCAGAATTCACAATAATATTTATATTCCATGCCAGATGCATTACATAATACTGTTTATTGAATATGCATGTTGTATGTCGAGTGTTGATTACCAATATAAATGGAATACAAAATCAGATCTATATATCATATACCTAAATATTAAGAGTTATATACAGTTAGCTCAAAAGTATATAAAGAGATATTACAGAAGAATAAAATGAAACTTTTGTTTAAAGAAATTAAAAAGAACGTTTCAATATATAACTGTAAAAATTAGTTTCAAATCTAAGATAAGTTCTAAACGAGCGCATAGCAAGTAGAACTTGAAGAATTTTCGAACACAACTGAAACCTCATTATGAATATAACACTTAGCTGTAGAGGTTATTGAAAATGCTGCACAATTTTCATATTGCACACTGCAAGCGTAGGCACATGATTCTATTGAGAGCTGTTTGAAAACCCCAACAGATTTACTGCTACACATGTGATCAGGTAACGCTGAGAATCTTTTATGCTTTGGATGACTCATGTAGTAAACAGTTTGAGAAGTTTTGCTGTAGACGAGGAAATTATTCTCAGTTGATGTGGCGGATATGAGGTCAAGGTCAGTGTTCAGACCAATCACCACAACATCTACTAATCCAACATGGCCGCTACTCACTTTAAATCTCTTCAGTTTTCCTTTGTTTACAATCAGCTGTTGCCCATCCACAACAACAGGTATGCAATTGTTGCTGCACTCAAAGCTGACAGTGTTGGTGTTTCTGTGAACTGAAGATTTAGCTTCGCATGTTTTAATTTCACCCGTAAGTGAAACAACTCCAAATGAATGAGCTGTTGGATAATGAAAGTTGTTGGCAAAACCAGTTATAAAACCAAACTGAACACCGTAGTAGCCATGTATAATAAAATACGAGGGATAGATGTTTACCATCACGGAATAAACATTATTGTTTTTCACACAATTAATTATTAGTCGAGTGACGTCTGCAAAGTATAAAATTGCCAGGTGAGTTGGTGAATCAAGTCTAATGTCAGAGATTCGAGAGTATGTTTGATATGCAATGAGGGTACCTGCTTCACCGCATTTACCAATCATAGCATAGTTTACATTTAGTAGGTCAGCAAGATCTATTGCTTTTATACAGTGCTCTGATTGGTCGGCGACAAAAATAAATTGTTTCTTGTGAGATTGTAAATGGCTGAGTTTAGACAGGTTTGCAAAAATAATATGACTAATTGAGGTAAATGTGTAGGAATTTTGCATATAGGCACAACCTTGTAGCTGCACACCAGCTACTACTGTACAGTCTCCATGGTGATTGATCTCTACAAGTTGTCTTGATGTAGCTGCTATTATTTTAGTAGAATCAGTTGGATGTTCAATAAAGGATATGATGTAATGATCAGTCATTTTCTTGACCTCAATGTGACTAGTGACCTGGTAAGGAGTGCTGATTGGACCATCTGCCGAATCAATTATTAAACTTTGACCTACAAATAGGTACACATTGTATAAAACTCAGGTAGGTTTTATATATCTGTAAAAACTGCTGATGGAAAAGCTTTTTAAACGGACTAAAGTATTGTTTTTTATCAGGGCACAAGGGCAATTATGACTAACATGCGTTACCAATACAGTATTTATAACAGGAAGTTGCTGTTTATAACCCATATATATAGTAATAATATATTCAGCAATTTTAGCAATTTATAAAACCAAATTGAAGAATTTTATCCTGCAGTATTGCTGTAATTCTCCGTAAGTTTTGTTAGTTTGTTGAAACTTCATCTTTTTGTATATCTATAATACTTTAAACAGACATTACATATGACTTGAATATTGATTAGCGCTATACATGAATTAGCTTAGGACTTGTTTGACAAAGATCCAATTCAATAATTAAATTATAATTATGTGTTAAATATTGGACTATGATATGTTCAAATTTGTTTTATTATGCTAAAACTTGTTTGATTTCATGCAATTCCAACATTCTGGCCTCTAATGTAAATTTGAACAATTTTTATCATATCAACAAAGCGCTTATATAATGCAATAACTACATTCTTAGCAAAATGGCAACTTTCGAACGTGAGAAAATGAGTTTATTTGATTTTTAAAAAACTGTAACAATAAACATTTCCTTGATAGCACTTTTGCAATATAGAATATTTAATTTAACTTGCGGTACCTTATATGGACTGCGGTAGATATTGTATGAGTTAAGTTTTTTTTATACTTTAACAATTTCTAGTCAGAAATTCAATGTTGCAGAGTTAAAATTTCTTCAAGTTGCATTGCATTATGAAAGTCACTCGTAAAAAAACTTAATCGGCCGAGTTCAAATTAACAATCAAAAGGAGCAATAACTTTTTGTAAACATCATTATTTAGTTCTGACTTGAGCGACTATAGATGACATTCTAATATGTTTATAAATATATTGCCAACGCTTTCCCAATTATCACTTTTATGCTGTCAGCTTTGTTAGTTCAGGACGTTTTCAAAGGAAGTGAAATAGCAACTTTCTTCTATAATATTATAGTAACATGCTCTGATTACAAGTCTATGATCTAAACTGCGAAATGTTATGGTTACACAGATTGTGAATTTAAGTTGCATGGCAGGAACAAATATATAACAACTTTTAGAATATATGCTTGTCTATTAATACTGGTCTTATAAAACACCAGTCTTATATTACTGGTCTTATAAAACACCAGTCTTATAATAATTACTGGTCTCATAAAGCTGGTCCTATTAAACTCCTCCTATAATATAATACCGGTCTTCTTAAAATGAGCTGGTCCCATAATACTGGTCCTATAATATATACTGATCCTACATTACCAGCTATAGGCCTATAGTAAACTAGTCCTATATTACTTATATAGTCCTACATTACTGGTCCTATATAATACAATAAACTGGGCCTATATAATACTAGTCCTATAGTGTTGGTGCTACAATACTGCATGGTTTTATAATAAGCTGGTCTCATAGTACTGGTTCTATTAAAATGGCTCCATAACATTGGCCCTATCACCCACAATATATCTATAAAAATAATTGATTTATATATTATATATAGCTGAATAATTAGTATATCATAGTTTATTATAAATAGAAACAATAACAATTAATTTGAAGGACAACTGTTTATAAACCAATCACATTACCTGGGAAAGTATTGTAGATACTGTTCCTCCATGTTCCACCACACATTTGACTACTGTTCCCTCCGCATGCTCTACGACACTCAGTTTCCCCTACTTCACCATATTTGCTGTATTCAACACCACAGTAACACTGGTCAGTAGATTGTACTCCTGCATATGGCTGCCCTGAAATTAGTAATTTGCTAATTGATCTTTATAAATATAACAACACGATAAATCACAAAACACAATTTTTTTGTAGTTCAGCTACAATTGGCAGATTCAAGCTTATATTCCTTTGTCGTGTTAAAATGGAAGAATACTGAAATCGATGAAAATTAAAAATGAACGTTTTCAAAGAATCAACATCATTATCGGGTATAGTAGGTTCTTACACAATACTTTTGGTATACTGCAGTTATTTTTGAAAACAGTTATAAAAAGATTTACCTTGCATAGTGCAGTAGCCAATACAAAGCTCTACGGTCATGAAATGAGTAAAAAATGCTATGGGTAAGGCTCTGTTCCTAGAGTCCTTGTAACAACCAATCAGCTGGTTGAGAGTGTACACCAGATGCCAACACAGCCAGAGTTGCAGAAGCACTTAAATTATACAACTAAATTAGTCAATGTTTTGTAAAAAAAAGTTTGAACTAACAGACGCAAGTATTTAAAAAAAAATATAATTTAGAATTAAAAGTTTTGAATAGATAAAATTAAAGCAAAATATAAAAACATAAAATATTCACATTGTAAGTTAAAACATATTTAAAAAAAATAAAATTTAGAATAAAAAGCTTTTGAATGAATAAAATTAAAGCAAAATATAAAAACATAAAATATTCACATTGTTAGTTAAAACATAACTTTTTAGTTTAGATATAAAAAGCAGATATAATAAACTACATTGCAATAATTGACAATTTGAATTTTTTTAAGCTAATGAACATGTTTTTCATATTTCAAATCTTACGAAGCTAACTGAAGCAAAGCATATCTTACCAAGCCTTAGCTGGCAATATTTCATTATTACTATGTCTAGCCAATTCAACTTTTAATCATGCAGTAAATTGGCTTTGAGTTTGTAATAACTTTTATTTCTAGATTAGAGATTTATTTTGGAATGCAAAATACTTTAATTAGTTTGCACATATGTAAGATACACAACTTGGTTTGCCTGTGAAATTGTAACACTACTCCAACCTCATCCTAAAAGACCTAGACTATATATTTATTTTATGAATCTATTTTCAAATATAAGGATACAGCTTGTTTGAAAAAATAGGTCATATTGTTAATGAATCGCGAAGTAAACGGGAAAATCTAATTGATTACAAATCGCAAACATCCCACATCCAATATATACTGCACAATTTAAGCCGCACAATTATAAATTGTATAATTAGTTTTAATTTTACTTTAGGTAATATTTTAAACAATTTTTTGTAGCAAAATAATTTCTTATAGACATTTTCTTAAATTAATTTTTGTCGACATGTGTTATAATGAATGATATATTTTGATGTTTTCAATAACATGTTACTTTATGTAACATTTCAACTACTCGTATAAGCTGTCTCGTATATGCTAGTATTTGTTGGATTAGATCTGTCTATAATTTAGAATGAATCGGGATAAATTGTGCTACATTAGATATGCTGCTTTGAGATGGAGTTTCTATATTTTAGCTATAGGTGGTGCTTATAAGCAAAACATATTATTATGATTATCAATATAAATATTAATATAATGGTGTTATAACCTTGACATATAAAATAATATAAATATTGATTGTTTACATTATTTTAGGTTAATGCTGAAACAAATATTACATAAAGATATTATTTTTATATTTGTTTTTCATTACTTGGTATATCTATTATGACAAGATGCATTGAAATTATTCGCACACTCTCAGTTACACAACAACTTTATCATAACAGCAGGAGAATCACAATGAAACATGATACCAACCTTTTTTTCATCTATTAGCATGAAATATTTGACAAAGTTAAACATTATCAGACATTCAAATGTTTACTGTCACTATTAGCATGAATATAGATTTTTCATACTTTTTATGACACTATAATAGCATGAATTATCTTTGTATTATGTTTATTTATTATAAATAATACATATACTTTACCAGTTTTCTATATTCGACAATCTTGCTCTTATAACACACTTTATGTTACTTGGTAATTGCAAAGTAAATATTATAAGTATATCTCTTAAGTTGCCGGCACTTTAAACTGTAAGAACAAAATTTTCAACATGGGAATAATAAGGAAAAATCTATAAATGAAAATTTTTGTTGTATGACGGCATTGTTATAGACTCTTTCAATAAGTTCACTTCGTAGATGCTACAACAGTAAGTTACTAACAAACTTTATTAATTTTATAGTGAAATATCATTTTCTTAAATTACATAATTCAGCGGTTTTACTTTTTATGTGATATATAGCTGATTAAAGCACTATATAGAGCTGAGAAGCTCTGAACTTTAGTGAAATTTCTATTTCATTATCAGAAGTGGTTGGTGCGTGTATATTAGTAAATGACTGTACTGTATTCTATGTGTGCATATAACTCTTGAAAAGACTCTAAAATTAAATAAATATATTATATTTGGTACTGATACAATTTTGGATATAAAAGTAAACTTAGATCTTCATTTTATCGACTACATTATTGTTTCACGTAGTGCAAGCTACGATCATCAGGTCGTTGTGTGTACGGTTGAGTGCTTTTGTTTTGAAATTACTCAACCGTACACACAACGACCTGATGATAGTAGCTTGCACTACGTGAAACAATATTGTAGTCGATAGAATGAAGATCTAAGTTTATTTTTATATCCAAAATTGTATCAGTACCAAATATAAACACTTTATTTTTCGATATAATAAGTTCTTTTGATTCATTTTTAATTATAGAAACTATATAATATATATATATATATATATATATATATATATATATATATATATATATATATATATATATATATATATATATATATATATATATATATATATATATATATATATATATATATATATATATATATATATATATATATATATATATAGATATATAGATATATAGATATATATGATAAAGTAAACAAAGAACTTGTTATATCAGAGTAGAGATGAAGAATATTCTAGAAGTATACGCTCTGATTCTTCTGATACAAGTGACTACTTCAGAATACATGGGATGTTATGAAGATAAAGGAGAGAGAGCATTGCCTTTAGTTGCGGAAATTACTAACATGGCAATAGACTTTTGTATAGGCTACTGCATCTATAGGGGTAAAGAGAATAAACCTGTTTTTATATTTAGTATATTATACCGCAATTATATAAACTTAATTAGATGTGTGATGTATGAAAATTGTGATTCTTTTACACCAATCATGTGACTAATATTACCTTTTTCTCAAACATAATAAGCATATAATAATATTATATTATATTCTTAAACAGCAATTATATCTTTACTATGTTGTTCTCATCCAGCTATATAATACTTATGGCATTTTGATATTTAATTATTCTTGTACAGCAACTATATAAACATTATATAATTCTTGTATTATAGTAATTATAAAAATGTTTCATTATTATTGTATATTAGATATATAAAGATTATATCATTATTCTATTGTAATTATATAAATGCTATCTGCTTATTTTAGGCCAGATGTATGCTGGTTTGCAGGATGGCAGACAATGCTTCTGTGGTACAACCTTTGACCTCTATGGAGCTCTAGACGAATCAAGTTGTAGCAGTAGTTGCACGGGAAATGCGAGTCAGATATGTGGGGGAAGTTGGGCAAACAGTGTATACAGAGCACTGTCAGGTAAGATGAGAAAAATGAGATGAGATGAGATAAAATGAGAAAAGTTTTTTAGGTAATACATGAAATTGGAGTTTTTTAATCTTCACGATACTTATCAAATTTTATTTAACCAAATATTTACTTTTACAGACGATTGTTATTCTAAAAAATTGGCTGATAGCGAAATAGCTTTTAAAGGAATATTAAAATAATTAAACTCAATTAAGAAAGTTTGAATGATTTGACCTTAATACTTCTGACAAAAAGTATTAATACCATGATTTTTTAATTATTAACAACTAATAATTTGTTTAATCTATAGCTACATTGTTTAGTTTATTTCTACACTCTTGTAAGTAACAGTATGGTATAGTACAGTATATAACATGTTTTTTGTTAACTCGGGTAAAAGTTTTGTAACTTTATGATAAACTATAATAACTTTGCTCTTTTTGATATGCTAAATAAATGTACATATCTTTATTATGTTCAAGCTTGCTAACCTAAATAACTATGTATGTTTTAAGATATATGTAATACATATTTATTTATTTAGTAATATTTACTTCTGTGTTTTTATGAGTTTCTAGAATCATACTTTTATTGTTACATTATTTATTATTATGCTATTTTTAGAAAATGTCAAAACACGAAAAAACAAACCCGCAAACTTAGTCCAAGTCAGAAATATTGAAGTTAGAGAAATAAGTGATGACATCATATCCTTTATTGAACATCCGACTGATTCTACTAAAATAATAGCAGCTACATCAAAACAACTTGTAGAGATCAATCACCATGGAGACTGTATAGCAGTAGCTGGTGTGCAGCTACAAGGTTGTGCCTATCAATCGAATGAATTTTCTTTTTCCTCAATCGGTCATTTTATTTATGCCCATTTCATCAAACTGAAAGTCTCTCACAGTCTTTTCAACAAATCAGCCATTTTGGTTGCTGATGCAGGTAATCACTGCGTAAAGTTTCTCATTCTAAAAGACTTATCTTCTTTTGTGTTTGACAATTCAATAAATGACTACCATGTTGGTAAGTGTGGATCTTTTAAAAAAGAACTTTTGACTGAAAATCTTCAAAATTTAATTGATCCTAAAGAAATGGAGCTGAACAGCCCAAAACATCTTTCTCTGTACCATGACTCTGAGACTATCAGACTGGTTGTTAACTGTGTACTGACTGAAGTATACTCTGTTATTGTTAGTATCTATCCAACTCACACTGTAGCATATGAGTACAGTGGACACCCTGGGTGTGTAACTGATGTTTCTGAAAATCTCTATTGGCCATTATTTCGATCAAAAGGATTGAAAAGTCTTTCAGCTGATAACAGCACATCAATAAACCAAATCCTTGTCATTAATGGGAGTTACTCAACTACTGCAAATTATCATTGTAATTCCAGAAACAGTTCTGCTATTCTTAGACTGTTTCAAAGTTGGCCTTTAGTAATTGCAAATGGTGAATTGAAATCTCTGGTTTATAATTCGACAAGCAGTGAAATCAAACTAACTAATATAAATATTGCTAATCTTTCTACAAAAACACCCCCTGAATTTAGCCAGTTTACTACAACAAAGGAATCCAATCATATTATTCTCTACAGTCAAAGCCTAAAGAGATTTTATTATGCAAAAGCATTTTCTCGCTATCGGAAAATTCTGGAAAGGTTCTGTAGTAATTATGTTATAGAAAAAGCAATTGTGGGTGGACCTGAAAGTTGTGCTTACATCTGCAGTAAATATGGTAGTCAGTGTGTTGCTTTTTCTGTTAATGATTATGATAATTCTTGCTACATTCATGACCACTTTGACTTGGCCGATGCCTACATATCTAATGACTCAGCTTGTTATTTATCTATACCATAACTATAACGTATAATTGTATAGTTGCACACCACTTTCTGATGACAACATTAGTGATGCTTTATTCTAACTTATGTTAATTTTTATTAATCATAATTATATTATTTTTATTCAATTAAATAGTTTCTGCATGGAAATGATCTGGAAATGATACACAGTGGCTTTTGAAAATTATATGTCTATATATATGTCTATATATATGTGCGTGTGTGTGTGTGTGTATAAATGAAGTATTATATCAACAGATTTTGTATTTATTACAGACGGTAGATTTCTATATTATATTTGTGTATCAACAATTCAATAAAATACAAATCAATGATATTATTTATTTGAAACTTATTTGGGAATTTAATATTAAATATTAGTAGGTTGTGTAATTACTGATTTATAAATAATATTTATAATAGATGGTTTTATTATTATTTTCAGCTGAAGAAGTATAAAATAACATAATATGTATTATTTTAGTCAAATTTATTTGACTCACAAGGAAATGCAGCACAATTATTTGTGAATTAGGAACTTCTAGTTTATTAAAGATTGAGTAATAGCCAATTCAGCATATCCTAACTATGTATACTTATATAGAGAGAAAGTTAAACAGAGATGTTTATCAATTTGTATTGATACTTGCAAGAATATATTTACAGTACAATATATAGAGTTATAGATATAAAATAATTATAGATATAGAATAGTTCTAAATATAGAATAGTTATAGATATAAACAGGTTATAGGTGTAGAAGAGTTATAGATATAGAATAGTTATAGATATAAAATAGTTATAGATTTAGAATAGTTATAAGTATAGTATAGTTATAAGTATAGATTAGTTATAAACATAGAATTATAGTAATAGATGTAGAATAGTTATAATTATAGAATAGTTATAAATGTAGAATAGTTATATTATATATAGAAGTGCTGCAGTCAATAATTTAAACAACTTTACAAACACATCATTATATATTATACACATCCACCAGATATATTTAATAATTTATGATGCAAATGGTCAAACATGCAATCAATATTGCTAATATTTGCTTATAAATACATTAATACTAATATTGTTTACATGAGAGCATTTGTTGAAAAGAATGGTAATAACAGTTATAAAAGACAATTAAAATTTTTTACTGGGTTATGTAATATACTTTGTTTATCTGTTGCTTTTAATTACCAAATATCTAAAATAATATTTTAATGAACACAAAGTTATTCACTGTTTTACAAATTTGGTTTCTTATGATTAATAGGTTTTTCCACTCTTTTTAAATCTGTAAAACAAAAATTTTTAGATTTAATAACTAAATATTGAACAGTGTCTGTTTATTTTTTTAAAAATAGACAGTGTTTATTTTAATCCTTCTTAAGAAACTTAATTAGGTAAAAAGTAAATTATTAAAAATTGAAAAATAATTGCCAAATCCAAGATACATCAATTCAATATTACATTTAAATTTATAAGACAAATGACTTTTTGTTTTTGATAATAGATTTTTGTGTTTCATTATACATGCTCTTTTGTAAAAAATGTTCTTATAGTTATTAATATATTTTAAGAAATGATTACAGTTTCAAAAGTGGTCAAATTACTGCAGCTGTTTGGCTTCAGTGAAACGACTCTTGTTGCTTAAAGCTAATGGGCTTTGAAATTATGTTTGTTATAGAAGGAATAATGACATAAATATCTAAAGGAGCTTATAGACTAAGACTTAGTGCCTTGTAATTAAATATTATTTTACAGATATCCTATAAACACTGACATATAACTCACAACAAAAAAGGTATTCTTTCATGTTTGAATATTCGAACTGAAATTATTGATTAATTTTTAATTTTTAATATATAAACAAAACATGGAGGTTTACTATACATTTAAAAACTTCAAGCTACAAAGCAACACTAAGTACAACAATTTCAGACCAGCTATAGAGATCAAATCTTGAAGAATAAAATCCAATCTTGTCAAGATACTGAAGTCAGGTATTATGAGAATTAAATATATACCTACATTTAACTTTCTATGTTTCACCTTTTACATGCAGTTTATGCTTTATGATTTATAAATTTTATTAGATATTCCACATTTTACACTCTGTATTTTATGATCTGATTTTCATACTGCATATTTTGTATTTTATGCTCTACGTTTCACCTTCCAGGTGTGACATTCTACATTTTAAGTTCTACATTTCGTATTCTAAATACCGTATCATATTAGAGGTAATGTCTTATATATTTTAGTAAAATGATCATAATATCACAGCCTTGCACTTAGAGTATAGATTTTATAAGAATATAACATTTTATAAAATTAGTTGAGTGATAAAGTTTGAAAATGTACAATATAGCATGAAGTTATTAATTATTCTAGTATTGATGAGCCATGAGTTTATTTTACAAGTTGTTTTTATTATGAGCTGATACATTTTTTATAAGCTGTAAAAGTGTTAGGAATGTTAGAATAACAAAAAAATAGTTTTTCTCTGTAAATTATTAAAACGAGATCTTGAAATTATTAATTTAAAGTTTTTTAGGAGTTTATTCAAACTTAATATATAGTTTTAGAAAATAGGTTTAATAGTTATCATCATGTTTAACTTGGAAACCAAAAAAACTTTTATTTAATAATACATTTCAAAATGTTGAGATATTATTCTTTACTAAAATGCCTATACTGTATAAGGTAATAACATTTTGCAAATTGTCATTAGCAGATAACAAATGAAACACCAATACGTTCTTATTTACAGTATAATGGTTTCATCCCAGCTTGATATAGACGCAATTTTTTATTTTGGTACCATATAGTTATATAGTAATATATTATAGCTATAATATATATACCTATATAACTGTTGTATTGATTGCTAAATAGCTAAAATACTAATAGCCATATTACAATAGGTAACATGAATTATCTGAAATAATATTCTAATTTTCACAGATTTGTGTGGGACAGAAAGTAGTATAATAGACATTAATAATAGACATTACCTTTAATTATTGACTATACTCATTAACGAAATATCTGTTCAAACAAGGAGCAAAATATATTCAAAATTGATGTTAATGCAAATCAAAGAAATTAATAATGTACTAAATATGTGCTTCATTTAAATATACATATATATTTCAATAATATTAAAATAAATTGCACATAAAATATATATTATACCAAAATAAATAATTAGCGTCTAACTGAGAAGCGTCTATCTAGGATAACACCAAAACAAACTGTTTTTATTACTACCAGCTGTCTAGAAGATGCATCAATATCTGATGTGTATAGCACTGGTTCCTATAGTTTATGGTTCAGTGTACATGGGTTGTTACAAGGACACCTCAACCAGAGCTCTACCATTGAGGTATGATTCCAATGACATGACAGTCGACCTTTGTATTGGCTACTGTATTTACAGAGGCAAGTATTTCATTCACTTGCTAAGTTGATTTTTTACAATATAGTGAAATTGAAACCTATGAAGCAGAGCTAATAAATTAGCAATCATTTCAGGAGTAACTCACAATATCTTGAAACTCCAAAGGAGTTGCAATTATCCTGACATGAGGTTGCTACATACTTATACTTGAAAAAATTGTGCTTGCTTTACAGTATTATAGACATTTTACCTGAGCTACAAGTATTTAAATAGTGCCATGCAGTTGGTATCTATAGCACAGTGAGGCACAGTGGTATAGGGGTCAGAGTGTTTGCCTACAAGTAAACACAAAGTAATGAGTTTGAGCCCCATTATAAGCCAGTAGTGATGTTAAGAAGAGCATCCAGTCATAATTGCTCCTGTGCCTCATCTGAATAAGTCTTAAGCCAGCTTTAACAAAAACCCCTTCTATCAGAGATCTTCTCATAGGTATGGTGACTATAAACTTGTGTGAGTTGGTATATAGTAGCATGTGTGCGTACATAATATATCCAAGAAATTTTGCATGTCGCAATATATATTAAATCTCCACATAACTTTAAAATCTATAGCTAACTAGTTGTTTCATTGGCTATAACTATCATATTACAGTAAATTATTTAAAGTGAATTGATTATATCAAATTAATATGTTAGCAAGCATAAAATCAACTAATAATAATAATCGCCTTAGTTGTAAACTGATTCAA
Source organism: Bugula neritina (assembly GCA_964035545.1). NCBI lineage: Eukaryota > Metazoa > Bryozoa > Gymnolaemata > Cheilostomatida > Bugulidae > Bugula > Bugula neritina. Next base: position 15,392,079 of record OZ037767.1, read on the forward strand.
CAAATGTAAATAAATCAATAAAGAAACATTAGGTATACAAGCAATTAGCTGCTCGTAATATTTGTTCAGTAAGTGTAAATATTATACATGTTCAGAAACTGCTTGCTTAAGTTTACCTAATTAATAGCAAGTATAAACATTTTGTTATTTATATAAATGCTATGATATTAAGTTTATCAGAGAATAATTCAATTACGCAATTATTTGACTGCCAGTCCTAAAAAATTTATGAATATTAAACTTAATTTAAGAATACTCAAATAATAGTTTATTTATCAAAGTTTTATTTACATTAACTAGAAAGCACAGCTCTCTATTACTATATAGCCATGTTATATATTTGCTAAAACTTTGGAAAAAAGTAACTATGTTATAATGGCAAAATTGCTACTTATATATTTTCTAGTACATATAATATATGCTCATTAAACCATAATTTTTATTCAAATAAAATGTTGACATGAATATTAATCAACCCTGCTGGTATTTCAAGGTCACCCCTACGCTGGTTTGCAGACGGATGATACTTGTTTCTGTGGAAGTCAGTACGACAAGTATGGAATCGGAGAAGAAACGAGCTGCAGAGACCCTTGCAAAGGAAATACTAGTCAGATATGTGGTGGAGGCTGGAGAAACAGTGTCTATAAAATAACTGGAAAAGGTGCGTAAAAAATGAACTCAAAATTAAAATTGAACAATTACATTTTAATGCAAATAAGAAAAATAAAAATATTGTTGATGCTTATTAACTATTATTTTAAAGCCTAAAAATTTGTATATTTGCACCTTTTTTTTAGGATTTTAATCGTAAAATATGCTCACATTTAAAGTCACTTCAACCATGTATCAAACAGCTGAATTTTGTTTAAATATATACTGTAGAAAAGAATGAATCCAGCCAAAGTGTACCAAAACCCATTCGCTATGTCGGCAAAATTGAAGTTGGAAAACTAACTGATGACATCATATTGTGGTGGTTCGTGGAACTACCAGCAGCACAACATGTAGGGTCGCGTAATTGACCCGGAACAATGGATAGCCAATTAGCGTATTTGATAGTTAGCAGCAATTATAGTTTCCCGCTGCTAACTCAGTCGAAGTTAGAGTGCTGAATAGATTAGATGTGTAAATTGTCAGATGTATTGTATCGTTTTATAATGTATTATTGTGTGTAAAATATATACTCGTTCACTCGACTTATTCTGGTGCAGTTCTATAGCAAGTAATTAGACTCTCTGGATAGCATATCAACCCTAAATCTGAAAAACATAATAGTGGTGGCAGCGGTGGGATAGTGCATCCAAGATGGAGACTGAAAATGCTGGAACTCAACCACCGGCAATAGAAGGTGAGCGTAGAGACAATGCTGTAGAGACAATGCCTGTTAACCATGTAGTAGAAGAGCGAAGGGTTCCGCGAGAACTAACTGAGGACCGCTACCGGTTAAAGGCGCCCACCTTCACGGGTGAAGAGGAGGTGGAACAATTTATCCAAGAGTTTAGCGACGTAATGGACATCGCCCAGTGGCCCCCTAGGGTGGCCTTGCTGAAGCTTAGAATGGCATTGATGGACAAAGCCAAGCCTTATGGGCTGGGCGTAGACATTGATAATATCTTTGCTTCTCTGCGGGCCCGCTTCGGCCTCTCTGCTACAGATGCCAGGGCCCGATTGCAGAGGTTGCGGCGTGATCCCCGCACCCCACTGCGGGAGCACGCCGCCGCGGTCATGAAGCTGGCACAGATCGCGTACAGCGACTTGCCCCCAGTCAACCGCGAGAGGTATACCCTCGACGCTTTCATAGCATCTGTCGACGATCTGGGTCTCCACCACCAGTTTCTAGCTAGGGGAGTCACCACCGTTGAAGATGCTTTGACTGAGGGGGAAGCTTACCTCCTAGCTAATCAAATGCATAAAAGTCGCGGGAGCTCCCGTCAAGTGGAGATAGACCGCGCGGACACGGCCGCGGGAGAAGGGGAGGAAACCCCCGCCGCGGCTGCCGTGTCCCAGTTGGCGACGGCATCGAAAGTCACTCAACTGACAGACATGCTGGCCAAACTGATAGCAACACTGACACCCCAAACCCCAGTGAGTACCGCCACTGAGCCCTTGCGGCCACCGGCGCCGCCACAGGGAGAAACAGTCAGTTTCTGCTGGGAGTGCGGAAATCAAGGACATTTCCGCTGGTACTGTCCCTTCCTAAATCAGGGGTTAAACTACCGCGGCCCGCAGATGTTCCCACCTCCTGCGGGCCGACGATGAAACCTCTAGGGAAGAAGAAACGCAGGTCACCCAGACGGGTACCGCGTACTGGTAACCAACCGTGGCAACAGCCACGGCGGACCAGCAAGGGGCTCCGCTCCGCCGCTACCTTTTCCATGCCCCTTCATAACAGATTCGCAGGGCTACAAGCCCAAGAATCTGGATGGGAGCCCACAAAGGTAGCCGGGAATCTAGCCTCGGCACCCCCGAGGCCTACTTACCACCGCCCCAAGAGACCTCCTTCGCGACCCAAAGCGAGGGAGGTACTCCCTGCGAGAGTAAGGCCCGAAGAGAGAGTTCAGGTGCAGCCCCATGGGAACAGCTATTTCTTGCCCGGTAAACTAGAAGGCAAAGCTGTTACATTCCTCATTGATTCGGGCTGTACCACGAACCTCTTGAGCCGCCAACTCTTCGACACCCTCAGTGCTAGGGTCAGGGGTGAGATGGAGTCATACGAAGGGGAGTACGGCACCCTAGCAGACGGGTCGTGCCTTCCCTTCTATGGTATAATTGAGCTGACGGGACAAGTCCGTGATCAAACGATCCAAGAGACGTTCATCGTCAGTCAGCTCAAGGAGGACGCCATCCTCGGGATGCCATTCCTAAAACGGCACGGATGTCACATAGATTTTAGCAAATCTGCGATGATGATGTCCGGGCGAGAACTCGCCTGCGTCGACAAGTTCGGCCGCCCTTTAGTGGGAGGTGTGCAAGTGGTACGCAACCGTACCATACCAGGCCGCTCCCGGGCTACCATTCACTGCAGGGTGAATAATAGCCGGATCTCTGGACTCGGGGTAGTTGAAGGCGCGCACGAAAAGATCCAACTTGCCAGCAGTCTGAATCAGCTGACTGAGCAAGGGGAGATCTTAGTGCAGTGCGTCAACCCCTTTACCGAGTCTATCAAGCTTCCGGCTGGGTCGATGCTGGGCCGTTTTCACTCTGTTCAGGAGGAAGACGTAGGCCCGTCGCTGGGTGATGCGACAGAGGCACTTCCTCAGTGCCCTACTCAAGGGCGAGGGGCAGTCCCAACACATCTCCGGGAGTTATATGACACAGCCTGTAGCGGCTGCGCGAGTAACAAAGAACGCCAAGTTATGGCCAACTTACTACGCGACTACGGTGATGTGTTCAGCAGCGGAGAGCATGACGTGGGACTGACTGGAATTGTCAGACACGAAATACCGCTGACTGCAGGGACAGTCACTGTCCGGCAGCCCACACGCAGGCTGAGACCGGAGAAAGAGAAGGAGGTTAGCCGACAAGTACGGGATCTTCTGGACCGGGGACTGATAGAGCCCGCCCATAGTGCGTGGAGCTCGCCAGTTGTACTGGTCCGGAAGAAAGACGGCAGTTGGCGGTTCTGTGTGGATTACCGCAAACTCAATAGCGTAACCATACAGGGCGCCTACCCTCTACCTCGTATTGACGAGTCATTGGACGCCCTAGCCGGCAGCAAGTACTTCAGTACGTTAGACTTGCTAAGCGGCTATTGGCAAGTTCCTTTGAGTCCCGACGCCCAGGAGAAAGCGGCGTTTATCACACGGGACGGTTTGTGAAAGTGGAAGGTGCTGCCTTTCGGGTTGACCTCCGCCCCAGCCACCTTCCAGAGGCTAATGGAGCAAGTCCTCAGCGGGCTCCATTGGAAGACACTGCTGATCTACCTCGATGATGTCATCATGATCTCCCCAGACTTCGAGACACATGTCAGTCGTCTGCAGGAAGTCTTTGAGAGACTCCGAGGTGCCGGTCTTAAGCTCAAACCTTCTAAGTGCGCTCTATTGCAGCCAGAGTTTGAGTACCTGGGGCACGTTGTCGGTCGAAACGGCGTGGCAACGGATCCCGAGAAGGTACGGGCAATAGAAGACTGGGTCACCCCCCAAGACTTGACCGGACTCCGGGCTTTCTTGGGGCTGGTAGGGTATTACAGACAATACATACCAGACTTTGCGGGCATAGCACAGCCGTTAAACCGGCTCACCGCAAAGGGAGTGACGTGGCAGTGGACCCCAGTCGAACAAGGAGCGTTCGACCGCCTCAAGGGCAGCCTACTAACGGCGCCCATCTTGGCCTACCCAGACCCCACTCTGGAGTACATCCTCGACACGGACGCCAGTGACCAAAATGTTGGCGCTGTGCTGTCACAAGTGCAGGAAGGCCGAGAAGTAGTAGTAGCCTACTACAGCAAGTCTCTCTCACCCACTGAACGAAACTACTGCACTACCCGCAAGGAGCTGCTGGCAGTAATCAAGTCAGTGAAGCATTTCAGACCATACCTATATGGCAGGAAGTTCCGGCTGCGTACGGATCATGCCTCGCTGATCTGGTTGTGCAAGAGAGCAGAGCCCTCTAGTCAGGTCGCCCGGTGGCTCGAAATCCTAGCTGAATTCTCATACCGGATCGAACCTCGACCGGGCAAGAGACACAGCAATGCGGATGGGTTGAGGCGCCGACCTGACGGAGGTTGCAAACAGTGTCTCAACATCGAGAGGAGGGATGGAGGTCCCCCGCGATGCGAGTTGGAGACGCTGGCTCACCACGGAGCACCGTTCGACTGGGACCAGGGTCAACTCAGGCAGGGAGTTGATGAGTCCCCGGTGGGTGTACAAAACCTCCGCGCCAACCCTGTACTGGCCGGTAATTTTCGAGAGCTGAAGAAGCTCCAAGAAGAGCTGCCTGGAGTCGTGGCAGACATATACCGGGCCAAAAGGGAAGGGCGACAACCCAGCGAAGAACGCATACGACAGGGATGCGCCGAGTTCCGGCTATACTGTCAGCGTTGGGACTCGCTGCGGATCGGGCAGGATGGGTTACTAACCATCTCTCTAGCCGCCAGCGGCAGACACCCGGAGAGGAAGAGGGTAGTCTGCCCCAAGGTCATCCGCCGTGAGTTGATTTGGGATACTCACAAACAGGCCCACGCAGGGGTCAAGAGAGCGATGTCCAAATTACGACTCCGGTGGTATTGGCCACAAATGGAGCGTGACGTCCGACTCAGAGTCAAACAGTGTGAGATCTGCCAGGCCAGTAAGCATAGCCGCCCCCCTGGTGAAGCAGGACGGCGGAGGCTATATGCTGGTAGGCCCTGGCAAGTAGTCGCTGTAGACCTGGTCGGACCCATGCCCCTGACCCCCAGAGGCAATAATTGGATCCTAGTACTAACCGACCACTTTACTAGGTGGGCGGATGCTCTGGCTATCCCAGATGCATCAGCCCCAACAGTGGCCAGGGCACTAGACCAACATGTATTCTGTTATTTTGAGCTCCCCGAACAGATACACTCTGATCAAGGCGCTCAATTCCAGTCTCAACTGATGAGCGACCTTTGCCACCTCTGGGGGGTAAATCAGAGCAGGACCACCCCCTACCACCCTCAAGGTAACGGGGTGGTGGAGCGCAACAACCGGATGCTAGGTGATGCGCTCCGGAGTCTCCTCCTTGGACGAGGTCAAGAGGAATGGGATACGGTGTTGCCGCAAGTCATGCGTGCATACCGTAGCACCCCACACACCAGTACTGGTGAGACCCCAAACCTCTTGATGCTCGGGAGAGAGACTCGTGTCCCTGACCATCTCACCTACCACGTTCCAGAGCAAGACAACTCGGTTCACGAGTATGCCAGTGAACTAGTGGAACGGATGAAGGCCGCACACGATATACTGCGAAAACAGCAGTGGAAGGTGCGGCACGAAGATTCCGATGAACCACCTCTCTATCAAACGGGAGATAAGGTGTGGATGGTCAATTACCGTAGGCGTCGCGGACAGGCTGATAAACTAAAGCCTAAGTTCGTAGGACCCTACGTGATCGTCGAGGCTATGCCCAATCATACGTACAAGATTGAGCGCTCAGGACAGGTGTCTATCCAGAATGAGTCTCGCTTGAAACCGTATTGGGCTAGCCTCGACGCAGTGGGAGAAGCCCCCCCGTTGTTGGAGCCCAGGAGGCAGACAACAACGCGCGGGCGACGGCGGCATGGACCTGAATACGAAGTGGTCATACCGCGAGAAGAAAACTTGGTGAGAGAGGAACGGCAGCTTTTGCCAACGGAAGCGTGTCCGCCACCGCCAAGTCTAATTCCATCACTTCCAGAAACCGAACCGGTTCCGGAAGTGCAAACCCCCACGGAGGGAGGGGCTCCGTCCGGAGAACAAGAAGAGGTGACCGCTAACGGTGAAGTAGAGACGCCATTAGAGGCCCCTACTAACGAACCGGCAAGCGTGTCACCCCCCCTAGAAAGGGGACAGCGTACGAGGCAACCCCCCGCATACTTGAAGGACTTCATATGCGACTGCGTTAAAAGCGGCGTGTATGAAAGTCTAGGGGAAAACCGTACGAGAAAAGTATCGAGCAAATGTGGGAGTTGTCAACACCACGGAAATATCAACTTTTGTATCGGCGGAAATAGAAACAAAATTCATCCGCCGGGTGCACAAAGTCTTAATCACGCACCCCAACCACGTTGCTCGATCTTTTCATACGCTGATGCAGTCAGGAGTAGACGTGTTTCCAAGCAGTAGTTCAAACCATTTCACACATTCAGTATGTCTTACGACAACAGATCGTGGGGTGAGTTAACTATATCTTAATGTGAAACTAGATTGCATCGCTCAGCTCCGACTCACTGAGTCAATCGAGCTGGAGATAGGTTAGTGAAATACCGTAGTAAGAACTCAGTTTGACTTAGAGATTTTTTATAATCTCATTGCAATACGTGTTCTATCTGACTATTCGCTACCATAAATCTCTACGAGGTAACTGAATTAGGAGTTGCCAAGCTATTCAAGCTGACAACACGGCAGTGCACTGTATTAACACTGTCGAAACTTTTTCAGATTACACTTGACCCGCTATAACCAGGGTACGGGATAGAGCACTTCCCGCTCCGCATCCGGAGGAGTATGCTAGTGGTGACCGGCCCGAGCCACTACGCCGCCGTTGGCGGTGGGTGTCTCCAGAAACAGAGGAAGAAATAGAAACGGCCTGGGGGTCCAGAGGACGGACGAGATGCCAGATTTGTGGTGAAGAATGTGCCTCTCACCGCTCCTTGAAGCTACATGTCAATGCTCATCTCCTACTCACATTCTGCCCCTGCGGACACAATGATGTTTACCCCTACCCCGTCACCAGACATCGAGTGACGGGCTGTTTCTCTGGAGAAAACTACGTGGTCGACGCTAAGCTCTACCCGGAGTTCTTCACCCTTATACGACCCCTAGTGAAGAAGGCAATGCTGTTAGCCGTCCTGACCTCGGGGTTCCAACGTGTATTAGACAACGCCAGACAACAATCCCCGTTGGTATCTGATCGCCCTCAGACTACGTACACCCCCGAAGAGTTTGCCTATCCAGAAGAAGGAGAGATCTCCCCTACCCCGACGAAGAGACGAACCAGGTCCCCCAGTCCCCCTTTGCGCCGCAGACGGACACCGTCCCCAGACCCAGTCCGCCTGGCCACAGTAGAGGAACGCCTCCTGCGATTACAAGAAGAATTCACCCAGTTGGCACCGGATCTACTTAATACTAGAACAGGGCTCTTCCAACTCAAGGGATCCGTATGCCGGATGAAACGGAAACTGCGTACATGCCAAGCCAAGCACCAGCGTGCCCAACAATGACTCTAGTTCTGCTGTCGGAATAATCCGCAACTTCGTCCTCTTGGGGGAACCCAGGACATCGTGCAAATGCTTGACTGCTCGACAGACTATTCCTTGTCCAATACCACAGCTAGCCGGTATTCCTCGTCTATAGCTGGTCAATTGTAGGTAACGGACTGTTATAATGACTCTGTCTATTATTATGTATCTTCCTGTGTGTTATGTATTATTTTGGTCTACTGATGTATGCGGTTAATAATGAATGTTTTTTTATATATATCAGAGAGAAGGCTTTCTGCTGGTGGGGGCGGTGTGGTGCTTCGTGGAACTACCAGCAGCACAACATGTAGGGTCGCGTAATTGACCCGGAACAACGGATAGCCAATTAGCGTATTTGATAGTTAGCAGCAATTATAGTTTCCCGCTGCTAACTCAGTCGAAGTTAGAGTGCTGAATAGATTAGATGTGTAAATTGTCAGATGTATTGTATCGTTTTATAATGTATTATTGTGTGTAAAATATATACTCGTTCACTCGACTTATCCGGGTGCAGTTCTATAGCAAGTAATTAGACTCTCTGGATAGCATATCAACCCTAAATCTGAAAAACATAACAATATCTTTTATTGAACATCCAACTGATTCTACTAAAATAATAGCAGCTACATCAAAACAACTTGTAGAGATCAATCATCATGGAGACTGTACAGTAGTAGCTGGTGTGCAGCTGCAAGGTTGTTTGCATACGCAAAACTCACTTTCATTTGCTTCTATCAGCCATATTGTTTATGCTCACTTCACTGATCTGAATATACATCACTTCCTGTTTAAAAAGTCTGTCATCTTGGTGGCTGATGAAGGTGACCATTACATTAAATTCTTTGAATTTCAACAGAAATCTTTGTTCTCTAATTTTCAAACCTACAAAATTGGCAATTGTGGACTTCCACAAGTATCCCCTCTGTTAGCTGGTAGGGTTCAACATTTCAACGAACCTCAAGCAATCAAGTTGAACAGCCCAAAACATCTTTCTCTGTACCATGACTCTGAGACTATCAGACTGGTTGTTAACTGTGTACTGACTGAAGTATACTCTGTTATTGTTAGTATCTATCCAACTCACACTGTAGCATATGAGTACAGTGGACACCCAGGGTATGTAACTGATATGTTGAATTATTTTGATTTTCCAGTGATGAAATCACAAAGATTTAGCAGTGTGGAGGGCAAAAGTGATTTAGCAAAAGTAGAATTGCATATTGAGGATAGTTTTGGCACATTACTTGGGATTTATTTTTATTTTTGTGAGTCAACTATTAGTTCAGAAGTTCCCAGACTGTTAGTTGATTTGCCAACAATATTAATGAGTGGTAAAACTCAATATTTGATTTACAATCATACTAGTCAAGAGCTGTTCATACGGAATTTACAAATTTTACATCTTCCTCTGGAAGCAGAGTCTAAACTGAGTCAGTATACTGTAGCACGTGATTCTCTCATACTCTACAGTCAAAGCCTGAAAACATTTTATTTCACAAAGAAATATTCTCAATATCAGAGAGTTAGTGAGAGTTAGTGTAGTCAGTCTATTATACAAAAGTTACAGGTGAATGGAGCTGAATCTTGTGCTTATGTCTGCTTTACATATGGCGACCTTTGTGTTTACTTTTCATTTAATAGTGTAGACAACTTCTGTAATATTCATAATGAGGTCAGCAATACTAGTTTCATTACTGCTCCAGGTTTCTACTGTTACACATCTTTAAATTATATATTTTAAATGTTTAAACAATTTTTTGGCTCTTTTAACAACGATATTATATCCCAATTTTAATTTAGTAAGTTATCACACAAATAATAACTTATTGAATGGGTTTTCTGACAAAGAATAATAACTTATTGATTGAGTTTTCTGACAAAGAACGTAATTTTTTTCTGATGCTGGTAACATTTACAATTATATTTATGTTTACAGTGTAATATCTATGTTTCGTACAATATTTTAGTTATGTTGACATTTATGCTATAGCTGTTGTGAATTCAATAAACACTAATCTCGGTTCTATAATGTGTTTTATCTCAATATATAACTAGATATACCATTTTAATCAAAAAAAAAGCCATAATCAAAAAAGGAGAACAATGATCAGTTAAGGTAATTGAAAGGGCACAACAGAAACCTATATTATATGAAATGGGCAAAAGAGGACAACTCTAGATATTCATAATATCCCAGTGATAATTTCACTTATTGACTGCAAATGCATATTTTTTGTCTGATTAGCCAATTAAAAATCAGTGACTATGTTTTCAACAGCCATGCTTGTGTTTTACTAAATCACCCAATCAAATAATTGCTAAGGTAGCATTCGACTCTCTTAACTAACTTATTACATTATTTCGTCAGTTTAAAACTTCAAAGAAGCATCCAATATGTTATAAAGGATAATGAGTGCTTCTAGTAACATGTGACAGCATGAACTCTGATTGGTATCGCTGACTGTATTATTACTAAGTGAAAAAACATTGAGGTAACGAAACAGTAAAAATTTTTTCACTCTGCTTTATTTAACATATTATATACTTATTTATATATATTTAGATGCTGAGTAGTGAATTTATCACTGGAACTCATGCATGCAAGATAACAGAAATATGTATGAGGCAAAATTTAAAAATATGATGAAGTAATTTAGCGAAGCAGTAACAAAATTAGTATAATATAATAATTGATATATATAGTAAGAAATATTGTTATTGTGGGCTATAATAAACTATTTTAGAATTAAACTAATGCATGTAATATATTCATAAATCAATCAAGCTTTACATTATAACATATAACAGCCTAATTGTTACACATAATATTTCTATTCGTTATATAATTCAAGGTGCTTTCTTCGGTAATTTCATGGCAAAAACGAACACTATATAATAATGCTATATGCTGTATCAACTGTTATAAAATGATAATAAAAACTGATAATATATAATATAAAGTAATATAAATGCATAATCAAACAACTCAGGTAAAAACTAAACAATAATAAAGTCTAAAAAGTTTATCAAAATACAGCACAAAGCTATTACAAAGTATATTTCCTTGCTATATCATGATAGTACATGCATGGCTGCATGAATAGAATCTATTACCAGTTATATAATTTACTTGATCATAACGTCTTAAAGCTAATAGTATATGCAGCTTATAACCAGTTAGAATGTCAACGTAAGTGAGGTAAAGACATTTACTGTTGAAGAGCTATTCACTTATTTTTCTTCATTCCAAAAATGGTAAGCTTTCCATCATTTGCTGCTTCTACCACTTTCGACCAATCAGTAGCTTCCTCACATAGTTTACCAAGTGCAGACAAGCCTCCTTTCTTTGCACTGTCCATCCATTGTCCAATTATCTGAAATTTATATTATGAGGGAAATTTCAATGAAAATGCATTATATATAATACCAATGTTTATATATTATTATAAAACAAATATAAGAGTGTATAATACTATCCCATATTTTGAGGCTTCAATAAAACATGTAGTGTTTAGGCAACTGGTACTCAAAGCTTTTTATGCTACAGTCATCAAAAAATTGGCAAAAGAAACAATTTTTTTCTGCGTTTTCCTATATTTTGTACTATATGTTTTATAAACATGTAATACCTGATACACTTTAATTACAATACATAAACAGTGTATAATTGTGCTATAGCTCATGATTATAGTAACACAGTTTTATAATATCTTTCAATACAATAACTTGTTTATACAAGAGCCCTGTGTTTTTATAACAGCACAGCTTTTCATGTTTTGTTTATATACTACTTCAAAGAACTCAAAATGAAAACGTGCTTAAACAAAATTCTTGCAAGTGTGAATGCAATCAATGCTTAAACAAAAGTGTTGATTTTGCTTTTATTATAAAACTAGGATATATAAGTTAAAAGTCTACCTCATCTAGTTTATCTTTATCCAGTACATTCAGGTAGTAAATGTATCTGAATCTGTCAATAGTTTTACGACATTTCCCGGTTGGTTTAAGAGCATCATGAATAGATTTGGCTCATTTACTTGTCAGTTGGTTATGTACATATTCCATCAACTGTATAGCCTGTTCAGGTGTTTGTACTGCAAGGAACACAGGATAAAATATTTAAATATTAAGCTATGAGAAGATATGAGTATTAGTATTATATCTCTGCTATAGGAAATATTACTGAGTGTAATATAACAGCTGGTCATATATATCAAGCTCTATAGTTGCCTCTTCATCTTATATATAGTAAGAGTTGTCTTATTTTATTATATATGGTGAGAGTTGTCTTATCTTATTATATATAGTAAGAGTTGTCTTATCTTATTATGTATAGTAGGAGTTGTCTTATCTTATTATATATAGTAAGAGTTGTCTTACCATATTGAAAACTTGTTGCAGCATTAGGAGCTGACAAATCTTGGCCAGCCTGCTTGTCACTGACTCTTTCTACAAAATACACAAAAGTCATGCAAGCTATCGTAATGGGTAGCCTCAAGATATAGGAAACTTTATAAACACGTGTTGAATTAAAATGTTAACAGAATGTTACAAACTGAAACACATTTTAATTCATTATTACTGTAATTTATTTCAACAAACCTGTAACTAGTGTTTCTTGGTTCTCAACAAATATTGAGAATGGAACATCCACTAATCCAAGTCTGAGAGAGTCAGAGCATCTTGATTTATCTAAAATGATACAAAGCTTTCAAACAAAGGATTACCTACTGAAGATCCTCATTTATTTACTTTTACACGTTATGAAACAATTTTCAGTAATGTAATAAGCTGAATAATGTGGTGATATTGAGATTTAGCCACATATATTATACCATGCAGTATTTGCAGTGTTGGGTTTACCCAGTAGTCCTCTCTAATGTAATGGTAGCAGCCTGCTTGCAAGTAGGAGGTCTCGGGTTCGAATCCCACTGAGGGCAAAAGTTTTATAAACGATTTTCACCTTTTTTGTAATATAGTAGCACTTCGAGCGAGTTGAGATGCCAAAGAAGCAATTGAAGACTGAAGGTGTAGAGGAAGGGCCAGTGGAGTTCTTAAGAACAAAGTGGGAAGTAGCGCTTTAGTTTACTCAGGGCCCTCTGTGGTGTATAGTGGTTGCCCGCCTGCTTGCAAGCTGGAGTTCTCGGGTTGAATCTCAGTGGGAGCAAAACTATTTTACAGTATTTCAATTTTTAATTAAGTTTCTAGGCTAGTTTATTAGCAGATTATAATAAAATATTTTCAATTTAAAAATATATAATCTAACTATATTTCTTTTAATATGAAGCTATTTATTTTTATCTTCTTGCTATACAATCACACACGTATGCACATTACCTTCATCAACTACACGACACAATACCCCAGTTTCACAGTCTTCCTTTATGCAACGTCTGAGATCTCCGATAGTCATGTGATCTTCAAATGAGTAGACTGTGTTTTCTCCCTGAACTTTTACAGTTACTTTACAGTTTTTCACTTTACCTGCATAATTATATAACTTGTCACATGATCACAAAGTCAAATTTAATCCTAGCGTAATTACACATCAACAATGTAACAAATAGGTATGTTTAGAGGCACACATGCAAGTAACTTACTCTTGAATGGCCCATCTGATCTGGTAGGAAGTGAAACTGCTTGGTGTACCGATACAGTAGCAGGTATATCTTGATGTGGTACTGCAACCACTGCATCTATTAGAGAAGGAACCTCAGTTGACTGCGCCATGTTCTCCATCGTGTTTTCTGCTGAGACATGTTCATGTGGTGCTGTAACACTTGAGAAAGCTTGGTGTGGTGCCACAGTGTTTAACTGACTTAGTTGTGATGATCCTGTATCTGACACTGGGTCATGTGAAAGAGTAGTAGTTTGGTTTAGTGCTTCAAAAGTAAAGGTAATACAAATAATATAGCTATATTAAATGTTGATGATATTAAATCAGAATTTCTTTCATTCAGTAAAAAGCCTCAATATATGGCAGTCAATTAGCATTTGTATATCAGCTCAATGGTCATAATTATACATATTTTGCAAATTTCGACATTTAAAACAATTAGAGTTTTAGTGAACTACAAGAATCAGCTTATAGGACTAAAAGACTACCAAATTGTATAACTTACATGCAGTCCTTTGATATTTAGTTGAGGGTAAAATTGTCATAGCTGTTTCTGCAGGCCTTTTGTTGCACGAAACCTTGTCGGTTTGCTTTTTTAAGTCAAAAACTTGAATAAACGAATTGCTTTCTTGTGCCGGGTCAATAACAGGAGGGTATGCACTACTTTTAAATTGCAGATAAAATTCGTGTTCATTTTCCATTTGCCTGCTTCTAAAACCTCCTTCATGTTTTTGTACTTCTGATGACACATTGTTAGGAAAGTTGGACATTGGAGATGAGGGTAATTTGAATCGAGTGTCTGCTTCTCTATGGATGTTGCTATCATCATTCACATGTGAAAGAATTGTAGAGATCATGTTGTTGGAAGTTGGAGGAATGAATGGAGACCAGTCCTCTGAATGGTTGAAAGATGGAGCATTCAATTGAGGAGATGGAGATGGTAAACTGACTGTGGGATTCTCTGGTCTAGGAAACCACTGTGGTGTTGACGGAGGGGGTACACTTGGCATAGAAAAAGACCCATTAGTATTGTTTAGTCGCTGGGCCTCCATGTGTGATGGAGGGAGTTGGGACCAAGATGGCTGAAGATGAGTCAACTGTGGCGCTGTTTGTAGATACAATGGTTGTTTTAGATGTGTTGGTTGCCAGTGCTGTGAATTTATTGGTTGGTGTGGAGACAAAGGATGGTGTGTCTGTTCTTTCCAGGGATCTGTCTCTAAAGAAATGTTAAATATGTAAAATAAAATTTCATGTAAACATGTCATTCAGCTTGTAAATGGGCAGCTATAGTTAGAATATTATGACTTCAATTGATTGATTATTATAGATAAACAGTAACATGCTACATACAGTTAAATTTTCATTTGTATAGTTTAAATATTTATATATTCTGTTTTTCAAATTCATGAATTTTACAATTGCTTATAGTATTTATGAAGGAATATTAATTTTACTCTTTCACATCACTTATGATATGCAACATTTGAATTAAACTGGCAGTGCTAAATTACACATAGTCATTAGAATTTTGTTAAAACAATGAAATAGCAACTGTATTCAATGTGCTTATGGTTAACAATTGATTTATCTTGTGTTATCTGTGATAAAGCATAATAAGTAATTTCCTGCCTTTATCCAATTATGCTTTATATTCATTAAAAACAATATTTTAGCTTATTGCTACTTGAATCATAAAAGGAAAATACCTTGAAGTAAAATAGCCTGTTTAAAAATAAGTAATTCTACCTGGAACTTGACTTGTTGCATCATCTCTTTGTTCTGTAGAGGTTGTCTTCCGTCCAAATATTTCATTATTTACACCAACACCTAAAGGTATTCTTTCTGCATGGTTTGATATATTGAAATGTTTTAGCTGCTGCTCTGCTGTCAGCTGACTCATCAAAAGAGTGAGAATCTCTGTTTGGTTAGTCTTAGCTGCTTCCTGTATCACTGTCTTACCATCTCTATTCTGTATCTTGAGCAGTTCTACCTTCTGTTCTACTGATATACCATCTAGTAGACATTTGATGGTGTCAGTATGACCTCTTTCTGCTGCAATGTATATAGCTGTCTCATGCTTCCAGTCCTGTATCTTGAGTAGCTCTACCTTCTGTTCTACTGATACATCATCTAGTAGACATTTGATGATGTCATTATGACCTCCGCATGCTGCACTGTGTATAGCTGTCTCATCCTCCCAGTCCTGTATCTTGAGTAGGTCTACCTTCTGTTCTACTGATACACCATCTAGTAGACATTTGATGGTGTCAGTATGACCTCCGCATGCTGCATTGTGTATAGCTGTATCATTTACATTGTCCTGTATCTTGAGTAGCTTTACCTTCTGTTCTACTGATACACCATCTAGTAGACATTTGATGGTGTCAGTATGTCCTTCGAATGCTGCACAGTGTATAGCATAAGACTCAGTTGTCTTGAGTAGCTCTACCTTCTGTTCTACTGATAAACCATCTAGTAGATATTCGATGATGTCAGTATGACCTCTTTCTGCTGCACTGTGTATAGCTGTATCATCTCCACCATTCTGTATCTTGAGTAGGTCTACCTTCTGTTCTACTGATACACCATCTAGTAGACATTTGATGGTGTCAGTATCTCCTCTCCATGCTGCACAGTGTATAGCATAAGACTCAGTTGTCTTGAGTAGCTCTACCTTCTGTTCTACTGATATACCATCTAGTAGACATTTGATGATGTCAGTATGACCTCCGTATGCTGCACTCTGTATAGCTGTCTCATCTCCACCATTCTGTATCTTGAGTAGGTCTACCTTCTGTTCTACTGATACACCATCTAGTAGACATTTGATGGTGTCAGTATACCCTTTCTCAGCTGCACTGTGTATAGCTGTCTCATCCTTGCAGTTCTGTATCTTGAGTAGCTCTACCTTCTGTTCTACTGATACACCATCTAGCAGACATTTGATGATGTCAGTATGACCTCTGCATGCTGCACTGTGTATAGCTGTCTCATCTCCACCATTCTGTATCTTGAGTAGGTCTACCTTCTGTTCTACTGATACACCATCTAGTAGACATTTGATGATGTCATTATGACCTCCGCATGCTGCACTGTGTATAGCTGTCTCATCATCCCAGTCCTGTATCTTGAGTAGGTCTACCTTCTGTTCTACTGATACACCATCTAGCAGACATTTGATGATGTCAGTATGACCTCTGCATGCTGCACTGTGTATAGCTGTCTTATCTCCACCATTCTGTATCTTGAGTAGGTCTACCTTCTGTTCTACTGATACACCATCTAGTAGACATTTGATGGTGTCAGTATGTCCTTCGAATGCTGCACAGTGTATAGCATAAGACTCAGTTGTCTTGAGTAGCTCTACCTTCTGTTCTACTGATAAACCATCTAGTAGATATTCGATGATGTCAGTATGACCTCTTTCTGCTGCACTGTGTATAGCTGTATCATCTCCACCATTCTGTATCTTGAGTAGGTCTACCTTCTGTTCTACTGATACACCATCTAGTAGACATTTGATGGTGTCAGTATGTCCTTCGAATGCTGCACAGTGTATAGCATAAGACTCAGTTGTCTTGAGTAGCTCTACCTTCTGTTCTACTGATATACCATCTAGTAGACATTTGATGATGTCAGTATGACCTCCGCATGCTGCACTCTGTATAGCTGTCTCATCTCCACCATTCTGTATCTTGAGTAGGTCTACCTTCTGTTCTACTGATACACCATCTAGTAGACATTTGATGGTGTCAGTATACCCTTTCTCAGCTGCACTGTGTATAGCTGTCTCATCCTTGCAGTTCTGTATCTTGAGTAGCTCTACCTTCTGTTCTACTGACACACCATCTAGTAGACATTTGATAGTGTCAGTATGACCTCTTTCTGCTGCAATGTGTATAGCTGTATCATCTCCATTCTGTATCTTTAGCAGCTCTACCTTCTGTTCTACGGATACACCATCTAGTAGACATTTGATGATGTCAGTATGACCTCTCTTTGCTGCACAGTGTATAGCATAAGACTCCTCACATAACAGTCTATATCTCTCTTCTAATGATATGAAAGGAAGACACTTCTTCAGCTTAGTCAGAATATTTCCCTCTTCATATCTATATATAATACTAGTGAGTAATTGAGTAAACTTTAGCACTTCATTCTGATTCATTTTAACTGACCTTTTAGTTTTAGTAAGAATTCTCCATCTTTAGCAGCTCTTCAAATAGACTAATATGCTAGACTAGAAAACTCCACGATACACAATGACAATGTCTATTCTCAGACTATATATAATAATAATACTAAATTATAACTTATTTTTTCATTTTAAGCTCTAAACTTTCACACGTGTATAACAGTAGTCGTTAACTTTCTGTAAATTACTAACCAGAATCTTCTCAATATGGCGTGCCTACTTGTGTAGCGCTTATCTATCAACTATAACTATAACTAGCCTGTACAGTATGCAGGTCCGTAGTACAGGGAATACACGAGGAAATAGATGGGAAATTCCATTCACTCCCATTACTCATATTATATACTATGATTTTCGGCCTGTCAACAAACAATTGCGTTAGGTAACGACTAGTCAAAGTGGGGAATACTTAAAGAAACTATTATAATTATTGATAGGATAACACAACTCATATTATCAACCACCAAGCTGTGGTTGTAGACAGTCATGCTATACAAAATTATAACATGCCTACATAAGCTGCTCATAGTATAATATTTGGAGTAATATAAACTTTCAACTTCTATATGAACTTCCGTACCATGAATGTAATTCTACATGAAATTAGGACTAAAATATGTTATAAAAGTCCGATTAAAGTCAGCCATTGTCTTGGCGCTAAATTAAAAGCAATAATTAATGGAAGAGTTAGAATTTTTACAGCCCTATGTTATTTGTAACATTGTGATATTTATGCTTTAGACTATTATATAATATATGATGGAATGTTAATCAGTAATTTAATTTTGCAAATGCAAGCAAACAAGTATCACGTGTAAGAGCAAAGTTTTTAAACATAGTTTTGCGGTGGCTTATATTATGTTAGCTTCATTCAAAATATCTGGCAAAAGTTTACCATGAGCTACATGACATTTTTCTAATGATCATCATAATTTTAACTCAATATATATTTATAAAATAATTGCTTCGAATAAAAATGAAAACTTCCATATGAATAAAACACTTGCGTGACCAATATAAAAGATGAAAATAGGTTAAAAACCAAAGAGATTGATCAAATATGTAAAAGCTTGAAATAATTTTTCATCAAAATAAGAGAATATTTGAAACAGCTAATATATAATTTGTTGTATTAACAATCACATTAATGTGTATTTAAACACTAAAAAAAAATGCATTATAAGAAGCTTCATGTAAAAACAAAAACAAAAGTTTTAATGGTTTTATATGAGTAATTTCCCAACAGTATTATAAATCATATAATTTTCTTGCTATAATAACGTAATATTCTGAGTCTGTATAGATAGACAGTGTATGCATGCGCATTATGAACCTATCACCATATATTTAGTTCCTTAAAGCATTAGCTTAATGATAATTGCACAAGCCATTATGTGTTAAACTACTTAATACAATTAAAAATCTGTACTTTTGAAATGAGCACCTCATGTGTTGTTATTTGTTCCAACAATAGTAAGCTTTCTATCATTTGCTGCTTCATTCTTAATTTAGACTAATCAGTGACCACCTGACATAATTTGTCAAATTAACACATGCCTCTTTTTTAGATGGATGGACAATGCTAAAAAAGAGGCAATATATGTGTGAATTTTTAATTTTTAAATGATCGCGATCATTTAAAAATTAAAAATTCTTTTAAATATCTATACTGTGTTGTGAATTACAGCTAATAAATCGGTCAGTATAAAGTCTTAATTATGAGCTAGAGTAGAATCTGGAGACATTGGTGTAGTAAATCTATTAAACATCAGTAGCAAGGGGTATGTAACGGTTGAAAGCTGAAAAATGCTGTAAAATATTAAACATAACAGTGATGAGCAAATAGTTTAGTTAGTAAATTAAGCATGTTTACTGCATATCTCTGTAGAAAACGTCAACTATTGTGTTGAGTGTCTTAGGGCGCGATGTAAAAAGTCCATTAGTTTCTTTGGCATGGCACCAGTTAACAGTCAATTCGGCTAAATGCTTTTCTATATTCAAACGAGCTGGTGCCATTGCAAAGCTATCATTCATGATTTATTTCATAAGCTCTTTTCGTGATAATATGTGATGTACTTTATTTTCAGTAGCTCAAATTTTCTTAAATTTGTCACTTTTGTCCAATTTAAGTTAGAATAGAGACTTGTAGGTCACAACTACTGCATAATATTATTATTGTAATTGTGAAAGAATATCCTATTTCGGAGTTTTCTGCTCTAATAATTAAACGCATGAACACACACTATAATTATTGTCGTGCCAAAGGTGATAAAATAAAAATAAAATAAATACTAAATTTACATTTAGTTATTGCTATAATATTTTTAATAACTACTGAATTGAAAAAAATGTACTTTGGTTAAATGAATAATTATAATTATAATTTTTTAGTTCATTGGCAAAAGTTGAGAATTTTACTTTTGACTTGGCGAGTATGTCAACTTTATTTTTCAGATAGTAGCTTGAGAGTTTTAAATCAAAGATTTTTAGACGATACTGCGCTAAAAACAGAGAATTTTTTCAAAGAGAAAATGTGTGTAGAACTTTGGTTACATAAGCGTTTCCGACAATCATAAGATTTGTCACTGTGATAATCCAAAAATGTAAATTAAAACATGTTGTAAATAATATTTATAGAGTTAAGCTTGCTGAAAAATTCTATTTTGCTGAACATCATTAATGAATATTTATATAGCAATAATTGAAATTAACATCATTATAATTTAATCTGAAGTCGAATCTAAGACAGAGTAAAACTAAAAGTAAAACTAAAGTTTCAAAGTGAAAGATTCAATAAATATAATATTAATTCAATTTCATAAATCATATTATTATCAATATTTGATAATCATATCGAATTTAATATTATTATTGTGATTAATTAATAAATAGTTATAACATGAGTTTAGAAAAAGCTTCGTCTGGCTCTATACTCGAACAGTTCGTTTTGTTATCATCGGGTGCCCGAGGAGCTGCAGCAATGTCGTTAATCAAGCAAGCTCTTGAAGCTCCAAATCTTTATGTGTTTGGCGAACTTTTAGATTGTTCGTCAATTAAACAGGTATGTTTCAGTTTTAATTGTTTAACTAGAAACTATCTTCGGCAACATCTATAAGCTTTGTTGGTTTTTTCAAAGTTTTAAATCTGATTATACTCATTGTCATTGTGATTGTCAATAAGGCTAGAAGTAGAATGCAAAAGCAATTGATAATAGTACTAGTAATAATAATACTGAACATGTAGTTTTTTGATCATAAAATACTCATAGTCATACCCAGACTGTAACATTAACTGGTATTATGATTATTAATTGTAAGTATAGGATTTATAGTTCAGGAAATTTAGGTTAAACTGAAATTCAAAGTCAAAGTTTAGAAATGTTTTATTTTAAGCTACAAGTGCAAGGTTGGAGTATAAAATCTTAGCAAATATAATATGCCACCTACTGTATATGTATTATTATTTTTCTTTTGTGCTGTAGTCAATAATAACATTTTCGCATTGATTAAGTTTAAGTTTAACCTTGAAATAAATTTAAAGTTGTTTCAATGATTGTAAGCCATTGAAAATGATTTACCTTTTTATTTATTTAGGCTATACTAATTATTATATTATAATGTAATAATTAGTATAGAGGGGTAGCCTTTGTTTTAATTTTTGAAATAAATGATTTGGCTTGAGATTAATTTGCCTCTGCAGTTAGTTTACAATTTCTTTGAAATGTTTTTCATATTGACCTAGTACTTTGCGTTATAATCCTGTAAACTGGTGCATTTAATTTTTGTAGCTGGGTGAGAACAGTGAACACAGGCCATATGTAGACCTGTTAAGACTCTTTGCCTATGGCACGTGCTCTGACTACATTGGTAAGAATATAGAGACTGACGATCAGGCTAAATACTCTCTAGTTGTTGTTTAAATACAATTTTTTATTCAATTTTGTCTTTGTCACATTTATTTACACATTATGTTAAAGCGTAATTGATAGTCGTGTATTTGAGTCTCAAAATTTCAGTCATATTTTATGGCGAAGTCAAGGAAATACATTTCCTTGACCTAGACATGTCTTTTATTTGTACAGTTTATTCAAAGGCTAACTTGATACGACTAAAGTATAATGAATTGGGAATTTCCAACTTTCAAAAATGCAGTTGTTTATCATATCTGCACTGTAAGCACACACACAGTTGTGGTCACTTCTGCATCACGATGTTTCAGCCAATAGAAATGTGTTGCCTGAGATCTCTCCGCAAATGGTGAAGAAGTTGAGACACCTGAGCATCGTCTCATTAGCAGCTAAGTGCAAGCAGATTCCTTACAGTCTGCTACTGAAAGAGCTGGATATGCCGAATGTTCGGGAGTTGGAGGACCTAATCATCGAGGCTATCTACGCCGGACTCATCAAGGCTAGGATGGACCAGAATGAGCAGAAGTTAGAGGTTTACTACGCAATGGGACGTGACGTGGAAATGTCGAAGCTACCAGAACTGTTAGGTATCGTATTTTCATTAGATTGGATACTTCTTTATGCTGTGCTTTTAGTATATAATCTCAATTTTTCAAAGCTATTTTATTATAAATTGTTATATTTATTTTCATCAGTTTTTTATTCAACTCCTTTTAAACCTATGGATTTTCGGTTTATACAACTTTTTAGTGTGTTTTTATTAATTTTACTATTCAACTTTTCTGCCCATAATTCTTTTAACTTCATTTCATTATGGCCACCTTTTAGCTTTTTTATTTGATGATTACCTAAGCCCAGTGGTTATTATTAGACTCGTAAGTGTCATTATTATAAATGTTACTGTGTGTGTTGTACTGCAGGTATTCTAGAACAGTGGACAGGTAAATGTGAAGAAAGTTTATCTGACATACAGGCTCAGCTGTTGGACGCACAGCAGAAGAAATCTGCACACATGAAACTCAAGAATCAAACCGATACTGAGGTGAGATAACTCTCTTTGTCTAGTGCGGCAGTTTATTGCGGGGTCGCTGTAGTGTTTTATCACAGAAGATGCTTTATTTGCTGCTGAGTTTAAAGTAAGGAATGTCACTCAATTTTTAAGATTCCGGAGGTAATCGAAGTGGGTTATGTATTTGAAGATTGTTATGTATTTTGAGGTTTTCTAATAATATTGCAGAAGCGTAGGTGAACCTTGTCAGATAAATTCTGTTCTTATTTAGTATTGTAAGAACTTTAGAGGCAATATAATGTAAAAATATAATATGCAATACCATTAAATGTACCGTTTGGCTAGCTCTAAAATTCTAACTTACTAAGAAATATTTTTGTGGATCAGCAGTTTTCAGTCAACCCAATTCAACGTACAGACACCTCAATTAGTTATATGCAAAGCACAAGAATAATATGGAATGTACTATCTGCTAAAGTTGTCCTCTAAGACTTGGGCCCAACGTAATTTTAGCTTTACTTAGGGAGGGTTTACTAGTCTCACCTAAAAGAATTGAAGTTCCTTAACTATTGAGACGTAGTTATAGATTTATTTTGCTGAGATTTATGTGTCAATGGCCTATTTCCTGTGCAGACATATAAATACTGACTAATCATGTGTCTTTGAGAGGTTGTCCACACTTGGAAGCTGACAATTGTCTGATCATGTGACATTGGATTTGCCTTATTTAGAAATTGTCTTCTCATTCTCGAAGCTAGCATATAAAAGCTTTTAGAATGGTTTTCCATGTTTGTGTCAGTCACAATCTGCGTTCTGATGTCATCGTTTTCTAGTGACATGTCATATGCTTGATAGAATTGTGCAATGATTTACTGCTCGGATTGTATGTAACTAGCTAACTAACTTATGCTAGTATATAGTTGCCATCCCTGTGAGAAACCCGTGATAGAAGGGGTTTTTGTTAAACCAGGCTAAGGACTTATTTATATGTGGCACAAGAGAAAGTATGACTGGATGCTCTTCCTAACATCACCAATGGCCTTTGTCTAGGTTGGAACCAATGACTTCGTGTTTACTACGCAAACGCTCTAACCCCTAGACCACGAGCTAACACTTAGCTACAATTACAGCTTTTCCTATGCTCTAGGTTATGCTTGTAGATAATAAACATTAAGAAGACCCTGGCTTTAGCATCTGGCGCCGAGAGGGCCGGAATCCGCCCCTCCACCGAGACGATGGACACAGACGTGAAAAGCGCCAAGAAACCCGCAAAGATGAAAGGGTAAGAACTCAATTTAATTAGTCGTTAGTCAAATGCATTACCAATGAGTTCTATTCACTTTATGTGACATGCACTGATCTCTTCCTTGCAGGTTACGTGGAAGTGCTAGTAAAGTATTTAAAGGCTCAAACTCGTAGCTCCGCCAGGTCAAGGAAATACTATACTATCAGAGTTGTGACACTCTTAGCCTAAGGACTCTTTTGCAGCATTGAAACCTCTCTGAGGCTACATTAACATTGGCCTAGCTGCAGACTGTAACCTGACTATTTCTTCTTTAGCTCAATAATTGTGGTACCAGTTTTGTTGAGCAGTACAGCTCTGTTGCCTCGTCCAAGTGACCATCTTTTGAATTTGTTGTGAAAACATCAACTGGCTGTACCTTGGAAATCATCAAATAAACTTTATGTGTATTCATCAATACAAATTTGCATTCATTTAATTTTAGTCTTTAGTAATTTCCTATGTTTTATGATTTTTGTAATTTGGTGTACTCAAGGGTTGAGATCGAAGAAGCCAATTTGTAATTAGACCCTTTGCTATGAATGGTGAGCATGAACAACGTATTGATCTCTTATCCGTTCCGAGTTAAGTTGCACGCACAATGTTTACTCAATCAATAGAAAGGCTGCAAGTATTGGATTTTTTTAATATTTCTTAGCCTTCAAAAAAAACTGAACTAAATCATGTGATTCTCAAACTGTATTCTCTGAACTCAGGCTATACTCACAGGCTATACGCTGTATATACTCGGAATAATGTATTCCCTAATGTCTTAGTCTATTGGTAACAGCTGAGTCAACATGTCTAGCTTCTACTTTTCAGTCAGTAAGTCTTCTCCATAATTCATCTGACATTTTTATGAGTCACTTTTTCCGGAATAAAAAATTTCAATTCTGTTATGTCATTGTGTTGGTTGGTCATCTTACACTTTGTGGATATATAGAAAAGGTGTGATTATGCTCTGTTTTTATTTTATAGGTTGTATAATAGTAGTTTTAGAGTTGCATTGTGGATATGAACTTCAGTATATGGGTTGCTATAGCGACAGTAATGAAAGAGCTCTTTCTGCCTTCCACTTCAAAAGCTTTAAAATGGGAGTCAATTATTGCATAGGCTTATGCATTTTACATGGTAAACAACGTTATACAAAATATTTATTACATATATATATATATATATATATATATATATATATATATATATGTCAAGAGTTTGAAATTGAATAAAAACGGTTTTTATTCTGCCCCATCTTTCGTTCTTCTATAGCACAAAAATACATTTAAATTTGTTATTATTGATGTTTTTATTATGCCTTGCAAAATTTTTTACATAGAGCTGGGTCAAGAGCAACCAATTTTTAGTTAAACATATAAACACATTACGTAGCAAATACTAGTCATAAACTAGTAAATGTATAGCATCTCTAACTTTAGGATTTACTTTTTTTAATTATATATAGTCAAAGTTCGGCCAAAACCTAGATATATCTTGATATAATAAGTAATATCTATAATAATAATAAGTAATTATTATAATATAATATAATAAGTCATATATATATATGACTTGATAAAATTGCGATATAATGTTATTATAGTGTTGATTTACTTAGAAGTAGATAGATTATTCAGTTTAGCAATATGGTTCAGCTATTTATTTTAATGGAGACACAGGAACAAAAGAGAGGGATTATGGGTAAAAGGGAAACATATTACAAAATGATGCAATATAGAATCTATAAGTATGTAAAGAACATAACTCTAAAGTTGTAATATAAGTGACTGATTTTCACTACGTATTCAATTTATAGTACATATAATATTTAAGAATAAATAATATAATTAAATGATAATATTTTAATGTGTCGACTTGAACTCACTTGTATATTTACTTTAATAGGACAGCCCTATGCTGCGCTAGAGATGGGTGACGAGTGCTATTGTGGTCTCACATACGACAAGTATGGATCCAGCGATAAGTGCAGTAAAAAATGCTCTGGGAACTCTCAGCAGACCTGTGGAGGGACTTGGGCCCTCAGTGTGTACAGCACGTTCAGTCGTGAGTATAACAGAAAATTCAGGAGACTAGTGTGACCTCCCCTCCGTGTAGCCCCAACCATATTAAACGGTTTGTGACAAGATTCAATGCTATGTCAAGGTTGAAAGTAATAAATGAGCATTGGAATGAAAATTTTATGAAGTTTAGGTCAATACCAATAAAGACTGCATTGAAAATCCAAATAACTAGCAGAAATAGCAGATTCTTTGCAAGGAAGAAATGCAGTGCATATATGTGATACCTGCTAAACCTGACACCCTTGTAGATGCATGTCCCTCTTTTGTAGAATATAAGTTACTTGTGGCCATAGTATAATGTGCAGGTATAAGGGAACATTACAATATTTTCAATTTCTCAACAATGATATCTAAACAACACCTTTATGTTCTTATATATTGAACAGGTGATGTTAAGGTGAAGAAACCTATGAGTCAGAAAGAGCTAAGAGATTTGTTTGTTACCAGTTCTGTAGATGCTACCAGAATACTACCCGATATCAAGTCATTCATGTTATATCCTTGGTTGGAGAACAGGCTGGCAGCCGTCACGTCTCAACAGCTAGTGAGAATCAGTCCGACTGGGGATTGCGAAGTGTTGGCTGGTGTGCAGCTAACCGAATGCTCGATAAAGCCTAACTCCTTTACTTTTAACAGCATCAGTCACTTCATTTCAGTGGATTTCTCGCAGCTGCGAGATTCCTCGGAGCTCTTCAGTCAGAAAGTGTTTCTGGTGGCAGATCGTTTTGACCATTGCGTGAAGTTGGTTGACCCGAGTAACCTAGAAGATGCTAACCCTATTGTGATTGGTCAATGTAGCACGCCCGGGAGATTAGAGAATGTTTTTAGCAGATCTCTAAACGATATTAGACTGACGAGCCCAATTCATCTTTCAGTTGTAATCGCGTCTGATGTCATCAGAATAATCATCAGCTGTAAGAAGGACGAACGCGTCTACCCAGTTATTTTGAATGTGTTTACCGACGATTATTATTTCTATGATTACTATTTAGAGGAGTCCCGGGGTTTCCTTTCAGATGTTGTTAACTCTTACTATTATCCACAAATACATTTACTCCAACAAACCCAAAATAATCAAAGTGGTTGGAACTGTTCTTTAAACCTGTTAACCGATGACTTTAACGTTACATCCAGCTATAGATGTGCGGCCAAGTTAAATGCAAATATACCTGAAATGCTTAAAAGTTGGCCGCTTTATATAAACAATGGCAAATTAAAATATTTCAAGTATTCTTGGACTAATAATGTATTAAATACCGTAAATGTAAAAATCAACGGTTTAGCTCGAGAACTTACAAACTCACTTGACTTGTTCGACATCGCCCCTGATTCTCAGAAAGTCATCCTGTACAGTGAGAGTCAAAAGATGTTCTACTTCACTGAGCCTAGTACTAGAGTCCGATTTACTTTGCAGGCTGATACTACGTGCAATGAGCAATGGATAAAAATGAAGACAAATGGTAGCTTGGAGTCGTGTGCACATTTCTGCTACAAACAAGTGGATGATAAGTGCACATCATTTACTTTTGATGATAACAAGGACTGCTTTTTGCACAGCAGTGAAGTGCTGAAAGCAGAAAGTCATAGAAGCTGTTATATTGTTCATCAGGAGTGATTTAATTGACTTAAAGTTTCATGATATGTATGCAAAGATGTCTGTAAAAGCTATGCTAGTAGAAAGTTTACTAGTGGGACAATTATTATTCCCCCTTTGAACATTTTACCATTTAGCAAGAAAATAATAGTGATATAATTTCTATTACTTTTCTTTAAATTTTGAAGTGAAAATATTACAACAATTAAAAACTTATTAGGAAGAAAGGACTGTAAGATGATCTGATGTTGACAAGCTACAAGCTAACAAGTACTAAAGCTACTGACAAGTGATAGCCGAAGGAAAGCCAACAAGGAACACTCTGGAGCTAGAGCTTAACCTGGTAGGTTAACACTACATGGCGCAGTCGGCAGGATATTGAGGAGACAAGAGTTACAAAAGAGAGAAGTGTGTTGTTTGGAGTTCACTAGACTTCAGAGGTTTATATTTGGAAAAAAGAGTTGAGAGGCTTGTTGAGAAAGGTGGTGAGTGTTGACTTTTGAGCAATTTATAAAGAATACTAATAGATTCAGAATAAGAGTGACTGCGAAAGGAACTGAGAATTAAACTTAAAAAGACACGGATGCCCAGAGATTGAAACTGAGAGTACAGTGCATAATCACGAGATAGCTGCTTAAAATTAAATTGTTTTATTTACTCTATTAAAACTGCTCAAGTGTAGTATGGCTCATGAAGACATCAAATTAGACCTTAATGCTTTTCCTAAATTAAAGTTGGATGAAAGCAACATAACCAAATCTTGGAACTCATGGCTCATTCAATTTAAATTGAGCATAGAAGTTACTTCCCTTAATGCAGGGTTTGAAGTAGTAGGGGATGAACAGGTTAGCAGATTTAGAGGTAGGAGAAAGCTTTTAGCTCTGTTAGGAGCTGTAGGGTCAGAAGGTCTTGATACTTTACAGTCATTAGGTTTTGATTTGAATAATAACTCTGATGATGGATATGAGTTAGCCTTAGACTTACTGCAATCTCACTATGATAGAGATGATACATTTTATGTGAAAACCATGAAGTTTGTCACTGTGACCCAAGCTTGTGGAGAAAACGAAATCGATTATTTGCTAAGAGTTGAGAAGCTAAGTAGAGCAATAAACTTTGGCAATAATGATGATGTTAGAATGGGATTTGCAGTTGCACTAGCAGTTAATGGTCTAAGAAATACAGGATTACGTAGACATTTGTTGCAGCATGCTAACCTAAGCTGGGAACAGCTGAAAAGAAAAAGTCGTGCTGCACATTTAGGTAAACTTTCTGAGGATGCTTTAAATGCAATAAACAATGAATGCATAGATGAACAGTCAATTGGTAGACTCACATATTCTTACCAAGCTAATGGTAACTCAGAACATTGTAAGAAAAGAGATAAAGTCCTACATAGATCTAATTATGATAAGATAACTTCTATCAATAGAGACAACTCTTTTTCAAAGAAAAAGGAGGCATGTAATTCATATCAACATTGTAGTTATAAATCGCAAAATGCTTACAAAAGTCATGGTAGATGCTTTAGATGTGACCGTACAGGACATTATGTGAGAAACTGCCCTAAAACCCGTTGCTACATGTGCAAGGAATTTGGCCACATTGCTCAAGATTGTTCTGATAACGAAAGATACCATCACAAAAAGAGATATGTGGAACAAAGAGAAAACAGGATCGGAGTTATGGACTCCTTAAAATCAGTGAAGTTTTCTAAAAAGAGTGATGTGACTTATAATCACAATGTCAGTCCTAAAATAACAAGGACTTTACTAGTTAGTGGTAGGCGTGTAGAATTCTTGCTAGATACTGGGTCTGAGGTTTCTACACTTACTGAGGCGACTGCAGAAAAGTTGAACATTAAATTAAAGGAACCAGATAAGCATATTACAGGTGTTGATAAGTCTTTGGTGAATGTGCTAGGCAGAGCTAAGGTTTGCATTGGCGACTTCAACAGATTTGTGGATACCAAGATTTATGTATTGGCAAACTCTACTGAAAATTTGCTTGGTATAGCTGATATTACTAGGTTAAAATTGCTGGATCTGCAATGTTGATGTAAAATGATACATGTGTGTTGTAGATATGGAAAAGTGTATTGATGTTCACTGTAATGATATAAACACATTATTGCAGTGGAATACTATGGAATGACAGGCAGAAACAGTTACCAACAATGTTGTCTGCTCCCGTGAGTTTAACTCATGGAAGACTCTGTAAGCCGACGAGAGAAGTCAGTTGTGACCCTCGCTGTTGCTTCACGGGGTGTGAGCCGAGTGTAGTCTATATGCAGACCCTCGACATCTCACTTTCAGATAATATGATAAATGTGAGGTTTGACCTCAGTACTGACATGACATCATCAACATTGCTACTAATGTTGTCTGCTCCTGTGAGTTCCTTAGTTTAACTCATAGAAGACTCTGCAAGCTAGCAAGAGAAGTCAGCCTTGACCCTTGCTGCTACTTCACTTTCAGATAATATGATATATGTCAAATTTGGCATTGTTCTTCCCAACAGTGCTAGCAATGAGAGGAGGTAGAATTCGACATCTAGGACTGAGCCACTTTGAACCACTTCATAATAAGTTTAAGTATTCAAGGGCATTAGTTGAAAGCTAGTTTTGTTTGAATTGATTGCACTTCTCTTTTAAAAGAAAAGGGCATGTGGAATTATTAGCATCATGATGATGATAATATAGATATGTGTTCTGGTATTCTGAAAATGTGCTCTTGTGCCCTGCTTCTCTTTTGTAAGGAGGGAGCATGTAAGATGATCTGATGTTGACAAGCTACAAGCTAACAAGTACTAAAGCTACTGACAAGTGATAGCCGAAGGAAAGCCAACAAGGAACACTCTGGAGCTAGAGCTTAACCTGGTAGGTTAACACTACAAGGACTACATACTACCATATACTATATATCATGGTCTTCAATAGTATTCAGCTGACAGTGAATAAATGCTACAATTTCTAACAATGAATTAGAATACATAAATCCAATGATTTCTGTTAGCTTAACTTTCAATCATTGGTTAGGATGTGAAAATAGTATTTTACTGCTTCAATTTAAAGTAAAAACTGTTTCGATAGTGTTGAATTATTACAAAATAATACTTTTGGTCATATCTTTCCAATTTGTATAATAAATTAAAAATACATCAAATAGCTATATTATGGGAAGTTGCACGCCCTTCTTTTGAAATGTTCTGTCTCCTATAAACATTTTTTTACATCAAATGAGAGATATAATTATCTTTGCAAAGTGAAAACACAAAAGGGAAGTTTTGACTTTTTATAACCCTTTCATTGTTGCCGCTGCTGCTTTACAGTTATTTCTTAACATGACGGTGTGGAACAGAACATTAATTTGTATTGCAACAGACCACAATATACTATTTACCTGATTCAAATGTCATGTAATTCTTATTCGTAATTCATTACACTAAACATTCAATTTATAACCCAAATGAAAGTAAAATTATAAAAATTCCATTATAGCTTATAATCACTCAATTTTTCTAACAAACGATTACTTCAATGCAAACATGAAAGATAACAGCAAATTGTTCTGTGACCATTGGCTGATAACTAATATAAACTAAATAAAAGATAAATAACCAAAGTTAATATAAATAAAAGGTATTGCCAGGTGAGACCATACATAGGCGTTGTGTAGAGAGGCGGCTAAGAGAAGAAGAGGTAGTAACTTTAACCAAGCAGAGAAATAACTAACAATGAAGAGAGTTGTGAAGATTGTGCTGTGTGTCACTGTAGCCTTGGGCATGGTAAGTCCAGCAGACTATTGATATAACCATGCTAATATGTATTTCAGAATATAACACTCTTAACTAGAACCATGTTTGACAGGCTAACTTACAGCATATATAGCTAACTGAAGGTGTGGAATACAGGCTCATATCTTAGCACACGATTTGTAATGGATTCATCTACAGCTTTATCCTGTCAAAGTAGAAATGCTTCTATTTGTTTACATCCAAAAATCCATAATAAGTGAACACTGAATATAACATTGTGTGTTCATCATAGATTTTAATTTTACATCAATAAATAATTTGTCCATTATTGCCATGCAATAACATTATGAAGTAGTTTTTCATTAATTATAAGTTAGAAAATAACTTTGGCCATTAGCTAGAAATTGAAGTAACATGTGTGTCAGAATTTTGCAATTAAATTATTGGCTATATATGTATGTTATGCCACTCATAGTGAACCAGTATTTCAGTTTTACTTGGAAAATACTTCATTTTTACTTACGGGAGCTCTATTCAAAACACACAAGCCAATATATACACCTTTTCCAACAGGTTAAACCTCAACTTTCTTCCAACTGAAAATTAATCATGAAGTGGTCACCAATTCATTCCACTTTGCTGTCTAATAAATGGTTTATTTTTTGCACACATGCATCTTGACCTTTTACCTTAAGAAGAAACGCTGCCAGTTTAGCTCATGGGTATCTTGTTTATTTTCATAATATAGCAATACCAATCTTGAAAATATGCCTATATATAAATATATGCACTATAGTAATTAAAGATAAACCAACTTATTAAAATGTTTAGATATACTGTTTAGAGATCATTGAGTTTAAAATGTGGGCATAAAAAGTCGAACTGACTACTTTAGGTAACCTCTCAGCAACAGCTAAAACTGTGCAATGAAAAGATCCCGGACTCAGCCCAATGTGACATGGACCCAGAGAGTTGCAGCAAACCGGAAATGCTGCCTTACTGTCAGAGATACTGCAAGTTGTGTGATGACTCCAATGAAAAGCTCCCACTTAATAGTATTTCTTCCAAGACAACATCTTGTACGGACAAGAACCCTCTACTCTGTTCTCTCCGAAAAGCCTCTTGCTCTACAGACGACATGGTTAGAAAGAGCTGCCCAAAAACTTGTGGATACTGCATTCCTGGTTCCAACGCAAATGAATGCGTCGACAGAAATCCAACCCTCTGTCCAATGCGAGTGAACGACTGTGAAAATGTGGAGGTTAGAAGTAGCTGCAAACTCACATGCAACGCCTGTTCAAAAGAACCCAATACAATAGCCCCAACTCCTATTTCAACACAGAGACCTGTCACAGCGGCCCCAACAACTTAGAGAAATTATAAAAGCACTGCTAAGAAGTGCTTAGATCAACAGCCTTCCCTCTGTCCTGTGATCAAAGCCGACTGCCAGCATGCTGAGGTCCAGGCCATCTGTGCACAGACGTGCGGCATCTGCTCTGGCTCCAGTCAGCTAGTTGAAAGCAGCAGAAGGCGATCACCAGAAGTGTACAGTCCAAGAGAGCTTTGTCGAGACTGGAATGTTCTTTGCCCGCGAGCACAGCAAGAATGTGATGGTAACCAGTTCGTGCAAACACTGTGTCCATATACTTGCGGGAGTTGCTAAACGCTGCCGAATAGGTCAGCGTGATTTATGCAGACGATTTTGTTAACTCTAATTTTTCAACAGTATTCTAAAACCTGAACTATATTTCAGAGATTGAAGTTATAACATGGTCATACTTGTACATTATAAAACGTTCTCAAACTGTTTTGAATTTTAATTGTTTTCCCAGTATATATATATATATATATATATATATATATATATACAGTAAGTTTTAATTTTTTGAATACCTTTTAAGCTCAAGCCTGTATTTGACTTTTGTTTGGCTAACTTTTTTAATAAAGCAAAATGTCTATATCACAATCACAATCATATTATGTTTGCAAGTTCCACAAAGTAAGTTAAATGTTTTACTTTGTAATTCAAATCTTGAGTGAACAAGGACTAACTAAATAAATATTTTAGATTTGAACTAAATGCAGCTATATATATGAATCACCAGGAGATAATTTGATTATAGTATTTATTTAATAGATTAATAAATGATTCTCAGTCTGAATCCAGTAAAACTACTTAACACCCACATTACGCCAGCGTAACAATATTCACAAGAAGTTGCCTCTAGATAAGTGTTACACAATCTAAAACTGGAAGTAATCACAAGAATTATATTACTAAGTTCGAACTTTACTCTCATATCTGAAAGATTTGATAACGGAATAAATTTTTACTACTTGGATGTCTGCCAGATTGACAATTTCTGACAAAATTATCAGTCAATATTTTATTCTTCCACTTTTTGCTCGTCTTAAAATAAAAACAATCTAATTACAAGCAATGTTTTCCATAATTCATAACTGCTGCACGTTGCTAACCTGCCTCTTCAAATATAATTTAACTTTTTCATACGTGCAGATATTCTGGTCTGGGTAAACACAACAGAAATGATTTAATTTACAGCTTTTATATAGCTATTGGTAGGTATAGTTACTATACAGATTTATAATGAATTTTTATTTTTTACAAACATTTTATGCTACTGTGTGAAAACGTCGAGTGGTCTATTTATAATATAACTGAGTTCAACTTTAAAACCAATCTGAATCTGAAAACGATTTAGGCATGTTATCTAATAGAAACCTAACTAGTAGCTTCATGCTAGTGGTTAGAAACATATTGCATTCAAATTGGTTTCAACTCTGTAGATGATCAAATCAGAGGGTGGGTGCACTAATGAAAATGCGCGGTTTATAGATGAGATTGGGGGTGTCAGCAGCATCACTATAACCAAAGTTAATAAAAATCATCAAACCTTCAACCATGCAGTAAATTGGCTTTGAGTTTGTAATAACTTTTATTTCTAGGGTAAAGATTTATTTTGGAATGCAAAATACTTTAATTAGTTTGCACATATGTAAGATACACAACTTGGTTTGCCTGTGAAATTGTAACACTACTCCAACCTCATCCTAAAAGGCTTAGACTATATATTTATTTTATGAATCTATTTTCAAATATAAGGATACAACTTGTTTGGAAAAATAGATCATATTGTTAATGAATCGCAAAGTAAACGGGGAAATCTAATTGATTACAAATCGCAAACATCCCACATCGAATATATACTACACACTTTAAGCCGCACAATTATAAATTGTATAATTAGTTTTAATTTTACTTTAGGTAATATTTTAAACAATTTTTTGTAGCAAAATAATTTCTTATAGACATTGTCTTAAATTAATTTTCGTCGACATGTGTTATAATGAATGATATATTTTGATGTTTTTAATAATATGTTACTTTATGTAACATATCAACAACTCATATACTAGTATTTGTTTATTAGATCTGTCTATAATTTAGAATGAATCGGGATAAATTGTGCTACATTGTATGGGTATGCTGCTTTAATATGGCAATTTTATATTTTTGCTATAGTTGGTGCTTATAAGCAAAACATATTATTATGATTATCAATATAATTATTATTATAATGGTGTTGTAACATTGACATATATAAAATAATATAAATATTGACTATTTACATCATTTTAGGTTAATGTTGAAACAAAGATTATACGTAAAGATATTACTTTTATAGTTGTTTTTCATTACTTGGTGTATCTATTATGACAACATGCATTGAAATTATTCATCCACTCTCAGTTACACAACAACTTTATCATAACAGCAGGGGAATCACAATGAAACATGATACCAACATTTTTCTCGTCTATTAGCATGAAATATTTGACAAAGTTAAACATTATCAGACATATCCAAATGTTTACTGTCACTATTAGCATGAATATAGATTTTTCATACTTTTTATGACACTAATAGCATGAATTATCTTTGTATTCTGTTTATTTATTATAAATAATACATTAACTTTACCAGTTTTCTATATTCCACGATCTTGCTCTTATAACACACTTTATGTTACTTGATAATTGCAAAGTAAATATTATAAGGGTATCTCTTAAGTTGCCGGCACTTTAAACTGTAAGAACAAAATTTTCAACATGAGAATAATGAGGAAAAATCTATAAATGAAATTTTTTGTTATATATGACGGCATTGTTATAGGCTCTTTCAATAAGTTCACTTCGTAGATGCTACAACAGTAAGTTACTAACAAACTTTATTAATTTTATAGTGAAATATCATTTTCTTAAATTACATAATTCGAACAGTTTTAGTTTCTATGTGGTATATAGCTGATTAAAGCACTACATAGAGCTGAGAAGCTCTGAACTTTAGTGAAATTAGTATTTCATTATCAGAAGTGGTTGGTGCGTGTATATGACTGTACTGTACTGTACTGACTGTACTGTATTCCGTGTGTGCATATAACTCTTGAAAAGACTCTAAAATTATATATATATATATATATATATATATATATATATATATATATATATATATATATATATATATATAAATATATATATTGAAGTAAACAAAGAACTTGTTATATCAAAGTAGAGATGAAGAATATTCTAGAAATATACGCTCTGATTCTGCTGATACAAGTGACTACTTCAGAATACATGGGATGTTATAAAGATAAAGGAGAGAGAGCATTGCCTTTAGTCACTAAAGTTACTAATATGACAGTAGACTTCTGTATAGGCTACTGCATCTATAGAGGTAAAGAGAATATGACGTAAATCTGTTTTTCTATTTAATATATTTTACCGTAATTATATAAACTTTATTACATATGTAATGTATTAAAATTGTGATTCTTTTACACCAATTATATGACTAATATTATCTTTTTCTCAAATATAATAAGCATATAATAATATTATATTATATTCTTAAACAGCAACTATATTTTTATTATTTTGCTCTCATCCAGTTATATAATACTTATGGCATCTTGATATTTTATTATTCTTGTACAGCAACTATATAAACATTATATAATTCTTGTATATAGTAATTATAAAAATGTTTCATTATTATTGTATATTAG